>CM055117.1:342843850-344043850 GCA_029206835.1 Rana muscosa | reverse complement strand
GGGGGAGGAACTGTTCCGAGGGACCGGTGAGAAGTCACGGTGAAGGAAGGGTCCCGGTAACTCTCTGGAGGGATGTCTTCTCCTTACATAAAGGCCAAGTTTTGAAGCACCAATTTCACCAGGTCTGTGGCAGAGACCAAGTTCACCAGGTCTGTGGCAGAGACTGTGCAATTGAGTTAGAGTACCATTTGGCTGCTAGTCCCTTCCTAGAGAGACTATCCATCTGGGCTGAGTCTGCTTGAGAAGCCGAGCAGTGAAGTGATTGTGTTTGTGCCTGGACCTCTCCCGTACCTTATGCTGTCCTGTCTTTTACTCCAACCTTTTCCTATCAAAGACTGTTATTTTGCAAAGAGAAAATAAACTCTGCGTTGGAGTTGCAGCTGGTGTGGACATTTAAGTTACTGGCGAGAACAAGGACTTGTCTATCTATTTTAGAGGTGAGAATCATTCTCTGGAGGATTCTGGTTTCTGGCCGTGGAGACCTGCAAACAACACCGCTCAACCTCTTTACACAGGAGGGTACGGGCTTGTGGCGTGTTGTGCCCTCTCTACCTGCGAGGAGCCAAAGGCAGGTAAAGGTCGCTACACTGATATGATCTGTAGGGCTGCCAGCTTGAAGTTGTATCACACCATCTCGAGGCACTACAACTTAAGCCTAAACCACAGTGGAATTCGGCAGGAGAACCATTCAGTCTTCAATTTCCCCTATCCATAAATAAATTTAGCATTTACCCTCTCCATTAGATATTTATCACTTGTATACTGCCATGGAGGCACCAGGAAAACAGAAAATTGTATCCATACATGTCATAATTCTCTCTTCCTGGTACCTATATATGACAGCTTGCATACCCACCCTTGGTCTGAATTTTTTCACTAGAATAGGGAAGGTCCTATACCCTTATCTAGGCTACCAAAGCTTTTTACTGGTCCTAAGGGAGGGGTTATAGGTTTTTCTCCATCACTGGTATGCCGCCATGGATAGGCACCAGGAAAGGAAAATTACAGTAAGTCATTTTATAAAACTTTCCTTTTTTTTTTTTAAAGGCTGATTTCTGTGAAACTACTACTAATAGCTTGCAAATAATGTAAACCAGTGGTGGACTGCAGCTTTCTGTCTGCTTTGACAGCTACTACTCTCACACCAGAGCATCAACGAAAAAGCCATGGTATTACTACTACTTCATTATTCATTGATCAGCACATGACAAATCTGAAATGGTTCCAACACTGCTGCTCCTACACACAGAAAGAGGTCATTCGAAGAGGTATTAAACGGCTGTGCGTGGGAATCAAACGTTTTTATCTGCATTTGGTACTGGTCAGTGTCGATCCTGACCTCCCTGGGGCCCTAAGCAAAATTCTGCAAAGGGGCCCTCTACCTGACCCGTGAATAATGGGCGTTGTTTAAGCGTAATATTGAACGTGGCTTAAAGGGGCGTGACTCAAAGGGGTGTGGTTAGAGTCTGAGATGAGAGAGGGAGAGAGAGAGGGAGAGAGAGAGAGAGAGAGAGAGACAGCAGGCCCAGATCCTACACCGCAATAGAAATATGAGTATTCCAGAAAGTTTAACAATCAGCAGATCAAGATTCTCCAAACACCTGGTGTTAGCAATTTAATCATCCCGGCACCATGGTTGTTATGGTGTCAGGGTGATTAAAGCGCATTATTTCTTTTATTACTTTGTAATATAAAATGAAATCATTCAACTCACCATAATGCAGAATCAGTGGGAGCCCTGATGTCACTGTCCCCAGCCAGCGGAGTGCCTCCTTACATTTCAGTTGTCCCCAGCCAGTGGAGTGCCTCCTTACATCTCAGCAGTCCCCAGCGGAGTGCCTCCTTACATTTCAGGTGTCCCCAGCAGAGTGCCTCCTTACATCTCAGGTGTCCCCAGCGGAGTGCCTCCTTACATCTCAGGTGTCCCCAGCGGAGTGCCTCCTTACATCTTAGGTGTCCCCAGCGGAGTGCCTCCTTACATCTCAGGTGTCCCCAGCGGAGTGCCTCCTTACATTTCAGGTGTCCCCAGCGGAGTGCCTCCTTACATTTCAGGTGTCCCCAACGGAGTGCCTCCTTACATTTCAGGTGTCCCCAGCAGAGTGCCTCCTTACATCTCAGGTGTCCCCAGCGGAGTGCCTCCTTACATCTCAGGTGTTACATCTCAGGTGTCCCCAGCCAGCGGAGTGCCTCCTTACATCTCAGGTGTCCTCAGGTGTCCCCAGCGGAGTGCCTCCTTACATTTCAGGTGTCCCCAGCGGAGTGCCTCCTTACATCTCAGGTGTCCCCAGCAGAGTGCCTCCTTACATCTCAGGTGTCCCCAACGGAGTGCCTCCTTACATCTCAGGTGTCCACAGCGGAGTGCCTCCTTACATTTCAGGTGTCCCCAGCGGAGTGCCTCCTTACATCTCAGGTGTCCCCAGCCCGCGGAGCGCCTCCTTACATCTCAGGTGTCCCCAGCCAGCGGAGTGCCTCCTTACATCTCAGGTGTCCCCAGCGGAGTGCCTCCTTACATTTCAGGTGTCCCCAGCAGAGTGCCTCCTTACATTTCAGGTGTCCCCAGCGGAGTGCCTCCTTACATTTCAGGTGTCCCCAGCGGAGTGCCTCCTTACATCTCAGGTGTCCCCAGCGGAGTGCCTCCTTACATTTCAGGTGTCCCCAGTGGAGTGCCTCGTTACATCTCAGGTGTCCCCAGCGGAGTGCCTCCTTACATCTCAGGTGTCCCCAGCCAGCGGAGTGCCTCCTTAGATCTCAGGTGTCCCCAGCGGAGTGCCTCCTTAGATCTCAGGTGTCCCCAGCCAGTGGAGTGCCTCCTTACATTTCAGGTGTCCCCAGCAGAGTGCCTCTTTACATCTCAGGTGTCCCCAGCCAGCGGAGTGCTTCCTTACATCTCAGGTGTCCCCAGCCAGCGGAGTGCTTCCTTACATTTCAGGTATCCCCCCCCCAGTGCCGGCCTAAGACATTGTGCTGCCTGGTACCAAGAATTAAATGCTGCCCCCCCCCCAAAAAAAATTACGCCCACCAAAAGGATATAATTTTTTATCATGATAACTTAAGAGGATCTGTCATGGCTTTATACATGCATGTAGCTGTATAAAGAGGACTTGTCATGGCTATATTCATGTATAGGAGTATAAAGAGGACCTGTCATGGCTCTATTCATGTATAGGAGTATAAAGAGGACCTGTCATGGCTCTATTCATGTATAGGAGTATAAAGAAGACCTGTCATGGCTCTATACATTTATGTAGGAAAATAAAGAGGACCTGTCATGGCTTTATTCATGTATAGGAGTATAGCGGTCATGGCACTATACATGTATGTAGAAGTATAAAGAGGACCTGTCATGGCTCCATACATGTATATAGGAGTATAAAAGGACCTGTGTGTGGCCGCGATGTCAGCCGGCCACCCGCGATCGCTCCACAGAGAGCCAGAACGGGGATCTGTCAATGTAAACAGACAGATCCCCATTCTGACAGGGGAGGAGAGACAGATCTGCTGTTCCTAGTGATTAGGAACAGAGATCTCTCTCCTCCTTCAGTCAGTCCCATCCCCCCAGTTAGAAACACCTCCCAGGGAACACATTTAACTCCTGTCCTGCCAGTGACATTTACACATTTTACAGTGCATTTTTATAGCACAAATCGCTGTATAAATGTCACTGGTCCCAAAAATGTGTCAAAAGTGTTCGATCTGTTAACCGCAATGTCACAGTCTCACTGAAAATCGCAGATCGCCGCCATTACTAGAAAAAAAAAATATTAATAAAAATGCCATAAGTCTATCCCCTATTTTGTAGACGCTATAACCTTTGTGCAAACTAATCAATATACACTTATTGCGTTTTTTTTTTTTTTTTACCAAACATATGTAGAAGAATACATATTGGCCTAAACTGATATAGAAATACCACCAACAGAAAGCTCTATTTGTGGGAAAAAAAGGATGTAAATTTTGTTTGGGTACAGCGTCGCACGACCGCACAATTGTCAGTTAAGTCGACGCAGTGCCGTATCGCAAAACAAAATTAGTGAAGTGCATCATTTCTATTATTACATTGTTATATAATATATAAAATAGTTCAACTCACCATAATGCTGAATCAGTGGGAGCATGAGCGTGTCACTTGCCACGTCACCTGCCTTCAGATGCAGATTGTCACTTGCCACATGTTGCGGATTGTCACTTGCCACGACGCCACCTGCCACACATT
The DNA here is from genome assembly GCA_029206835.1 of Rana muscosa. NCBI lineage: Eukaryota > Metazoa > Chordata > Amphibia > Anura > Ranidae > Rana > Rana muscosa. The sequence continues at coordinate 344,039,637 of CM055117.1, read as the reverse complement.
GCGGGTTGTCACTTGCCACACGTTGCAGATTGTCACTTGCCACAACGTCACACATTGCGTTTTGTCACTTGCCACACATTGCGGATTGTCACTTGCCATTTCACCTGCCACATGTAGCGGATTGTCACTTGCCACACGTTGCGGATTGTCACTTGCTACGACATCACACATTGCGTTTTGTCACTTGCCACAACGTCACTTGCCAGTTGCCACACATTGCGGATTGTCACTTGCCACTTCACCTGCCACATGTAGCAGATTGCCATTTGCTGTGTCCCAGAGTGAAGGCAGGCAGGAGAGAGATGACAGAGAAGGGGGGGGGGTCTGCTGACAGAGAAGAGGGGGGGGTCTGCTGACAGAGAAGAGGGGGGGTTTGCTGACAGAGAAGAGGGGGGGTCTGCTGACAGAGAGGAGGGGGGGCGGCTGACATTGAGGAGGGGGGCAGCTGACATTGAGGAGAGGGGCAGCTGACATTGAGGAGGGGGGGCAGCTGACATTGAGGAGGGGGGGCGGCTGACATTGAGGAGGGGGGGGCGGCTGACATTGAAGAGGGGGGGGCGGCTGACATTAAAGAGGGAGGGGGGCGGTTGGCATTGAGGAGGGGGCGGCTGACATGGAGGAGGGGGGAGGCTGACATGGAGGAGGGGGGGGGCGGCTGACATTGAGGAGGGGGGACGGCTGACATGGAGGAGGGGGGGGCAGCTGACATGGAGGAGGGGGGGACGGCTGACATTGAGGACGGGGGACGGCTGACATGGAGATGGGGGGGCGGCTGACATGGAGGAGGGGGGGCGGCTGACACTGAGGAGGGGGGGGTGGCTGACACTGAGGAGGGGGGGTGGCTGACATTGAGGAGGGGGGGCAGCTGACATTGAGGAGGGGGGGGCGGCTGACACTGAGGAGGGGGGCGGCTGACATTGAGGAGGGGGGGCGGCTGACATTGAGGAGGAGGGGGGGCGGCTGACACTGAGGAGGGGGGGCAGCTGACATTGAGGAGGGGGGACGGCTAAAATTGAGGAGGGGGGGCGGCTGACATTGAGGAGGGGGGGCGGCTGACATTGAGGAGGGGGGGCGGCTGACATTGAGGAGGGGGGGCGGCTGACATTGAGGAGGGGGGGGCGGCTGACATTGAGGAGGGGGGCGGCTGACAGAGAGGATGAGAGAGACGGACCTCAGGAGATAGTAACACTCAGCGAGTTAGGAGCACGCTCCCCCTCACCCTTTGAGCCCTTCTATAGCTCAGCAGCAGCGAGGGGGAACAAATTAGAGGCGGAGCCGGCCGGCTACAGTGAGCTGCGGCACCGCCCACCCCTTTCCCCCCACAGGTCACAGTCTCAGATGACAGACAGACCGGGGGCGCGGGTGGGCGGCGCCGCAGCGCTATTTTGGCAGGATCCCTCCCTTCTCATCCTGGTCTTCGGGAAAATGGCGGCCGGCGGAGACATTATCTCCGCCGGCCGCAGACCTCTAGCGGCGGCGGCGGGGCCCCGAGTATTACTTGGGGCCCTACGCAGCTTGCGTAGTCCGCGTATAGGGCGGATCGGCCCTGGTACTGGTTCCTGTTCTAAATAAGTGCCACCACTGATTTGAGGGGAATGTTTCTCCATAGGGCCCACTATTCCAATGACACCAATGATTTAAGAGGCTATTCCATACCTCCCAACATTTTGAGATGGTAATGAGGGACACCTAATAGCAAACGCACAGTATGTAGGCATAGGACATGCCCCCTGCCACACACCCTTAAAAAGGAGACTTAACTGAAAAAAAAAAGTCAATTTAATCCACAAGGGCTTTTTTTACCACTACTATTCCTTTATATTGGCTTTTAAAATTTACAAATGCATCAATTTAGAATTTGGATGAAGGGTTTAGCACTGGGAAACACTTTTTAAAAGATAAAACGTACATTTTATAAACAACTATATACAGGTGATACTCCAAAAAATAAGAATATTGTGCAAAAAGTTTATTTATTTCACTAATGCAACTTAAAAGGTGAAACGAATATATGAGATAGACTCATTACATGCAAAGCAAGATAGTTCAAACCGTGATTTGTCATAATTGTGATGATTATGGCTTACAGCTCATGGAAACCCCAAATCTACAATCTCAGAAAATTTGAATATTGTGAAAAGGGGCAATATTCTAGGCTCAAAGTGTCCCACTCTAATCAGCTAATTAAGCCATAACACCTGCAAAGGGTTCCTGAGCCTTTAACCACTTCAGCCCCGGACCATTTTGCTGGCCAAAGACCAGGCCACTTTTTGCGATTCGCCACTGCGTCGCTTTAACTGACAATTGCGCGGTCGTGCGACGTGGCTCCCAAACTAAATTGACGTCCTTTTTTTCCCCCACAAATAGAGCTTTCTTTGGTTGTATTTGATCACCTCTGCGGTTTTTATTTTTTGTGCTATAAACAAAAATAGAGCAACAATTTTGAAAAAAAAATCTATATTTTTTACTATAATATCCCCAAAAAAAAAGTTTTTCCCTCAATTTAGGCCGATACGTATTCTTCTACATATTTTTGGTAAAAAGATAAAAATCACAATAAGCGTTTATTGATTGGTTTGCACAAACGTTATAGCGTCTACAAAATAGGGGGTAGTTTTATGGCATTTTTATTAATAATTTTTACTAGTAATGGTGGCGATCATCGATTTTTATCGTGACTGCGACATTATGGCAGACACATCGGACACTTTTGACACCATTTTGGGACCATTGTAATTTTTACAGCGATCAGTGCTATAAAAATGCACCGATTACTGTAAAAATTACACTGGCAGTGAAGGGGTTAACCTGTAGGAGGCGCTGAAGTGTGACGTAGGGATTGCTTCTGTTAGGGGGGCGTGGCTTGCCGTCCCATAACTGATCGCTGTTCCCGATGACAGGGAACAGACGATCAGTGACATGTCACTAGGCAGAACGGGGAGATGTTGTGTTTACACTAACATCTCCCCGTTCTGACCCGATCGCGGAACACCGGCGGACATCGAGTCCGGTCACGGAGCTCGCCACCGGCGGCGCGCGACCTCGCAAATTAAATGGGACGTATATACACAGGCCCATTTGTGCAGCCGTGCCATTCTGTCGACGTATATCCTCGTGTGGTGGTCGGGAAGTGGTTAAATGGTCTCTCAGTCTGGTTCAGTAGGAATCACAATCGTGGGAAAGACTGCTGACCTGATAGTTGTGCAGAAAACCATAATTGACACCCTTCATAAAAAGGAGGGAAAGCCTCAAAAAGGTAATTGCAAAAGAAGTTGGATGTTCCCAAAGTGCTGTATCAAAGCACATTAATAAAAAGTTATGTGGAAGGGAAAGTATGGAAGAAAAAAGGTGCACAATCAGCAGGGATGACGGCAGCCTGGAGAGGATTGTCAGGAAAAGGCCATTCAAAAGTGTTGGGGACTTTCACAAGGAGTGGACTGAGGCTGGAGTCAGTATATCAAGAGCCACCACACACAGACGGATCCTGGACCTGGTCTTCAGATGTCGTATTCCTCTTGTCAAGCCACTCCTGAACAACAATGTCAGAAGCATCTCACCTGGGATAAAGAAAAACAGACCTGGTCTGTTGCTCAGTGGTCCAAAGTCCTCTTTTCTGATGAGAGCAAATTTAGCATCTCATTTGGAAACCAAGGACCCAGAGTATGGAGGAAGAATGGAGAGGCACACACTGCAAGATGCTTGAAGTCCAGTGTGAAGTTTTCACAGTCTGTGTTGATTTGGGGAGCCATGTCATCTGCTGGTGTTGGTCCCCTGTGCTTCATTAAGTCTAGGGTCAACGCAGCCGTCTACCAGGAGATTTTGGAGCACTTCATGCTTTCTTCCGCAGACAAGCACTATGGGGATGTTGACTTCATTTTCCAGCAGGACTTGGCACCTGCCCACACTGCCAAAAGCACCAAAACCTGGTTCAATGACCGTGGGATTACTGTGCTTGATTGGCCAGCAAACTCGTCTGACCTGAACCCCATAGAGCAGGGGTGTCAAACTCAATTTCATCGTGGGCCGCTTCAGCATTACGATTGTCCTTAAAAGGGCCGGTTGTATCTGCAAGATTAAATGTCCAGCGCATCCCCCCTTTACATACGATGTCAAGAGCCACCCCACCATCACAAGAGTCCCCCACCCTCCCTTACATCACAGTGCACCCCCCTTTCCTTATGCTGCTGCTGGAAATAAGCTGGATGCATTGCTTGAAAAGCAGAAAGTAAAAGGTCTGGAGTAGGACCAGAACAGGGCTGGAGCTCTCCTGCAGCTGCAGGAGAGGTGCGAGGGCCACAAAAAAAAGTCTGGAGGGCCTTGTGTTTGACACCTGTGCCATAGAGAATCTATGGGGCATTGCCAAAAGAAAGATGAGAGACATGAGACCGAACAATGCAGAAGAGCTGAAGGCCGCTATTGAATCATCCTGGTCTTCCACAACACCTCAGCAGTGCCACAGGCTGATAGCTTCCATGCCACGCCGCATTGAGGCAGTAATTGCTGCAAAAGGGGCCCAAACCAAGTACTTAGAACAATATCGGACCTCTGAAAAATATAAGCATGCATATGTACAATCCTTGTTTTATTGATTGCATGTAATATTCTAATTTTCTGAGATTGCGGATTTGGGGTTTTCATGAGCTGTAAGCCATAATCGTCACAATTATGACAAATCACGGCTTGAACTATCTTGCTTCGCATGTGGAGTCTATCTCATAATAGTTTCACCTTTTAAGTTGCATTAGTGAAATAAATAAACTTTTGCACGATATTCAAATTTCGAGTATCACCTGTAGATCAGACCAAAATGAGGGACAAATGAGGAGGAAAGAGGGACATTGCTCCAAATCAGGGACAGTTGGGAGCTATTCTACCATGGAGACCACTATTCCAATGATTGGGAGGGGGTATTCTCCACTGGCATTTACTATTCCATTGACATCAATGATTTGGGGGCCAATCTTCTTTGGGGCCCATTATTCCTCTGATACCACTGATTTGGGTGGCCATCCTCTAAGGGCCATAATCCCACTATGCCTATTTAAATTAGTTACTCAGTACTCCCAGTTGAATACATTTTAAATATGCATTTTGCATTCTCACACTTTTATTGTACAAGTATAACCTTTTTTTTCTGTTGGAAAATTTAGGAACAATTTACTAGGCCCTCGTCTCACAAAGGTTGACTGAGGCAAAGGTGCACATTTAATAACAGGCTTTGCCAAGCTAAAAGTATAACTGCACTTTGAATAAAAATTATACATTTATTCTTTTGGAACCGTTATAAAACTAAATTGGACCCCATTTCTTCGGGCCCACCTGGCTCTTCCTTCTTAGGTGAACCCTTATTTGCCACGGCATTTGTACACCCCCGTAGCTTCTCGTGGTGGATATCTAACTCCCTGTTCTCCTTAAGTGACCTCCAAATTGGCGGTACTTTTGCCTCATTTGACCTTCTTCGTACCCATAAACAGGTCCCACTTAGAGAGTATTATAGATATTTACAAATTAGACACTTCTTTAGCTCCCATTTTGCACTTACCCCGTCCCACCCCTCTTCGGTTTACGAACAGATCTGTCATGACTCTCCCAGGGGCAAAGGCCTTATTTCGGTGCTGTATAAGACTATGTTAGACTTGACCTTCTCGGAGAACCTCTATATAAATCTAAATGGGAGGCTGACTGTGGAGAACAATTCTCCCCCGAAGACTGGGACACCATGCTGGATAACTTGCGCAGGGCCACGAAATCCTTAGCGGTGAGCGAAACTGCCTACAAAAGTACTTACTAGGTGGTATTATACCCCTTCCAGACTTCAAGCCATGTTTCCCGGGACCTCTGGGTTGTGCTTCAGAGGTTGCAGTCTTCCAGGTACTTTTAAACACATATTTTGGGAGTGCGAGTTGCTTTCCCTAGTTTGGAATAAGGTGTCTGCGGTGGCCTCGGCAATCGCGGGTACCTCTTTACAGCCTACAATCTCCATGGGTCTTATTTGGGCACCGATCCCGGGCACCCTCCCCAGGCAGGAATGCCTCATACATACGATATGTGTTTCCACTCAGTGGACTATTGCCCTGCACTGGAAGACCCCTGTAATTCCATTGTCCTCTATCCTTGCTAGAATTGATGCTATTATGTTGATGGAAAGGATTTTGTACACCTTGCAGGATAGAATGAACTTATTCGACCAAAGATGGGGAGCCTGGCAAACGCATAAGAATGTTTTACTGTCATAAGCCTTGTCTTTAAATTACCTTACCTACCCTTCCGTCTGAGATTCCCCCTGGTTCACCTTTTTATTCTCCTCTTCTGTCCTTGTTGTATCAAATATTGAGGATCAATATTCTCTAAAGTCTAAGGTATGCTTTAAATTTTTGTTGTTATTTGTTTTGTTTTTGTATATACACACACTTGTGATTTTGACCATAAGGCCCCATGCACACAAGGCGTTTTTGCAGCTGCTAACAGCAGCATTAGACGTGTTTTTTTTTTTACAGCTGCAAAACGCCCATCCATGTTATTCTATTGTGTCATGCACACATAGAGCTTTTATGAGCTCCAAGTGGCATAGGCGTTTTCCAGCTGCAAAAAAAAAACCAATTCCAGTGCGTTCTGGAGCTCCAGGTTTGAGCTGCAAAAACGCCCGACGCTATTAAACGCGCAAAAAACGCAGCGATTTGCGTTTGAGCTCCGGGATTTTAAAAAAAAAAAAAAAAAAAAAAAAAGCTAAAAAATTTTTTACAAAACATGGACAGGCGTTTTTAAGCTGTAAAAAAACGCGGCTGTAAAAACGCCCTGTGTGCATGGGGCCTAAGATGTATGCTGTCCTATGATTGCATGCTTCATTTATCCCAATAAAATCGTTTGTAAACATAAAAAAAAAAAATTATACATTAAGGCTGGGTTCACACTTGTGCGTTGCGAATTCCATCTCTGTAAGGAGATGAGAGCTGTTCAGCGTTTTGTGTGCGGTGAAACATGCGAACTTGCTGACCTGGGAGAGAGGAGGGAGAAGGGGGGGGGGGGAAGTGTAGTGAGCATTGAAAAAAGTCCTGTTCAGAACGGAAGATATCTGCGAATCAGATGCGGGGCCATAGAAGATAAGATAATGGACCTGAATTTGCACCTGAGCCGCCTAGAAAACGCACACTGTTTTTTGGCAATGCGCAGTGCGAATGCATCGCACATATGTGAACCAGCCTCATTGAAAATAATGTATTTTTTAATGTTATGCGAATTGGATGCAGTGTAAGCCGCAACCAATTCGCATAGGTGTGAACCCGGCCTTTTATGTCCATGCAGCATGTAAAAAGGCTGGGATATATTGAGTTATCTTAACCCAAGACATATCCTGTATCCAGCAAAACGGCCTGACCATGTGTTTGCATTCATCTTTTCCACTAATAAGCCGTTTTGTTCCCTGCCACCACTAGAGGGTACTGTTTGGGCACAGAAGACCAGCTTTGCAATGGCTTTAATCAGCAATTTGTCTCCCGAGAGCAGATTTTTCAGTAAAGTACTAAAGACGTAGGCAATATTTCTGGAAGCAGGACTTTTTTTTTTTTTTTTTAAAGTGTAACATGTCATACTGGTATATTTTCAGAAACTGCAAAGACAGGTACAAATATATATTTTTAATAAAATGACCCATGCTGATTTTAGAAGATTGAACACACACTTTTTTTTTTTAAGCAAAAAAATTTAATATAGGAGACACACAGTGCTATAAATATACTTTTATTATTATATTAATGTGAAAACCACTAATGCGGCGTGAAAAAGCCATCCAACAGCTGCACATTACAATTGCTTGGCATAAAAGAAATTGCAAAATTTATACAAAAATAGCCCAAAAAAATCCCAGGTTCAGCATGTTTTTTCCGGTCATTAGTGTTCAAAGGCAGCAACAAGCTGTATGTAAACATTATATATATATGGCTGCTTTTTTAGGTGTGTGAGTAATACTACACAAAAGCATAAAATGTATTTTGCAGTAGTAATCTCAAATTTTCTTCCATGTGGCAATCTTACAACTGCTCAAATGGACCTCAGTACACTTTATTTCGTATTATGACATCCTATTAGAATTGAATACAGGTTTTAAATGTAACTGATATATTTGTAGACACACCTCTGCACATAAAAGAATCTTCAAAGCTGCAGCATGTAATTAGTAGCAGTGATAAGCAACTGCGTCTGTCACTGATCATTTAACTTTGTCTGATGGTAGGCAAGGACAAGTTGGAAAGATCTGTTGATTAAGTGTGGGCTAAGGCACCAGCACCCTGTCCGAAACCAAAGCCTTTTGGACCAAAGCACTTTGCGTAGCATCCTGGGGACAGGGAAAAAAAAAAAAAAATTATTAAGAATAGCTCTATTTACATGCAAAACAAACATACTGAGAAGCGATGTTCCCTGACATTCGGAAAGTCTTGTGACTTCTCATAAACACCTCTTTTGCCCTCTGTCGCTGAATGTTTTGCTGGACAAATGTCCCAACGTTTTACGAGACCGGGTAAGAATAGGAAAAAAAGGCAGCGAAAATCTGTAGAAAAATTATCTATCCTGCTACTTTCTCATCACTATGGTCAAAAACGGGCATCAATTTTACCCCACTAATCATTAGAAAGTCAAACAAAAGGTCCTGAAAACAAAAATTATAAATCTAAATCCTAGTACTGTATGGCCAGCTAAAGGCTGTCCATGGAAAATCCAATCAAGTAATGACCATTAGATTCTCTGTCAATGCTTCTTAACCCATAAATGTGCACCCTACATACATATAATTATTACTCACCAGAAAGTCAATATGCTGTTAAACTATCTAGCAGGAAACAATCAAGCAAGTCTCTAGACCCACCACCCTGGAATTGTGCGATTGGTTTGAGGTCATTAAAGAGGAACTTGGCCAAAAAAAAAAAAAGACCGCTTCATGTGCTCCCCCACTTCGACTACTATATATTTGGCACATTACATTTTTTGAGGGGGGGGGGAGTGGACACCTAGTTTTGATAGGTACTCACTCCTACGATCCGAGTGGAAGTTCACCCATCTTTGCCCGCAGCCTTCTGGGACACTCACAGGTTCCAGAATGCTGCAAGACCTTTCACAAAGCACAGCGCAGAATCCAGTTGTAAAGCTGCAAGGATTTACACCCGGCGTCTCACAGTAAAGAGCGGCGAAGAACCGGCTCGATTGAGGACAGCGCTGGATCTCTGGACAGGCAAGTGTCCTTTTATTAAAAGCAGCAGCTGCTGACTTAACTTTTTCTTACTAGGGTGAAGAGCCTCTTTGATAACTCACTACCAGTGTTATTTTTAGTCGACTAAATTAATACTATTTTAGTCAACGAACAATTGAGAGGACTAAAATACAACTAAAACTAAAATGCCATTTTAGACCCAAGACTAAAACTAAATCGAAAGTTGCTGCCAAAACTAACACTGATCACTACTGTACTTGCATTATGCACAAATAGTCTTGGATCCAACTTGTTGAGAATACCACCACTGGTAAAGTGTTATTAGTCTGTTAGGGACACGGTTAGCTCCATGCCAACTTTTTTTTATTTATTTCCAGTTTAATAGCTGCTTGCATTTCTTTCCATATCTGATCTGACTACATTTTACCCTGCATTTCTCTGAATAGTCAAAAGTATGAGCAGGGCCTTTTTCACGATGACTTTTATTGTAATAAATCAAATTATGCGGTTTTAGAATTAACAATAAAGTGTACTTAAAGTGGTTCTAAAGTCAAAAGGTTTGTTACCTTAATGTATTCTCTGCATCAAGGTTTTCAAAAGCAGCCCCCCCGATTCAGCGCTGTGCTCGTCTGCTGCAGTTCTTTACCTCTCTTCCACTATTCACTGGAGATTCTGAGAGCAACAGGAGACATTGGATCCTACTGCTGTCAGTCAAATCCTGTGAGGAGAGAGCGGGAGACCGGGCCAAGCCACGCTGTGTGTGTTTATGGGCATTGCTTACGGAGGGAGCATTCGGAGGAGGAGTAGAGTGCCGTCAGGGAGCCCAAGAAGAGGAGCCAAGAGACCGCTCTGAGCAATATACTTGCACAGAGCAGGCAAGTATAACATCTTTTTTTATTTTATGAAAAAAAAACCTGGAGCCTCTTTGCCAACTGAATATTTTTGATTTTCAAATTTTAATAGCCTACTGGGTATCGGTCTTTGTACCATGTTGTCTCCTTAGCCTGAAATGTTATATCGCTCTCAAAGTGTATTCAATACATTAACAGTGAAAAGATATACAATTGGTATTTACCTTTGCAGAATATCTCTCCATCCTTATCTGCCAGTGTAGTGGATTCCAAACCTTTACCGCATTTAGCGCAACGAAAGCAAGCCTTGTGCCAAGACTAAAAAAAGACACATGCATATAATCAGGCCTAATTATAAAATAAATCACTACTATACATACACATAAACAAACAATGAGCAATTATATACTTCAGGGCACATCCATCCAAACAATTGCAGTCATTTTACACTAAGTTGCAGCCATATTAGTGCTAGGATAACACATTTGTATTGTAAGTGTCTCTCCATTTGTATCATTAATACATTTGGTTAAACTATGATGGATCCTCTTTTTTGTTTCATATGACACCCTTGAGGGTTGCTGGTGGTTATCATCTGTCATAGGAGAAACGAGTTTGTAATACAATCGCTTGGAGATCGGTTTCTTGATTGAACATTTTATTCTGGCGAGTTTATTTCCACTGGGGTATATGCAAAGATTTGTGGTGAATTGTAGGCGTTTATGGTACAGGAAACACTGATAAAATTACACACTGGATTTGGAGCATGGGAGGATTTTACCTTATGGATTGAAAGATGGGGGAAACCATGAAGATGGTTTCCTCAACATTTCAGCAAATGTTTGTTGTACTACATTATATGCACACTAGGCATTTTTGGGGAGCAGAGTGTATATATTTGCACATTATTGTTATACATTTCCACAACGGGTATATTTATTTGAGACATTGATAGTGTTGTCTATTGGGGGATACAGAAGCATTAGGGAGGAGTCTGGGCATTCATTCACCGCCTTGCAACACATGTAAACAAAGGTTTAGGATGCTGGTGACGTCAATGGCTTTATATAGACTAATGATCAATGACATTAAGCTGATTGGACTGAAAAAAAAAAAAAAGCAAATTTGAAGTTCAGATAGAGTTTGAAGGACGCCAGAGCTCATCTCTAATCAGCAGCAGCCTAATTGCTCTAGATATTTCACCAATTATACAAAAATAAACAAATAAAATCAGCTGGCGCCCGCTTCTTCTCTAAAATAAAATGTTCACATTGAACAACAAGGTCTGGAATCAGTATTCTACTTGTGGTTTACTGCGCTGACTTCACAGCTAGAGCAATGCAAGCATATTGGACAGCAGTACTGTGGCTGTCAATTGTGCCAGGGGCCAGGGCATAGACAGCTAATAACTATGCTTCTGCACATTGACTTAAAGATTTGTCTACTTTCCTGCTTTTTCAATACACCTACTGATGTGCAGGGACTGACAAGTACTTTAACTATTGCAGCTCCAGATCTTACATCTTATGTGAACATCTGTACGTCCAAGACTGAAAGCTTGGACTTGAGAGATGGGAGTACTGATCTCAAGACATTGTTATTCACTGTGAACATCTAAGGCCTTGTTTACTTTTGCGTTCCCAACTCAAGAGCACTCCATGTTCGGATTGCTCTTCAAAAAGGGCATTTGACTGCCCGTTTTAACCCATTACATACCACACCAGTGCATCACAACTACAGTGGAACCTTGGATTACGAGCATAATCCATTCTAGGAGAATGCTTGTAATCGAAAGCACTCGCATATCAAATCGAGTTTCCCCATAGAAGTCAATGGGAACGAAAATAATTCCTTTCACATTGACTATGGCATGTAATACCGCATGTCGCCAGAGGTGGGGAGGGGCACCGGAGAGACTCGGAAACTGGAGTATTTCCTAACGGCTCCGGCGCCCCCGCACCTCTGGGCATATGTGGTACTGCACGCTGCAGAGGCTTGAATCCTGCTTGTGCTGCGAGACAACACTCGCAAACCGAGTCAGGATTTAAAAAAAAAAAAAAAAAAAAAAAAAATTTGCTCATATTGCAAAACACTCGTTAACCGCATTACTTGCAATCAGAGGTTCCACTGTACAAGCGATTGGGCTGGGTTCATTTTGTTGGTGGGGATAATTTTTTGCACAAATGTAAAATCTTTGCATCTTTTCATGCATACAATTGTTCATATATGGTCCTCTATCTAAAGGCTGCATTTCCATCTGTTGTACTGGAATAAACAAGTCTTTATTAAAAAGGAGAAATATGGCAGCCGCTAGCAATAATCGCAGTTTTCTCCCAGCCGGGACGGCTTCCCACTGGGAGAACACATAGGCTCTGCAGGAGGGATTCCCTTGTCAACACTGTCAGTGTTGATGGGACAATCGAACAAATTTATTTGGTTGCAGGAAAGAAATTTGCTCCGTCTATGGCCGGCCTAATGTACTGTACATCTTTCTGACAGATATAGGAATCTGTTGCATGTACTGTAATTTCCTGTACAAAGATAAGACATGCTTCTAGTGTCTGATTCACTCATCATAAATGAAGGGGCATAATACTTACATTTCCTGCACCGATCACCTTCTCAGCAGCATACACAGTCTTTGAGCAGCGAGGACACACATCAGCACCTCCTGCTTTCTGTGCGAACTTGGAAGCATTCGGGTTGTTTGTAGGCTGATGTTTTGCAGACCTGTGTAAGCAGTTTATAAATAACAAAAATATATATATATATATATATATATATATATATATATATATATATATATATATATATATATATAAATAAATGTAACACACACTTAGCGCCAGTTCAAACCAGCAGTATACAGCAGTAGCACATAATAGATAAAATGAAAATAATAAAATATTCTTCTCAAAATATTCTAAAATACTAAGCTGCTGTTTAAAATAGAAAAATAAATGAAAATGGAGGTAAACAATAAACAAAGTAGTAGGCTTGGTTATTAAAATTACACCAAACAGCGCTAAAATTTAAAAAAACTCAAATAAGACTCGTGGTCAAAAACCACTAATAAAGTCCAAGACGTAGATTTGTGGCAAAGTCAGTCCAGAAAAAAATTAGTGAGTAACAGCAATTGTCCATGTGAACACCTTCCTCCACCAGAGACATGTATTGCAATCCACCACGTGATGTAACTTTCCCCTTAGGGGTTCACACTCACCAGAAACACATAATAAATATGCCTTGTATGTAAAGTGGATACATCCGTTAATCTGTTATGGCTTGTCACTTCTTATCAAGGGTCACCAGAATGAAAATAGGCTCCACAGCAGGTCATAGAATAACAGAGAAATAACAGCAAATAGCGTAATCCTGTTTATTCAAAGAAATGATTCCCATACATTTAGGAGACCCCTTTAACTAGCTACGTACAGTATTGCAAAATATAACAAGCATTGAGTGGCCCCAGAGGGCGCTATCACCGTATATGGCCGTCACTCGGAGCGTGTGTGTATCCTGCAGACACTTCCGATTCAGGAGATGGGCGGTGGAGCGCAACGATGGAGCGCACTCGTCACTTCCGGGTCGCGTGTTGTCGTAGTTACGTCCTGATGCGTTTCGTCATCTGACTTCGAAGTCAGATGACGAAACGCATCAGGGTGTAACTACGACAACACGCGACCCGGAAGTGACGAGTGCGCTCCATCGTTGCGCTCCACCGCCCATCTCCTGAATCGGAAGTGTCTGCAGGATACACACACGCTCCGAGTGACGGCCATATACGGTGATAGCGCCCTCTGGGGCCACTCAATGCTTGTTATATTCTGCAATACTGTACGTAGCTAGTTAAAGGGGTCTCCTAAATGTATGGGAATCATTTCTTTGAATAAACAGGATTACGCTATTTGCTGTTATTTCTCTGTTATTCTATGACCTGCTGTGGAGCCTATTTTCATTCTGGTGACCCTTGATAAGAAGTGACAAGCCATAACAGATTAACGGATGTATCCACTTTACATACAAGGCATATTTATTATGTGTTTCTGGTGAGTGTGAACCCCTAAGGGGAAAGTTACATCACGTGGTGGATTACAATACATGTCTCTGGTGGAGGAAGGTGTTCACATGGACAATTGCTGTTACTCACTAATTTTTTTCTGGACTGACTTTGCCACAAATCTACGTCTTGGACTTTATTAGTGGTTTTTGACCACGAGTCTTATTTGGGTTTTTTAAATTTTAGCGCTGTTTGGTGTAATTTTAAATAACCAAGCCTACTACTTTGTTTACCTCATTTTCATTATATATATATATATACACACACACGTGTGTGTGTGTGTGTGTGTGTGTGTGTGTGTGTGTGTGTGTGTGTGTTATATATATATATACACACACACACACACATACACACACACACACACACACACTGAATTTTTACAAGTCCAAATCACTACGGTATTTTAGATTTTCTAGATATATAGATAGCCCATATTTAAAAGCAGTATTAAACCCAAGAGCAAACATTATGTTGCAGCTTACCAATTCTAAGATGTGATGACTGTTAATTTTCACCTTGTGATCCAGCATGGCTGTTTTTCAACAGAACAAGCCCTCTTAAGCCTACAACAGGGACTGTACTGCAGTCAGTCCAACGGTGGAAGGGGCATGACCGAAAAAAGGTCTGCTGATCGGCTCCTGACCAGCGATCTCAGCCAATGGCTGAGAACGCTGACCGGAGTGCTCTGGCGGGGGGCCGTCCCCTTGTCAGAACACAATAGCACAGCAGGGGAGATTGCTGTACTAACATTGGATAATACAGTGGCTACTCCCGAGTGGTCAGTTTTTTCCCGTTCAGCTCTGCCGGGTTGAAAAAAAAAAAAAAAAAAAAAAATAGTGATACTATTGTGTATATGGCTTTATAAATGTATCCGTTAGGAGTATTGAGACAAACCATTTATCACTGACAGGAGTGCTTACAATGATTAGCTTTGTTTTATTGATATCAAATGTTTATTCCAAAAGACAAAAACAAACAAAAAACACCAACACACACACACACACACTGTTCTTGTAACTGCAAGAGGAACTGTAGTTTGGCTTCAGTTTGTTGGTGTATCCAACTCCGCCAGTGCATCCAACACTCCCCTCCACCTAGACTGACAATGCTGCCCCTGCTCTGTGCTCCAGAGTAGGGGCACCATTACAGGAGGTGTGTTACTGGCCATATCATCAGGTGCAAACAGAGGCAAAAAAAGCCTTGGTGAGCTGCCATATATTACATTTTTTGGTTTTGGGTTTAATACCAATTCAAGAAATGAAAACATGACTCAGTATCAGCAAATATCGAAATAAACATACTCTTCAGGCTTGATTCCCAGGCTTTCACCCCGGTCCATACTTAGAGTGCCTGCACCCTGTCCAAATCCATATCCTTTAGGCCCATGTTTCTTCGCATAGCATGACTTGCAGTAGATCTCATTCCCATGAATTGCAACTGTGGTACTATCCAGATTCTTCTTGCATACCACTGCAGAAAAAAAAAAAAAAAAAAAAAAAAGGAGAAGTTCATTGGGAATTAATTTTTTTTTACAATTAAAAAGTATTCCACAAAATGTGTTAATATTGATTGATAAATTAAGGCTTACTCAATAAACCGATGCAGATTGTGAGTTAGTACACTTTGTTTAGTATCAATGCAAACAGATCACATTTTACTGGAATCAGATCAGTAAAAAGATTAATTGTGATTTGTTGTAAGGAATACTGCACTTTGAACACAGTCACTGTAATTTGTGTTGCCTTACTGAATAAACCTCAGTTTTTTCTCAGTTGGTCTAGAAATCATAGAAGT
Organism: Rana muscosa; assembly: GCA_029206835.1. Lineage (NCBI taxonomy): Eukaryota > Metazoa > Chordata > Amphibia > Anura > Ranidae > Rana > Rana muscosa. Next base: position 344,023,730 of record CM055117.1, on the reverse strand, counting down.
AGCCAAGGCAGAAAGAGGCGAGTTTGAATACTTGTACCTGGAACCCAGGAGGTTTAGAAGTACACACTGTTTGCTTAAAGTGGTTGTTAACCCCCGTTTTTTTTTTAATTAAATGCTCTGCACCATTATAAAATTGTCCCCGTGTCCTGTAAAAAAAAAAAAAAAAAAAAAAAAAAAAAAAAAACACACCACACACACACACTGCACCTCTATGAAATCTGCTCCCGGCGCTCAGCCGATTCCTCTCCTCCCCTTGTCTCTCCAGCTCACAGCCGCAGTGGACGGGGCCGAGCCAGGGTTGCCAACTTTCAGTAAATTTACGAACAGTTTGTAAAATCCATAATTGTTGCATCTGTCCATGAATGTCAGTTATGGACATGCAGCCTACATGTCCGTAATGGACATTCAAGGACAGATGCAAAAAGTACAGATTTTACAAACTGTTCGTAAATTTACTGAAAGTTGGCAACCCTGGGCCGAGCCCTCCTGCTGACGTCAGCCGGGGAGGAGGGGGAGAGAGTGCCGAGTCACCGACAATCAGCCGAGCGCCAGGAGCAGAGCCCATACAGGTACAATGTGCAGGTTTTTTTTTTTACAGAACACAGGGACAGTTAATTATAATGGTGCAGAGAGGATGGGAGCATTTAATAGCTGAAATGAGAGCAGCAGGAGCAGGCACTGGTAGAGCAGAGACAGGCAGAGAGGGGAGGGGGGGAGAAGGACACAGGAGACAGATAGCAGGCTGCGGCTGACAGAATCGCGCAAACTGACCACGGTGTCAGGGCTCAGCAGCCATGATTATCGCAGTCTATTTGCAGAGGGGAGGGTATAGCCAGGCATTTCAGGTGATACAGGGTCCAAATGACACAGCACAAGCACTGTGCTGTATAACATGCTTTAACTTCCCGCCTGGCCTATAGCAGAATGACGGCCGGGTGGCGGTTCTGTTATTCTGACTGGACGTCATATGTCGTCTTTCAGGATAACATGGCGGTGCGCGCCCATCAGCGCGGTGATCGGTGGTGCTTCGATCGTGGTAAGGAGCCTCTGACGGAGGCTCCTTACCACGTGATCAGCTGTGACAAATGAGCGTGAACCAGGAAGTGCCGGTAAACGGCTTTCCTTGGTTCGCTCTGACAGGGAGAGCCGATCGGCGTCTGCGCCGATAATCAGCACATTAATTATCAGCGCAGCAACCCCCCCCCCCCCCCATCAGCTGCCAGTCTGTGCCCCATCACCAACGCCTGTCAGTGCCCATCAGTAGCTCCTCATCAGTGCTGTCTATCCAGTGCAGCCTATCAGTGCCCATCAATTCTACATACAGTGCCACCTCATCAGTGAAGGAGAAAACAACAACAATTTTAGAACAGGAACAAAAACTTTTTTTTTTTCTCAAAAATGTCAGTCTTTTTTCGTTTGTTTAGCAAAAAATAAAAACCCCAGAAGGTAATCAAATCCCACAAACAGAGCTTTCTTTTGGTGGCAAGAAAATTATAAAAATTTTGTTTGGGTACAGTGTTTTATGACCGCACAATTGTCAAAGTGCAACAGCACTGAAAGCTGAAAATTGTCCTGGGCAGGAAGGGGGAAAGTATTGAAGTGGTTAAGGGAACAGGATCTTTATAATCCACACGGATTTACCCATTTTAGAAGTCATTTGCCTTTTAAATTGGGATTAGAGAGTATAATTCCTGTCTGAAGATAACATTGGGCCTCAAATTAGAACTGGATGTATTCTGAATCCTAAAGAATAAGCCTAGATTCACATTAATGCGGTGTGGGACATCCTGCACTGCATTCAAGTCACACTGCCCTTGTGATCCACAGCGAGTGTCAGTGCAATCTTAACACAACCCAAAACGCAGGTCGCAAACACAATGCGTTTGCTGGCACTGGATTGCATGGTACAAAAGTACCATGCAATACGGTTGCAGTGCGGTTTCAAAATGAATGGGCTCAAATCGCACCACCTTGAATTGCATGTGAAGTGAACAGGAATGTGGTGCGGTTCCTGTGCGATTCACATGCGTTTCATAGTGTGACCCAAGGCTTAAAATTGTAATATTAAGATATACGCTAAATGCAAATCAAAGTACAGATTTAGATAACATTTTGAAAAATAACCAATTAAAATATGTTGTTATCTACTTTAATGGAATGTCAGTTTACTGTCCTTCATTTTTTAGGGGGGGCTGGACTGTGGCCAACAGGAAAAGAAAATGTTTCTGGCATCAGTGCCCCATCTTTTCTATTAAGGGAAGGGGTAATGCCCCATTGCTGAGGTCAGTGGGAGGAATTATGCCCCATTGCTGGTGTCAGTGGCCACTGGGCAGAATAGTGTCCCATATCAGTGGGATGAGTAGTGCCCCAAGGGCCAAAGAAAGGCCGGCAAGGGGGCACAGTGTGGAGAGGTATCCTACAGGCATGGGTGTATGCATAGTTCCAAGCACACATACATATAGATTTTATATTTTTTACCCAAAAAATAAAGGATTTTTAATTCTGCCATACCAGCGATCTAGGTCCATCTAAGACAGCACAGCCAGGCGTTTATTTTTTATAGCAGTATAGCTTGGTCAAAGACCCACACCAGCCTGCTTACTGGACAGTGACAAACTCATGGGGTAATCCCTATGCTCCCTCTGATGTTCATACTTTATTGTGCCAAGGAAATAGGCTGTCCTTTTTCCGGTCTGTAGGAGACTAAAGCTATATTCAAGTACTTACACTAGTTATATGTGAAATGAATACTTAGACTAGACTAGTGTTTAAATACCGGTCTGAAATTTATCTTAGGCAAGTACAATGCCGCGCACACACGGACGGTTTTTAATGTCATTGAAAAAAAAAAAACAACGTTTTTCGAGACATGATTTTTCTTGTTTCCTCTCAAGCCTGCCTTGCCTACACACGATCATGTAAAAAAACGCAGTGACGTACGAAATGTATGACGGCACTATAAAGGGGAAGTTCCATTCGGATGGCGCCACCCTTTGGGCAGCTTTTGCTGATCCTTGTGTTAGTAAAGTTTGGTGAGAGACTATTTGCGCTTTTCAGCCTTGTGCTCTTCAGTCCGTTACAGCGCGACGAATGTGCCATCTCCATTACAAACGCTTGTTTTACCAGAACGAGCGCTCCCGTCTCATACTTAATTCTGAGCATGCGCGTTTTTTTTCCCCCCTCGTAAAAGCATACACACTACTGTTTTTCACGACGTGAAAAAAAATTAGAGCAGGTTCTAATTTTTTTTAGCCCATTTTTCACGTCGTTAAAAATGCTCTGGAGCCTACACACGATCGTTTTTAATGACCAATTTAAAAAAAATTGCATTTTGAACGTCATGAAAAACGGTCGTGTGTATGCGGCATAAGACTTTCAGTGCAGTTACATGTGGGGGATCAACCAGGTTGCTAGATTACGATCCCTACTCTGACAACTAAATATGAATGCAAGCTGCAGCACAAACAGTAGAGACCGTCAGCAGTAGGGTGACCGTGTGTCCCGGATTGCCCAGGACAGTCCCGCATTTTGCTGGTCTGTTCCAGACACCTTCATTCCAGGACAATACATTGTCCCGGAATGAACTGACACAGCCACCCCCTGGGCCAATCTGATACCCCCAAAAAAGGCCGCCACATCACCGCTTTACTCACTGACAGTACTTGTCCTGGCCGGGAATGCCTGGAGGAGCACAATCCCGCCCCCCTGCTTGTGATTGGAGAAATCATAAATTCCGCCTCTTGTGTCCAATCACTGTGCTATGATTCGTTACAGCACAAGCTGATTTTTGTGAAGGGAGGGTGTCCCTGAATGGTAGTTTGGAAATGTGGTCACCCTAGTCAGCAGCCACAAACAACTGTGCATGAAAAATCATTCAAGCAATGAAACCCCTTTCTGTAACAACCAGACAAGCCTTTCTTGTGACCATACAATAGCTACTCCTTTTACCTCAGCCTTTTCCTGATCCTTACTTTTTTCAGATTTACAAATATTAACAACAGAGTAAATTTCCTTCAATTGTTTAGGAATTCTCTGCCACACAAACAGAAGGAAGGCTGGAAAACCTCACACTGTACTTTGCGATTTGTCTTGCTACGAATCATGTCTTGTATTTCCAAACTGGGACGTGAAATGACAGGCTCCGCTAAACATCATATATCCAACGCGTGTGTTTATCCCAAAGTCATTTACTGCTACTTGAAGTATTGCAGATCATTACCAATGCTCAGAATACATAAAAACACAAGTCTATGCAATAAAATCTCTAATAATCTAAAAATCAATACAGGTCACAACAAAAACGACACAATAGTAGGGCATAGATTTAAATACATACAATTCATTTACCCACAGTAGCTCTATTGAAATCTTTATTTTTAAAGTGCATCTATGGACAAAATATCTCTCTCTCTCTCTCTCTCTAACGTACTTTGTAAAGATAATCTCCATGCCTTGTGAGTGTACAGAGCCAGGGTTTCATCAGATATGGCGACCCGTCAAATTTGTCGCCACCATCTTGCTACAACCCACAGTAAGGATACAGTGAGAAGGCGGCAAGTGGGTATCTTGTTACACCCACCAGAGTCTTGCATTTCACACTTATTTTTAACAGTAATGGAGCTTATATGGTAAAATACAGTACTTAGAAATCCAACGGACTGTTTACATGTTCAATTTTAAAATCAGGAGGTGATCGGTCAGATTAGGAAACTTGTGACATCAGCAGGCTTGAACATCTAAACAGTCAGATGATTTCTAAATACTGATAGTCACTATATAAACATACCTCCCAACAAGCACGGATTCTGCAGGTTTTTCCCGCATAGACTCCTCTTTCCTGCATGTTTTCCCTGCACAGCAGGAAGTGGAGTAAGAAGAGCCAGTGGAAGCAGCAGGAGGTAAGACTCTCCTCTCCCCCCACCCCCCCCCCCGTGTTCGGAGGCCTCCCCCCTATCTACCCCCGCGATCCGCGGCAAAAAAAAAAAAAAAGTCCACGGCCCCACCCCCGCTCAACAACTTTTGTTGGAAAGAAAAAGTTCAGCGAAACCCCCTCGCTCAACAACTTCGGTTCAGGGAAGAAAAATTTGACTGAATGCCCCGCGGCAGGACTACTTTTAAATGTCCGCCTGCCCACTGTATCCTTACTGGGGCCGAGTGTGGGGTGTAGCAATATGGCGGCAACGGAATGTCACTGCCTTTACAAACTGACGGTTTGTCTAATCTGATGAAACACCTGCCTTCTGAACAACAGAGGCCATGAGAGAGGAGTTTCACGAGAGGGAGTCTGTACAGGGATCACTGTGCCCCTGGGATCTACACACCCTGTCAGACAACATCAGCTCTGGATGTCCCCCTGCTTTAGGCTGGGTTTACACTATTGCGAATTGGATGCGGGTTTCCCGGGTCTGGTGTGAATTGCACAGGGGTCCTGTGCATGTTTTGGTCCGTTTTAATTCAGCCAGAAATTGGGACCTGAACCAGTGAATGGAGAGGCACCGGACTCCCTGCTGTGAGCCGCTCTAGTGTGAACCCAGCCTTAATGGCTTGCATTTACAAAAACGTAAAGTAAATGTGAACCCTTACCTTGTAAAGCAACCATCACATAATCCCGGTTTTCAGCTGCATGCAGGGCTTGGCAAGGTGGGGTGCAGACTACAAGTCTGACCATTGGACGACAGCAGGCTGTGCTCCCAGTACACCCAAAGAACTGACCAAGGAAGGAAGGAAGGAAGGAAGGATGTGCTTCTTTGCCTAGCGTGCTCAGTTTGAAATAGGAAAGGAGGGGGACTGGCAGGATCACCAGGTAGAAATGCAAAGAGATCAGGATAACATAAGTATGTACATGGTACAGCAGACCAATGTTGCCAACCATACGTCTATTTACGTACAGCCCGCGATTTAACCCCTTTTTCGGGATGTACGTTAAAGTCTGTTTATGGGCACCGGCGCCCATAAAAAAAGATGGCCGCGAGCCGGCCATACAACTGCGCATGCGCCGTTCCGAAGCCGGCCGAGCTCAGGGAAACTTGTTCGCGCTCGGCCGGGCGGCGCACACGCAGTAACGTGATGGCGCCATTTTTGAAAAGGTCACAGCGGCTGGCGGCAGTGGCGGGACACCTGCAGTGAGTGCATGCCATGCACTCATGATAGGTGGAGGACTCGGAGCACTGACAGGGCCCAGCCAGGGGTGAGGACGACGGAATCGAGGTCAGTCAGTGAAACTGGGGGGATACAAGGGGACAGTGTCATCAGTGTGCTGTGTCCTCCTCTGGTTCCTGTGTCCCTTTCACCTCTCCACAGGTCAGGGCAGCACAGTGCTGCCCTGACCTGTGGAGTGGTGAAAGGGGCACAGGAGGAGGACACAGCACACTGATGATGTGGAGAAGTAATATGGTGGTGGACAGAGGAGGAGGCTACTGTGAGAGGATGAGGAGGGCACCATCATGTCCACAGCCTGTCCGCAGCCTCTGTCCACCTCCTGTAGCGTGTCCGCAGCCTCTGTCCACCTCCTGTAGCGTGTCCGCAGCCTCTGTCCACCTCCTGTAGCGTGTCCGCAGCCTCTGTCCATCTCTTGCCATGTCTACAGTCTGAGGGGATCCTAGAAAAGGAGTTAAGAGTGGGAGTGCCGCGGGGATGGGGGTTACGGCCCAGGAAGAAACAGACGTGTGGACTGGGAAGAGGAGATCAGAGCCACCAAGCTGGAGCCGTCTGACTGAGCCCCACACTGTGCACCTGAGAGGAGGTCAGTGACAGTGCCGCCAGGCCATTCTGAGGGGGGGGGGGGGGTCACTGATGTAAGGAGGTGAATGAATACAATAATGTAATGGGGCACTGATATAAAGGTTTCCCCCCTTATATTCGTACCCCCCCCCTTACCTTAGTGTATTCACTCTGTGGAAGGTGGTCTCTATTCACCAGAGCCCCCCTCCACATCAGAGTTCCCCCTTACATCATGATCTGCAGCGTTCCCCTTTACATAAGAGTTCTCTTGCACTGTAAGGGGGCATCCTGCAGACTCTGATGTAAAAGGGAACTCTGTGCTGGCTGGGTTATAGTATCCCAACCTTCATGTGAATTGAGAAATATGTTTTTTTACTTTTGTTTAACTTAAACACATTGATAATAGCATTAGCTGTGTGTTTATAGTTGAAATATTGATATTTGCACTGTTTAGCACTAAAAAAAAAAAACAGTAATTTTAGGTACTTTTTTGCAGCGTCAGTAAAAAAAAATAAAATAAAAAAATAAAAAAATAAAATGCGGCTCTGCTAGTAATCTTCATTATTTTTGCCAGTAAGAAATTGGTGCCGTACAGAAATTTTTGGCATCCTTGCCAGTAAATTTCACTTCAGGGGGTTGGCAACACTGCAGCAGACCCATATCAGGAACAACATTTAACACTTTAAGGTCCATGCACACTGGCTTAAAAATCGCTGCTTCCTCAGGAGTTTTATGTTTTGCCTGTAGAAGAAGCTCAATGCTATCCTATCCATGCACATTAGGACGATTAGAGACATATTTTAGGCTCAGTGCTTAGAGGCAGGAAAATAAAAAAACTTCTTGTCTGTGTTTTGATTGGAGCTTTCTGGCATAAAAAACACAAAATTCTCCTAAACTGTGTACAAAAACGCTCTATATGAGCAGTTTGTTCTGCCAAGGGAACTGCTGTTTTTTTTTTGTTTTGTTTTTTAAGCCCAGTGCACATGAATCCTAACTGCCTTTGTAATTACAGCTCTACAGTTAAGGCCAGATGATTCCTCTGAGCAGATACAGATTTCTGCGCCATTTACTCATGAAATGATCTGCTCAGTTGAAACAATATAAACATCAGGAAAAGATTTCTCACCAAAATGAAAAATACATTTATTGTACAGCCCCTTGGGTAAAATTTAACCACTTCCATACTGGGCACTTAAACACCTTCCTGCCCAGACCAATTTTCAGCTTTCTGCGCTGTTGCACTTTGAATGACAATTGCGCAGTCATGCTACACTGTACCCAAACAAAATTTTTATAATTTTTTCCCCACAAATAGAGCTTTCTTTTGGTGGTATTTGATCACCTCTGGGATTTTTATTTTCTGCAAAAAAAAAAAAAAAAAAAAAGACCAAAAATTTTGAAAAAAAAATAAAAAAAGTATTTTTTGTTTGTTACAAAACTTTTTAAATAAGTAAGTTTTCTCCTTCACTGATGGGGCTGCACTGACGGGCACCGATGAGGTGGCACTGATGAGGGGCACTAATATGCGGCACTGATAGGTGGAACGGATAATCGGCACAGATAGGCGCTGATAGGTGGCACGGATGGGCATCACTGATGTACTGTAATGGATGCCAATCAGTGCCAAACAAAAATGCCTGCCAATCAGTGATGCCCATTGTGTGCACTGATTGGCATCCATTGTGGGCACTGATTGGCATCCATTAGGGGGCACTAACTGGCGGTCTAGGGTGGCATACCTGGTGCTGGCATCCCTGGTGGTCCAGTGGCATCCCTGGTGGTCCACTGGGGGCATCCTCAGGGGGGCTGTGCTGATAATCGATCAGCACAACCCCCCCCCCTGTCAGAGGAGCAGCCGAACGGCTCTCCTCTACTCGCATCTGACAGACGCGAGTGAGGAAAAGCCGATGACCGGCTTTTCCTGTTTACACTGATCAGCCGTGATTGGACACGGCTGATCACGTGGTAAAGAGCCTCCGACGGAGATTTTGCAACCACTTTGCCGACGTCAATCCGCTATAGGGCGGGCGGCAAGTGGTTAAATAAGAGCAGCTTACCAGTCCTTAGATGTGATAGCTGCATTAGATTCCTTTCTTCAAGCTTTTTACCCCCCCATTATTGATACCTTGTAATCCTGCCAGTAACACTTCTTGTCATAGGGTATCAAAAATTTAAAGTGTATGTAAAGCCAAAACTTTAATGCTAGGCGATTTCCCTTTTTACCAACTGTGTATCAATGGGGGAATTTTCCTTCATTTCCTGTCCTGGGACGCAACAAAAAAGTGAAAGGAAATCTCCCATAGTGAGGGGAATTTCCCTCTAATGCCGCGTACACACGACCGTTTTTCATGACGAGAAAAATTTAAAAAATTTAATCATTAAAAATGATCGTGTGTAGGCTTCAAAGCATTTTTCTCGTCGTTTTGCTCAGAAGCAAGTTATGAGACGGGAGCGCTCGTTCTGGTAAAACTAGTGTTCATAATGGAGATAGCACATTCGTCACGCTGTAACGGACTGAAGAGCACAAGGCTGAAAAGCGCAAATCGGCTCTCAAACTTTACCAAAACGGGGATCAGCAAAAGCAGCCCAAAGAGAGGCGCCATCTGAATAGAACTTCTCCTTTATAGTGCCGTCGTACGTCACCGCGCAAGCATTTTTTTTTCACGATAGTGTGTAGGCAAGGCAGGCTTGAGAAGAATCACGTCGAAAAAAACTTTGTTTTTTTCAATGACATTAACCACTTAAGCCCCGGACCAATACGGGCCATTATGACCAGGCCCCTTTTTGCGATTCGGCACTGCATCGCTTTAACTGACAAATTGCGCGGTAGTGCGATGTGGCTCCCAAACAAAATTGGCGTCCTTTTTTTTCCCCATAAATAGAGCTTTCTTTTGGTGGTATTTGATCACCTCTGCGGTTTTTATTTTTTGCGCTATAAACAAAAATAGAGCGAAAATTTTGAAAAAAACAAAAAAAAAAGACATATTTTTTACTTTTTTCTATAATAAATATCCCCAAAAAAAAATATATATATATATATATATATATATATATATATATATATATATATATATATATATATATATAAAAAAAAACATTTTTTCCCTCAGTTTAGGCCGATACGTATTCTTCTACATATCTTTGTTAAAAAAAAAAAAATAGCAAATCGCCGTTTGGTTTGCGCAAAAATTATAGCGTTTACAAAATAGGGGATAGTTTTAAGACATTTTTATTTTTTATTTTTATTTTTTATTTATTTTTTACACTAGTAATGGACGGCGATCAGCGATTTTTTTCGTGACTGCGACATTATGGCGGACACATCGGACACTTTTGACACATTTTTGGGACCATTGTCATTTTCACAGCGATCAGTGCAATAAAAATGCACTGGTTACTGTGAAAATGACACTGGCAGTGAAGGGGTTAACCACTAGGGGCGCTGAAGGGGTTAAGTGTGCCTAGGGGCGTGTTACTAACTGAGGGGGGGCGTGGCTACGATTGACACGTCACCGATCTCCGCTCTGATTACACAGAGCGGAGGTCGCTGACATTGTCAGTAGAGGAGCGGGGAGATGCTGTGTTTACACACACACACACACACACACACACACACACACACACACACACCTCCCCGCTCCGAGCCTCCGTGAGACGATTGCGGGGATCCCCGCGGCGATCAAGTCCGCGGGACCCGCAGTCCCACTCACGGGGAAGGCAGGGGGTCGCGAGCGCGCTGCCCCAACAGTTAAAGGGCCACGTACAGGTACGTGATTGTGCCTGTACGAGCCATTCTGCCGACGTATATATACCGTGAGCGGTCGGCAAGTGGTTAAAAATGGTCGGTCATGTGTACGCATAAGACACTTTTCTCAGAGCGAGGGAAAGAAGAAAGGAAAGAAAAAAAAAAAAAGAAAAAAAAAATAGGTTTTGCCTATAGGTACACTATATTACATGGGGGCGGGGTGTAGGCTACAGAAACATCGATTGGAAGTTAGAGAACATTGATTGATATACAGTAAAACCTTGGATTGCGATCATAATTAGTTCCAGAGACATGTTTGTAATCCAAAGCACTTGTATATCAAAGCAAAATTTCCCCATAAGAAATAATAGAAACTTAAATGTTTCGTTCCACAACCATTTATTCAAATTCTTCAGTTTATAGTCCATATAAAATTATAACAATGTGATAGGTTGTGCAACCATAAAATGGCCATCCACAAATGGCAGCCTCCACAAGGGGATTAGAAGCAAAATCCAACAGGAACTACAGAGTATAAAAGAGAAGAGAGGCGCCTCTAAGTGTAGCAATATGTTGCTAAATGTTGTACCTTCATTAAATGTTATCATATTGCTACACTTAGAGGCGCCTCTCTTCACTTTTTTACTCAGTTCTGACATGGCGCTACTTGTATATCAACACATTGCTTGTATATCAAGTCAAAATTTATTTAAAAAAATTTTGCTTGTCTTGCAAGATGCTCTCAAACCAAGGTTTTTCTGTATCAGTTAAATTCTCAGGAAGTGACAAGGATATTGGTTATTTCTGTAAAATGTTTAAAATATTTATATCACACACACACACACACACACACACACACACACACACACCTGTTATAACTGACAATTGTTATATGCAACTCTACCAATGTAGAAAATACAACAACATGGGAGTGGATTATAAAAACACAATGTGGTTAGCAGGTAAAACAAGTGATCTTTATATTTCAGTTGTGCATTTGCCTGATATTCAGCTTTGTAAACCACCTCCAGACAATAGGTTAAGTTTGCACAGAGAGCTGCAAATCTGTCCTGGAGGAAGGGCCCCTTTCACACTGAGGCGCTTTGCAGGCGCTATTGCGCTAAAAATAGTGCCTGCAATGCGCCCCAAAAAAGACGCTCCATTGTATCCAGTGTCAAAGCCCGAGGGCTTTGACACTGGAGAGTTGCGCTTGCAGGAGGGTAAAAAAAAACTCCTGTAAGCCGCATCTTTGAGGCGCGATAGGAGCGGTAAAAATACCGCTCCTGTAGCGCCCCTGCCCAAATCAATGGGGTAGTGCCTCCAAAACGCTGCAAAGAGGCATTATTACGGGCGTTTAACCCTTTTTCGGCCGCTAGCGGGGGTTAAAAATCACCCTGCTAGCGCCCGCAAATTGCAGCAAAAACGACGGTATAGCGGCGCTAAAAATAGCGCCGCTATACCGCCAGCGCTTCAGTGTGAAAGTAGCCCAAGAATCAACTTCTGGTTTAATAATCGGAAAAGAAAATAGATAAGCCTTTTGCGTCAAGCCAATCTGTTAGGCTACATTCACACCGGTGCGAATTGTTAGAGCGGTTCCTGCTACGGCCCTCAGTGGTTCATGATACCGGCAGGTCCCTGGCTGTGCAGAGAACCATGAATAGATGTGGCCGCCAGAGACCTGACATAATGAATCGGGACAGCGGCCACACCTAGCCGCTTAGAGCCACAAAAGGAATCTTGGATTCCTGCCACTGCTATTCGCTCCAGCTCTAATCACGTGTGTGAAAGTAGCCCTAGGCTACATTCACATGGATGCCTACATTTGAGAGTATAGCTGAATTTAGAAGACTTTTCTAAAAGCAGCTTGACTCACACAAGGTAATCACGTTATTCATATAAAAGTAATAGCAATATTTAGTTGCAGACAGTTTAGGAAAAGGAAAGTGCCGCATCATGGGTCAAGTATCTGCAGCTAAAACGCACATTGCATTTAGCTGCAGATGACGGCAGTGAATTTAGCAGCAGAAAATTACACTTCCCCTTGTCTTCCTAAAATGTTGGTATTTATCCTCATGTTGGTATTCATTCGTTGCAGACATGGTCTAACAATAGTTAGTAAGCTGTCAAAATGTGGACACTGACATTCTGGTAAAGTTGTAAAAGTTATCGGAATAGGTTCCGAATTCCTCATATCGGGACAAAATATCCCCTAGTTAGATCCTGGGATGTACCCATCTTGGCTTCATTTGCCTCTCTGCCTCAGGGCCAGTTCACACCAGGACACGGTGTGGAAAAGGCGTGTTTCATGTGCAATTCCTGCACTGCAGGTGACTGCACTGCCCTTGCGATCTGCATGCGGGTGCCAATTAATTGTTAACAAAACCCCAAACTCAGATCACAATGCAGTGTGTTTTGCGGGCACCAAATCACATGATACCACAGTACCCATGCAGTTTGGTGCGGTGAGTTTTTAAAAGAAGTGTGAACCGGCCCTCAATCTTCTCCTCTCAAGCAGGCACATATTGGCAAGCACCAGCTTTGCTCTGCACTCCCTTTCAATTACACAGCTCTGCTTGCTCAGAAAACTACCAATAAAGTGGAAGAGGAGGTACCTGGGGTATAACAACCCCCCCCCCCCCAAGAAAGGGGTTTTGAGAAAAAAAAAAAAAAAAATCCTGAAAACCGCTGATGCGCCTAAATGCTGCTCAACTCGTTTACTAACCGCAACTATGCTGGAAATATTTCAACTTTTTCAAGTGCATGTAGCGCCATAGGTAGGTAGGTTGCTAGAGTAGAGTAGTTGTGTTTTTGGTTACACCCAGTGCAGGTAAATTTAGGCAGGCCTAGCCCTGTTTGTTTTGATCTGGGGGGGCTGGGAGTGGTTTTGAGTATAGCAGCAGGTGACTGACATGTACTTCATCTCTCTGGCACCTCCTCTATTTCTAGAGGGTTCTGGAAAAGAGGCAGGGCAGAGGATGGGAGTGGCATGGAGTGTATCTGGGAGCCCTGACCAATCCCCAACTAGGATTGGCAGGGGGCAGGCCTCCTATATATACTCATGGTCAGTCTGTTGTGGGAGGAGATGTCGGGTGGAAGAACTAGTGATGGAGTGTTAGGCTGTCGTGGCCCTTGTGGGAACCCCCTTTCTGGGGGGGGGGGGGGGGTGAACTCTGGTCGGGAGCTGTGAAGGAACCTCTAGATACACGATTATCGAGGAGGTGTCTGGAACAGGCACAGAAAGAGGACAGCGGGGAGCATTGCTGGGCAAGTCACTAGGAGGGATCCATTCCGTGGTCGGTGAGTGACAGGCACAGTGGAGAAGTCTGGGTGAGACATACCAGGAGTGGATGTGAAGCCAGAAGGAGAAGCTGTGATTTCACCGGTGTTTGAGTCAAGTTGCTGCAGCCAGGAGGGTTTGCGGGGACATGCACAGAACTGTCTGGGACCTGTAGTCCAAGCTTTGCAGCTAGCACAAGTATTCTTTCATTGTTATCGGTTGCAAAATCAGCATAGACTGCAGACCCCTTGCCAGCAAATGGCTATTATTGAACTGTTAGGACTTATTCAGAGTAGGGCCTAAACACATGCTAGCTGTACCGGGAAACTATGATTGCGCAGTAGAGAAAAGCAGAGTTTACTCGAGTGATGTGCTGAAGGAGTATGGAGAGCTTTAGAGACTGTCATTATAGATTCAAAACAATAGTTAAACTTGATAAATTGAACAATCTGGGCATCCCATGTCCCTTTCCCCAATCCAAGTTAATATCCCCTAAAACAAGTGTAGCGGGGTCCCCATATTTGGGGGCCGCTATGTTTGAAATTTAGGGGGTAGCCTGAGCTGTTCCCTTTGACCTGCAGGTGGCGATGTTGCCCAGGTCCCAGGTTGAACCACAGGAAACATTGCAGCGTGATTGGGTGTCCTCTCTCTCGGCGGCCGTGCAGTGGGTGTGATCTGCTGTGCATGCCGGGAGAGGGTACTTAAGGGGCAGACACCATTGGTGCGGGGTCTTCGTCCTCGGCACATACCCCACCTTCGGTGGCCCTCATGGCCAGGGGTGCGTGTGAATGCTGGGTCCCGGCCACCTTTAGCTCGAGGCCCCATCGTTCCAGGTAGGCCCAGTACCTTTAACTGAGGCCTACAACCAAGCAACAGAATCCCAGGGTGCCCGTGGGAGGGAGACCCGGTCTGAAGGAGAGGCAACCAGGGGAGAACCTTTCTAAGGGGATTGGTAAAGGATGTCGCCGTCTCGGGAGAGGCCTGGTTACCTGTCAGAAGGAAAGGATTCTGTGATATACCTTAAGCTCTTGTAACGTGCCCCATTGGCACCTATGGTCTCTAGTTAGAAGTGGTGGAAAGTTCGGGACTTAGGAGCTAAAAAGGTTCTGTGGCAGAGGATCTTCCTAATACGTCTCTAGGAGAAACAAAGCTAAAGTAATTGTTCGTGCTTCAATCCGGCTGCTAGGACCGAGAGAGGGAACTATCCGGGTGAGCAAAACCCACTCAGGCTTGAGTGGCGACGAGGATAAATAAGTGCCGCGTGCCTGAACCTGCCTCCCTATCCAACTCTCTCTCTATCTTCAACTTTCCTACCAAGTTACTAGCAAAGAGAAAATAAACTCGTCTGTTGGAGTTTAACACTGTCTGGACATTGGCCTTCTTTATTAGAGAAAATAGACTTTTCCCTACACTCTAGGGACAAGAACCAGCGGAGGGAGGTAACTCGGTGCAGGACCCAAAACTGTTAACACCGCTCACCCTCTTCGCAACGGAGGAAACTGGGCATGTGGCATGGTGTGTCCTATCCTGCAAGTGGAGGTAAGCAGGACAGGGATCTGTGTGCTACACAAGCTAAAAAGGACTGTTCATTGACCGGCAATGGGTGTCTGAAATGAATGCCTGGCCTAGCAAGATGATGTGTGGAACTACTACACGCACCGACCCCACGGGGGCACCGCTACATGCAGATTACTGGTGTTTAGCTGCTGTCAGATACAAATGTCCATGTGAATGTAGCCTTAGCATGCCATGCCTCTGATGGCTGGACTTCATAGCTTTGCACTGCTGCCATGGAATATAGTTTTCCAGTTGAGTGACAAAGAATGCTTTTTTTTTTTGCAGGTAGCAGGTTCAGATATTTTAAGAATTTATGTAGCATGCATGCTTTGAAGTAAATTATATATATATATATATATATATATATATATATATAAAAATATATATAAAATATAGTCCTGTTAACAAATTTGTTCTCTAAAATCACATCCTGCATTAAAAAATAAAATTATGTTGATTGGCTGCAATTTGTGATACTTTTCTGTCTGGGCACAGAAGGAGGAAGGGCAGGAATATAAGTATATTACTCCACCACCCTATATAAAAAAAAAAACAAAAAAAAACAAATCGATTTCAAAACCGGTTTCTTGCTATCTCTAAGGACCAGACCTGCTCGGTTTCACTTCCTGTAGATGACAGAAGCCAGATTACTTAGCCACGACGCTTGCAAGCTTCTTCCAGCTTAGCATTGTGTTCTAAAATATAATGTCACCCCGGTGTTAAAAAAAAATATGGTAAATAAATACAAGGCAAATGTAACTTAAAACACTTGCCTAGTTGTACTTGCTGTATTTGTACCTAATTTACTTGCTGTAAATTGCAACATGCTAGTACAAGAACTATTGGCAGATTCAATGTTAATTCTTATTCCTTCATTAGAATTGAGAGGCAGTAAAAAAGGTTTGGTCACTGACAGGTGTTAAAGCAGGGCTCCACCCAAATAGGGAAGTTCCGCTTTAAGGCCTCCTCTCTGGCTGCTGTTTGTGAAATGGAGCTTTTGGGGGGGGGGGGGGGGCAGCAGATACCTGATTTGGACAGGTACCTGCTCCAACTTCCATTAGCCAATTGGAAGCACAAGTTCTTCTCTACCCCCTCGAAGTCTTCGGGGACACATGACAGGTCACAGAAGACTTTGGGACTAGTCACAGAGCGCAGCTGTTACAGCCGGGTACCCATAGTAAAAGATGCCGGCGTGGGGAGTACACGACTGGGGTGTGCACACCGTGAGACTTCCGTGTGGCAACCGAGTACTTTGGATGAATGGATCTGTGCAGTGCGAGATTCCCCTATAGACGGACTCTCACGGACACAACTGTCAGATATCAGAGACTCTTGCCTAAACGGTCGGTTGAGCTGACCATTGGTCCTTTGACTGTCCAATTACCCCTGTCCTGACCTGCAGATAACTTTTACCCACTGCCCTATTTAATAAACCTCCCACTGGGTTACCCCCTGTCAATACGGCTTGGCCTGAAGCTGAAGATCTGAATTATTGACTATATGCCAACCTCTATAGTGTATATCACCAGTTGGACAATAGTCAAATTCAGCCAACCCAGCGGCACTGGCTCTATAGGGCTTATTACTCAGTGTGTGGGTTTTTCAATTAACACCCCTATATCCCCCAGGTGGGGGCTTGATGGTCAATAGTGGCGGGATATGCATGTTTCCTGTCACCAGGATATACGTGCCTACTTAACCGCCACTCTTTGCACCCTATACCAAGATTAATTTGAGTGTATATGGTGTGTGCTTGATATGATGTGACGCAGCTGCTTTTATATAGACAATGTTGTCTCATTTTAACATTAGTCTAGATGTTGGTGGTGGGTACCTAGTTTTTGTATTTTTGTTATTAACTGTGCAATAAAAATTCCCTTAAGCCCTGGTTCACACTGGTGCGTTTTGACATGCGATTTGGCATGTCAAAACGGCGGTATTTGCCGCAAATTGCACCGTCCTAAATCGGTGCGACGCCGAATCTGCGTCTTGAGAGGCAAGGATTTAGTAATGGGAAGATAGAAAAAAACAGGTAGTGGGGTGTTTTACATCAATACAGGGAATGCATTAAGGTAAAAAACGGTTTGGCTCCATTCACACTTGGAGTTTTGAGATCACAGGCATAATCGCACCAAAACAGCACCGCATATAGGTGCCATTGAAAACATTGGCACCCGAACATGCGTTTTGCAACTATAGTGAGATTTGAGATTGCGGGCAGAATTGCAGTGAGATCCTAAAACACCAAATATGAATGGAGCCTTTGAGTTTAGAACCATTATACGTTTTCAATAAAGCGAGGAAGGGTTAGAATCGGTGTTGTGTATTTCTGGTTTGCCCCCCCTTTTCTATTTTTCCCGCGATTTGGAGGCCACCCCCTCCCGCAATATGGCGGCCTCCCCCCTCCCGCGATTTGGCGGCCCCCCCTCTCGCGATTGGGGCGATGTCCCGCGTTAGCACCCCCCTTTTCTGAATTTGGGGGCCCCAAATTCTCAATCTGCTTGGGGCCCCCAAATTCCTTCAAACGGCCCTGTAATAGATAGATAGATATCTACTGTTTGGTGGGAAACAATGGGACAGAAATCTCCTTTCTAGCCATGCATACAGATAACAGTTTATGACCCTTCATCACAAAACTTCTTTAATCCAGGGTAAGAATCAGCCTTGGATAAATCTAAACTATAAAAGAAACGCGTTCACGTAGCTCTGTGTACATACATCCTTAAAGTTGATGTAAACCCAAATTTTTTTTTGCTGTCACAATGTAGGAGTATAAGATTTCCTATCATTTGTGCCAGGTTATGCCACAAAGAGTTAATCCAGCTCTGAGCAATCCTCTTTTATTGTTCAGTGAAATAAAAACGGACAGTTACCTTTGTCCGTTCCGCCCCCTTGCTTTGAGTGACAGGTTATTTACATATCTCGTGCACTAGCTTTAGACAGGCATTATTTTTTAATTCCCACCCCCACTCCTTTTCTGAAGTCATCTGGTTACTTTTCTGGATTTTGACTGGATGTTAGTGATCATAGCAGAAGGAATACACAGGAGAAAATGCATGTTGACAAGGGGAGTGTAGAGGTAGGCGGGGAGTCTACTGACATCACGACTCCACCCACCGAGCTCCAGACAACAGATTCACCCACAGAATCTGCAGTTTTTCAGTTCTTATAACAGACAGAGGGGAGACATTTGACAGATAAGGATACATGCAGAAGGCATCTATATC
Source organism: Rana muscosa (assembly GCA_029206835.1). Lineage (NCBI taxonomy): Eukaryota > Metazoa > Chordata > Amphibia > Anura > Ranidae > Rana > Rana muscosa. The sequence continues at coordinate 344,005,204 of CM055117.1, read as the reverse complement.
CTTATAGATCAGCACTATGGCAGTAGTTTAGAAAGGAGGAGAGTGGGTTTACATCCACTTTAAGGGTTCCATTCACACTTGTGTGTTGCAACCTGTATTTAATTGTTGACGCTACCACACATGCGCTGCGCAGTAGCGACACAATGTTATTACCTTGCTGACTCTACTACTCATGCTCCAGGTATGGGCATCATTTTGGCTTACCCCAAAGACTCCCCCTGAATGGGGCAGGCATTTGATGACTTTGTTGCTAATCTTCTGTAATCTACAGCAATATTTGCAGATACTGGCAATCTGCTCCCAGCACAAAGTCTGCCAATATGACCCATTTGTGGCTTCAGCATGTCTCAAAATCTACTGAAGAGACCAGCAAATAAGTTATTAGCAATGGGAGAGTCTTTGATGTGAGTTGGTATATGTGGTGATCGCTGGAGGTTAGGAGATCATTAGCACTGTCACTAAATGCCAGGCCTAGGTCCTGCACGGTTAATAGCCCATAGGCTTCTATAGGACCAGATAGAGACAGTCTCTCACTGGGCAATACAGGGGTAAGAGTTGTGGATGGGTGGGGGTGCACTGGTAGGAGCGGTGGATGGGAGTGAACTGTGGAAGCGGAAGTTAGATTAGGTGGTGGGGTGCAGAGATGAATGCAGTAAGCAGTTACAGAGGTGAGAAATAGGTGGTTATCTGTGAGTGATATTTTCTGAATTTTATTTTTTGCTTGGAGTGGAGGAGGGAAATTTACAGGACAGCATAAAGAGTTCAGTGGTCATGGTCAACAGTATGTAAGGTTTGTCATGACATACAGAGTGCAGCAGACAGGATTTTGACTGTAGTTGTTACCCTTATGGTCCTAGGCTAAATACTAGTGGTCACTCTACTGTACTCATCACGCTGCACTCTGTACAATGGGATGTATGTTGTATATTCCTGAGCCCTGCACACTGCATGCTGGGCTGCACATGGCATACACTTGACCACTGCACTTTGTGCACCGGGCCATATGTCACATACTTCTGGCCACTGCATTCTGTATACAGGACTAAACGTTACATAATCCTGACCACTCTGCTGGGAGTTCAGCTATTAGGAGTGTACACAGAATAAATAGAAGCCAACAGTGTGTATTGTATGGCACAGCTTATAGAGCACAGTTGTCAGGACTATCATAAAGCCTAACGTAAAGAGCAAAGGTCAGGTATACATAGTGTGTTTTGCAGTAAACAGGTGTATGCAATATAAAAACACAGCAAACAAATTGTACCAGTCAGAATTATGCAACATGTAGTGTACATTACATTCTCCAGACCATACTCTGTATGTTGTGCTATGTGGTACAGATCTTTTACTTTCAACATCTTTCATACAGTACTTAAAAAAAAAAAAAAAAAAAAAGGGGTTGTAAAGGTTCATTTTTTATTTTCTAAATAGGTTCCTTTAAGCTACTACATTGTTGGTTCACTTACTTTTTCCTTCGATTTCCTTTCTAAATATTTGTTTCCTTTGTCTGAATTTCTCACTTCCTGTTTCTCCTCAGTAAGCTGTTCTGGCTGACTAAACACCGCTCAGATGATGGTGTGAAGTTTAGTGAGGAGAAACAGGAAGTGAGAAATTCAGACAAAGAAAAAATAGGATTTTTATAACAGCTTACCTGTAAAATCCTTTTCTTGGAGTACATCACGGGACACAGAGCGACATAGTCATTACTAATGGGTTATATAGTTACCGTCAGGTGCTGGCACTGGCAACTTCCAAAACCGGAAGTACCCTCCCCTATATAAGCCCCTCCCATCCGGGAGCACCTCAGTTTTGTAGCAAAGCAATAAGTGTCCCCAAAAGAGGGGTGGGAGCTCTGTGTCCCGTGATGTACTCCAAGAAAAGGATTTTACAGGTAAGCTGTTATAAAAATCCTATTTTCTTTTTCGTACATCACGGGACACAGAGCGACATAGTCATTACTAATGGGATGTCCTAAAGCAATGCCAAATGAGGGGGGGGATACACCATATATAAGCTGAGCGCTATCAGACATGAGGATCTTTTGCGGCCTGCAACACACTGCGCCCAAAGGCGACATCCTCCTGACTTCTAACGTCCACCTGGTAGAACCTAGTAAACGTGTGAACTGAAGACCACGTTGCGGCCTTACAGATTTGAGCCAGGGAGGCCTGGTGATGCACTGCCCATGAAGTTCCAACTGCTCTCGTGGAGTGCGCTCTAACTTTGAACGGAGGCGGTCTCCTTCTCAAGCCATAAGCTTGCATAATGACCTGTCGAATCCACTTGGCTAAAGTAGATTTTGACGCTGCCTGACCCTTTCTGGGGCCTTCCGGCAGAATAAACAAAGTATCCGTTCTGCGAATCTGAGCAGTGGCTTTTAGATAAGCTTTAACTGCTCTTACTACATCCAAAGAATGCAATAACTTTTCCTCCACCGAAGTAGGTTTGGGGAAAAAAGAAGGAAGAACCACATCTTGGTTCAAATGAAAACTCGATACCACCTTAGGAAGAAAGGCTGGATGAGGACGTAACACTACTCTGTCCTTATGGATAACCAGATATGGCTCCCTACAGGACATAGCTGCTAATTCCGATACTCTTTTAGCCGAACAAATGGCTACTAGAAAAATCCATTTCCTGGTGAGAAGCACCAAGGAAATATGCTGTAATGGTTCAAATGGTTGTTTCTGTAGAACCGACAGAACCAAGTTTAGATCCCATGGACATATGGGAATATTAACCGAAGGACTAATACGCATCACTCCTTGTATAAAGGCTTTGACTAGTGAATGCGAAGCCAAGGGCCTTTGAAAAAATATTGACAAGGCCGAAATCTGACCCTTGATAGTACTCAAGGCAAGCTTCCTATCTACAGCCCATTGTAGGGAGTCCAGACTCCTACCTATTACGTACTTACGTGGATGCCATTTCTTGGCCTCACACCAGGCGATGTACGCCTTCCAGATTCTATAGTAGATCTGCCTGGATACCGGCTTCCTGGCATTGATCATGGTAGATACCACAGAATTAGAGAGCCCTCTCTTTTTTAGAATGTGGGCTTCAATAGCCAGGCCGTCAAACCTAGGGCTGGTAAGGAAGGGGGGTATATCGGTCCTTGCGAAAGCAGGTCCGGATGATGTGGGAAAGTCCCAGGACTCCCCACTGACATTTTACAATCTCCACGTACCACGCTCTTCGGGGCCACGCTGGAGCCACCAGAATCACTGGTTTCTTTTCTACCCTGATTCTGCGGAGTAATCGAGGTAACCATTGTGGCGGTGTGAATGCATATATCAGCTTGAACTGATCCCAAGGGAACACTAGGGCATCCGAGCCGCAAGCTAGGGGATCCCTTGTCCGAGAGACAAACCTGTCCCCCTTTGCGTTGAATCTGGATGCTAGAAGATCTACATCCGATGTTCCCCACCGCTGACATATTGTCCAGAAAACCTCGGGGTGAAGGGACCCTTCCTCTGGGCCTAATTGCTGGCGACTTAGAAAGTCCGCCTTCCAATTCTCCACTCCTGGAATGAATACCGCAGATATGGCTGGGACATATTTTTCTGCCCATTTCAGGATGTAATTTACTTCCCTCTGGGCTGCACGACTCCTGGTGCCCCCCTGATGATTGATATATGCCACTGCTGTGGCATTGTCTGATTGAATTCTGACAGGGGACCCTTGGAGTTTGGATGTCCATGCTACTAGGGCATACCGGGCTGCTCGTATCTCTAAGAGATTGATGGGCAGGGCCTTTTCTGCATCCGACCATCTGCCCTGGAGAGACTATTGCTCCAATACTGCTCCCCAGCCTATAAGGCTGGCATCTGTAGTGACCACCTTCCAAGAAATCGGACTGAAGGATTTCCTTTTTTCCAGATTCTGGGGAACCAACCACCAACGGAGGCTCTTGCGAACGGAAGGGGACAAGGACATTGTAAGTCTAGGGCCTGAACTTTTTTGTTCCAGGCTGACAGTATGGCCCCTTGCAAATTCCTTGAATGGAATTGACCGTAGGGTACTGCTTCGAATGATGCCACCATTTTTCCCAGCAGCCTCATATACAGGCGTATGGACGGCTGTCTTTTTTGTACCCACTAAGTGGATCAAATCTTTCAAAGACAACACCTTTCCTCGAGGCAAGAATATTTTTCTCTGGCCTGAATCCAACCTTAGCCCCAAGTATTCCAGACTTTTGACTGGTTTTTAGGGCTGACTTGTCTCGGTTGATAATCCAACCGTGAGATTCCAGATACTTGATCGTCTTGTGAACGACCACGTCTAGTTTTTTCACTGAGTGGTCTATCAGCAACAAGTCATCCAGATATGCCATTATCATTACACCTTGTGTTCTTAGATTGGCCAATAAAGGGCCAGAATTTTTGTGAACACTCTTGGTGCTGTGGCCAAACCGAAGGGTAAGGCTCTGAACTGAAAATGGCGCCCTTCTACTGCAAAGCGTAGAAATTTTTGGTGGACTGGAAAGATGGGAATGTGCAAATAAGCATTTTTGATGTCGATCGTGGCTAACCAATCCTCCCCTTGTAGGGCAGTGGCCACCGATCGGATCGACTCCATCGGAAAGTCCTGATATACAGGAATTTGTATAGCCCTTTTTAGAATTAATATGGGCCTCCCGTCCACGTTTGCTTCGGGACTGTAAAGAGGTTTGAGTAAAACCCGAACCCTCATTCTTCCAGGGGAACCTCCATAATTACTCCTTGGAGCAATAGTTGTTCTAGTGCCAACAGGAGGGACTCTCTCTTCCGGGGATCCCTTGGCACGTTTGACCTCAAAATGGGAAGGAGGGGAGTCTTTTAACTCCAAACTGTATCCCAAACCTACTGCGGAGAGCACCTATCTGTCTTGATCGTGTCCCGCCAGGTCTCCTGCGAACAACTGGAGTCCTCCCCCCACCCGACTGAGTGGGGGCTTCAATGAATTTAACTTTGGGGGAGGTTTTGTACCTCCCCTGACCCAGGGTTTCTCATTACCCTGCTACTGTCCCTGTTTTTTACCCCCGGGATTTAACCGAGGAGGCCGTCGGAACTGTTACACAGCCGATGCCCCAGGGACTGGAGAAGCAGGCCTCTTAAAGAGGGACCTCTAACTCTGCTTTTAACCGGCAAGAGCGTATTTTTACCGCTGGAAATTTTCTGGATATATTTGTCCAGGTTTTCCCTGAATAAGCGTTCACCATGAAATGGGACGCTAACCAGCCATTCTTTACAGGGAGCTTCAGCAGACCAGTTTTTGAGCCATAGGAGCCTACGCATATGTACTATAGACAGCGTAAGGCGGGAGGCCTGATGGACTGAATCCTCTATGGCGTCAACCGCAAAGCCTAAGGCTCTAGGTAGATCAGCTAGGGCAAAGCCAGCTGATCTGTCAAGTCCCTCAAGACCTGTTTCAACTGATCCTTCACTGCTTAGCAGACCCCAATAGCTGCTACTGCTGGTTGTATCACCAAGCAGATTTTCATAAGGACTCCAATCTTTTATCTATTGGGTTCTTGAACATTTGGACATTATCCACTGGACATGTCAGTGATTTATACATACAAGAGATGGCTGCGTCCACTGTAGGGACCTTCCTTTTTTTTTTTTTTTTTTTTTTTGATGAACTTATCCTCCATGGGATAGACCACCGAAAATCTCTTAGGGGAATAAATATTTTCTCAGGACGTTCCCAATCCTGGTAAATGAGCCCTTTCAGTAAAGGGTGAAGTGGAAAAGAACAAACAGTCTGGGGGCTTCTAGCGACCCCAACGAGGATACAGTAGTGGTTGATGGTTCCGCAAGGTGCATTTTTAAATGCTGATCGGACCATGTTAGTCAGAGACTGAACCCATAATCTTTCAGCTTGAGATGCTGAGAAAAGGTTCCCCCACTGTTGATTCCTCTATAACAGAATCAACCTTATCCTGATCCCCTTCAGGCAGGTCGATCCCTGTATGGGACTGTTGCTCTGCTAACAGGCACTCTGAAGGAGGAGACGGAGATCGGGCGTGCTTTCCCTGACAGGGAGGCAGCGATAAATTTTGACAATCTCTCTCTAATCCTCCCAGAGCTGAGGAAAAAAACCTCCTCTGTTACATACACAGGAGCAGGTGACTGAGGACAGCCACAGTACCAAGTACCCCTGCGGGGTCTCTACGGTCACTTACCTCTGAACTTCAGGGGAGACTGGTGCAGCAGGAGTATGCCCAAGATCCTCAGAGCCCGATGAGACCCCCTTCGCTTCCTGGAAGATTCAGTTCCGGAGCTACTGGACGGCATATTCCTAAGCCTAAAGCTGAGGTATTCCAGCCGTAATACACCACTTTTACTGAGAATAGTCTAGCACAATTGCTGCTATATAACAGTTGGTGTCTACTAATGTGCCTTTCTAGGGGATGCCTGTATCAACCGCTTGCTGTATGCCTTTAAATGTTGCCAGCTCTGTCTCTGTACTTCATAGCCAGCTTACTGCAATAATGTGGCTTTTTAAAAACCTGCTGGGACGCCCGCACATGCGCAGAAGCGCTGCGGCGCGCACAGAGCGTCATCCCCCAGGCCCCGCCCCTTTTTCCGGCCACCTCTATATATAGAGGCGCGTGCACGCGCACGCGCGCGGCCACGTGCGCCTCGGCGCTAATTTTCAAACATGGAAACCAGGGACAGGAGCCAGGGCCCCCTTTGCCGCAGGCCGGGGGATAGACGAACACTGCAACATGGCAGAGGAAACAGTTTCCTGTAGGAGAACTCACCAGCTGCCTGGACTTTGTTCTCTGAGAAGAAACTAGTCCATATGACAAGAAAAACATTCCACAGCGGCCTCTAGTGGACAAACACAGGTACCGCAGTTTAATATACTAAACATATATAAAAAAAACATTCCTTTTTTTTTTTTTTTTCTTGACCACCATTAAAAATTATTACATTTTTTTAGTAGTTACAGGCGATGCACAGATATTAGCGGGAATACCGTTAGGTAACAGACAGAAAGACAAATTAGGCTTGGGGGTCCCCCAATGGAACCAAGTTCCTGGGGGCCCCCACTTACCTGTTCCCCGCCGCAGGACTTTGTTTGGTCCACAAAAGCCCAAACTTCACCTATCACGGCAGGCATTGTAATCAAACCTTCAGGGACCGGGTTCCCAAGGATTCCACTCCCCTGGACCTGTATAGCACCCTGCACAGAAAACATCTTGGTCGTGGGTATGACCAGAGCTCTGGATCCCAGGGTCCAGCTCTCCTAAGAGAAGCATTACAGGCAGAACCTTGCTCTTCTCTGCAAGGCCCGGGTACCGACCGTTTAGCTATGAAGCTTTTTTGGTCGGATCCGGAATAGCTTACTGAGGCCCAAAAGAACCTGTACGCAAGCTCAGTGAAAAACACATGTTTCTTCTTGGCCAACACCTTAGACACTGGCAAAAAACTGAGGTGCTCCCGGATGGGAGGGGCTTATATAGGGGAGGGTACTTCCGGTTTTGGAAGTTGCCAGTGCCAGCACCTGACGGTAACTATATAACCCATTAGTAATGACTATGTCGCTCTGTGTCCCGTGATGTACGAAAAAGAAAAAAACATTTAGAAGGGAAATCGAAGGAAAAGGTAAGTGAACCAACAATGCACTGGCTTAAAGGAACCTATTTAGAAAAAAAAATAAAATAAAAAAAAACCCTTTACAACCCCTTTAAGGCTGTTGTGCTCTGTACTGTAGATTAAATACTCCTGACCCTTGCATTCTATATGTTAAATTGTAATGACATACTTCTGCCTAAAGTGTTTAATGCCTCAACAGTTGCAGAATAGTCCCCGGTTTTAATAAAGTTCTTATTTAAGGTATGCTCAGACAAAGTGTTAGCTCTCCGTGCAGAAAAGCATATGTAATACAAAAGTTTTTTTTTTTTTTTTTTTTTTAAACAAAGTTGTACTGAGGTACATATCCCCCCCCCCCCCCCCCCCATCTCTTAAAGACTGTCTCTTGTGGCACAATAATTAAACTCCCACTGTCATCGCAATGGGACCACACCCGCCATATCACTTTTTCACCTTGGAGGGCATAGGTTGCCCAAGGTCTTTCACAATCTTACCAACATCCCTGCTGCAGAGGCAGGACATTCAGAGGTAGTACAACTCCCTGTATACTGTAACACACTGACAAGGAGGGAGTGTAGGTGACCGGTATAGCTCAAAGTGCCTCTAGTACAGATGTCAGTGTCCTAAAGCCCTTTACCTCCCCTAGAGCCACCCAGGGCACCTTAGTTCAGCAAACTTTAAAGAGCCACCCCCTTACCCTAGCCTCTCAGTTTCCCTCTTTATCCAGCTGTCACGGACGTCAAGGCAGCAACACAACAATAATTTTTTACTCACACGGATTTCTTCCTTCGCCATCATTGGCCCTTATATTTAGCACCATTGTTAAACTCTTCGAATCTCTGCAATATGCCACAACCACTTGCTCCATTTCAGAGCTACAGTAAATATGCTTCAGTGATGCATTTATCGCCCTCCTACCATCATGGTGCCCCCCCCTGCTTTCTATGCAGCATATCTTGACGCCTTATTTATAATCCATTTACTTTGTCTTTATTTCCTAAATGTCTGCCTCTTGTTCCAGATGTTTGTGACAAATTGTCTGAGGGTGTATTAAAAATGGGGGAGGGGGGTGTATTTGTGGGTGTGGCTTTAAAATTGGGGTATGACTAAAGTGGGCATGGCAAGTAGGGTGTCCCTGGATTTCATTTAAAAAATCTGGTCAAGTAGTCAGCTGTTGTATTACAGCCACTCTGCACTCTGACCACACAAACACCGAAACTCTGTCAGTGCTTAGTCCACCCCTGCCTCCTATCACTTTTTGCAGGAACATGCAGAAAGGAGAGGCAGAGTCTGGAGTTTCTGCCCTGAGAGGAAGAAGGAAGCCAAAACGCTGAGACGTCCACCACCTCCATGGTCATGGAACCTTTCCAATGTAGCAGCCATTTTCTAGAAATCCAACATCCACATTTAAGCTTTATTTCTTTACTTTCAAGGCAGGCTTATATCAAATATATGATCATTTTTTATCACTCCACCCGCCTAAACAGTCTATAGTATTAGTAAACCACCAAGTAACTCTGCACTCTGAGTTAATGCTGCACACATTATATTAAAATATGCAATCTCTTTATCAGGCTGAAACTTAAGCTGGTTTATACATGGCTTTTTCCATTCAGCCAGCCTGCTGAAGAAAAAAAAAATAAAATAAACCCAATTTGACCATCCACAAATTTGAGGTGGATGGGGAAATCTTCCCCTTGCTGTGTCATTGTATTCTGACAGTGGGACTCCCTCGCCGTCAGAATGCACTGGTCAGCGCTGCTGCCAGTTGGCTGCATGCACTGATCGAGAAAAAATAAATAAACCAACAAGCCCGTTCATGAACAGAAGTTCTCATGAACGGTTACGGAAACAACCATACATGGATTGAAATGCAGGAACCAGCTCAATTTCGATCCATGTATGGCCAGCTTAAAGTGGAGTTCCACCCAAAAGTGGAACTTCCGCTCATCGATTCCTCCCCGACTCCGGTGCCACAATTGGCACCTTTCGGGGGGGGGACAGGATACGAAGACAGGCATCCTTTCCCACTTCCTGGCGTCCGGCCGCGACGCGGCTGTGATGTCACCGCGGGGCTCCCTCCTCCTCCCCTGGACACCGGGCTAATAGGAGAGAGGAGCGGGCCTCGCGCATGCGCAGTAGGGTTCCTGGCGTGAAACGAAAAGGCTACATGGCCGGGTTCGCTTACCCGCAATGGCGACAGAAGCACCCGACAGCTGATGGGAAACATCAGCTGCAGTGCCGATAGCAAGGGGACTGCAGGACAGGTAAGTCTCCATTTATTAAAAAGCCAGCAGCTGCAGTATGTGTAGCTGCTGGCTTTTAATTTATCCCCCCCCCCCCCCCCCAGTCACAGGCCGGAACACCACTTTAAAGTAAAAGTTAAAATTCCATTACACTTCCCATATTCTTCTTTTACAATTAGGAATAGGATAAGAGTCATATATACTTTGCAGAACAACATCTCCAATGTATCCAGATTAAATGTTGGCACATCCCTCAGACATGGAACTAATCTATGATTATATGGCTTGTGTTCCCATGAATCAGGTTACTCTTTTGTTGTTATTCAATTTACCAGTATTGATCCTCGCCTAGAAAATGCCCAGATGTAATGTCTATTTTGTGTTAATCAGGTTGCTCTCTTGCACTCTGTTTAAAAGAAAGAATTTGGGGGGGGGGGGGGGGGAATGCTGGCATATGTTCCCTTTAATCTGTACTGGAGTTATATAGACTTTTTTTCTTTCCTGCCACCCCTAGAGTATGCAGACATCAGTCGTTGGCGTGCCTTGCTTCCATATGTAAAGCTCTGAACAAGAATTATAAAGAACACAAGCCCCACAGCTGGGAAAAAGATTAGTGCTTATAATAGAAGTGGACTGACTCACTGCACAAGAAGCAGGATTTGTGGAAGCTTCCACCCTCACACTGGACTTCCTCCGCAAAGTAGACAGCCTTCTGGCAGACTGAGCAGGTCTTTCCACCGCCCCAGTTTGGCATTGTCCTGTGATAATAAAATACATGGAGAGGAAGATTGTAAAATGACATACATTGCGCTTTTTCTCTGAACGGGTTACAAGGAAAAGTGACTAAAGCAGTTTACAACATTTACAACAGCCAATCATCTCCAATATTTGTTTTCTGTTGCATAATTAAAAAGGAATTTCTTTCAGTTGCCTACTCATTTTTACACATCAAGCATTGGTCATGTTAGATTACATCTTTCTAGAGAAAAAGAAATAACTATCATTGTATGGCCAGCCTTAGTATCACTTCATATCCATGTACAGTATCACATTTTTGTAAATATTTTATTATACCTTTTCATGTGACAACACTGAAGAAATTACACTTTGCTACAAAGTAGTGAGTGTACAGCTTGTATAACAGTGTAAATTTGCTGTCCCCTCAAAAAAACACACAGCCATTAATGTCTAAACCGCTGGCAACAAAAGTGAGTACACCCGTAAGTGAAAAGGTCCAAATTGGGCCCAAAGTGTCAATATTTTGTGTGGCCACCATTATTTTCCAGCACTGCCTTAACTCTTGGGCATGGAGTTCACCAGAGCTTCACAGGTTGCCACTGGAGTCCTCTTCCACTTCTCCATAACAACATCACAGAGCTGGTGGGTGTTAGCGACCTTGCGTTCCTCCATCTTCCGTTTGAGGATGCTCTGGAGACATGCTTGGCCAGTCCACCACCTTTACCCTCAGCTTCTTTAGCAAGTCAGTGGTCGTCTTGGAGGTGTGTTTGGGGGTCATTATCTTGGAATACTGCCCAGTCTCCGAAGGGAGGGGGATCATGCTCGGCTTCAGTATGTCACAGTACATGGTGGCATTCATGATTTCCTCCCTCCCCCATGCCCTGGCTATAGTCATTTTAGAAGCTAAAAAGGACTACATTAGTAAGTTTGAACTGTCTTAGTAACACCAGGACATTTGAAATGCAAAAATGCTAGCCGGGGGTCACTATTTATAATATCTTTTTATATGTTAACAGAGAAAATTGAGTACTGTCCGTCAGGGCTGGACTGGGACCAAAATTTGGCCCTGGACTTCATCCAGACCGGCCCACTTTAATTCAATAAAATGCTGCCCCCCACTCCCCAAAAAAATCACGCCCACCAAAAAGCCCCTACATCCATTATTGTATATCATGAGAGGGTGAGCGAGAGGGTGAGCGAGAGGGTGAGAGTGTAAAAGAGGGGGTGAGTGTAGGACCCCTTCCACACTGAGGCATTTTTCAGGCGCTTTTGGGCTAAAAAAATAGCGCCTGTAAAATGCCTCCGCTGCAGTCCCAGTGTGAAAGTCCTCCAAGTAGCATCTTTGGGGCGGTGGAGGAGCAGTGTACTTACCGCTCCTGCCCATTGAAATGAATAGCTGAGAGACAGAGGGGGAAGCTGAGAGACACAGAGGGGGGGAGACCTGAGAGACACAGAGGAGGGGGGGGGGGGGGGAGACCTGAGAGACACAGAGGAGGGGGGGGGGGGGGGGAGGAGACCTGAGAGACACAGAGGAGGGGGCTAAAAGAGGGGGGACTGAGAGACAGAGGGGGCAGAGAGACAGAGGGGAGGGCTTTGACAGACCACAAAGCACTGTCCCTCCTCTGCTCACTTCCTCGCTGTCTCAGTGTTCTGGCATGTTTGTGTAGGATGCCAGGTACCTGATGGCCAGCAGCGGCAGCGCCCAGTCTCCCTCTTGATCCGGGGGGTGCTTACGCTGCTCTGCTCCTTACAGCGGCGCATGTTCTCTTCCTCCGGGCTCCCAGTCAGCCTGCCCTCCGGCCCAGGCCGCATGGTTCCTGGAGCACAGAGGCGGTGGAGGAATCGAGATTCTGGGAGCCGGGGTGGCCGCGCTCGCTACTGTCCGCCTCTTCGGTGGTCAGGGAGGGGGTGGAGCTCTTCTCCCTCGGAATTTTACATCCAACTGCCCTCCTCGCTGGCCACCTTCCCCGAATCCCTGCCGCTGTTTGCTGCCATGCTCCCGCTGCCGCCGAACTGCATAAAAAAAAAAAAAAAAACGGGCCACAAAAAAAAAAGAAAAACGGCCCACTGAGCCATCGGCCCACCGGGAAGCTCCCGGTAGTCCCTATGGCCAGTCCATCCCTGCTGTCCGTGATACTTTTTTTATTTGCACCAACATAATTTTTCATGGACGAACTTTCAGGGTATGTCCCCTTCAAGGTCCAAGCAGTACTGATTCACAAAAGTTTTAGCAGAAGGAGAAATGTTAAAACAAAAAAAAAAAAAAAAAACGACAAACAAACACATACAAATCAATGTGTATGGCAATGGTAATAAAGCTATCAGCAAGTGAGATAAGACAGGGGGAAAGCTATAGACTGGAGGGGGGGGGGTGATAGTCACAGAAAGGGGGTCATAAAACTGTAGTATAATTGGTAAGGAAATAAAATATAAATAGTGTACCTGCGCTGTAGTGCAAGGGTGTGACACCTCGCCGTGAACAACGTAAATAAATGTGAAGAGCTGCAGCCCCCCTAATGGGACCTTTGAAAAAGATCCTAACAGTAAAGAAGTAAATTGGATTGGGGTACGGCGCTGCTCCCTAACCCTAATGAAAGGGTCAGTATTCCTAAGTGATTGCTAAATTGCTCAAAATTAGATTGTAATTGATATATACTACAAGAGGTGAACAATTATAATCAGTCCACCTTTCAACAGTGGTGTTGACACTAGATGCATGAAACCAACATCACCATCAGATACACCACGGTGAACATAAAGACACCCAAAAACAAAGTGTAAGTGTCAAACTAATTATATGTTAGTATGCAAAAAATACAAGACTGTATCATTAAGACCACAGTTTAGTGCAATACATCTATACACATTGATAAGATCCAAATGTGATAAGTGCACGTTAGGTATCTGCAGCTGCTTCTGGAGCTATCTCTGCCAGATAGCAACACAGTCCAAAATTATGTATGCACACAGACAGTAAAACAGTCCTCTTCATAAATTTCAAAAGTAAACGTTCTGCTCTTCATTTAGATGTCAGTGTCCCCCACATGTGTCCCCACTCACCAGATCCTTTAACCCCTACAGGGGTAAACAGCTTAAAGGAATATCCGGATCACACGTCCACAGGGGAGATATCATCTGGGCTAGTTCTTCCTATAATTTGTGGAGTTCCGTGGAAGGGAGGGAGGATTCCCAATTACCTCATAGGTGCAGACAAAAAGAGAGAGAGGCTTCCATAGTGCAGATGAAAAAAACTTCCGGCTTTATTAAAAAATATATTTAAAAACATACAATGCAGCAAAGTCTGCAATAGACAAGCTACACGCCAAAGGAACAAACAAAAAACGGACAGCACAGCAGTCCTCAATTTCGTATATAAGCAGCGGTCAGTACCAGCTGGTAACGCTGCATGCGTTCCAAATGCGTTCCAGCAGTACTTCCGGGTTAGCGTGGTATGCGTATGACGTAGCTCCGGCTTACGCGTTTCGTCATAGGACTTCGTCTAGAGGCGGTACCACGCTACGCTATCTCCACGCTTAAGAAGGGAGAGCGTCACTCTGAGCCCACCCACTCCTTCAGGGCTGCCAAATCAGGCCTTAGTATCACGGTTCATCACCGGCCAATGGGCTGGTCATGCTACAATGAGGGGAGGCATTTCCACAGGAGCAATTTGATATGTATTCCCCCGGGTCATACTGTCTACCGTGACGCTCTTCCAACTACAAAGTTATAATATTATGGAGGGACTGTGAGATGTAAATTATAAAATATGACAGGTTTAAGATTGGTACGTTACTATCCACACTTTAACATGTTTAAGCACTCCATAAATCACTCCATATGTTTTCTATCTATGTATTTCGCCTAGGCAGATACATGCGCCCTCTATGGTGAAAATAAATCACTACACTAGTTGCACTATATGAACCCAGCTATTGCCTTGTAAATGTGTAAAATTCATCCCCTCTAATTCTAATATACATCCAACCTAATATACATCCAATCCAAACGATCCGTAACTTTAAAATAGGTTTTTGTATGAAGCAGATCCCCTTGCTTAAAAATCTCCAAATCCAGATAATCATTTTCTCTTTATAATTTACATCTAAATATGAATATCAAATATAGCATAGCCATCTGATCGCAGAGGTTGGATGTATATTAGAATTAGAGGGGATGAATTTTACACATTTACAAGGCAATAGCTGGGTTCATATAGTGCAACTAGTGTAGTGATTTATTTTCACCATAGAGGGCGCATGTATCTGCCTAGGCGAAATACATAGATAGAAAACATATGGAGTGATTTATGGAGTGCTTAAACATGTTAAAGTGTGGATAGTAACGTACCAATCTTAAACCTGTCATATTTTATAATTTACATCTCACAGTCCCTCCATAATATTATAACTTTGTAGTTGGAAGAGCGTCACGGTAGACAGTATGACCCGGGGGAATACATATCAAATTGCTCCTGTGGAAATGCCTCCCCTCATTGTAGCATGACCAGCCCATTGGCCGGTGATGAACCGTGATACTAAGGCCTGATTTGGCAGCCCTGAAGGAGTGGGTGGGCTCAGAGTGACGCTCTCCCTTCTTAAGCGTGGAGATAGCGTAGCGTGGTACCGCCTCTAGACGAAGTCCTATGACGAAACGCGTAAGCCGGAGCTACGTCATACGCATACCACGCTAACCCGGAAGTACTGCTGGAACGCATTTGGAACGCATGCAGCGTTACCAGCTGGTACTGACCGCTGCTTATATACGAAATTGAGGACTGCTGTGCTGTCCGTTTTTGTTTGTTCCTTTGGCGTGTAGCTTGTCTATTGCAGACTTTGCTGCATTGTATGTTTTTAAATATATTTTTTTAATAAAGCCGGAAGTTTTTTTCATCTGCACTATGGAAGCCTCTCCCTCTTTTTGTCTGCACCTATGAGGTAATTGGGAATCCTCCCTTCCACGGAACTCCACAAATTATAGGAAGAACTAGCCCAGCTGATATCTCCCCTGTGGACGTGTGATCCGGATATTCCTTTAAGCTGTTTACCCCTGTAGGGGTTAAAGGATCTGGTGAGTGGGGACACATGTGGGGGACACTGACATCTAAAAGAAGAGCAGAACGTTTACTTTTGAAATTTATGAAGAGGACTGTTTTACTGTCTGTGTGCATACATAATTTTGGACTGTGTTGCTATCTGGCAGAGATAGGTATCTGCAGCTGCTTCTGGAGCTAACGTGCACTTATCACATTTGGATCTTATCAATGTGTATAGATGTATTGCACTAAACTGTGGTCTTAATGATACAGTCTTGTATTTTTTGCATACTAACATATAATTAGTTTGACACTTACACTTTGTTTTTGGGTGTCTTTATGTTCACCGTGGTGTATCTGATGGTGATGTTGGTTTCATGCATCTAGTGTCAACACCACTGTTGAAAGGTGGACTGATTATAATTGTTCACCTCTTGTAGTATATATCAATTACAATCTAATTTTGAGCAATTTAGCAATCACTTAGGAATACTGACCCTTTCATTAGGGTTAGGGAGCAGCGCCGTACCCCAATCCAATTTACTTCATAATTGGTAAGGAAACCAATATTTAAATTTGGGCTATTAGTTTGTGTCAAAAATAAGTATCATTCTTATGCCCTGTACACACGATCGGAATTTCCGAAGAAACAAGTCCGATGGACTTGTTTCATCGGAATTACCGATCGTGTGTGGGCCCCCGTCTGACTTTTTTCCCCCCCATCGGCAGTAGTGTATTTAGGTTTTGTGCTGCCCTAGGCCTGACTAAACTCATGCACCCCCTAATTTAAATATGTCCCACCCTTTCCTGTCAAGGCCACACCCCTTTCTGTTTAAGACCCACCCCAACATTTTCAAGTGGGGACACTAGTTCTTAGGGCCTGGGGGGGTGTCAGGGATGGTACAAAATAAACTGACAGGGGCTATAACCCTCCCTTACTCGATCGAAAAAAGAAAAAAAAAAAAAAAAAAAGTGTTGCCTATAGTTCTACTTTAAGCACAAATTTCTGATCATTTTATGGAGAGGACTAAAAAGATATAACCATGTCAATGGTACAGCAGAAAACATATAGGACAGGGAGGAAGGTTTGTGGTCCAGGCTGATAGTCAAAAATAGAAGCAGCTTGCGTTACACTGTCCTAACAGTGTAGCACAAGCGGGCGGGGACTCTTTCCGTGCTGCCCCCCCCTGCAAAGTGCTGCCTTAGGCCTGGGCCTTGTTGGCCTAGGCCAGGATACAGCGTTGCCCATCGGTGTAAAAAAAAAAAAAAAAAAAAAAAAAAAAAAAAAAAAAGTTTTAAATTTTTCAGATGGAAAAAATAAAATAAAAAATGATAGGTAATTCCGATCGTCTGTGTGGAACTCCATCGGAGAAAAATCCACGCATGCTCAGACTAAAATTAGGAGATGGGAGCGCTCTTCTGGTAAAACTAGCATTCGTAATGGAGATAGCACATTCCTCATGCTGTAATGGACTGAAAAGCACGGAGACTGAAAAGCGCGAATCGGCTAAACACCAAACTTTTACTAACTCGCGGTAACACGAAATCAGCAAAAAACAGCTCAAAGGGTGGCGCCGTTGGATTTGAACTTCCCCTTTATAGTGACGTTGTATGTGTTGTACGTCACCGCGTTTTGGACGGTCGGAATTTTGTCTGATGGTGTGTATGCAAGACAGCTTTGAACGGAATTCCGACGAAAAATTCCATCAGATTTTAGCACATCAGAATTCCGAGCATGTGTACAGGGCATTAGTTCAAACGTTTTCCTTTCCTGGATAGTTCTGAAGTTCCCTTTAAGGCCCCATGCACACGAGACGCTGTTAAACGCGCGTTCAGAGGCAGTTGGACACTTTTTTCAACTGCTCCTGAACCCATTCAATGTTATCCTATGTGTCCATGCACACAGTCTCGTTTATTGCCGTTTTTAGGCAGTTGCGTTTAACCTCGTTTTTCCAGAAGCAAAAAAAATAAAAAATAAAAAATGGGTTCAGACGCAAAAGTTTTCCATGTTTGACGCAAAACGCGGCTAAACGTGGTACTGGCGTTTTGCCGCGATTTCGTTTATTAGCGTTTTTAAAGGTGACCTATTTTTTTACATTAGAAAACTCAAAAATGATGAAAAACCATCAAAAAAAAAATATGAAAAAAAACTGTAATTGCTTGCATTGCACTGTAGACAACCCACAACTTGTGGCAGGTGACGTGGCAAGTGGACAATCCACAACTTGTGGCAGGTGGAAATCCACAAATTGTGGCAGGTGACGTGGCCAGGTGACGTGGCAAGTGGACAATGCACAACTTGTGGCAGGTGACGTGGCCAGGTAACGTGGCAAGTGAACATTCCACAACTTGTGGCAGGTGACGTGGTAAGTGGACAATTCACAACTTGTGGCAGGTGACGTGGCCAGGTGACATGGCAAGTGGACAATGCACAACTTGTGGCAGGTGACGTGGCCAGGTGACAATCCACAACTTGTGGCAGGTGACGTGGCCAGGTGATGTGGCAGGTGGACAATCCACAAATTGTGGCAGGTGACGTGGCCAGGTGATGTGGCAGGTGATGTGGCCAGGTGACGTGGCAGGTGGACAATCCACAACTTGTGGCAGGTGACATGGCCAGGTGATGTGGTAAGTTGACAATTCACAACTTGTGGCAGGTGACGTGGCCAGGTGATGTGGCAAGTGGACAATCCACAACTTGTGGCCAGGTGACGTGGCAGGTGACGTGGCAAGTGGACAATTCACAACTTGTGGCAGGTGACGTGGCAAGTGGACAATCCACAACTTGTGGCCAGGTGACGTGGCAAGTGACGTGGCAAGTGGACAATTCACAACTTGTGGCAGGTGACGTGGCAAGTGACGTGGCAAGTGAACATTCCACAACTTGTGGCAGGTGACATGGCCAGGTGACGTGGCAAGTGGACAATGCACAACTTGTGGCAGGTGACGTGGCCAGGTGATGTGGCAAGTGGACAATCCACAACTTGTGGCCAGGTGACGTGGCAGGTGACGTGGCAAGTGGACAATTCACAACTTGTGGCAGGTGACGTGGCAGGTGACGTGGCAAGTGGACAATGCACAACTTGTGGCAGGTGACATGGCCAGGTGACGTGGCAAGTGGACAATCCACAGCTTGTGGCAGATGATGTGGCAAGTGATACGCTAAATACAAGTACACTGCTGCTCTCTCAGCTGCTGGTCTCCCAAAATGGCTAAATAATAATGTTTTTTGAGCTTAGGGAGGGTCTTATGATGTTTCTTAACTAAACGCCTATAGACGCAAACGCGGTAAAACGGGCGTTTTTAAACGCCGGTTTTAGCCTTTAAAAACATGTGTTCAGCAGAGTTTGCACCTGCGTCTCGTGTGCATGGGGCCCAAGAACCAAAACATTGAGGTCTTCAATAGTGTGGTCCAGTTGTGAGAAATGATGTCCCACAGGTCTGCAGAAACTGTCTGTCTTTCTTATGTTCCTTGATGGTATGTCTGTGCAAATTCATCCTCACTTGCAACTTCTGTCCTGTTTCACCAACATAAGATCGCTTGCTACACAACATTACTGGAGGTACAGTTGTAAGATCCCATGATAGTGAAGGTCCCATTTGTGTGTGTGACACATTTGGATAGAGTGATCTGGTGTCACAGTTTGCAGCGTTTTTTATTGCAGGGTTTGCTTCCATTAATTGTGACTTCATAATCAGAGTGAAGTTTCCTGCTGATTAGTTTGTGTCTGAGGTTGGGTGGTTGTCTGAAAGCCAATAATGGGGGTTGTTAGAATATCTTTTTCAGAGTTTCATCCTCTGTTATAATGGGTTGTAAATCTTTGATTATCTTTTTGATCCCTTCAAGTGCTGGGTTTATAGCGCTTACCACCCTCTCCTCCTTGTCTTTGGCTCCTCGCAGGAGGAAAGGGCACACCCAGCTCCATCTGCCCGTACCCTCCTGTGTGAAGAGGTTGAGCGGTGTTGTGATGGGTCTCCACAGCCAGATTCTCCAGAGAATGGTTCTCATCTCTATAGTCAATAAAGACAAGTCTCTATTTGCCCCCAATAACTCCAAGGTCCACACCAGCTGCAACTCCAACGTAGAGTTTATTTCTCTTTAAAACGACAGTCTGATAGGAAAGGTTGGAGAGAGAACAGGACAGCATAAGTTGTGAGAGAGGTGCAGGCACAAACGTAATACACTTCACTGCTTGGCTTCTCAAGCAGACTCAGCCCATTTGGATAGTCTCCCTGGATAGGGACTAGCAGCCAAAATGGTACTCGAACTAACCGCACAATCACTACACAAACTGGTGACCTTGGTCTCTGCCACAGACCTGGTGAACTTGGTCTCTGCCACAGACCTGGTGAACTTGGTCTCTGCCACAGACCTGGTGAACTTGGTCTCTGCCACAGACCTGGTGAACTTGGTCTCTGCCACAGACCTGGTGAACTTGGTTTCTTTAAAGCTTGACCTCTTTGCAAGGAGAAGACATCCCTCCAGAGAGTTACCGGGCCCCTTCCTTCACCGTGACTTCTCACCAGTCCCTCAGAATGGTCTTTCCCCGGCCTCCTCGTCTAAGATGCGGGTCCCCTCGCAAGGCGGCACCCTGAGATTCCTCGATCCTTGACGGGCCCCAGCCGAAGGTGCTGGGCCCAAGGCCTTTAGTTGCAGCCCCAGGGCTAAAAGGTGCCTGGGACTGATTCACCGACCACCACCCCCCCTGGGCCAAAAGGTGCCCAGGGCAGACAGGAACACACACACACACACACACACACACACACACACTCCCTGGGAGTAGGACTCCCGACGACCAACGAACCCTGAACAGGCAGCGTCTGCCCCTTTTATATCCTCTCCCAGCATACACAGCAGGCCGACCACTCCCACTGCATGGCTGCCGAGAGGGGACACACAAGGCACAGCACTGTATCAGCAGTTCAACCCTGGCCCAATATGGCAGCGCCACCTGCAGGCCACAGCGAACGGTACACCGATACTCTTCCTGCAGACAAAAATGGTTGATAATGTCCTAACAATTTAGGGGTTTGAGCATAACTACCACTCAAACAATACCCCTAAATTGAGGACCCCGCTACAGGTTGTATGTGGTGACCAGGAGGTACTCGGTTATTTGTTTTTTTCTCTGTGTATTGGAGGAGATTTTCGCTTCGGGTTTTCAAGGCTGTGTTTATGCCGTTGATGGTTTTGTCTTTGTAACCTTTCTTATGGAAGGAGTCTGCCAGTGTTCTGAGATGTTTATCTCGGTCTTTTGGGTCTGAACATATTCTGTGGTACTCAAAGAGAGAGAGATAGCTGACAGCCTTCTGTATGTGGTGGCTTGTGAGGCCTAATGGGTGCAATGTGGACAAAGTTACTGGGTGTCAGATACTTCTTGGATGTAAAAGGGGTTTTATTTCCCTTAACAGTCCTTTTTGTATTTTTTTTTTTGGGGGGGGGGGGGGAAATTAGGTCCAGGACACCCTTAAGTAGTTGTAAATTCAATTGGCAGACTCGAGACTTTAATAGGACAGCCGTACAGGGAAAGGCCCCAGCAAAGCGCCACATCTGCTATGGCAACAGTCTAACAGTTCCTAACGCAAAACGTAACAGTTCCTTCAGCTTTACCACAACTGCCTCTTGTAGTTCTTCAACATTTGAGCTCTTGGTCTCTCACTAGGCCCTCTGATTCACTAACTCTGAATCCTTTGAACGCCTCCAATGTTTGCGGTGGTATCTCCTTCAAGCATCAACCACGCTTCCTAGCTTGGCACTCCAGATACTTCTCAAGCTTCACCCCTGCTGACCGGCTCGGTCCCTAGCTTGACTCACAAGACTGCTCTGCAAGCGTCACCTCCGCTAGTTGGGTCCCTGACTTGATCACCGCCTGAAGTTTCCCCGATTCTCCACCGTGCCCATTCAGTGAGATGCCTTCTAGGTCACTCTTTCCTTTGTTTAAATGTTCCTGCTTTTAGGCACCTTTAGCCATATTTACATGCATCTAGCCCGATTAAGTCCTTGTTCACAGGTGACTGGCAGGCAATATGTCTCAATGCCTGCAGGGCAGTTGCGGCACACACCAATCTACTTAAAATGAGTCGCATTTGCCAGCAACATCGCCCACCTAATGCAACAGGAGTTATAACTTTTTGTAGATGGGCAGTTGGGAGGCGACAAAACTGAGGCTCAACCGCCTGTCTTTACCAACCCATCGCCCAGATCCTGGATGCACAGAATTCTTTTATCTTTAAAAACGCAGCTGAACTGACTGCACCTAAAAAGGAGTTAGATGTACAGTGTGAATGCCACCATTTCTTTACATACATTTATATAGGTTTAGAACTGTCCTCTAAAGTATTTTAAATGCAGGATTGGCAGTTCCAGTATGAACGAGGCCTAAGGCAACACAAGCAGATCTGGCTTAAAGCTGAACTCCAGTAAAAAGTAACAATGTTCCCTGCAGAGGGGCTGCACCTGCACTTCAGGAGTTAAAGCAGTATTAAAACCAAAAGGTTACCAATTCTTAGATGTGATGGCTGCATTCGTTTTCTTTAGGCTCTCTTTCATTTATTTTCATCTGGTGATCTGGCCAGCAAGTCTGTTTTTCAATAAAACAAGCTCTCCTGCAAGTGTAGCAGTTAGAGTGTTGAGACCATTTACCACTGACAGGGGTGCTTACATACGATCTGCATTTATTTACTAATGTAAAACCTTTATCCCAAAAAACAAACAAAAAAAAAAAACTGGTGCTGTAACCGCTTGTGCAACTGCAGTATGAGCTGGGGTTTGACTTCTTTTTATTGCTGTATATTAATCTGCTAATGCATAGAACACTCCCCCCCCCCGAATGACAATGCTGCTATCCAAAAAGGTGTCTGTTGCTCCTTCACCCAGACCAGACTGTAGGCCCTTTAAGGCCTGGTTCACACCTATGCATTTTTTAGCACGTTTTCAGTTTTGCAGAAACACACTACAGTCCATTTAACATTTCCATTTCCTATGGATGTAGTTCACATCTGCATTTTATAGAAAGGGCCAGGGACTTTTTTTCTGGTTTTTGGTTCCATAGACTTCAATGGATGAAAAAGGGTGTATTGAAAAACTCAAAATCCACCTGGAATATGCCAATCGCATAGGTGTGAATCAGGCCTAATATAGGAGGTGTGTTACTGTCTAGATCACCAAGTGAAAAAACACAGAAAAAAAAAAAAAAAAAAAAAAAAACTTAAAAAAAATAATAATAGCAGCCACCACATTTAATGATGGGTAAGCTGTAATACAAGCGATAGTAAATAAACCCCATTGTGTACTTAAAAGTGGGGTATGCCTGTATATTGCATACAGAAGGATCCCTGTAGCCTCATCTGCCCTGCACTCCAGCCAGTCCTCTGATGCCATCAAGACAGTTGCAGAGCCCACAGCCCTGGATTGGACATGAGCAGGGCCGCTGATAAGGCAGTACAGACAGCCCTCCTGTACTGGGCCCAGGCCTATCAGTTCAAAAGGGGGGCCTGCGCAGCTGCTGAGCAGGAGGTCTGGCTGTACTGTCTTATTGCAGACACCAATCCTCTTCTGCTTCTCCTCCTTCCTCCAGCTGCAGAGGGATTGGTCCTAGCCCATGTGCCCCTTCCATCTGTTGTCTGGACTCTTGTACCCTTTTTCCCCACAGCACTGCCGGTTTCCCTCCTCTCTTCTCCCATCAGCAGCTGCTCTGGGCACACAGGGGGAGGTTTTAGGATAGGGAGCAGGAAAAAGAGCCAGTAAATGTAATTTACTGGCCCCTCCTTTTCTGAATTAACACAGTGAGTAATTGGTACCAATCTCTCCTGTGTCCATTCATCACTGAGACATAGTAAACCGTTTATTATGCTACAGTTTCTGAATGAGCAGAAAGCCTCCAATTCATTCATCTGTGCAGCTGAGGCTGCATGGAAAGGAACTAATAAATCTATGTCCTTAGTCACTTTCAGACAGGGGAGGGGGGCCTGTCCAGTAGGTTGTATGGTAGGGTGACCAGACATCCCCGGTTTCAGGGGACAGTCCCCGGATTGAGGACACTGTCCCCGGATCAAGTCTGTCCCCAGATTGGATTTGAACAGGGGCTGGGGCAATTTCAAAGACAGTCAGTGCAGAATTAAAAAAAAAAAAAAATTCTGAATTACACCCCCCCTACTAGCTTAGGGGGTGTATTTTTTTTCCATTATCTGAGCCCCTTTCTGATGATCATGTGCTGGTCGGAGCGGAGGGAGTATTTCTTCTGCCTTGGCTCAAGTCCCGGCCAGCCACCTGCCTGCTGATCTCCTTGCCTTCCCTGGTGGAGTGATCTTCCTCCGCTCCCCACCCAGTAGTAGCCGGGGCCCGGAGTGTAAAGCCCCGTACACACGATCGGTTTGACTGATGAAAACCGTCCGATGGATGGTTTTCATCAGACCAACCGATCGTGTATGGTACCCATCGGTCTTTTTTCCATCGGTTTTAAAAAATAGAACATGTTTTAAATTTTTCCGATGGATAAAAAAAACGATCGAAAACTCTGATCGTCTATGGGCAAGTCCATCAGATCAAAAACCCACGCATGCTCAGAATCAAGTCGACGCATGCTCAGAAGCATTAAACTTCATTTTTCTTGGCTCATCGGAGTGTTTTACGTCACCGCCTTTGGAACGGTCGGTTTTTTGACTGATGGTGTGTGGCCAAGACTGATGAAAAACAGTTTCATCGGATTTCCGATGGACAAATCCATCGGACGAAAATCCATAGGTTATCCGATCGTGTGTACGGGGCTTTAGACTTCACAGGCTGTAAGGCGGGCGGCGGCAGCGACGGGCAGAGAGTCGCTGATTGCCACCATTACTAGTAAAAAAAAAAAAATATGTCCCCGGATTTCATTTGAAAAATCTGGTCACCTTATTGTATGGGGCACCGTGATTTCTAACAGCAGCCCTGGGGGTGAGGAACAGTCCACTGCTGGAGTATGGGGGGGGAGTGCTGTCTGCTGGGGATTGGGTAAGTAAATGTTCTTGTCTACCTACCTAGACAGAAATGGGCAGTTAACCCTTGTATTGCAAGCACTACCCCACTGCAAGGGAGGGCTTTTAGATTTGTCAGAGCTGTATGGGATTTTGTCTCTTAGAGACAAGATATACATGGGTTGACATGAACAAACATGACATCACAGCTTGTGGCTTTATAACAAGTGAAGCTCAATTATGATTTTAATGTGTTTATCCTTCATGCCCAGCATCAACAAAAAACACACCCTAAAAAGGAAAGGCATATCCTAAAACCACAAAGTCATACCTTTGTACAAACACTCCCGCATATATGGGCTTAATAAATCTGGTAAGATAGGGAGCAATGGAGAGAGGAAATGCAGGATGTATTTTACTGATCATAGCTGCATTTACTCTAGTCAAAATTATGATGAATTCACATTAGTTGCTGAAAAAACCTGAAAGCCTCTGTAATTTTTTTTTTTTTGCACATATATCACCCTATGAATATTCACATGGAGAAATGTTTAGACTCCATGCACACTGGGCTTAAAAAAACAAAACAAAAAAAACACACATCTGTTTTCTCAGGAGTAAGAAAAAAAAACGCTCATATACGTTTACGTTTGTTTGTTTTTTTTTGCCTCCAAGCTCCAATCAGAAGGGATTTCTTTTTCGTACATCACGGGACACAGAGCGACATAGTCATTACTAATGGGTTATATAGTTACCGTCAGGTGCTGGCACTGGCAACTTCCAAAACCGGAAGTACCCTCCCCTATATAAGCCCCTCCCATCCGGGAGCACCTCAGTTTTTTGCCAGTGTCTAAGGTGTTGGCCAAGAAGAAACATGTGTTTTTCACTGAGCTTGCGTACAGGTTCTTTTGGGCCTCAGTAAGCTATTCCGGATCCGACCAAAAAAGCTTCATAGCTAAACGGTCGGTACCCGGGCCTTGCAGAGAAGAGCAAGGTTCTGCCTGTAATGCTTCTCTTAGGAGAGCTGGACCCTGGGATCCAGAGCTCTGGTCATACCCACGACCAAGATGTTTTCTGTGCAGGGTGCTATACAGGTCCAGGGGAGTGGAATCCTTGGGAACCCGGTCCCTGAAGGTTTGATTACAATGCCTGCCGTGATAGGTGAAGTTTGGGCTTTTGTGGACCAAACAAAGTCCTGCGGCGGGGAACAGGTAAGTGGGGGCCCCCAGGAACTTGGTTCTATTGGGGGACCCCCAAGCCTAATTTGTCTGTCTGTTACCTAACGGTATTCCCGCTAATATCTGTGCATGCCTGTAACTACTAAAAAAAATGTAATAATTTTTAATGGTGGTCAAGAAAAAAAAAAAAAAAAAAAAAAAAAAAAAAGAATGTTTTTTTATATATGTTTAGTATATTAAACTGCGGTACCTGTGTTTGTCCACTAGAGGCCGCTGTGGAATGTTTTTCTTGTCATATGGACTAGTTTCTTCTCAGAGAGCAAAGTCCAGGCAGCTGGTGAGTTCTCCTACAGGAAACTGTTTCCTCTGCCATGTTGCAGTGTTCGTCTATCCCCCGGCCTGCGGCAAGGGGGCCCTGGCTCCTGTCCCTGGTTTCCATGTTTGAAATTAGCGCCGAGGCGCACGTGGCCGCGCGCGTGCACGCGCCTCTATATATAGAGGTGGCCGGAAAAAGGGGCGGGGCCTGGGGGATGACGCTCTGTGCGCGCCGCAGCGCTTCTGCGCATGTGCGGGCGTCCCAGCAGGTTTTTAAAAAGCCACATTATTGCAGTAAGCTGGCTATGAAGTACAGAGACAGAGCTGACAACATTTAAAGGCATACAGCAAGCGGTTGATACAGGCATCCCCTAGAAAGGCACATTAGTAGACACCAACTGTTTATTATAGCAGCATTTATGCTAGACTATTCTCAGTAACTGGTGTATTTTCGGCTGGAATACCTCAGCTTTGTGGCTTAGGAATATGCCGTCTAAAAACTCCGGGACTAGAAATTCCAGGAGGAATAGGGGGTCTCCATCGGGCTCTGAGGATCTTGGGCATGCTTTGGCTGCACCAGTCTCCCCTGAAGAATCAGAGGTTAGTGACCGTAGGGCACCCCCAGGAGTACCTGGTACTGTGGCTGTCCCCAGTTCACCTGCTCCTGTGTATGTAACAGAGGAGGTTTTTTCCTCAGCTCTGGGAGGGCTGGAAGAGAGATTGTCAGCACTAATTGCTGCTTCCCTGTCACAGGAGAAAAGCGCTCGATCTCCGTCTCCTCCCTCAGAGTGCCTGTTAACAGAGCAACAGTCCCATACAGAGGTCGACCTACCTGAGGGGGATCAGGATGAGGTTGATTCGGTTGTAGAGGAATCAACAGTGGAGGAGCCGTTCTCAGCATCACATGCTGAGAGGTTATGGGTTCAGTCCCTGACTAATATGGTCCGATCAGCATTTAAAATGCCACTTGCGGAGCCATCCTCCTCTTCTGTCTCCTCGTTGGGGTCGCTAAAAGCTCCCCAGACTGTTTGTTCTTTCCCGATCCATCCTTTATTGGAGGGGCTCATTTACCAGGATTGGGAGCATCCTGACAAAATATTTACTCCCCCCAAGAGATTTCCGGTGGTCTATCCTATGGAGGATAAGTTCGTCAGAAAATGGAAGGTCCCTACAGTGGACGCAGCCATCTCTTGTGTGAATAAATCACTGACATGTCCGGTGGAAAATGTCCAAATGTTCAAGGACCCAATAGATAAAAAATTGGAGTCCTTATTGAAATCTGCTTTTTCTACAGCAGGATTGGTGACACAACCAGCAGTGGCAGCTATAGGGGTCTGCCAAGCAGTAAAGGATCAGTTGAAACAGGTCTTAAGGGACGTGCCAGATCAGCAGGCTCTTGCTCTAGCTGATCTACCTAGAGCCTTATGCTTTGCGGTGGACGCTATAAAGGATTCAATCCATCAGGCCTCCCGCCTTACGCTGTCTATAGTACATATGCGCAGGCTTCTATGGCTCAAAAACTGGTCTGCTGAAGCTCCCTGTAAAAAATTGCTGGTCAGCTTCCCATTTCATGGGGAGCGTTTATTCGGGGAAGACCTGGACAAGTATATCCAGAGAATTTCCAGCGGTAAAAGTACACTCTTGCCGGTCAAAAATAGAGTTAGAGGTCCCTCTTTTAAGAGGCCGGCTTCTCCAGTCCCTAGGACATCGGCTGTGAAACAGTTCCGACGGCCTCCCCGGTCAAATCCCGGAGGTAAAAATCAGGGACAGTTGCAGGGTAACAAGAAGCCCTGGAGCAGGAGAGGTACAAAACCTCCCCCAAAGTCAAATGCATGAAGGGTTGCCCCCACCCAATCGGGTGGGGGGAAGACTTCAGTTGTTCACAGAGACCTGGAGGGACACGATCCGAGACAGATGGGTGCTCTCCGCAGTAAATCTGGGATACAAATTGGAGTTAAAAAACTCCCCTCCTTCCCGCTTTATAAGGTAGAACGTGCCAAGGGATCCCCAGAAGAGAGGATCCCTCCTGTTGGCACTGGAACAATTATTGCTTCAAGCAGTAATTATAGAGGTCCCCCTGGAAGAATGGGGGTTCGGGTTTTACTCAAACCTCTTTACAGTTCCGAAGCCAAACGGGGACATGAGGCCCATATTAAATCTAAAAGGGCTAAACAAATTCCTGCATATCAGGACTTTCCGGATGGAGTCGATCCGATCGGTAGCCACTGCCCTACAAGGGGAGGAATGGTTAGCCTCGATCGACATCAAAGATGCGTATTTGCACATCCCCATCTTTCCAGCCCACCAGAAATTTCTACGCTTTGCGATAGAAGGGCGCCATTTTCAGTTCAGAGCCTTACCCTTCGGTCTGGCCACAGCACCAAGAGTGTTCACAAAAATTCTGGCCCCATTATTGGCCAATCTAAGAACACGAGGTGTAACGATAATGGCATATCTAGACGACTTGTTGCTGATAGACCACTCAGTGGAAAAACTAGAAGTGGTTGTTCACGAGACAATCAAGTATCTGGAATATCACGGTTGGATTATCAACCGAGACAAGTCAGCCCTAAAACCAGTCAAAAGTCTGGAATACTTGGGGCTAAGGCTGGATTCAGACCAGAGAAAAATTTTCTTGCCTCAAGAAAAGGGGTCGTCTTTGAGAGATTTGATCCACTTAGTGGGTTCAAAAAGACAGCCATCCATACGCCTATGCATGAGGCTGCTGGGAAAAATGGTGGCATCATTCGAAGCAGTACCCTACGGTCAATTCCATTCAAGGAAGTTGCAAAGGGCCATACTGTCAGCCTGGAACAAAAAAGTTCAGGCTCTGGACGTACCAATGTCCTTGTCCCCTTCCGTTCGCAGAAGCCTCCGTTGGTGGTTGGTTCCCCGGAATCTGGAAAGAGGGAAATCCTTCAGTCCGATTTCTTGGAAGGTGGTCACTACAGATGCCAGCCTTTTAGGCTGGGGAGCAGTACTGGAGCAATGGTCTCTCCAGGGCAGATGGTCGGATGCGGAAAAGGCCCTGCCCATCAATCTCTTAGAGATACGAGCAGCCCGGTATGCCCTAGTAGCATGGACATCCAAACTCCAAGGGTCCCCTGTCAGAGTTCAGTCAGACAATGCCACAGCAGTGGCATATATCAATCGTCAGGGGGGCACCAGGAGTCGTGCAGCCCAAAGGGAAGTAAATTACATCCTGAGATGGGCAGAAAGATATGTCCCAGCCATATCTGCGGTATTCATTCCAGGGGTGGAGAATTGGAAGGCGGACTTTCTAAGTCGCCAACAATTATGCCCAGGGGAATGGTCCCTTCATCCCGAGGTTTTCCGGACAATATGTCAGCGGTGGGGAACACCGGATGTAGATCTGCTAGCATCCAGGTTCAACACGAAAGTGGACAGGTTTGTCTCTTGGACAAGGGATCCCCTAGCGTGCGGCTCGGATGCCCTAGTGTTCCCTTGGGATCAGTTCAAGCTGATATATGCATTCCCACCGCCACAATTGTTACCTCGATTACTCCGCAGAATCAGGGTAGAAAAGAAACCAGTGATTCTGGTGGCTCCAGCGTGGCCCCGAAGAGCATGGTACGCGGAGATTGTAAAAATGTCTGTGGGGAGTCCTTGGACCCTCCCACATCGTCCGGACCTGCTTTCGCAGGGACCGATATACCACCCTTCCTTACCAGCCCTAGGTTTGACGGCCTGGCTATTGAAGCCCACATTCTAAAAAGGAGAGGGCTCTCTAATGCTGTGGTGTCTACCATGATCAATGCCAGGAAACCGGTATCCAGGCAGATCTACTATAGAATCTGGAAGGCGTACATCGCCTGGTGTGAGGCCAGGAAATGGCATCCACGTAAATACGTAATAGGTAGAATTCTGGACTTCCTACAATGGGCTGTAGATAGGAAGCTTGCCTTGAGTACTATCAAAGGTCAGATTTCGGCCTTGTCAATATTTTTTCAAAGGCCCTTGGCTTCGCATTCACTAGTCAAAGCCTTTATACAAGGAGTGATGCGTATTAGTCCTCCGGTTAATATTCCCATATGTCCATGGGATCTAAACTTGGTTCTGTTGGTTTTACAGAAACAACCATTTGAACCATTACAGCATATTTCCTTAGTGCTTCTCACCAGGAAATTGATTTTTCTAGTAGCCATTTGTTCGGCTAAAAGAGTATCGGAATTAGCAGCTATGTCCTGTAAGGAGCCATATCTGGTTATCCATAAGGACAGAGTAGTGTTACGTCCTCATCCAGCCTTTCTTCCTAAGGTGGTATCGAGTTTTCATTTGAACCAAGATGTGGTTCTTCCTTCTTTTTTCCCCAAGCCTACTTCGGTAGAGGAAAAGTTATTGCATTCTTTGGATGTAGTAAGAGCAGTTAAAGCTTATCTAAAAGCCACTGCTCAGATTCGCAGAACGGATACTTTGTTCATTCTGCCGGAAGGCCCCAGAAAGGGTCAGGCAGCGTCAAAATCTACTTTAGCCAAGTGGATTCGACAGGTCATAATACAAGCCTATAGCTTGAGAAGTAGACCGCCTCCATTCAAAGTTAGGGCGCACTCCACGAGAGCAGTTGGAACTTCATGGGCAGTGCATCACCAGGCCTCCCTGGCTCAAATCTGTAAGGCCGCAACATGGTCTTCAGTACACACGTTTACTAGGTTCTACCAGGTGGACGTTAGAAGTCAGGAGGATGTCGCCTTTGGGCGCAGTGTGTTGCAGGCCGCAAAAGATCCTCATGTCTGATAGCGCTCAGCTTATATATGGTGTATCCCCCCCCTCATTTGGCATTGCTTTAGGACATCCCATTAGTAATGACTATGTCGCTCTGTGTCCCGTGATGTACGAAAAAGAAAATAGGATTTTTATAACAGCTT
The DNA here is from genome assembly GCA_029206835.1 of Rana muscosa. Lineage (NCBI taxonomy): Eukaryota > Metazoa > Chordata > Amphibia > Anura > Ranidae > Rana > Rana muscosa. Next base: position 343,974,274 of record CM055117.1, on the reverse strand, counting down.
ACCTGTAAAATCCTTTTCTTGGAGTACATCACGGGACACAGAGCTCCCGCCCCTCTTTGGGGACACTTATTGCTTTGCTACAAAACTGAGGTGCTCCCGGATGGGAGGGGCTTATATAGGGGAGGGTACTTCCGGTTTTGGAAGTTGCCAGTGCCAGCACCTGACGGTAACTATATAACCCATTAGTAATGACTATGTCGCTCTGTGTCCCGTGATGTACTCCAAGAAAAGGATTTTACAGGTAAGCTGTTATAAAAATCCTATTTTTTTTTTCTTCCTCTTAGCCCAGGTTCACACTGGGCTGCGGGAATGAAACCGTGCGAGTTCAGCTGAACTCGCACAATTTCACTCCCGATTTCGGCCGCAATAACAGAGACATCTGTGCAGTTTCTGCACAGATGTCAATGTAAATCGCGGCCCGAAATCGCAAAAAGTAGTACAGAAACTACTTTTTGAAATCGGTGCAGCGCCGCAGATGCTGATTAGGACAGTGCCATTGCTGGCAAATGCCGCTGATTTGACATGTCAAAACGCACCAGTGCGAACCAGGGTTAAACTCAAAATATGCCTCTTAGGCTTACAAAATGTAAATCAGTAAGGCTCCATGCACACTGGTTTAAAAAAAAACGTTGCTTCTACAGGAGTTTGGTGTTCTGCTTGTAGAATCAACTCAATGTTTTCCTATGTGTCCATACGCATTAGGACGTTAGGGCCCCTTTCACACGGACATTCCGTATGTCAGTTTTTCATCTATCCGTTTTCGGATGAAAAACGGACATGCATGTATCTCTATGGGATAGCGGATGGACATCAATCTCCGCTATGGTCCGTTTTATCATGACGGAGGAAAATCCTATTTTTCCCCATCTGTCTGCGCATCGGATGAAAACGGACAGGCGGTCCGTTTTCATCCGATCCCCCCATAGAGGAGAGCGGCAATCTGACCGGTCCATTTCTGCACAGTGTGCGGGGACCGCCCTGTCATCCGCCGGCTCAGCGGGGATCAACGGAGCGATCCCCGCTGAGCAAGCGGATGTTCACGGGGTGGATCATTACGGGATCCACCCGTGTGAAAGGGCCCTTAAAATAAATAGCTTGCAAATAGACTTGCTATCTGGCGTACAGAAACCATCAAGAGAGATTAGTGATCACTGGAACCTGTATAGCATGTCAGAATTACATCTAGTTCATTAAAAAAAATAAAAATAAAAAATAAAAAAAAAGGGGGGGGGGGGTACAGCATTCAGCCCCATCCAGCCATAGACTTTGACAGGGGGACTAGACGCCACATCTGGCACTCCTAGGTGCGCTAAACCACTGGAAGGGATGCACTGCAGCTGAACGGTCCCATGTGCAAGGGGCCTACAGGAAAGCGGGGGATGAATTTGTGACAAAGCATTGATTGCATAAACATTTACCGGTATATAGCAAAGACCTACTGGTGGCCTTAATACAGCTTTAATTATTAGGATGATGTGGTATTCAAGCATTTTGCAAAGTGCACCAACAAATGGCAGCCAATCAAGTTAAGCTGGCCATACACTATGCAATTTAATATATTTTTTCTGTGGGTGGTCCTGTTGCCAATTAAAAAAATAATAGGATATTGATTGATTTCAATCAAAGGAGCCAGGAGGGAAGATGATCAGCTGAAAAGTGGCTGAATCCAATCACATGCAAGCGCTACTCAGTTATCTGACAGTCGCTGGTTCCGGCTAGCAGAATACAATAGCCTCAGTGAGAGGTCCATCCATCCACACTGTATGGCATAGATCAGTGGTCTCCAAAATGCGGTCCTGGGGCCAGATGTGGCCCTTTGCTTGCTTTTATACGGCCCTTGCGGCACGGTTTTATTCACTGGCCCCAAAGGGTACAATTGCTACCAATTACTGTATATACGCCGAGATTTTCATCCCTTTTTTTGGGCTGAAAGTGCCCCCCTCAGCTTATACTTGAGTCAGTGTACCTGAAAATATTGAGAGGCTGCGGGCGTCCATCGTTTAAATCTTGCGGTCTCCTCCTGGTCCCTTCCGTGATAGGCGGAACTGTGTCTGCTGAGAATCGCCTATCACGAACGTTCTCTCATCCTCACCCATCCCAGCAGACACTGTGTTCAGTGTTCCGCCAATCACGGACGCCTTTTCATCCTCGAACAAGAGGACACCCGTGATTGGCGGAACACTGAACACAGTGTCTGCTGGGATGGGTGAGGATGAGAGAACGTTCGTGATAGGCGGAACTGTGTCTGCTTAGAAACGCCTATCACGGAAGAGACCACGAGTTTTAAACAATGAATGGACACCCGCTGCCTCTCAATTTCAGGTACAATTTCAATTTTAGGGGCACAGTGAGGTGGCAATGGGCACAGTGAGGTTGGGCACAGTGACAATTGGCTTAGTGAGGTTGCAATGGGCACAGTGAGGCGTGCAAATGGGCATTGTTGACCCTCTTCCACTTACAGTAGCTGCTGCATTCTCACCCTCGGCTTATACTCGAGTCAGTACGTTTTCCCATTTTTTGGGGTAAATTGGGTACCTCGGCTTATACTCGAGTATATACGGTACATTAAAAAAAAAAAAAAAAAAAGTTTAAGGAGTTTATATAATAATGTGTTTTGCTCAGGGAATGGTAAGGTCTCTCCTGTCTAATGTGATTTGAGTTCTAGTCAGTTGCAAGCTGCTTCCCGTGGACTAATCTGTCACTGGAGGTAAAACATATGGGACTATAAAGAGGCTGCCTATACCTCCAGCACTTGTTTTCAAGCTACTGCCACAGTGTACTGCAAATTCATTCGATTGCCTTTTTTCTTGTAATATTGGCTTAAAGTGCAGCCATTTAGATCTGCAATCGCGCAGCACGGCATCCTTCTAAGAGCAATTCTTTCAGTCTTGGGAGGTAGGATGGAAGTACAGACAGTAGCAGACGTACATTACCACACCCCTTCTGTCTGCGGGCAGCAGAACTTGTAAAAATTTCCATAAAAGGTAGATTGTACTGAAAAGCATTCCTGCTGCTTACTGTAATAGGGCCGGACAGAGGCTGACACAATTAAAGCAGACCTTCAGCCTTTTTTTTTTTTTTTTAAAACACATTCCATACTATTACTGCATCCCCCCCTCCTTTTACATAATTGTATATATAAAGTTGTAAAGCGCTGCGCAAACTGTTGGTGCTATATAAATCCTGAATGTTATTATATATTCTAAAAACATTTTTTTTTTTTTTTTTTAAACAAGCTGGACCCGCACTTCTGTATTGACATATCCCAACAGCCAGCAACCTCCTAGTAAACGAACGTGAGGCATTCCAGGGGGCTTTGGGGCAATTAAAAAAAAAAAAACACGTGCATGTGCGCACCATCACGTGGCTGGCTGCGTCTTCCTGGTACTTGTAACCATCCACCCAATGACGAGTCATGACGCACGTGCATCATTCGGGGGGCCAGTTACAAGAACCGACAACAGGCTCCAAATGGCGTAGGAGAGGAAGATGGCAATGATGGACTAGGTGTGCAGTGGGCATCAACCCTGTCCTCAGGGCCCACTAACAGGCCAGATTTTATGTATTACCTTGGGTAGATGCAGACTAGAATACTGCAATCACTGAGCAGAAAATTACATCACCTGTGATGCATTTCAGTTATCTTGCAAACCTGGCCTGTTAGGCTCGATTCACACTAATGCATGTTGCTTTTGAGCGTTTTTGCCTTGCTTTTGCGGTGCTTGCCGCGTTTTTCAACATGCGTTTTTTTTTTTTTTTTTTTATAAATTAACTATTATACATTTCCATAAAAAAAAAAAAAAAAAACGCAAATCGCGGTAAAAACGCATCAAAAACTTGGTACTTGCGTTTTTGATGCAGGTCCATTGACTTCTATTACATGCAAAACACTGCTTTTTGCATGAAAAAAAGTCCCCGACCCTTTCCAAAAACGCAGAGGTACAAAAATGCATTGATGTGAACATGTTCCATAGGAACCCATGTTAAAAAATTTCCATGCATTTCTGCAAAATGCACCAAAAAACGCATTAGTGTGAATGGAGCCTAAGTGGGCCCTGAAGACAGGGTTGATGACCACTGTGCAAAGCTTGCCACCTCATCTTTTTAAACCCAAAAATATATGATTTATGGCCCGTACACACAATCCGAATATCGTACGACTTTTTTCGCTTAATAGTCGCAAGTAGAAATTGAACAGGTTACTAAAGTCACGAAAATTCCCGTACGACAGAAAGAAAAAATAAATCATCGGAAGTGATGTCATGTGTTCTAATGTATTTGTATTTTCGGACGACAACTATACTGACTAAACGAAAATATCGTACGAGGAAAATTTTCACGCTTGTCAGATCGAATAATATCAGATGAACTGTCGTGATTGGCTCTCAAAAGTAGCGCACACACAATCCGAAAATCGTACGATTCTTCCTCGGTCGACCGTTTATGTACGATTTTCGAATCGTGTGTACGGGCCATTACACAGGTTCTGAGGCTAATTAAATGCAGGTAAGGCACCAAGTGAGTTTAATTACCACCTTAATCAGCCACAGAACCTGTGTATTTCATTTGTGTTCGGTTTTAGCCTACGTTCACACTGGGGCTGCGGGAGTGAAGCCGTGCGAGTTCAGCTGAACTCGCACGATTTCACTCCCGATTTCAAAGACATCTGAAACAGATGTCAATGTAAATTGTGGCTGAAGTCGCAAAAAGTAGTACAGAAACTACTTTTTGTAATCGGTGCAGCGCCGCAGATGCGGCGTCGCACCGATTAGGACGGTGCCATTGCCCGCAAATTTCGCCGATTTGACACGTCAAATCGCATGTCAAATCGCACCAGTGTGAACCAGGGCTTAAGAAGGGATGAGGTGGCAACCCTAGCAGTGGCGAACGCTGGATTCGCTGGGCATGTTTATTAAGCATAACTAAATAACAGGAAGGTAAACAAATAAGAAAAGAGGGTGAAGTTCCCCTTTAAGGAGTATAATGGCTGCATTATTACACAGCTGTACTAAGTAACGCTCCTAGGTTTTGTCTGGCTGTATATCATATTAATAGCGCAGCTGCTTTCCTGATCTAAGTAATGAAATGCACCACTCCTGTGTCCAGCTGTTCTGATCTCAGGCAGTGCTGAGTCCCCTTGGACAGGACATTGGAAATAGAATACACATACCTGGTCCCAGATGTTCCTGATGGCTTACAAGTCTTCTCTTCTCAAGGCTGCTTCTCTGACTTGAGCCTGCTCTTTCCTCCTTTAAAAGAGAAGCACAGGATACTGGGTGTGACCTTACAGGGGAAGAAGGGAAGAACTCAGACAGGCAGTAGAGAGAATGTGTAAACATAAAAGAGGGAGGGTTAGATACCAAAGAACAGAGAGAGGGAGGGAAATGTCAGGCGGAAGGCACACCCTAAGTGCATGAAAGGAAATGTATATAGTCTTTACTATGAGCTTATGTATGCAGCTGACTGGCTGTAATCTTTTTAATGTTTCAAAAACCCAGTTTGTATAAAAGTGGCTGCCAATTTGCTCATTACATACATAACCGCATAGCTCCCAACTGTCCCTGATTTTGAGGGACTGTCCCTGATTTGGGACAAAGCCCCTCTGTCCCTCTTTCCTCCTCATTTGTCCCTCATTTTGGTCTGATCGATATAGTTGTATATATAAAATGCACTATTTATCTTTCAAAAAGCGTTTCCCAGTGCTAAATCTTTCATCCAATTTCAGAATGGCTGCATTTGTAAAATGTCAAAAGCCAATATAAAGGAATAATAGTGGTAAAAAAAAAAAAGCAGTTGGATAAATTTTATCTTTTTTTTTTTTGTCTCATTCTCCTTTAAGAGGGCGTGGCAGGGAGTGCCTATGCCTACATACTTTTGGTAATAGGTGTCCCTAAATCACATCTCAAAAAGTTGGTAGTTATGCATAAGCCTTCCTTAAAGTGGATGTAAACCCACAATCCACCTTTTGCTCTACAGGTAAGCCTATAATAATATAATATATGGGCTCCGGGCCAATCACAGCGCCGGAGCCCGCGATACCCGGAAGTAACTCCGGGAGCGATGTCGCTGGCCGGTGCTGTGTCGGGCACCGCAGAGGGGGCTTCGATCTCGGGTGAGTAATACATAACGAGCTAGTATGCTATGCATACTAGCTCATTATGCCTTTGTCTTGCAGGTCTTTTATTTTTTCTATGTGGGTTTACAACCACTTTAACCACTTGACCACTTGACCACTGGGCACTTAAACCCCCTTAATAACCAGACCAATTTTCAGCTTTCGGTGCTCTCACATTTTGAATGACAATTACTCAGTCATACAACACTGTACCCATATGAATTTTTTGTCCTTTTTTTCACACAAATAGAGCTTTCTTTTGGTGGTATTTAATCACCGTTGGGTTTTTTATTTTTTGCGCTATAAGACAAAAAAGACAAAAAATTCTGTAAAAAAATGATTTTTTTTTCGTTTTTGTTATAAAATTTAGCAAAGTACTATTTTTTCTTCATAAATTTTGGCCAAATTTTATACTGCTACATATCTTTGGTAAAAATAAGTACAAATTGGTGTATATTATTTGGTCTTTGTGAAAGTTATAGAGTCCACAAGCTATGGTGCCAATATCTGAAAAATGATCACACCTGAAGTACTGACGGCCTATCTCATTTCTTGAGACCCTAACATGCCAGAAAAGTACAAATACCCCCCAAATTACCCCTTTTTGGAAAGAAGACATTCCAAGGTATTTAGAAAGAGGCATTGTGAGTTTTTTGAAGTTGTCATTGTTTCCCACAATTCTTTGCAAAATCAAGATTTTTTTTTTCTCTTTTTTTTTTTTTCACAAAATTGACATATTAGCAGGTTATTTCTCACTCACAGCATATGCATTCTACAAATTACACCCCAAAACACATTCTGCTATTACTCCCGAGTATGGCGATACCACATGTGTGAGACTTTTACACAGCGTGGCCACATACAGAGGCCCAACATGCAGGGAGCACCTTCAGGCGTTCTGGAGCACCCAGGCCAATTCTGACATTTCTCTCCTACATGTAAAAATCATCATTTGTTTGCTAGAAAATTACATAGAACCCCAAAACATTATATATGTTTTTTTAGCAAAGACCTTAGAGAATATAATGGTGGTTGTTGCAACTTTTTATCTCGCACGATATTTGCGCAGCAATTTTTTTAACGCGTTTTTTTACGGAAAAAAAATGTTTTGTGCTTAAAAAAAAAAAACAGTAAAGTTAGCCCAATGTTTTTGCATAATGTGAAAGATGAAGTTACGCCGAGTAAATAGATACCTAACATGTCACCCTTAAAAATTGCACATGCTCGTGGAATGGCGCCAAACTTCGCTACTTAAAAATCCCCATAGGCGACGCTTTAAATATTTTTACTGGTTACATGTTTTGAGTTACAGAGGAGGTCTAGGGACAAAATTATTGCTCTCGCTCTAACGTTCGCGGCGATACCTCACATGTGTGGTTTGAAAACCGTTTTCATATGTGGGCGGGACTTGCGTATGCGTTCGCTTCTGTATGCAAGCTCACGGAGACAGGGGTGCTTAAAAAAAATATATTTTTTTTTTATTGTTCATTTTACTTTATTTATTTTAGTTTGACATGTTTTTCTGCCCCAAAAATTTTTTTGATCACTTTTATACCTATTACAAGGAACGTAAACATCCCTTGTAATAGGAATATGGCATGACAGGTCCTCTTTACAGTGAGATATGGGGTCAATAAGACCCCACATCTCACCTCTAGGCTGGGAAGCCTGAAAAAAAACAAAAAAAACAACAATCCTGGCTTTGATCGTAGCGGTGAGTCGGTAGAAGCACCGGAGGGTGGCGGGGGGGGCATCCCCTCTCGCCTCCCGTAAGAATGATCAAGCGGTGGAACAGCCGCTATGATTGTTGTTATGGTGTAAGGAATCGCCGGCTGAAAAAGCTAATATCTGAATGATGCCTGTAGCTGCTCCCATCATTCAGATATCCCCGCACAAAGTCAAGGACATCATATGACGGCCGGCGGGCGGGAAGTGGTTATTGCAGAGTATGGCAGGGCATTGCGGAGTATGGCAGGGCATTGCGGAGTATGGCAGGGCATTGCGGAGTATGGCAGGGCATTGCGGAGTATGGCAGGGCATTGCGGAGTATGGCGGGGTATTGCACAGGGGGTATTGCACAGGGGGTATTGCACAGGGGGTATTGCACAGGGTATTGCAGAGTATTGCGCAGGGTATTGCGCAGGGTATTGCGCAGGGTATTGCAGAGTATTGCGCAGGGTATTGCGCAGGGTATTGCGCAGGGTATTGCGCAGGGTATTGCGCAGGGTATTGCGCAGAGTATTGCAGAGTATTGCGCAGGGTATTGCGCAGGGTATTGCGCAGAGTATTGCAGAGTATTGTGTAGGGTATTGCACAGGGTATTGCAGAGTATTGCACCAGGGTATTGCAGAGTATTTTGCAGAGTATTGCGCAGGGTATTTTGCAGAGTATTGGCAGGGTATTGCACAGGGATGGCTGAGCAGGGATGGATGGATGACTGGATCTGTGACTGCAATTGTCACAGATCCAGCCCAGTGCTGCTGCCATGATTCGCTCTCTCCCCCTCTCCTCTCACACTGTACCGGTCAGTACAGAGAGGGGAGAGAGGAACCGGCGTCATCACATGACGCCGGTCTGTTTACAAGTGATTGCTCCGTCATTTGACGAAGCGATCACGTGGTAAACGGCCGCTATCAGAGGCGATTTACCGCGATTCGTGATGCGCCGGGTCCTCTGGACCCGGCGGTCACAGAGATTCCGCGCGATTCTGGGAGGACGTTATATAACGTCCTCCCAGAGTTAAGCAACCACCTTGTCGACGTTATTTGTCGGCAGGTGGTTGTAAACTGGTTAAAGTGGAAGTAAACCCTTCTATCGTTTTCAGCCAAGGAAGCTGCCATCTTGACCTAATCTACAACTGCCATGATGCTGCACATGTGATCAGTTATGACACTAGCCATTGGATGGTTTGAGAGTCTGGTTGAGAGCACAACCAATACCAGACACATGCCAGAAATGTAACTTATTTGAAACGGTTAAATGGATGGGTTTACTTCTGCTTTAAGGCCTGATTCACACCTATGCAGGTTTCAGTTTGCATATTCCAGGTGCATTTTGCGTTTTTCAATACACATTTTTGATCCATTGAAGTCTATGGAACCAAAAACCAGAAAAAAGTCCCTGGCCCTTTTCATAAAATGCACAGATTAGAGTTGCCACCTCATCCCTTTAAACTCAAACACATATTAATTACACAGGTTCTGTGGCTGATTAAGGTGGTAATTAAACTCACTTGGTTCCTTACCTGCATTAAATTAGCCTCAGAACCTGTGTAATTCATATGTGTTCGGGTTTAAAGGGATGAGGTGGCAACCCAGATGTGAAATACATCCATAGGAAACCATGTTAAATTGACTGTAGTGTGTTTCTGCAAAACTGAAAACGCACAAAAAAATGCATAGGTGTGAACCAGGCCTAAAGGCAGCTTTGCAACTTTGGGTGCATACCTTTAAGCCTCACATGCCTACCGAGGGCCATAGAGCATACAAAGGAACTTGATTTGTGTGCCAGGAGTCACAGTTGTTTAGGTACAGTAGCCTGTACTAATCGATGACAGACGCTGTGGCTGTAAGCACATCTGCAATGCAATACTACCAACGCACACGTTCCTGCAGAAACGGCTGTATCTTATGTAGCGGTACCCCCGTGGGGGCTGCTGATTGACTCTGTACCCCACTGGCCACCCTGACTCTGCAGATCATCTCTTGCCTCTGACACCTTGGGTTCCATTCTGAAATGTTGCATTAGTAATGAGAAACTCACACAGTATCACTGAACCACTGAGGTAACAAATAAACACAATGAAAGGTATAAATAAAATTTGAATGAACACAGGTTATGATTGACAGAAAGTATTACTTAGTGTACTTGCATATGTAGCACCGTGCTCACAATGACTGGGCGCTATGTTTCAATTTAGAGGGTATCTGAGCCAAAAGCTAGGCTCAGATGTAAATAATTGAGGCTAAATTAGCCTCTGTTCCGGCTATGGCTGTGTTGGGCAGACTTCCCACTGTTCGACTGTAGGTGGCGTTACCACCTCAGGCCAATGTGGAAGACTGACAAGCCAGAGTGTATTGGGTACCTTCCCCCGGGAACAGTTCAATGGGCGTGGTCTACCCGCTGAGCATGCTGGGGAAGGGTACTTAAGGGGCAGACGCCATCTTGTGGGGTCCTTCGTCCCCTCACGGCTCTCCTGGCGTGAGGGTTGTATTGTGTGATTTTTGGCCTTGGAACCATGCTGGTCCGAGGCCGCAACTCCAACTAGTAGGCCCAGTTATGATGACTGGGTCTACACCTTTGAAGGTGATCCTGTGCTGTCCATCCTGAGGGAGGAAGCCACTCAATGGAAGAAACCAGGGGAGGACCTGTCCTGGAAAAGACCTGTCAGAAGGCTGGTGTCTTGAGGAGGGCCTAGTAATTCTATTGGAGGATGCACCGCAGTTAAAGTTCACCTTACAGTCTGCCGGGTTGGCTTAAAGGCTCTTGACTGTTCGGCATGGAAGTCCGGGTGTTAAATCCTGTGGCAGAGGATCCCGGAAGTATCCAATTTTGTCCACAACCGGTCTGCGGCAGAGACTGGTCCTGATTATAGTTTGTGCATCATACCGGCTGCTAGGCCAGGTGAGAGAGGCCTATCCAGGTGAGCAATACCCACTCCAGGAAGAGTGGTGAATGACTGAATAGTTGGGGAGTTTTCCCCAGTGATCTGTACTGTGTGCCTAAACCTACCCCTTCCCTTCACCCTTCTACCATTAATCTGTTTATGCAAAAGGAAAATAAAACCTAACTGCTTAAGGTTTTACAGCTTGTGTGGACATTGGAGATTCTACAGACTTTCTTCCGTAGACAACTAATATCGAGGTAACGTGCAAGGCCCAAAATAAAACCAGCAGCTCCTGCGGGGGTGTGCTACACCTGGGGGCTCAAGTCCGGGATTTGCCGTTACCTCTCGCAACTTAAAAGGGACTTTTCTTTTGCTTTATTGAAGACTACAAGAAGGTGTTGGACTGTGCTTGGAAAAGAACTCAAAGGGGTAAAGGTGCAGATCACTTTGCTAGCTGCGTAGGCCGAGCCAGGAAAGAAAAGCCTGTGAGCTACACGCAAAAAGAACTCAAAGGGGAGGAGTTCCTGCCAACTGCGTGAGACACGTGAGTGTGTTTGGCGCCAAAGACCGGATGCTGCCAGATCAAGTGAGTGATCGGAAAGCAGCATGTCTTTGATTTCGTGGGCACCACCCAGGCCAGGGCCTAGAATGTTCCCCATGCCTGTCGCTGTGAGTACTACGCCAGCCAGAGCCTTGCTTGCAGATCCAGGGATCAGATTGAAGCCACGTGGACGCTTCATACTCTACACGAGCGGAGATGTGGAGGCGCTGGGCATGCTGTGCCCTAGATGTGAAGGACTGGCAGTTCAGTTACGTCCATTTGCCCGGTGCCCATCCTGCAGGGATTTGAGGTGGAGCAGCCCACTGCATTGCATCGCGCTTATCGAATAGACTGGGATACAGGCACCGCTACGTTGGAAGATGTCGCCTTCGCTCCTGCGGTTCAGCCTGTGTGCACTACTTCTGCTGCAGAAAGTGAGCCTGAAAGAGATGCCTCTACCAATACAGAGGTACCAGTGGACATCGCAGTGGATACCACGTCTACAGCATGTGTCTCCGTCCCACCCGTGAAACGGAAGGTGGGAATACGTGAATGCTTCCCGAGGCGCACCCCAGAGCTGGTAAGAAACCTGGGGGAAAAGTGACCGGGACTTTGATTAATTATTTGCCGGCAGAAGAGTTAGCAGACTCTGACCTGCACTCTTTGTCGGATGCTGGTGATGGCTGTCTTTGAGCCAAAGCCTAGAGAGTTGTTATGGAACAACATGGGAGATGTTGCCTCCACACATAGCTGTTCGGAGTGGGCAGATATGGACTCCGGGGAAACTACCCCCAGGGAGGGAAACCCCGGACATTACTAAAGTGACTTTGCCTGTAAAGAGGACTGTTCTTAAACCTACAAAGTCTATGGTGAACAAGTCCCCGGATTCATGTGTGTTGCCCGGGACGGGGAGTTCTCAGACATTGCCTAGACTCGCAAGTCTACAACGAGTGATAATGAAAAGGGTAGCCACGGAGTACGGCCTGGAGTTCCCGTACGTGCCAAAACAGACAATGTTGGAGATTGAGGCAAACAGGGAGTGCAGTGAAGCTATCTGGGACTATCTGAAAGTTCCAAAGCCATTCCGGAATCTGGACTATTCATTTATTATGGCTGATCGGTTCAAGGGGTGCCAGTTGGACTGGAGCTACGGGCGCCATATCCACGCTGATTGGATAGTCATTTGCAGACCAGGGAAGGACAATGTCACTTATTCTATCACCACCCTGGACAAGAAAGGAAAACCTCTGACTTTGCCGGATCCCAGGTTTTACTTATGAGGATTCAAAAATTTTAATTACACGTCCCTGTTAAACGGGCAGAAAAAGTGAGTCTTAGGCAGAGGTGGTGGTGCCACAACACTGTAACCCCTCAGATTCTCTTGTTGAGCACAGGAACGGGCCCTGCTGTGAAATATTAGATCAAAAATTGTAAACAGGGGCAGAAAAATTGGGTCTTAGGCGGTAGTGGTGGTGGTGCCACAACACTGTAACCCCTCACAGATACTCTAGTTAGGCGCAGGAACGAGCCCTGCTGGAAAATATTACAGCAAACATTTTAATTATACGCCCCTGTTAAACAGGGGCAGAAAAATTGGGCCTTAGGCAGTGGTGGTGGTGCCCTGAAACAAAAATATTCTTAGAAGCTATCAACATGAACATTGAGGAGGAATAGGATAGTCACTCAGTCAGCATAATAGGATAGTCACTCAGCATAGGCAGTCTTCAGGGGATCCCACATCCATAGAAAAATTAATCGGTTACATCAGCATCAGGTGCTTGGTAGCTGGTGATCCAAGACTGATTCATTTTTAGGAAGGTGAGCTGATCAACAAAGCCTCCAGCAGAACTGAATGTGCGTTCAGAAAGAACGCTGGATGCAGGACAGGCCAGTAGCTCAATTGCATATTGTGCAAGCTCTGGCCAGTGGTCCATCCTCAAGACCCAGTAACCCAGTGGATTTTCTGTGGGAAAGGTCTCCAAATCTGATCTTGCCCCTATGTATTCCTGCACCATGTAATTCAGACGCTGGCGATGGTTGCTGGAACCGATCAGACCTTGGGGCTGCGGACTGAAGAATTTTCTGAAGGCATCGGTCAGATGGCCACCTTTTCCACCGCTCTTTCTGTGACTGAATGAAGCCTCAGCAACACGTTGTTCAGCACCAGGAAATTGTAAACTCCCAGGCTCTGGAAACGCATTGCACAAACCTTTCTGCAAGGCCTCTCGAAGATGTTTCTTCCTCTGCGAAGGCTGGGTAAGTTCTGCAACCTTACCCTTGTAACGTGGATTAAGAAGGGTTGCCAGCCAGTAATGATCCCTCTCCTTGATTAATACGAATCCTAGGGTCCTTTCACAGGCTTTGCAGGATCAGGGAGGCCATGCAGCATAGGTTTGCTGAGGCATTCGATCCGGAGTCCTCTGGGTCACTTAGGATTAGTGATGAGCCGAACACCCCCGGGTTCGGTTCGCACCAGAACCCGCGAACGGACCGAAAGTTTGCACGAACATTAGAACCCTATTAAATACAATGGATGCGAACGTTCGGATTCTAAAGTGCTAATTATAACGACTATTATCCATGTTATTGTCCGAAACAGAGTTTGGGAACCCGGGTTCTGCACCAGGGGACATGTATCAATGCAAAAAGAAGTTTTAAAAACGGACGTTTTCCGGGAGCAGTCATTTTAATGATGCATAAAGTGAAAAAAAAAAGTCAAATATTCCTTTAAATATTGTACCTGGGGGGTGTCTAAAGTATGCCTGTGAAGTGCCACGTGTTTCCCGTGTTTAGAACTGTCCCTGCACAAAATAACATTTCTAAAGGAAAAAAAGCCATTTAAAACTGCTTGCGGCTTTAATGCAATGTCTGGTCCCGGTAATATGGATGAAAATCTTTAGGAAAAATGGCATAGCTACCCCATCAACCCCCCCCCCCCCTACCCCAGCCCATTACCAGCCCCTTTGGGTCTTGTATGGATATTAAGGGGAACCCCGCACACAAAATAAAAAAGGCCCTATATACTCTGAACAGCCGTATACAGGCGGTGCATACAAGACAGGGACTGTAGGTTTGTTCTTATGTAGAATCTGTTTGTAATTTTGAACAGCTGCATTGTTTAAGTGTAGCTCCATGCCAAATTCCTTTTTTTTTTTAGCTTTTTGGAAAACATAGGGAACGGTTATCACCCCTGTCACATTTTTTTTGCTGTCTGTGCCCCTGTTCAGAACATTTCACCTCACTTTGAGTCCCAATGACAACTGTTTTTGAAATGTGGTGTTTGTATTGAAACAAGGATTGGTGATAAAGCATCAGTAGAGAGGAGACACCATTCTCCCATATTAATTCTTACAGGAGAGAATTTTCCTTCCAAGGGGTAGATTTCCTCTCACTTCCTGTTGTCTTCTTCCGTTTGCAAGTAGTAGTCGTTTGTAAGTTGGATGTTTGAAAGTAGGGACCTGCCGTATATACTCTGCAGAAATTGGCCCCTTAGGTGTTGGTGTTGGCACAACACTGAAAGCACTCACAGTTACTCTTGGTGGGCTCTGGAACGCCCTGCTGTCAACTATTATATCAGGAATTGTAATAACATATAATTGTTGATCAGTGGTACTAAAAATTGGGCCTTTGATGGTGGTGCTGGTGCCACAACACTGTAAGGCCTGACAGTTACTCTTGGTGGGCGCAGCAATGGGCCCTGCTGTGAATTATTCGTTCAATAATTATAATTGCATGCCCCTGTTGAACAGGGGCTGAAAAATTGGGCCTTTGGTGGTGGTGGTGCTGGTGATGGTGGTGCTGGTGCCACAACACTGTAAGGCCTGACAGTTACTCTTGGTGGGCGCAGCAATGGGCCCTGCTGTGAATTATTAGTTTAATAATTATAATTGCATGCCCCTGTTGAACAGGGGCTGAAAAATTAGGCCTTTGGTGGTGGTGGTCAGGGCCGTCGGAACAGGAGAGGCAAACCAAGCAACTGCTTGGGGCCCCCAGCTGGCCTGGGGCCCCAGCAGAGCGGCCCCCCTCCCGCGATCGGCGGCCCCCCCTCCTGCGATCGGCGCCCCCCCTCCCGCGATCGGCGGCCCCCCATCCGCGATCGGCGGCCCCCCTCCCGCGATCGGCGCCCCCCCTCCCGCGATTGGCGGCCCCCCACCCGCGATCGGCGGCCCCCCCACCCGCGATCGGCGGCCCCCCCACCCGCGATCGGCGGCCCCCCTCCCGCGATTGGCGCCCCCCACCCGCGATTGGCGGCCCCCCCCACCTGCGATTGGCGGCCCCCCTTCCGCGATCGGCGGCCCCCCTCCCGCGATCGGCGCCCCCCCACCCGCGATCGGTGGCCCCCCCACCCGCGATTGGCGCCCCCCCTCCCGCAATTGGCAGCCCCCCACCCGCGATTGGCGGCCCCCCCTCATGTGATCCGCGGCCCCCCGCGATCCGCACCCCCCCCTGCCGTGATCGGCAGGCCCCCCTCCCGCGATTGGCGGCCCCCCCCTCATGTGATCCGCGCCCCCCCCCCCCCGCGATCCACGCCCCCCTCCCGCGATCGGTGCCCCCCCGATCCGTGGTCCCCCTCCCGCGAACGGCGGCCCCTCCTCCCACGATCGATGTCCCGCGTTAGCACCCCCCCTTCTAAATTAAAACCAAAAATCAGTAGAAATCTCAGTAGCACCCCTCCGCTTCTGAATTAAAAAACAAAATCTAAAAAAATTGTGTAGCAGCCCAATACCCCCCCCCCCCCTCCGCTTGGGGGCCCCAAATTCTCAATCTGCTTGGGGCCCCCAAATTCCTTCAAACGGCCCTGGTGGTGGTGATGGTGGTGCTGGTGCCACAACACTGTAAGGCCTGACAGTTACTCTTGGTGGGCGCAGCAATGGGCCCTGCTGTGAATTATTAGATCAATAATTATAATTGCATGCCCCTGTTGAACAGGGGCTGAAAAATTGGGCCTTAGGCACTGGTGGCACAACACTGCAACCCATCACAGATACTGTACTTGGAGCACAGCAATGAGGCCTGCTGCAAAGTATTGCATCCAAAATTTTAATTACACGCCCCTGTTAAACAGGGGCTGAAAAATTGGGCCTTAGCCACTGGTGGCGTCACCCATAAACCAAAATGATCTTCCAAGCTATCATCATTAATCGTATCATTGAGGAGGAGGAGGAGGAGGAGGAGGATAGCCAGTCAACATAACAGCACAGGCACTCAGCATCAGCATCAGTCTTGAAGGGATGTGACATTTTAAAATCAATTAGTCTGTTATATCAGCATCAGGTGGGTGGTAGCTGGTGGTGATCCAAGACTGGTTCATCTTGATGAAAGTCAGTGGACAGGTGCACCCTGTGATCCGTGACAAATCCTCCAGCAGCACTGAATGTGCGTTCTGAAAGAACGCTGGATGCAGGACAGGCCAGTAGCTCAATTGCATACTGTGCAAGCTCTGGCCAGTGATCCATCCTCAAGACCCAGTAAGCCAGAGGATTTTCGGTGGGGAAGGTGTCCAAGTCTGACCTTGCCCCTAGGTATTCCTGGACCATGTATATCAGACGCTGGCGATGGTTGCTGGAACCAATCATACTTTGGGGCTGCGGACTAAAGAATTGTCTGAAGCCTCAGCAACTCGTTGTCCAGGACCAGGAGTTTGTAACCTCCCAGTCTCTGGGAACGCGTTGCACAGACCTTTCTGCAAGGCCTCCCAGAGTTGTCTCACCCTCTGCTCCCTCTGCGACGGTAAGATAAGGTCCGCAACCTTACCCTTGTACCGTGGATCAAGGAGAGTGGCCAGCCAGTAATGGTCCCTCTCCTTGATCCGAAGAATACGAGGATCCTTCCGCAGACTTTGCAGGATCAGGGAGGCCATGCAGCGTAGGTTAGCTGAGGCATTCAGTCCGGAGTCCTCTGGGTCACTAAGGACGACATGATCCGCAGCCACCTCCTCCCAGCCACGTACAAGTCCACTGGTTTCTTGGGACTGTAAATCATCCCTAAAAGACTGCTGCTGATGATGCTGAGTGCCAGCCTCCACCTCCATGCTGACACAATCCTCCTCCTCCTCCTCCTCCTCCTCTTCCTGTGCGATGGGTGGGACAGAAGGAACACTGTCTGGGTAAAGGGGGCCTTGAGAGGCAAGGAAGTCCTCCTCTTCCTGCCTCTGTTCTGCCTCAAGTGCCCTGTCCATTATTCCACGCAGCGTGTGCTCCAACAGGTGGACAAGAGGTACAGTGTCACTGATGCATGCACTGTCACTGCTCACCATCCTCGTGGCCTCCTCAAATGGGGCCAGGACAGTGCATGCATCCCTGATCATGCCCCACTGGCGTGGTGAAAAAAACCTGAGCTCCCCTGACCCTGTCCTGGTGCCGTAGTCGCACAGGTACTCATTGATGGCCCTCTGCTGCGTGTGCAGCCGCTGCAGCATGGCCAACGCTGAGTTCCACCTGGTGGGCATGTCACATATAAGGCGGTTCTTGGGCAGGTTCAACTCCTTTTGCAGCTCAGCCAGGCGAGCACTGGCATTATAAGATCTGCGGAAATGCACACAGACTTTCCTGGCCTGCCTCAGGACATCCTGTAAGCCCGGGTACCTGCCCAAGAACCGCTGCACCACCAGGTTAAGGACGTGAGCCATACAGGGCACATGGGTCAGTTGTCCCTGTCGGAGGGCGGAGAGGAGGTTGGTGCCATTGTCGCAAACCACCATTCCTGGCTTAAGCTGGCGTGGCGTCACCAACCTCTCGGCCTGCCCCTGCAGAGCAGACAGGACCTCTGCCCCAGTGTGGCTCCTGTCCCCCAAACACACCAGCGCAAGCACGGCATGGCATCTTTTTGCCTGCGTACTTGCGTAGCCCCTTGAACGCCTACGGAGCACCGCTGGTTCCGAGGACAAACCACAGGAAGAGGCCATGGAGGAAGAAGAAGAGGAGGGGGTGGAGGAGAGAGGTGTGTCACAACCAGTAGTAGCATTTTGGAGGCGTGGCGGTGGAACAACCTCCAACACTACTGCACCTTGTCCTGCATCCTTCCCAGCTGCCAAAAGAGTGACCCAATGGGCCGTGAAAGAAAGGTAACGTCCCTGTCCATGCCTGCTGGACCATGAGTCAGCGGTAATATGCACCTTACCGCTGACCGCCCTGTCCAGCGAGGCCAAGACATTGCCTTCCACATGCCTGTAGAGAGCCGGAATCGCCTTCTGTGCGAAAAAGTGGCGTTTGGGAACCTGCCACTGAGGAACCGCACATTGCACAAACTCACGGAAGGGGGCCGAGTCTACCAACTGAAAAGGCAGCAGTTGAAGCGCTAGCAATTTAGCCAAGCTAGCATTCAACCGCTGGGCATGTGGATGGCTGGGAGTGAACTTCTTTCGACGGTCCAGCAGCTGGGGCAGGGAAATTTGCCTGCTAGAATCGGACGTTGGTGTACTGCTAGCAGAGTGCCCGCAAGTACTTGGCTGTGACACACCTAATTCTACACCTTCATTCCTCTCAGTGCAGGTTTCAGAGAGGACTGAAGGTATACTGGGGTTGGAGATCCCAGCTGATGCGGTGCAAGAAGAGGTCAGCTTTGTTCTTTGGTGTGGGTCTTTAAGGTAGGCTTGCCAACGAGCTGCATGGCAGGTCAACATATGTCTGATCAAGCATGTGGTGCCCAAGCGGCTGATGTTTTGGCCACGCGATATACGCTTGAGACATATGTTGCAAACAGCAGCTGTGCGATCTGATGCACTCGCCTCAAAAAAGGCCCACACCAAAGAACTTTTTGAATGACGGGCAGAGGCAGCACCCTGCACAGGCGGAGCTCTGCGGTGTGATTCCGTCGGTGTGCTGCCCATACGCTGGCCACTCAAGGGCATCCTGCCTCGTTGGAGATGTGCCTCCTTCTCATCCTCCTCCTCCTCCTCTCTCCTATTAGGCACCCACGTGGAGTCAGTGACCTCATCATCCCCTCCCTCCTCATCACTGGAGCCAATCTGGCAGTATGCTGCAGCTGCTGGAGCATGACTGCCAGATTGGTGTCCTTCTTGAGCATCCCCTCTCTCTGCTCTCACGCTACTGCCTTCCTCTAGCTGGGTATCATCATCAGATCCTTCGAAACGCTGGGCATCCTCCTGGAGCATGTACCCAACACTGTGCTCAAACAGTTCGGGGGACTCCTCAGGAGGAGGACATGGTGGGTCTAGGGAAGGATTGACTAATGAAGATAATGATACCAGAGAAGAGGACGCTTTGGCAGCTGCTTTGCCAGTACCCTGAGCCTGGGTGAGAGAGGATGAGGAGGATGAGGTGGGCTTGGTCATCCACTCTACCAAGTCTTCGGCATGATGTGGCTCAACATGTCTAGCTGCCGAAAAGAAGGACAAGCGTGTCCCATGGCCATGTGCTGATGACAATGCACCGCGTCCACGACCAGCACTGTTGCCCCCAGACACAGAGCCTGCTTGCCCTCTTTTTTTGCCTCCTGACTGTCTGCCTCTCCTTGTTTGCCTTCCAGACATTTTAATGGATGGCCTGCAGGGAGATGGGAAAAAGAGCAATAAGGGCTACCTTCAGGTATACTGTGCAGGAGGCTTAGCAACAATGACACTGACACTGTCCCCTGCCTATCCTTCTCTGTCCCTAAACACAAGGATTTGCAATATGCTTCAGCAAGATTGGTTTAGCACAGAACAGCACACTGACAGTTTCCCTCACTGTCCTTCTCTGTCCCTACAAACAAGATTTAGCACAGAATAGCACACTGATAGTTTCCACGAGTGTCCTTCTCTGTCCCTAAACTCAAGGATTTCAAATATGGAACAGCAAAATAGGTTTAGAACAGAATAGCACACTGTCAGTTTCACTCACTGTACCTCTCTGTCCCTAAACTCAAGGATTTCAAATATGGAACAGCAAAATAGGTTTAGAACAGAATAGCACACTGACACTTTCCCTCACTGTCCTACTCTGTCCCTCCCTACAAACAAGATTTAGCACAGAATAGCACACTGATAGTTTCCACGAGTGTCCTTCTCTGTCCCTAAACTCAAGGATTTCAAATATGGAACAGCAAAATTGGTTTAGAACAGAATAGCACACTGTCAGTTTCACTCACTGTACCTCTCTGTCCCTAAACTCAAGGATTTCAAATATGGTTCAGCAAAATTGGTTTAGAACAGAATAGCACACTGACACTTTCCCTCACTGTCCTACTCTGTCCCTACAAACAAGATTTAGCACAGAATAGCACACTGACACTTTCCCTCACTGTACCTCTCTGTCCCTAAACTCAAGGATTTCAAATATGGTTCAGCAAGATTGGTTTAGAACAGAATAGCACACTGACACTTTCCCTCACTGTCCTACTCTGTCCCTACAAACAAGATTTAGCACAGAATAGCACACTGACACTTTCCCTCACTGTACCTCTCTGTCCCTAAACTCAAGGATTTCAAATATGGTTCAGCAAGATTGGTTTAGAACAGAATAGCACACTGACACTTTCCCTCACTGTACCTCGCTGTCCCTACAAACAAGGTTTAGCACAGAATAACACACTGACACTCTCCCTACCTATCCTTATTTGTCCCTAAACACAAGGAATCCAGGATTAGTAAAGGAAAAAAAATGACACTGTCCCTGCCTATGCTTCTCTTTCCCTGCTCCGAAACACACTACACAAGGCCGCCGCGCTGGCGGCCTTTTATAGTGTGGGGCGTGTACTAAACCCCCTCAGCAATAATTGGCCACAGGCATCCTGCCTGTGGCCAATCATTGCTCTCCTCGCTGCCGGTGCTGTGATTGGCCAAGCATGCGGGGTCACAGTGCATGCTTGGCCAATCACAGCGCCTGGATGACACTGCGATGGCGTAGTGCATTGTGGGCCGTTCGCGTCACTCGAATTTGGCGCGAACGGCCCAAATCGTTCGATCTTCGTCGAACGATCGAACAGCCGATGTTCGAGTCGAACGTATGTTCGACTCGAACACGAAGCTCATCCCTACTTAGGATCAAATGATCCGCAGCCACCTCCTCCCAGCCATGTACAAGTCCATGGGTTTCTGGGGACTGAAAACGATCCCTTGAAGACTGCTGCTGATGCTGAGTGCTATGCTCCACCTCCATGCTGACACAATCCTCCTCCTCCTCCTCCTCCTCCTCTTCCTGTGTGATCGGTGGGCCCGCAGGAATACTATTTACATTTTTTATTTTTTTTCCATCAAGTATCAAAACAAGTTACAACATGGTAAAAGTTTTCGTGTAATGACATACGGTGCTTTAAGGCAAATCTTGCTTTATCATCCCTTCCCACCCTCCCTCCTACACACCACATTTAGACCTAATTTATTCGTGTGCTGCTATTTAATTGCAAAGTGTCAAGGGAGAAAGAGTAGGGAGACACCCCAAGGGGTGGCTATATACTAGAAATGAAATAGAAACGAGGGGACCCAAAGCAGGGGGGGGCGAGGATCGGGGGGGGAAGATTCCCTTACGCTCAGCGCCATCCCCTATGGGGGGCACCCCATTTCCTCCAACCAAGGCCTCCACATTCTCTCAAATTTTCCATAATTGCCCTGTCAATGAATGCCACTCTCTCACTCCAAATCATTGAGTTAATAGTCTCAACCCAGTTTTCCACCGACGGGGGGGGGATCTGTGCCTGCCATTTCCGTGCAATTAGCTTTCGCGCTTGAAATAAGCATCTCAGCACTACTTCCATAGTGCCTGACGGGACTTTACTTTCCTCCCATGCTCCCTAAAAGGCAAGTTCTGGCCACTGGATCTAACGTGGTCCTGAAGATTTTATTTACCCTTTCTATTCTCTCCTCCCAATATCTATATAGTGTGATAGTGAAAGTCCCTGTCCCTATGGAAAGGGAGCAAAAACGGACACAGAGTCTGCATGTCAGCAGACTGCAGAACTACAGAGCATAGCTTGGAAATTAAGAAAACTGTTTTGGCAGCTTTCTCCGGGTTTTGCTAAGTTCGGATGGGGCTTTGTAGTTTGGAGATCCCGCAGAGACTTGGGTGGGATGGGATCTCCAACCCTGTGTCCGGGTCTTGTGGACAGCCAGCATGGTGTGTGCTCAGGTGCACACAATTAATATAATGAGGGGCTGGTGAGAGCAGAAGGGGAAGGATGGTGGAGAGTGAGCAACTTGCTACTGCTAAGTGAAGACAGACTTATGTCTGGAGAGCGGTCTGCCCTGTGGGAGACTGCAGCCCATGTAAAGGGGATTCTTTGCCCAGGGACTGGGAAAGGCTGGCAAGCCTTGAGAGTCGGGGAGACTGAGGAAGCCAGTAAGTCCAGGGAGCTGGAAAGAATTGTTTCTATTTGAAAGCAAGCAGAGGAACTGCTGACAAGAGCCAGGTGGCTTGGTATGTTTTCATTTATGTGCTGAATGAAGTTTAAACCCCTGCGTGGGAATCCTGAATAGACATTTTGCTTTTGTTTTTCTGTTTAAATAAACGTGGGCTACCAGGCCCTTAACTAGAATGCCTGTCTGATATGGACTCACTGCATAAAAATGCATCTATCCACTTGAGCTAAAACACCCCAATATCACAATAGCTTTGGACACTTCCAAACCATGTGTATAAAATCTCCTGTCGCCTTACACCTGGAGCAATCATCGTTTTGTCTCCACCCGAGTTTAACCACTTGCCTACAGGGCACTTTCATCCCCTTCCTGCCCAAGCCATTTTTCAGCTTTCAGCGCTGTCACACTTTGAATGACAATTGCGCGGTCGTGCGACGCTGTACCCAAACAAAATCTGCGTCCTTCTTTTTTTTCCCACAAATAGAGCTTTCTTTTGGTGGTATTTGATCACCTCCTGCGGTTTTTATTTTTTCCGCTATAAACTAAAGAAGAGCGACAAGTTTGAAAAAAAACACAATATTTTTTACTTTTTGCTATAATAAATATCCTTTTTTTTTTTTTTTTTTTTTTTTTTTTTAAATGTCCTCAGTTTAGGCCGATTATGTATTCTTCTAAATATTTTCGGTAAAAGATTTTTATCGTGACTGCGATATTGCGGCGGACACATCGGACACTTTTGACACATTTTTAGTGCTATAAAAATGTATTGATTACTGTATAAACATGACTGGCAGGGAAGGGGTTAACACTAGGGGACGAGGAAGGGGTTAAATGTGTTCCCTGGAAGTGATTCTAACTGTGGGGGGAGGGGACTGACTGGGGGAGGTGACCGATGGTTGTCCCTATGTACAAGGGACACGCCATCGGTCTCCTCTCCCTGACAGGACGTGGATCTGTGTGTTTACACACACAGATCCACGGTCCTGCTCGGTAAATGGGCAATCGCGGGTGCCCGGCGGCCATCGCGGCCGCCGGGCACGCGCATCGGGTCCCCAGTGACGCCCGCGCGTGCCCCCTAGTGGCTTCGGAAGGCACAACGTCATATGACGTCCGCCCAGAATAACAGAGTCTTCCGCCCGCCGTCATTTGACGGTGGGCGGTTGACAAGTGGTTAAACATTTTTTTTTTTAGGGGTGTGCTAGTCTCTATGTATTAAAAACAGATGAGATCATTTCTGCGCCAGAGAGATCGAGACCAGTTCCCCTCGTTCTAAGATCTTGTCCCATTGTTCGATCACATCTCTTTCCCATCCTGCTCTGCTCCTAGAGGGTCCAGCTCTACTTATTACTCTAGCCCCTATTCTGGTATACATGTCGGAGATTAGGTGTATTTGTCGTAATTATTTTTAGGAGAATGGGGATCTGAGTCCATTCAATTATTTGTGACCTGAACTGTGCTTGAATGGCGTGCCTAATCTGGAGGTATTTATAGAACGTCTTATTTGATATATTGAATTCACGTCTTAGATTTGGGAACGTTTTCATGAAATTACCCTCATATAGGTGGATTAGTCGATTAATACCCTGTCTCTCCCATTCCCTGGACTTCTCTATACCCCTTACTTCTGCCAAGTTTTTATTGTTCCATAGGGGGGTAAACTCTGTTACCCCACTATATCCCAGCAATGTCTTCGTTTTCTGCCATACTTTACTGACTAGTTTTGTAGTCGGGCATCTAGGGATGAATGAGTCTGCCTCTAAAGCCTCCACTAGTATGTTATGTGGGGCCCCCATTAACAACATTCTGCCACTGGAGTTCCCTCCCGCTGAGCTTCCGCAACGCGCTAGTGTTATAGCTGGGATGCCAAGAAGTATGATCTTGGGTGCGGTACCGCCATGCCCCCCTTTTTAGCCGGGAGTTGCATAATTTGCAAGCTAATCCTGGATTGGCCTCCCTTCCACATTAATTCCCTAAAAAGGGATTCTATTCTCTTAAACCACTTTTGGCCTATCCAGATAGGGGAATTATGGAATAGGTATAATATCTGCGGTAACCATATCATCTTTATTAAATTGCACCGCCCTGCTAAAGATAAAGGGAGTCGTTTCCAAATGTCTCCTTTTTGTTTTAGTTTAAGTAGTAATAATGGGGCTATATTATCATTGGCATACTGATTTATATCGCTCGTAATCCAGACCCCCAGGTATTTCAGTTTTGTAACTCATTTTAGTTGGGAGTCTCCAGGCGATGTTCGGGGCACCGTGTGGGTCAACGTCTCCTAAAAAGAACAGGACATCGTCCGCAAACAATGCTATCCTGTCCTCCTCTGTCTGCCTTCGGAACCCTTGTATATCTGTCCTTGATCTAGCCATGATTGCCAGTGGCTCCATAGCGAGGGCAAACGGTAAAGGGGAGAGGGGACAACCCTGTCTCGTCCCTCTCTCCTCTCTTTTGCGCGTGGTTCGTTATATAGTAATTTGACCCAGCTTATAAAAGAGGGGCCAAATCCGAAGCTTTCTAGCACCCTCCATAGATATTCCCACTCTAGGCTGTCAAATGCCTTTGCGGCATCCAAGGCCAGCACCGCTCTAGAGCCTTCATTGTCAGTTGGAATCTGCATGTTTAGAAAAACTCTTCTAATGTTAATGCTTGTTGACCTATTTGGAATAAAGCCCGACTGGTCGGGGTGTATAAGATTCTGGATACATCTATTTAAGCGAATTGCAAGCACTTTAGCCAAAATTTTTACATCAGTGCATAATAATGAGATTTAACGATAAGAAACATCCAATTGATCTTTCACCGTTATGGATGACAATGATAGTAGCTTCCGACATTGAGGTGGGGAGTCTCCCGTTGGTTAATGCCCACTCCAATGTCTTCAGCAATTCTGGGAGCAGTGTCTTGCCATATCGTTTGTATATTTCTATTGGGAGCCCATTGGACTGGTGATTTTTGGCTGGACATCGCGGCCACTGCCTGCTGCATTTCCTCTAGAGTAACTGGTGACTCCAAGTCTAATTTATCCTTTTCACACAGGGTCGGAACTGTTATTTTCTGAAAGAACGCGTCTATACCTCCACTCCCAGTTCCCCTCTTATATTTGTATAAAGATTTGTAAAATTCACTGAATGTGTGCATTATCTCTGATGCATCAGTAGAGATCTCTCCACTCGATGTTCTAATCGCCGCAACGTTAGAGGAGGGGGTATTGGATCTGATCAAGAGGGACAACATGCGGCCCACTCTCTTTCCTTCTCCAAATTGGCTCTGCCTCTGGAATATTTGTCTATTCTCTGTCCTTATAGTGGCCATTCTATAAACTCGTTGCTTGTCAAGCCATTCCCGCGGTCTAGTCAGTGTCAGGTCCTCGATGTAACGCTTCTCTGCCTGCATCACCTCGGTTCTAATATCTATTTCCCACTGTCTGGATTCCCCTTTTACTTTTGCCACCTGTTGGATCAAAAGGCCCCTTAAATAGGCTTTCAAAGAGTCCCAGACCACTCCGGCTGGAACCGAAACTGTATTAATTTGTACAAAATCGTTCAATCTATTCACCAGTTCGCCAGAATTACCAATCAATTCAAGCCAACCTGGACTGATTTTTCATGCTCTTTGATAGGCTTTGTCTCCAGTCCTTATTGTCGGCACTAGTGGGGAGTGGTCTGAGACTCCTCTTGGGCCATACTTGATCCTCTTTACCAGTGCTATCACTTCCTCATTACCCAGTGCCATATCGATTCTGGAAAGAGTAAGGTGAGAGCTGGAGAAGCAGGAGTATTGCTGTTTCTGTGGATAGCGAGTTCGCCATATATCCCTCAACCCCATTTCCTCCATGAATCGGGCCAACCGACACTCACTTGATGTATTTGGCCTGTTCCCCAAAGGGAATCTATCCAGGCTCCTATCTAAAGACTTCATTGTAGTCTCCTATTACTGGGGTTCCTATTTTGTCCAGTGTAAACTCTAACAGTTTGTATAGGACCTCAAACTTAAATGGGGGGGAATGTAAATGTTAGCCAACACATATATGGTCTGTTCTCGATAGAGCAAAACAAGAAAATATACCGGCCATGCTCATCAATGCAGCTCTCTCCGCAGGAGAATGTCACTCCTCTCCCAACCATTATGCTCACTCCCCTTGAATAGGAGGATTGGACCGACTGGTATTGGGATTGGAACTTTCGGCTACTTAGCTGAGCCACAGTGTCCTTAGTCAAATGCGTCTCCTGCATGCAGAGCAGTCCAGGCCCCCTCCCCTCCAGTGCCAACATAACCGTCGCGCCTTTAATTGGGTCCCCCAGGCCTCGTACATTCCACAATCTAATACTGAATGTCTTCTCTTGCATAGGAAACTGTAAGGAAAAATAAAAACAAAGCAAGAAACATAAAAATAGCCAATCTGACAGTGGCATTCTCTTTCCCTGCACTCCAAGTACCTTCTCCAGCCTGTGTCTCTCTCCCTACCCTCGTCGCCCTCCCTATTTTCCATTTGTTGCATCTGTGTTCAGGGCAGCCATCAGAAATTTTGGGGCCCCTTACACAGCTTCAGGCATGGGCCCCCTGGAGCCGAGGAGAGCTGGGGGGGGTGCTGCTGCCGCAAATTGAGAAGCGGGGGGGCTGCCGCAAATTGAGAAGCGGGGGGGTGCCACGAATTGAGAAGCAGGGGGTTTGGGTGCTGACGAACACAAAAAAACAAAAAAAGGGGGGGTTGCCATCCAGGGCCCCTTGCAAAAAAAAAAAAATTATAAAAAAAAGGGAGGTTTCCATCCAGGGCCCTGGGGACCTCCGTCCAACTTGGCTGCTGCTGCCGCCTGGTTCCTATTCTCCTTCTCTTTAGCAGAGCGGGATACTTGGTTTCCCGCCTGGAGTGGCTGCTCCTCAGCACCTTGCTTTTTAGACATGGTGGATGTTCAAAAACGTTTCCTTCCTTCCCCTTTCTCTCTCCTCTCCCTCCTGCTGTTTTTCTTTTTTCCTTTTGATAGAATTATTGTTGAAAAGGGAGGGGGGAGGGTTAGAGCCCTCTGACGAATTGCTCTATTTCTCCGATAGTCCACTGTGCCCCCTTTCCCACTCCCTTCCAGCACCCAGCCGCTTTAACTCAGTGCAGTGCGCTCGAATGCCACGCCAGCCAGAACTGTACTGTCTGTTTTTAAATCTCACGCCAGAGAAAGCAAGCTGTGTTGTTTGTTTATTTTGAGATCCCGCGGTCCCGCAGGATCTCGCGAGATTTCGGGATGGTCCATGGCTTTGCGGCTTTTGGTTTTCCGCTCGGTCTGCCTGATCTAAGGGGCAAAGGCTCCACTAATCGTGAGCACCGAACCTCCTCCAGCCACCCCCGCTGCACAGCTCCCAGGGAATCAGGGGTTCCACCATCCACCGTCCATCAATCGAGCCTCGCCGCGGCTTCAAACTCCAGGCACAGTGAGTATTTTGTGGCAACAAAAACAAGCAGGGAGCAGAGGGGAGACTCCTCGCACGCTCTCGCTCACTCGCACACCTCCCCCTGCATCCGGTCACGCCACCGTGTTTCCGTATTCTTACCATACAATACTATCTGGATAAAGGGGGCCTTGAGAGGTTGGGAAGTCCTCCTCTTCCTCCCGCTGTTCTGCCTCAAGTGCCCTGTCCATTATTCCACAAAGCGTGTGCTCCAACAGGAAGACAAGAGGGACAGTATCACTGATGCATGCACTGTCACTGCTCACCATCCTCGTGGCCTCCTCAAATGGTGACAAAACAGTGCATGCATCCTTGATCAGTAGCCACTGGCGTGGCGAAAAAAAGCCAAGCTCCCCTGACCCAGTCCTGGTGCCATACTCACACAGGTACTCATTGATGGCTCTCTGCTGCATGTGCAGCCGCTGCAGCATTGCCAACGTTAAGTTCTACCTGGTGGGCATGTCACAAATGAGGCGGTTCTTGGGTAGGTTGCATTCCTTTTGAAGGTCAGCCAGCCGAGCACTGGCATTATATGACGGGCAGAAATGACCACAGACTTTCCTGGCCTGCCTCAGGAGATCCTGTAAGCCCGGGTACCTGCACAAGAACCGCTGAACCACCAAATTCAGGACGTGAGCCAAACAGGGAACATGGGTCAAGTGTCCCTGTCGGAGGGCGGAGAGGAGGTTGGTGCCATTGTCGCATATAACCATTCCTGGCTGAAGCTGGCATGGCGCCAACCACCTCTGAGTCTGCCTCTGCAGAGCTGACAGAATTTCTGCCCCAGTGTGGCCCTGTCCCCTAAGCAGACCAACTCAAGCACTGCATGGCATCTTTTTGCCTAAGTGCTTGCGTAGCCCCTTGAAAGCCTACGGAGCACCGCTGGTTCAGAGGACAAATCTGCAGAGGAAGAGGTCATAGAGGAAGAAAAAGAGGAGGGGGTGGAGGAGAGAGCTGTGGCAGAATCACCACTACTAGCATTTTGGAGGCGTTCCACAAATTCACGAAAGGGGTCAGAGTCTACCAGCTGAAAAGGCAACAGTTGCAGTGCTAGCAATTTAGCCAAACTGGCATTCAGACGTTAAGCATGTGGATGGCTGGGACCGAATTTCTTTTGACGGTTTAGCAACTGGGGTAGGGAAATTTGCCTGTTACAAACGGATGTTGGTGTAGCGATAGCAGATTGCCCGCAAGTACTTGGCACACCTAATTCTACACCTTCATTAATTCCTCTCAGTGCAGGTTTCTGAAAGGACTGAAGGTAAAATGGGGTTGGAGATCCCAGCTGATGAGGAGCAATGAGAGGTCTGCCTTGTTCTTTGATGTGGGTCTTTAAAGTACTGTTGACAACGGACTGCATGGGAGGTCGACATATGTCTGGTCAAGCATGTGGTGCCCAAGCGGCTGCTGTTTTGGCCACGCTTGATACGCTTCAGACATATGTTGCAAACAGCAATGGTGCGATCTGCTGCACACGTGTCAAAGGCCCACACCAAAGAACTTTTCAAAATATGCGGGGAGTCAGCAGCGCCCTGCACATGCTTAGCTCTGCGGTGTGATGCAATAGGGTGGCTGCCCTTAAGCTTGCCCCTGGAGGGCATCCTGCCTCATTGGAGATGTGCCTCCTCCTCTTCCTCCTCCTCCTCCCCCTCCTCTCTTCTATCAGGCACCCACGTAGAGTTAGTGACCTCATCATCCCCTCCCTCCTCGTCACTGGAGTAAACTTGGCAGTATGCTGAAGCTGGGGGAACATGACTGCCAGTTTCTTGTTCTTCTTTCGCACCCCCTCTCTCTAGGCTCACGTTACTCTCTTCCTCAACCTGGGTACCATCATCGGAGCCTTCAAAACGCTGCGCATCCTCCTGCAGCATGTACCCGACACTGTGGTCGAATAGTTCGGGGGACTCCTCCATGCATGATGGTGGGGCTAGGGAAGGAGTGACTGTTGACATGGAGCCGATGGAATAGGCCGCTTTGGCAGCTGCATTGGCAGGCAAACTACTCTGAGCCTTGGTGACAGAGGATGAGGACGGCTTTGTTATCCACTCCACCAACTCTTCTGCATGTTGTGGCTCAATAACACGGCTAACTGCAGAAACAAAGGACAAGCGTGCCCCACAGCCACATGCTGAGTATGCACCGTGTCCACGACCAGCATTGTTGGCTGTAGATACAGAGCCTGCTTGCCCTCGTTTAGTGGCCTGTGAACATCTGCCTCTCCTTGGTGGCCTTCCAGACATGTTGTAAATTTTGATTAGCAAAACACCGCCTGAAGTTTATTAGAAAAAGTACACCAGGAATGGCCTGCAGTCAGATATAGGCTTGACTAGACTGGATGCAGTGGATATATATATGTAGGAGACTGTGTGTGTATATATATATATATCTAATGCACTGCAGCTCACTGAATTGCCTGCCTGAAGTATATTTGAAAAAGTACTCCAGGAATGGCCTGCAGTCAGATATAGGCTTGGCTAGACTGGATGCAGTGGATATATATATGTAGGAGACTTTATATGTATATTTAATGCACTGCAGCTCACTGAATCACCTGCCTGCCTAAATTATATTAGAAAAAGTAAACGAGGAATGGCCTGCAGTCCGATATAGGCTTGGCTAGACTGGATGCAGTGGATATATATATATATATATATATATATATATATATATATATATATATATAATATATATATATATAAATAAATAATGTAGGAGACTCTTTATATATTTAATGCACTGCAGCTCACTGAATCACCTGCCTGCCTGAAGGTATATTAGAAAAAGTACACCAGGAACGGCCTGCAGTCTGATCTAGCTACACTGAATGCAGTGGATATATATGTATATATGAGACTGTGTGTGTGTGTGTATATGTATATATATATAATGTGTGTAGCGGGGTATCGTTTTCACCCACAAAACTACAGTTCCCAGCACGCTTTGAGGCACCCAGGGTGCAATTCCCCACGCAAGGACTGCTGGGGTGGACTTTAAAAGGGAAAGGAGGAGTTTCTTTCTCTCTCTTTGGACGCCGCCCTCCCTGCAAGAGGATCCCTGCACTTACCTACTGCGCGTGTAAGGCCTGAAGCCTGGGCCTTGCATTGTTCCAGAGAGCCTTCCGCTCCACCGAAGAGCCTGTGGAGTGTCCGATCCACCTGAGGTGCCACCATCTTCTGGAGGACCGAAGACCCGGCGCATCGTAGGCACTGTGAAGCAACTTACAGTAGCGGAGGTACCGGACAGGAGTCGGTCCGGTCTGGTTGAGAGAGCGCCAGCTCAGAATCGCATCTTAGTAACTTTGTTGCCTACTAACTTGCCTAGGCCCATCATTGATTACAGTTATACTTTGGAGAGACTGTCTGCTGAACTGAGTTTATTAGTCTCTCCAGCTTTACCAAGTTAGCGATCATTCGCTACCCCCTTTTGATTACAGTTTTGTTCTTTATGTGCACCACCGAGAGTTGCTAGCGAAGATTATTTTACAAACGATACCCCAAGTTATAGTCAGGCCTGACTGGGTAGTATAGGACATTGCTGGGCGCCATTTTTTGCTCACGAGGGAGGATAGCTGCAGCAGGGTTATTATATTGTCATTGCATTACTGAATGTTATACCATTTAATGTGTACACCTATATTGCAGGGATCTGCATGAGATATTGTATACAAATTACCTTTTATACTTTTACCAATAGTAAAAAGTTATAGTTAAGTAATTTGGTTGTCAGTGTCAATTACTGTGCTGGGATACAAAGGGGTTGTACCAGTGCTGTATTATGGCCTAGGCCGACAAGGCCCAGGGCGGTGGGCCGCCGCCCCCCCCCCCCCGCGCGAACCCCACCCTCCCCCCCCGTACGGAGAGCTGCACGGCTGAATCCCGGAGCTCAGTGCCACGACAAGTTTCGGCACTGAGCTCCGGTAATTGGTCAGTCTAAGATGCGCTGGCGCGGTCACCCGGGACACCTGCCGCCCGGGGTCCCGCAGCGTCAATCAGCTTTACGAGCAGCCATCCCTCTCTCTCTCCACTGACATCGCACAGTCAGTCTCCGGCTCCTCCCCCCCTCTCGGCTCAATGTTCCTGTGTACACAGCCAGGAGGAGGAGCCAAGGAGAGACACAACTTCAGTCAGTGAGAGAGCCGTGCTGCTGGTATGTGAGACAACGTCACTGAGAGAGGACACAGGCAGGCAGATAAGAGGTGAACTAATGAAGTGATGGGAGGGGAGAGGGGGGGTGTGGGGATATGTGCTGGGAAGTGATTTAAGAGGGAAGAAGATATGTGCTAGTGGGGGGTCTGATTCCCCCCCCCCCACTAGCACATATCCTTTCCCCTCCCAAATCACTCCCCAGCACATATCCCCACTCCCCCCAAATTAAAAGATGCTCTGCCCCTCCCCACCCTGTCCCCCTGTCCTCATCCCACCCTGTCCCTCTGTCCTCATCCCACCCTGTCCCTCTGTCCTCATCCCACCCTGTCCCCCTGTCCTCGTCCCACCCTGTCCCCCTGTCCCCCTGTCCTCGTCCCGCCCTGTCCCCCTGTCCTCCCATGAAAATGACAAGACGGGTCTTAAAAAGGAAGGGGTGTAGTCTTGACAGGAAGGGGTGCGTCATATATAAAGTAGGGGGTGCGCGAGTTTCGTCAGGCCTAGGGCAGCACAAAACCTAAATACACCACTGGGTTGTACCATATAACAGTATAGAGATAGTACAGTTATACCATCCTTCCTCCTTTCCTAGCTGTGCCACGAGAGGTTAGAGAATATTGCAGGGGTTGACAGCGGTGCACTACAAGGCCCAAAACAAACAAGCAGCCCTCTTAAACTGAGGGTATCGCGCTATATATATATGTATGTATGTATGTGTATGTGTGTGTGTATATATATATGTGTGTGTGTGTGTATGTGTAGCGGGACCCCCAAAAATGGGGTCGCTATGTTGTAAATTCAGGGGCAGTCTGAGCAATAGTATGGCTCAGATTCTACAATTCTGTTTAATATGGACTCTGCTCTGCCATGTTGTTGTCTGGTGTATAGTTCCCCTGGGCCTGTGGTGGCGCTGTTGCCCAGGTCTCGAGTTGAACCACTGGTGACATTGTGGTGTGATTGGGTGTCCTCTTTCGGCTGCCATGCGGTGGGCGGAGTTCAGCCTGCTTTGCATGCTGGGAGAGGGTACATAAAGGGTAGACGTCAAAAGTGGAGTGAGGAGAGTGGAGTGGAGTGTTGCCCCATTAGGGTGGTGTGCCAGGAGGATTCCCAGGAGTAACCCTGGTGGCGAAGTCGCGCCCGTTGGCCTTGCTGGCCTGGGGTGCGTGAACTGGTCGAGGAGTCTTGAGCACCTTTAGCCCGAGGCTACGGAGTTCCAGGTAGGCCCAGTACCTTCAACTGGGTCTACAATCAACACACTGGAGTCCCAGGGAACCCGTGTGAGGGTGGCCCGCTCTGAAGGAGAGGAAACTGGGGGAGGACCTGTCCGATGGATCGGTGAAGGAATTCACGGTGAAGGAGAGGCCTGGTTACCTATCAGAGGGAAGAATTCGTGAGTTGCAGTATAGCTCCTGTAGTGTGTGCCATTGACACCTATGGTCTCTATTAATCTATGGGAGTTTCAAAGTTCTAACTCAGTAACTAAAGGATTCTGTGGCAGAGGATCTCTTAGACTTGTCCGTGAAGGGGACTAACTTAAAGAAACTGTTTGTGCTTCACTCCGGCTGCTAGAACTGTGAAAGGGATCTATCCGGGTGAGCAATTCACACTCAGGCTTGAGTGAAGAATAGGGAAACGTGCCTGAACCTGTCTTTCTACCTGCTTTTGTTACTATCTTCAACCTATTCCCAAATCTGTTTCAAGCAAGATAAAATAAACTCGTCTGTTTGGAGTTTGAACATTGTCTGGACATTGGCCTTCTTTCGGGGAAAAGAACAGACTTTTCCCTATATTCTAGGGACGAGAACCAATGGAGGGGAGGTAACTCACTGCAGGACCCAAAATTGTAAGAACACCGCTCAACCTCTTATACCAGGAGGATACGGTCATGTGGCATGGTGTGCCTTTATCTCTGCAAAGTGAAGGTAGGCAGGAGAAAAGGGTCAGTGTGTGATTATATATATATATATATATATATATATATATATATATATATATATATATATATATAAATTAAATGCACTGCAGCTAACTGAATCACCTGCCTGCCTGAAGTATATTAGAAAAAGTACACCAGGAATGGCCTGCAGTCAGACCTAGCTACACTGGATATAAGGGGGAGGACATCTTTGTCACGAGGTCGAGTCCCAGGCACCCTTAGCCTGAGGGCTGCTGTCCGTGGTCGGTGTCCAGGCGGCCTAGGCCTGGACACCAGGAGTTCAGGAGCCACCCCAGACACCTTTTAGTCTGGGGTGAGGTACTTTTTTTCCAGGCCTGGGGCCCAGCTACTTCCACTGGGTTCCGCCCGGGAGGGATCGTCCTAAGGTGCCCGACGGACTGGGTACCTGAATCTAAGACGCAATGGACCGCGCAGGTGACCTTCCCGTAGATCTGGTGCAGCAGATTGCCAGTGCCGGGACAGGGCCTCTGGAGACCGTCTGGAGGGATGCCTTCACCAAATAGGGGCTTATTCACACGGAAGGTGGTTCATGTGCTGAGGTCTGTGCAGAGACATTTTGCAAAGGTCGCATCTAAAGACCATTACTTTCAGGCCTGTGGCAGAGGCTGTAACAGTTCATCCGGTAGGTGGCAGCTACCAATTCACGGTCGGTGGCAGAGACCGTGCGCCAAGCCTATTCGCATGCTAAAAGGAATAGGAGAGTTCATTGTGCCTGGGCCTACTCGTATCCACACCCCCTGTCTGTCTGTTGAGGGAGTCCAACTGATTGTGTTTCATCCTGACATTGGAAAAATAAAAGGAGTGTTGGACTTTTATTGGTGTGGGGCTCATTTACTAGCAGACACTGTTCCACAGAAGAAGCGGAGACTCCGAATGCAGAACACCGACCCGAAGGTAAAGAGACTTTGCTCACACCACACACACATCTGCGGTGAAAGCTTGGCGTGGTGACCCCGCACTCTCTCCTTCAAGGTACCCCTAGACCGCAGCCAAAAATAACCGATAAGCAAGAGAGAGAGTGGAGGGCGATACTATATATATATATATATATATATATATATATATATATATATATGACAGCAGGCAGTTAAAGTCACCAGGTTGCATCCAGGATGGAAGGTATATATGTTCTAGATTCAGGCTTTATGCCGATTTATACCACTAGGGGGAGTGCTGGGAGTCTTGCAGGGAAAGAGTTAATGAGCTCAGCTGAATCAAGTGGCTCATTGAGGCCTCTACAAGAACTCCCAGCATGCTAAGGGAGATGCTCCAACCTGGAACCAGATCTGTGTGGATAGTCTGGGGAGTGTAATCTCTGTGCGGTGAGCCAAAGCCTGTGTGGTTATTATAAGAACTTAAAAAAAGCAGGGAGCTAGGGACTGGGACAGCACAAGGCTGTACCCAGTTGTTAGTTAGGGACAACAACGTGTGTAGTGAGTAGGGATGAGCTCGGTGTTCGAGTTGAACATACTTTCGACTCGAACATCGGCTGTTCGATCGTTCGACGAAGATCGAACTATTTGGGCCGTTCGCGCCAAATTCGAGTGACGCGAACGGCCCACAATACACTGCGCCATCGCAGTGCAATCCCGGCGCTGTGATTGGCCAAGCATGCACTGTGACCCCGCATGCTTGGCCAATCACAGCGCCGGCAGCTAGAAGAGCCATAATTGGCCACAGTCAGGTTGCCTGTGGCCAATTATAGCTCAGGGGGTTTGGCACACGCCCCACACTATAAAAGGCCGCCAGCACGGCGGCCTTGTGTAGTGTGTTCCGGCGCAGGGAAAGAGAAGGATAGGCAGGGACAGTGTCATTGTGCTATTCTTTGTGCTATTCTTGTGTGTAGGGAGAGAGAAGGATAGGCAGGGAGAGTGTCAGTGTCATATTCTTTGCTAAACCTTGTGTGCAGGGAGAGAGAAGGATAGGCAGGGGACAGTGTCAGTGTCATATTCTTTGCTAAACCTTGTGGGCAGGGAGAGTGTCATGCCTCGTACACACGGCCGAGTTTCTCGTCCAAAACCGGCAAGAAAAGTGCCGCGAGAGCTTTATTGTCGAGAAAACCGTGTGTATGGTTTTACGACGAGAAAACTGCCGTGAATCTCGACGAGAAAATAGAGAACCTGCTCTCTATTTTCTCGTCAGGATTCAAGATTTCCTCGTCGTGTTTCTCGTCGGCCTGTTTTGTGACGAGAAAATGGTTCGTGTGTATGCTTTTACGACTCTTCCAAAAGCGTGTATGCTCAGAATCAAGTATGAGACGGGAGCGCATCTTCTGCTAAATCAAGCCTTCGTAATGGAGATAGCACATTCGTCACGCTGTAAATTTATGCATCGTTTAAATGTTGTGCATTGAAATCTTCTTTAGAATGTTACATTAATCTAAACGAATGAACTTGTTTTGCTGCTGATATTCACACAGAGTTATGACTATCTTTTTTAAAGCTTTTTCATGCTGCTCTTAATTAGATTTAGGTGTATTATATCGTGCAAGATCTTCTGAATATTTTAATGTTTTATATTTTTGAAACAGATGTTAATTGTAATTTTGTCAATGTTTTGATAGTGATCTCCCATTGTATATTTGAATTTTTTTTTGTCTCAAGTTTACACCCTATATTTTTTAAAGATTTTTTTTTTTTTTTTTTTTATTTGGGGTTGTTATCTGTCCCTTTTTTTTGGTGTCAAATGTATCTGCTTACTCCAAAGCTAAATTAAAAATTTGAAAAAATAAACATAGTCAAGTATGAACTTAAACCAAAAAAACATTTATTCATGTTTTTACCAAAATAAAGAGAAGGCAGCGCTGGAGAACCTGCTGCCATTTGTGCACCCCAGGGACCCCAGAGCACACATCAACCCTGTGTGGACACTAAAATTGGGAGCTTGAGAAGGCCAACAGTTCTGAGCACAATCTGATGCTGGCCTCCCAGAGGTCAGGAACAGCAGCAGGTGATATATATGTCCCAAGTGTGTGGTACTACAACAGGCTGCCTTCTGTCCGACCACAATGAAGCAAGGCCATCACTTCCTCGTCTTCTTGGCAGCCTTCCCTGCAGCCTTCCCTGCAGCCTTCCCTGCAGCCTTCCCTGCAGCCTTCCTTCTTCGTGTGGCTGGAGGCTGGGCCACTGGAGGGGTACTCTTGTCAGGAGGAGGTGGAGGAGAAGGGGGTGGCGCAGAAGAAGAAGGTGGAGGAGGAGGTGGAGGAGAAGGGGGTGGGGCAGAAGAAGAAGGTGGAGGAGAAGGGGGTGGGGCAGAAGAAAAAGGTGGAGGTGGAGGAGGAGGTTGAGGTTGTGATAGCTGTGCCACCTCACATATGGCCGTATTGGGGGTAATTCTCTCCATCACCCCCTTGTTCAGCAAGGTGATTGTTTTATTATTTTCATACAACTTTCAGATCATGAATGTAGCAATTTGAATGTAAATCAAGAAAAAAACTAATTTTTTTTCGGACTACATCAGATTGACTATTTAGCACCCAATTTAGGGCAGACTAATGTCTCGAGATCTTGATTTCACTTTTGGAACCCCAAATAGTTTATGATTTTCATCTTGACTTTTTTTTCCATCATTCAGTTTATCCCAATACATTTGCATTAAATACTATACCTGGCTCCAGATGGCCAAATCAGGTTCATCCAGGATGGCTGCCTCCTCTTGCTCCAGAGAAGGCTCAGGTTGGCTGCAGGGAAGTCTGGGGGGAAGAGTGGACAGTGATGGCCTTGCCTCAATGTGGTCATCCAGAAAGGACATCCTGCTGTAGTACCACAAATTGGGGACATACACATCATCTGCTGCTGCTCCTGACCTCTGAGAAGCCAGGACCTTAGAGCGTTCAGTCCTGTATGTGCCTCTCAAGCTCCCAATTTTAGTGTCCACCTGTTTTGCTGTGGCTGTGGGCACCTTGGTCTGCACAAATGGGAGCAGGCTCTCCAGCGCTGCTTTTCGTACCCCCTTTTTTTTTATGGATGGGGTTTTTTGTTTCCCACAGAGCGGGCAGCTCCCTTACCCGGTCTATAAATTCCTCAAGGAATTCCTTTTCACTTATAAAGACATTCATTTTGGGTCTGCAAGTCAAAAAAAAATTAAAATAAATAATGTGAGGCACACAGTCTAACCTCCTTAAAATCTTATTCACCATATATATCCCCCAACATTCTCAAGACAGTATAGGCCACCAATTTATCAAAGTCACAAAATCACATACCTTCGTTCGCACGTCCGTCACTTGAACTCCTCTCTCCGCACACCGAACGTAGTATAGTCACATGTGTGTTTGCTATATATACACCACGCATGCGTAAAACTACGCACACATCGCTCCGCACACGTCGCCCGCCCATGACGTTCTAACTAACATCTTTTCCCCGCCCCTTCTCTTTCGGAGCGCAGACAGATATGGCGGATTCACAGCAGGTGTCTGATAATTCCTCAAATAACGAGGAGGATACAAGCCCGGAGACTGAGGAAACGTCACGATCAAGGAGGAGATTCAAGGCATCTAATATGTCTTATGCAGAGATGGCGGAGATGGTGGACATATTGTTAAAGTCAGATTATGAGGCAAAGCATGGGCCGTATAGCAAACCTAATAGAAGGAAGGCCAAAATCATGAAGAAAGTCGCGAAGAGTCTGAAGAAGAATTTCGGGGTGAAACGCTCAAATGAGCAGCTCAGAAAGAGGTGGTCAGACCTCAAACTGAGGGAGCCGGAGCAGTTAAGGAGCATTATGAGAATGCTAGGAAAAAGTAAGTACTTTTTCCACATTTTTCCTATTGTTGTATTTCACAACTTACATGTTGCTCCATGTTGTTGCATTTTTCTATTGTACTACCTTACAAAATGTCATAGTTTGAACTTGGTTGGGCACAGTAATCGTTCGTTACAGACACATCGTTCGCCCACTATCCTCGTTTTTTGGAGATTTTACAGGGTTAAATTAAATTAGACATCTGCCTGTTTTGATTCAATTGTTGTTCTTACATTGCTGGCTAGATGGTGTTTGTAAAGAGAATGAAATGCAAACTTTAATCAGTGTAAAGGAGAGGACACTCAGCAGCTGGGTCCACATCTGTACTTTTGAGCACTATAGTGTGGCCCACCAGAACCGCCTTTTTTGGGTGGGGTGTCCCACACAGGTGCATCAGTGAATTTTTGTGGTGCCTCCATGTCTCAAAATTGACAGCCAAAGGTGAATACTAAACATATTTTTGGGAAGAAATAATGTCTTCATGTGAAAATTCCACACAAACACACACTTGTACCCCACTTCCAAGCAATTTAGCCTGTTTTTAGTTTTCATAGAGAATTTCAGTGTGATAACTAGACCTTTTGTTTGATTCTCATAGGGGAGAGAAGACTGGGAGGAGAACACTCCAGGGAGCACAGGAACCCCACAGCTTCGAAACAACCCCAACCTCACAAAGACCCACAACCTGAGGGTGTTGAGGAAGTTGAAGAGGTGGAGGAAGGACAAGTGCAGGAAGGAGAAGTGGATGACGTGGTGGAACTGGTCACCACAACAGGTCAGTATCTGTCACCACAGCTTCAGGTAAGAGATGTAGGCCTGCAGAGTTCTAATACCTTTTTTTATTTTGTTTTTAGGGGATGTAAATGTTGTGGTGAAAGAAAGTACACGTTTCTCTGCTGACAGTGCCCTACGAATAATACAGCAAGTGATGGAATGTAGCACAGAACTGGACAAAATTAAACAAAGAATTCATGTGATGGATCAAACCTTTAAAGACATCCTAGATGTTTTGGGGAGAATTGAAGAAGGCATAAAAACCCCCATTTTTGTTTACAGATTGTTCTTCCCCCTTTTATTCTCTTTTAGACAATCAAACCAGCCAAAAATTGAATATGCACACAGTGTGTCAACATCTGCCATCAGGGGATATCCATGTACGGCTTTTGGGGGTGCAACCCCTTCCTCGTATCTCAAGTAGGTGAACTGAAGAAGGGGTTGCACCCACAAAACACATCCATTGATCACCCCCGATGACAGATGGCACATGTTGACAATAGGGATCAGGAGTCTCAAATCCCTATTGGAAATTACTTCAAATTGTGTGCATATTCCATTTTTGGCTTGGCCAGGGGTGCCAAGACCCCATATTAGGACGGCCAGATAGAGACATATTTTGTGTAAGTGAATGTCTCATATTGCCCAGAGGTATCCAATGTTGTACTTGTTGGGATGCAACTGATGGTTTTGTATTTTCATTAAAAAAAAATTGCCGGTTTGTGGCCAGCCAAAAAAAAAAAAAAAAAAAAAGGATTTACCATGTGTGTGAATGTGCACAGAGTAAAATTTTTGAACACAAACAAAGTGTAGCTTCTTTTTCAAATACGCTCTAACCTTATTTGTGTATATTTTTGAGGTTCATAGTGAAATGGTTGTTATTTACTAAAGGAAAAAAAAACTTGTTACTACAAATGCACTAAGACAAACTAGGAGACAGGAAACAAACAAAGTTCCAAGATAAAAAATGATTTTTAATGATTTCTTTATGCACCAATCTTTACTCATGGCCTGGCATAGGAATTGCCCCCCTACCCGTGAAAAATTCCATATATTTATCCCGAACCTCACGGGCATTTTGGGGGGGCAAGCCAGGACGGGCAGATTCGAGGCCCGGCAGGGGATTGGCATATGAAAGTCCTGCCTCAGGCAATACTGAGGCCATATAATTACTTGATTTTCGGCACAGAAAATTATGGAGCACACAGCAGCATAAAACGACATAGTTTATCTTGTACTCCGCCAAGTGGATTGGAGTCATAAAAAGGCGGAACCGGCTGGCCATTATCCCGAAGACATTTTCAATGACTCTTCGGCCCCTGGCCAGCCGGTAATTGAACACCCTCTTCTCTGGGGTCAGGGTCCTCTGTGGAAATGGCCTCATGAGGTGCGGCCCGAGTCCGAAGGCTTCATCAGCCAAAAAAACAAAGGGGAGTCCTTCAACATTCCCTGCATCTGGTGGCAATGCAAGGTCGTCACTCTGGAGATGGAGGGCAAACTCCGTCTGGATAACGGATCCCCCCCATCGGACATCCGGCCATTCTTTCCTACATCCACATAGAGGAATTCATACCGTGCTGACACCACCGCCATCAGCACAATGCTATGAAACCCCTTGTAATTGCAGTAGTAGGACCCAGAACAGGGTGGCGGCACGATGCGGACGTGCTTCCCGTCAATGGCACCACCGCAGTTGGGGAAGTCCCACCGCGTGGCAAACTCCGATGCCACAGTCTGCCATTCCTGTGGCGTGGAAGGAAGCTGGGGAGTCAAACAAGATTAAAATAAATTAGAAATTTTAAACATAACATTGCAAGCAGATTATAAGAAAATACATTCGAGGCCAACATCAATCAAAATCTCAGTTTAAAGGTGTTTTGATAATGGAAGGCTCAAGTTTCATATTCATCACCCCCTCTGATGGTCCATTCTAAACAAATTTGGGGGGGGGAGATGTGTTTGGCCACAGGATAACATTGCAGTGGCGGTGCGTCCA
The DNA here is from genome assembly GCA_029206835.1 of Rana muscosa. NCBI lineage: Eukaryota > Metazoa > Chordata > Amphibia > Anura > Ranidae > Rana > Rana muscosa. Next base: position 343,932,662 of record CM055117.1, on the reverse strand, counting down.
GAGTGGGCGCTGGAGCACTGCCCCCTCTCTCCTGCGCCTGTCACTCAGAACAATACATAGGTTCATGCCTTGCATTAACCTATGTATTGTCAATGCCGCCCACTATTCAGGTGGATGGCCCCCTGTTGAGCGACGGCCATATGAATAACTGCGGCATTTATGGGGTGAAAATTGCATATCAGAAACATGGGGGCAAATAGGCTTGGCGATTACAGCCTGAGGGATGTAGTTGGCTTGCTAAAAGTTAAATAGGGGACGCAGGGGGGGGGGGAATTCCTTGGGTAAACACTGACAGGCTGCTTTGGCAATCATGTTCACCAAGTCTGTTTAACGGTAACATGATTGGCTGATGCAACATCGAGGGCAGGAAAAGACATCAAGGACAGAAGAAGGATGGCGCTGACCAGAAGAAGGTAAGTGCAGGGCTGGGGGGCAAAATGGCTGCATTGGAGGGGGCAAGATGGCTGCATTGGAAGGGGTTAAGATGGCTGCATTGGAAGGGGCAAAATGGCTGCATTGGAGGGGACAAAATGGCTGCATTGGAGGCGGCAACTGGTGGCGTTTAATAGGCACAGTCGCAAAAAAGGAGGAAGTTTATATATCTAATTTGGGGGTGGCCCCCCCAAACATTTGGAGCAGCAGTCACCACTGCTGGAGAGGTTAGTAAAGGGAAATATGCATGGAGGAGAAAAAAGGGGCATTTAAAAGCTTCGAGCATGCATGAGGACAAAGGGGACATTCTCAGCATATTACAATCATGGTAATTAGGGAAGGATGAAAGAAATACAATACAATACATTAGCATACATGAAATACATAAAATGTGATGTTAATGGAGAAAACTTACCCTAATATAGTCCCCCTGCAGGACTTGTATAATGGCAGAACAGGTGTCTGGGATTATGAGGCCCAGAGCCTGGGGGGAGATGCCTGTCTCGAACTTCAGGTCCTGCAGACTTCTCCCTGTCGCCAGGTAACGTAACGTGGCGATGAGCCTCTGCTCAGCCTTGATGGCTTCCCGCATAACGGTGTCCTGCCTGGTAATATAGGGGGACACCAAAGCCAACAGATGCTGAAAAACGGGGTCAGACATCCGCAGAAAATTCCTGTAGTCCTCAGGATTATTCTCGACGATCTCCCGCAGCAGAGGCATATGGCAGAATTGGTCCCGCTGGAGCAACCAATTCTTGGTCCATGAACTCCTCCTCACCCCGTTCATGGACTGGTCTTGGTCCAAAACAAGCAGACCAACACCAAGCGCCCGCACAGCACGAACTCGACGACGAGAACGTACCCGCGGCATGGCTAGGAAACGGTCGTCTGATCAGAACGTACAGAACAGAACGCACTTTAGAACAGCAAGGCCTATGAAGAACGAACTGAAAATCAGAAACGAACGGGCAAGAACGCACTGTAAAACAGATACAACCTGCCTACACGCCCTGAAAGACAAGATACGAACCCACAAGCACAAACTGAACCGCAGAAAATGAACTGAAAAGCACGAAGACTGAAAAGCGCGAATCGTCTCTTCCCAAACTTTTACTTCACACGCGGTAACACGAGATTAGCAAAAGCAGCCCAAGGGGTGGCGCCAGGGAAATCGATCTTCCCCTTTATACTGCCGTCGTACATGCTGGACGTGACCGCGCTCAACAACGAGGAAATTTGGAATTGTCAGTGTGTACGCATGGAACGCTTGACGAGAAACTCGTCAAGGTTAACAAGAATCTCGTCTGAAAAAACAACGTGTTTTTAACAACGAGAAACTCGGCCGTGTGTACGAGGCTTCAGTGTCATATTCTTTGCTAAACCTTGTGTGCAGGGAGAGAGAAGGATAGGCAGGGAGAGTGTCAGTGTCATATTCTTTGATAAACCTTGTGTGCAGGGAGAGAGAAGGATAGGCAGGGGACAGTGTCATTGTTGCTAAGCCTCCTGCACAGTATACACCTGAAGCTAGCCCGTATTTCTGTGTTTTCCTGGTGTGTTACACTAACAGGCATTTGCAGCACTTACAGCGGGCAGAGTGTGCTTCCTGCTAAATATACACCTGAAGCTAGCCTGTATTGCTGTGTTTTCCTGGTGTGTTACACTAACAGGCATTTGCAGCACTTACAGCGGGCGGAGTGTGTCAGTAGCTGTGAGACCTTGGGAGAGAGAGGACGTGCCTGTAGGGAGCTCCTGGAGCTCCAGGAGGAGGGGGTGAGATGGCCTCCTCCAGCCCAGGGCCGGGGCAGCCTTCCCGGCCTGGAAGACTACTGCTACCCCTGAGTGAAGATCCATCCAGGGAGGATTTATTATTTCTCCAAACCCAGTGCGATTTGATGAACTGGACATCACCCCAGCCAGGTGAGCATACAGGCAAGCTGCAAGGCAGAGTGGCCAGAGTTAAGGGCCTGATTCAGAAGGCCTCTCAGGCTTTCTGCTCAAAAATGGCCATTCTAACTAGTCTCCGTGACAGGAGAGACAGATCAAGCAGTGCCAAAAGAGAGGAATTTAAGGAGCCAATAGAAGTAATGAAGACCCAGTGTAGGAGCCTCTGGAACATGCTGGCTGGGCTATGTGAGAGGGGCCCTGAGGAGAGGACCTTCCTCTTGGAAATCCGTAGAGTAATAAGGCAAGCAAGCAAGGATGGCTCACAGGCTGCCAGACGCAGCAGGCGCCCACCCATGCAGCCCTCCCAGTCCGAAGCGGATGTGGAAGAGGAGGTGGAGGCAGTGAAAGAACTTGAACCCGTGGCTGATGGGATGGATGTGGTGAACGATGGTGCTGGGATGGAGCACCCCCCCTCCCCTGTTGGTGCAGCCCCTGACGCCAAAGCTGCGGAGGATCCCCGGGACTCTGCTGCAGTGCGGCCTGCAAGTGCGGCCGGTGTGCAGGCAGGCCCGGGTAGGTTATCCAGTGATGCAGCTGGGGGTGGTCAGGCGGTGGGTGCACTAAGAGGGGGGAAGTTGGGGAAGCACCCTGTGGTTGTACTAACCCATCTCCCAATGGATAGCAAAACTGTTAAAACCAAAGGAAAGGAAAAAGAACTCGCCAGTGACTCTGTAAAGACAGTGTCTGATGCCTCTGTGATCCCTGCATGCGGCCAGGGTAAAACACCTAAAATGGCGGCTCCGGCCGTGGTTGAACATGCTGAGGGAGAGAGGCAGGCGTCTGCAGCCCTGCATGTGGTAGATGGTCAGCAGGCAATGGTGGCAGGTCTTCAACCTAGAGTCTGTACGGAGGTGGTGGAGGGAGGGGTGGTGGATGGGGGTGGATCATCACCTCCCCTGTGTAATATTGGCCAAAATGTGTATGGCTCTCCTAGTCTGGGGGAGCCTGCGTCTGCAGTGTACTCCACTGCTGACAGTGGAGGAGTGTCTCTTGGGTTGGGGGCGGGTGCGGGCGGGGGTCGGGGGCGGAGCCTGAGCGAGTGTCTGATAGTCTGTGTCACTCGCAGGCCATGGCTCCCGGCGCTCCCCGCCCCTGCCTAACCTGGAGGTGGATGAAGCCTCTGTACAGGGGGACCGGTCCGCGGCTCCCTGTGTTCCCCCACCGAACCCGGAAGTAGACGGAGCCTCGGCACAGGGGGATCACTTCCGGTCCGCGGCTCCCTGTGTTCCCCACCCCCTGCCCGGCCCGGATGTAGACGGAGCCCTTGTGCGGGAGGACCGCTTCCGGTCCATGGCTCCCTGTGTCCCTCGCCCCTCGATCAGCCCAGAAGGGGGCGGGGCTTCAGTCCGGAATGCGGAGGGGGGGTTGGATATTCCCCGGTCCCCAAGCCGTGTCCCCTCAGCCAAACCGGAAGTGGATGGCAGCGCTGGGGACACGGCAATGTGTGGAAGTGACTCCGACGAGGAAATTCCACAAGGTCAGTCTGCGGTATGGGGGAATGTGGAGGTGGGTGAGCTGCGTGAGGACTGCCCGGCCATGCAGTATATCAGGGCTCTGGAGTCCTCGCAGCAGCAGAGGGAGTGCCAGCCCCCAGTTAACCCTGATGGGGGTCATGTTGTGGGTCATGTTTCTGGGGACCCGGCGGGGCAGGTTAACCTGCTGGGGAGCCAGACAGTAGCAGCCCCAGGCAGAATTTCAGGGGGGGATCCACCTTCAGTTGTTGGGGTGGGGGGGGGGGTCGGGAGGTGGTGGTCACCCTGGGGGGGTGGGGTCTGGGATTGGGTCCCCTCGGGTGGACCCTGGTCCTGAGGATGCGTCTGCGGAGGCCTCTGCTCCTGCCGCTGGGGGAGCATTAGGGGGCTCGCAGGAAGAGGACCTGCTTGGGGCACTGAGGGAAGGAAGGTCCTTCGCACGGGTGGCTGGCACCAGCGTCCCTCTGGGTCCCCTGTATGGCCAGTTTGGGCCCAAAATTTCCGGGCCCCGCCAGCTGGTCATTTTCAGGGGGCCAACTCCTGGTCTAGGGGTACGGGGGGCCCGGAGAGGAAAAGACGCAATGTGGTGCAGTTAAGGTGGGAGGGACCTGATCAGTGCCCTAGCAGAGGGCAGGTGGTGGATTGGCTCTTAGGGATGCATTTTAAAGTTGCAGATCTCTTTGCAGTCATCCACCCCACCGGATCAAAGGAATTTGATGTGAGCTTCGTCTCCGTTGTCAATATGGAGCTCTTTATTACCGTCTATGGGCTCCTGAGAGGGTCGGACCCCTGGAAGAATTTTCGGGTGGTCCCCCTCTCTAGACAAGAGGAGACAGTCTCTAACCATCCTCGTGAGAAACGAGTCCCTCCCCCCGGAGGACATCACGACCTGGCTCAGTAGGCATGGACAGCTGCAGGCTCCGTTGAGGAAAAATCTAGATGAGCGTGGGGTCTGGAACGGTGCGTGGTCGGCCAGGATCCGGTTGAAGCGCCAGAACAACAGTGTCACGCACATCCCTGGTAGCGCCTTTATTGGCCGGGACCGGATCCTGGTCTTCTACCCCGGTCAGCCCCGCCGGTGCTTTAAGTGCGGGAGCCCGGCGCACCTCAGCGCAGATTTCATCATGCCGAGATGCGTGAGGTGCAACGGGTTTGGGCATGCTCCGGAGACCTGCAGGCTGATAGTCTGTAACCTTTGTGGGGCACTGGGCCACCCCTTCAGCCGCTGCCCTAAGGCTTTTAGGGGCGGTGCGGCTGGGGGGGATGGGCCAGACCCAGCCGCTGAGCCAGCAGGTCAGCCTGCGGGGGAGGGCTTGTCTCCTCCGGCAAACCACGAGTATGGGTCCGGGCCTGGGGGTGCTGCGGGCCCTCTCCACCAGAGGCAGAGATCAAGCAGACGCAGACAAAGCAATGTGGGGGCCTCTGGGCCGGTGTCTGGGGGTTCACGTGGGCCAGTGCCGCCTCCTGTGGTCACCGAGCCCCGGGAGGGGCCTAAGAGGCCCCTAACCAGGGACCACCCAGCTCCCCAAACTCCTTCTTCTCCTTCCCCCTCTCCCCCCCCTTGCCCCCCTTGCACCTCTCCTTCCCTTTCCCCTTCCCCCCTTTCCTCCCCCCTCCTCCTTCCCCCTCTCCCCCCCTTGCCCCCCTTGCACCTCTCCTTCCCTTTCCCCTTCCCCCCTTGCACCTCTCCTTCCCTTTCCCCTTCCCCCCCTTTCCTCACCCCCTCCTTCTCCCCCTCCCCCCTCCTCTCCTCCTCTCCCCTCCTCTCCTTCCCTTTTACCCCCTCCAGATCAAGAAATGGAAATAGCAGAATCCCTGAAGGGTCCCTTTAAACGTCCTAAGGATGCCCTAAGTGGGCAGTCCGAGGAGGATGGTGCTGGGGAGTCGCAGGTGAAGGGGATGTGGGTAAAAAAACAAACAAAAAAAAAGAGAAAGGGTACCGGGCAGGCGGAGGTTGCTGGTCCACGGCCCGGTGTAAACGGGGATAGTAGGGTTTGTGGCCCAGTTAAGCTGGGGAATAGGTATGGAGTTTTTTCCTCGGACTCCGAGGAGGATTTCAACTAGTGTAGTGCGGGGGGAATGCAAGCCTTAATCACTAAGGATGGCGGTACCCTCTCCAATACGCCTTGTGACCATTAATGTTGCAAGTGTGCGTTCTGTGGCGGCTCGTTTCATGGCCTTCGATTTTCTCAGCCGAGTTGAAGCTGACATTTTGTTTTTGCAAGAGACCTGGCTGGCATCGGTGGCAGAGATGCATCTAGCAAAGAGGGAGTGGAGGTGCGGGCCCTCCCTCTGGTCTCTTGCGGCCGAGCCCTGCAGTGGAGTTGCAGTCCTTTTTAAGACTGGTCCGGTGGCTTGTCGACGAGTGATTGAGGTAGAGGTCGGTAGGTGCCTGGTGGTGGACGCCGTCGTGAGGGGGCAATTCCTAAGGCTGATCAACTTCTATTGCCCTCAAACCAAGAGGGACAGGAGGAGCCTCCTCACGATGGTCAAGCCCTACTTGTTTACGTCCCAGCAGGTGGTCTTTGGTGGTGACTATAACATGGTCACCAGATCAAAGGATCGGGCAGGCGCCTCAGGCCCCCTGGGATATGATGGCATCTTTTTGAATAGAATAGTAAGGGAAGCCGGGTTGGTGGATGCACATGTTCAGTGCCTCCCCAACCACACTGGGTTCACCTATGCCCGAGGTAATAGTAGGAGTAGGTTAGATAGTTGTTTTTTTTTTTAAAGGAGAGCTCTACCTTTGCGGCACCCGTGCTGCAGGCGGTGGAGTTCTCCGATCACTGTATGGCTTCTGTGACTCTGAATGTGGCCGACACTCCTCCAGAAGGGTCGAGGTTTCTGGTGTCTTAATGGATCGCTGCTCGAGGACCTCGAGGTTAGGGAGGCCTATGAGATCTTCCTTGCGGATCAGGCCTCGCTCCTTGAGAGCGGCTGCTCCCACCAGGAATGGTGGGAAGTGGTGAAGAAGAGGTCGGAGGGCTTTTTCCGCAGGATCTCTAGGTACCGGGCGACATCCAAGTACCTGGCCTACCAGAGGTTGCGCAGGCGGTTAGACCGCCTGGTTTCAGCTGGGGGCCCTCAGGAACAGATATCCGATCTGAAACTTCAGATGAAGAGGTGTCAGTATGACCGTCTTGCCTCCCTGGTCCTTGAAAGGGATTACGGGAAGTTTTCCTCCCCGGATCCCTACAAGAGCTGTGGTGAGGCAGTGAGTTCAAAGGTCATACATGGCCTGAGGGATGCTTCGGGGTCCCTGGTCCGGTCCAGACCGGGTATCCTGGGCATCATTAGGGACCACTTTTCAGACCTCCTTCGAAGGAAGCCTTTAGATATGGAGAAAGTCAGGGTGTTTCTTGATGAGACCCCGCTTCGTGCGGGGTCTGACCTCCCGGATTCTCTGACAGCAGAAATCTCGGTTGCAGAAATCGAGCAGGCCATCGACTCTTTGTCCTTAAAAAAGTCGCCGGGGCCCGATGGGCTCACGGCTGAATTTTATAAAACCTTTAAGAGTCTTTTGGCTCCTCATTTGAGGGAGGTTTTCAATGAGTGTTTGGCCAATGGCCTGCTCCCTCCCTCAATGAGAAGGTCAGCCTTGATTCTACTGTCAAAGGGGAAAGATCCGACTGTGATTGAGAACTGGCGCCCGATCGCCCTTCTCACTACAGATAGGAAGTTGCTGACGAAAATACTCTTTTTGCGTATGTCAGCAGTCGCTGACGAGATGCTTTCTGTCTCCCAGCACTGTGCAATTCCTGGCCGGAGCACCTTTAGTGCCGTCCTGAACGTCCGGGAGGCCGTGGAAAGGTGCAGGGCAACGGGGGATGGGCGGTATCTGCTGGCATTAGACCAGGCCAAGGCTTTTGACCGGGTGAACCATGAGTACCTCTGGCTTCTTCTGAGAAAGTACGGTGTGCCTGAGCAATTTGTGAATTGGCTGAAAGTATTGTACAGGGGGGCGGTGAGCTTCCCTCTTGTCAATGGTTGGGTGGGTCCTGCCTTTGCTGTGGACTCTGGGGTCAGGCAGGGTTGCCCGTTGAGCCCCCTTCTCTACGTTTTTGCTGTCGATCCCTTTGTGAGAAGGCTCGACTGTGAGCGTTTGAGGGGGGTTCCGGTAGGGCCCTGCATTGGTCTAGATCCGGCAGTGAGGATGGTGGCCTACGCGGACGATGTCTCGGTGGTGGTGTCCAGCCGCGAGGAGGCCCTCTTTGTGGAAACGCAAATTGGGAGCTACTCCGAGGCATCTGGTTCGTTGGTCAATTGGGGCAAGAGCGAAGTTCTCTGGTTGGGGGAGGAAGGCGAGCAGTTCGCTCTTCCGGACGTGTTTCCCCAGCCCCAGCCAGAAGTTAAAATTCTTGGCATCCTATTCGGCCCGGGTGATTACCCCAAGCTAAACTGGGAGCGCAGACTGGTCGGTGCATCTCGGAAGGTGAATGCCTGGAAGGGCTGGAAGCTGTCATTGAGGGAAAGGGTAAGCCTGGTTAAAACATACCTACTGCCAGAGTTCCTCTATGTCAGCTACGTTTGTATTTTGCCTGCATCTCTCTATGCCCGGATCTCTGGCCTGTTTTTCCTGCTACTGTGGGGAAACAGGCTAAATCTGATTAAGAGGGAAGTCACGTACCGGCAGAGGAGGCATGGTGGGTTGGATATGATCAATCCGGTGGTGTTTTTCATCACCTTGTTTGTGAAATTCAACCTACAGTCCATCTTTGTGAGCCTGCCTTCTCTGTGGGAGCGTTCATGTAAGAACTGGCTCTTGCTGTTACTGAGTAGGTGGGAGGATGGGGGTCGGCCCGGTGACCTTCGTAGATCACATGGGTACCTCCCGTCCTATGTCCCCCAAGCTTTGAAGGTACTGAGGCAGTGGCGGATAACTGCCCTTGAGGTGGGCTCTTCGGGTCGGCGTGAGCTGTACTCAAGGGTCATGGCCTCGGATATTTTGAGGCCACTGTCTTTAAGGGATTGCCCGGAGAGAGTCCTTGAGAAGGGACTAGCCCTTCTGAATTCCCCAAGAGTCCCAAGCAAGTTTTGGGATCTTGCGTGGAGGGCTTTCCACGGACGTCTCTATGTCCGTGGAAACCTAAAGTTTAGGAACCTAGGGGACAGAGGTTGTCCTCGTGCGGAATGTGGGGGGGCATTGGAGACCATGGACCACTTTTTGGCCGAATGCCCCTTCAACATTGAGGTTCGCGAGGGGGCAGGGGAAGCCGTTGGTTATCCCCGACTCTCGTCCTTGACTTACTCTGAGGTGGTGTACGGCGACTTCAGGGTTCACAGAGGGTTTGAGTTATCGCCACTTTATTTAGTTAGCTTAGTGGCTCTCTGTTACACATGGCACGCTCGGTGTTTGGTGTCCACTAGGGGCAAAGTCCTGTCCATGCATGAGGTGGTGGGTGATATCTTCCGGGAGTTGGTGAAGGTGAGGAGTCTGGAGAGGGAGAGGGTTGGAGCCAATAGGAGTGCCCGGCTGTGGAGGGGTTTCTCCTTCCGGCCTCCTTGAGGCTCTGGGCCTCTTTCTTTCGGGGGGTGGTTCTTAAAGTGTCCTTTTCACCCCCCTTAGATTTTGAGTTTTTCTTTAATAGTAGGGCTTGCAGGCATTCTAGACCTTGTTTGCGTTCTCGCTTGTAAGTAGCCGGTGGGTGGTTAGTTAGTGTTTAGGTTTGGTGTTAGTGTTAGGATGGTATGTGTTAGTGTTAGGATTTTGTAAGATTAGTGGGTGATGTGTTTTTTTCTTGTATTCTAGGATTTCGGATATGTATATTGTGAAGCCCACGTGTGGGTGGTCGGAAAGTGGGTAAGGGTGGTGGTGGTGAGTTTTGGTATTATGTGTTAGTTTGATGTGTTAGGGTTTCTTTAATGTATATGTTATTTATTTTGTATATATTGTAAATACTGGCAGTAGTTTTTAAAATAAACAAAAATTTACAGCGGGCGGAGTGTGCCTCCTGCACATTATACACCTGAAGCTAGCTCGTATTGCTGTGTTTTCCTGGTGTGTTACACTAACAGCCATTTGCAGCACTTACAGCGGGCGGAGTGTGCTTCCTGCTAAATATACACCTGAAGCTACCCCTTATTGCTGGTTTTCCCATCTCCCTGCAGGCCATTAGAATGTCTGGAAGGCAAACAAGGAGAGGCAGACAGTCAGGAGCCAATAAAAGAGGGCAAGCAGGCTCTGTGTCTAGAGACAACAGTGCTGGTCGTGGACGCGGTGCATCGTCATCAGTACGTGGCCATGGGACACGCTTGTCCTTATTTTCGGCAGCTGAACGTGTTGAGCCGCATCATGCCGAAGACTTGGTAGAGTGGATGACCAAGCCCTCCTCATCCTCCTCATCCTCTCTCACCCAGGCTCTGGGTACTGGCAAAGCAGCTGCCAAAGCGTCCTCTTCCCTGGTATCAATGTCATCATCAGTCACTCCTTCCCTAGACCCACCATGTCCTCCTGAGGAGTCCCCCGAACTGTTTGAGCACAGTGTTGGGTACATGCTCCAGGAGGATGCCCAGCGTTTCGAAGGGTCTGATGATGATACCCAGCTAGAGGAAGGCAGTAGTGTGAGAGCAGAGAGAGGGGATGCTCAAGAAGGACACCAATCTGGCAGTCATGTTCCAGCAGCTGCAGCATACTGCCAGATTGGCTCCAGTGATGAGGAGGGAGGGGATGATGAGGTCACTGACTCCACGTGGGTGCCTAATAGGAGAGATGAGGAGGAGGAGGATGAGGAGGAGGCACATCTCCAACGAGGCAGGATTCCCTCAGGGGGCCAGCGTAAGGGCAGCACACCGACTGAATCACACCGCAGAGCTCCGCCTGTGCAGGGCGCTGCCTCTGCCCGTTATTCAAAAAGTTCTTTGGTGTGAGCCTTTTTTGAGTCGAGTGCATAAGATCGCACAGCTGCTGTTTGCAACATATGTCTCAAGCGTATATCGCGTGGCCAAAACATCAGCCGCTTGGGCACCACATGCTTGACCAGACATATGTTGACCTGCCATGCAGCTCGTTGGCAAGCCTACCTTAAAGACCCACACCAAAGAACAAAGCGGACCTCTCCTTGCACCGCATCAGCTGGGATCTCCAACCCCACTATACCTTCAGTCCTCTCTGAAACCTGCACTGAGAGGAATGAAGGTGTAGAATTAGGTGTGTCACAGCCAAGTACTTGCGGGCACTCTGCTAGCAGTACACCGACGTCCGATTCTAGCAGGCAAATTTCCCTGCCCCAGCTGCTGGACCGTCGAAAGAAGTTCACTCCCAGCCATCCACATGCCCAGCGGTTGAATGCTAGCTTGGCTAAATTGCTAGCGCTTCAACTGCTGCCTTTTCAGTTGGTAGACTCGGCCCCCTTCCGTGAGTTTGTGCAATGTGCGGTTCCTCAGTGGCAGGTTCCCAAACGCCACTTTTTCTCACGGAAGGCGATTCCGGCTCTCTACCGGCATGTGGAAGGCAATGTTTTGGCCTCGCTGGACAGGGAGGTCAGCGGTAAGGTGCATATTACCGCTGACTCATGGTCCAGCAGGCATGGACAGGGACATTGCCTTTCTTTCACGGCCCATTGGGTCACTCTTTTGGCAGCTAGGAAGGATGCAGGACAAGGTGCAGTAGTGTTGGAGGTTGTTCCGCCGCCACGCCTCCAAAATGCTACTACTGAATGTGACACACCTCTCTCCTCCACCCCCTCCTCTTCTTCTTCCTCCATGGCCTCTTCCTGTGCTTTGTCCTCGGAACCAGTGGTGCTCCGTAGGCGTTCAAGGGGCTACGCAAGTACGCAGGCAAAAAGATGCCATGCCGTGCTTGCGCTGGTGTGTTTGGGGGACAGGAGCCACACTGGGGCAGAGGTTCTGTCAGCTCTGCAGGGGCAGGCCGAGAGGTGGTTGACGCCACGCCAGCTTAAGCCAGGAATGGTGGTTTGCGACAATGGCACCAACCTCCTCTCCGCCCTCCGACAGGGACAACTGACCCATGTGCCCTGTGTGGCTCATGTCCTTAACCTGGTGGTGCAGCGGTTCTTGGGCAGGTACCTGGGCTTACAGGATGTCCTGAGGCAGACCAGGAAAGTCTGTGTGCATTTCTGCAGATCTTATAATGCCAGTGCTCGCCTGGCTGAGCTGCAAAAGGAGTTGAACCTGCCCAAGAACCGCCTTATATGTGACATGCCCACCAGGTGGAACTCAACGTTGGCCATGCTGCAGCGGCTGCACACGCAGCAGAGGGCCATCAATGAGTACCTGTGTGACTACGGCACCAGGACAGGGTCAGGGGAGCTCGGTTTTTTTTCACCACGCCAGTGGGGCATGATCAGGGATGCATGCACTGTCCTGGCACCATTTGAGGAGGCCACGAGGATGGTGAGCAGTGACAGTGCATGCATCAGTGACACTGTACCTCTTGTCCACCTGTTGGAACATACGCTGCGTGGAATAATGGACAGGGCACTTGAGGCAGAACAGAGGCTGGGAGAGGAGGACTTCCTTGCCTCTCAAGGCCCCCTTTATCCAGACAGTGTTCCTTCTGTCCCACCCATCGCACAGGAAGAGGAGGAGGAGGAGGATTGTGTCAGCATGGAGGTGGAGCCTGGCACTCAGCATCATCAGCAGCAGTCTTTTTAGGGATGATTTACAGTCCCAAGAAACCCGTGGACTTGTACGTGGCTGGGAGGAGGTGGCTGCGGATCATGTCGTCCTTAGTGACCCAGAGGACTCCGGACCGAATGCCTCAGCTAACCTACGCTGCATGGCCTCCCTGATCCTGCAAAGTCTGCAGAAGGATCCTCGTATTCTTCGGATCAAGGAGAGGGACCATTACTGGCTGGCCACTCTCCTTGGTCCACGGTACAAGGGTAAGGTTGCGGACCTTATCTTACCATCGCAGAGGGAGCAGAGGATGAGACAACTCCGGGAGGCCTTGCAGAAAGGTCTGTGCACCGCGTTCCCAGAGACTGGGAGGTTACAAACTCCTGGTCCTGGACAACGAGTTGCTGAGGCTTCGGTCAGTCAAAGAAGGAGCGGTGGGGAAGGTGGCCGTCTGACCGATGCGTTTAGACAATTCTTAAGTCCGCAGCCCCAAGGTATGATCGGTTCCAGCAACCATCGCCAGCGTCTGATATACATGGTGCAGGAATACCTAGGGGCAAGGTCAGACTTGTACACCTTCCCCTCCGAAAATCCTCTGGCTTACTGGGTCTTGAGGATGGATCACTGGCCAGAGCTTGCACAGTATGCAATTGAGCTACTGGCCTGTCCTGCATCCAGCGTTCTTTCATACCGCACATTCAGTGCTGCTGGAGGATTTGTCACGGATCACAGGGTGCGCCTGTCCACCGACTCGGTTGATCGACTGACCTTCATAAAGATGAACCAGTCTTGGATCACCACCAGCTACCAAACACCTGAAGCTGATATAACAGACTAATTTTATTTTCAAATGTCACATCCCTTTAAGACTGATGCTGAGTGACTGTCCTGTTATGTTGACTGACTATCCTCCTCCTCCTCCTCAATGATCCGATTGATGATGATGATGATGATGATGATAGCTTGGAAGAACATTTTTGTTTCTGGGTGCCGCCACCAGTGGCTAAGGCCCAATTTTTCAGCCCCTGTTTAACAGGGGCATGTAATTACAATTTTTTATGCAATGCTTTGCAGCAGGGCTCATTCCTGCACTCCAACTAGAGTATCTGGGAGAAGTTGCAGTGTCGTGGCACCAGCACCAGTGCTTAAGGCCCAATTTTTCAGCCCCTGTTTAACAGGGGCGTGTAATTACAATTTTTGATGCAATACTTTGCAACAGGGCTCATTGCTGTGCTCCAAGTACAGTATCTGTGAGGGGTTGCAGTGTTGTGGCACCAGTGCCTAAGGCCCAATTTTTCAGCCCCTGTTCAACAGGGGCATGCAATTACAATTCTTGATCTAATAATTCACAGCAGGGCCCATTCATGCGCCCACCAAGAGTAACTGTGAGGGCTTACAGTGTTGTGGCAACACCAACATGTAAGGGGCAAATTTCAGCAGAGTATATACGGCAGGCCCCTACTTTCAAACATCCAACTTACAAACGACTCCTACTTGCAAACGAAAGGAGACAACAGGAAGTGAGAGGAAATCTACCCCTAGGAAGGGAAATTCTCTCCTGTAAGAGTTAATATGGGAAAAAGGTGTCTCCTCTCTACTGATGCTTTATCACCAATCCTTGTTTCAATAAAAAAAAACACTTTTCAAAAACATTTGTCATTGGGACGGAAAGTGAGGTGAAATGTTCTGAACAGGGGCACAGACAGGTGATGGGGTAGCTATGCCATTCTTCTCAAAGATTTTCATCCATATTACCGGGACCAGACATTACATTAAAGCCGCAAGCAGTTTTAAATGGCTTTTTTTTCCTTTAGAAATTTCATTTTGTGCAGGGACAGTTCTAAACACGGGAAACACGTGGCACTTCACAGGCATACTTTAGACACCCCCCAGGTACGATATTTAAAGGAATATTTGACATTTTTTCTTTCACTTTATGCATCATTAAAATGACTGCTCCCGAAAAACGGACGTTTTTAAAACTTCTTTTTGCATTGATATATGTCCCCTGGTGCAGAACCCGGGTTCCCAAACCCTTTTTAGGACAATAACATGCATATTAGTCATTCTAATTAGCACTTTAAATTTCGAACGTTCGCATCCATTGCATTTAATAGGGTTCTAACGTTCGTGCGAACTTTCGGTCCGTTCGCGGGTTCTAGTGCAAACCGAACCCGGGGGTGTTCGGCTCATCCCTAGTAGTGAGCGGTCAAGTTGACCAGGATTTATTTTCATGTTTCTTTTTGTTTTGCTGTTTTTCCCTTGTATATAGTTTGAAATAAACCGCACCTTTTGTTTTTGCAACTACAAACTCTGTCTGCTGTGCCTGTTCTTGTGTGGTGAACCCATCCAGGGGGTCACACACACCCGCTGCCGAGTTAACCCCCTCACAGTTGGTGGAGAATGCGGGCAGGTTTTTTAAGGCCAGCATGGAGGAGATACTGAAACAGCTGGCTCTAGCAAATGCCAATCAGCAGCAGACAAATGCAGGTTTGCAAAAGAGCCTTGCAGCTCAACAACAGAGCTTCGCATCCCAGCAGCAAGCTTATCAACAGAGCCTTGCAGCCCAGCAGCAGACAAATGCAACTTTGCAACAGAGCCTCGCAGCCCAGCAGCAAGCTCAGCAAGAAGCCCAGCAGCAATCTGAGGCCCGCTTCATAGACCTGTTACAGAAGCAAGAGCAGAGACTACAACAAATGGAAACGTTAATGCAGCAACATCCGCAGACCAGTGAGGCAAGTCGTTCCACTAATACCGCGTCCTTTGGGGTGAGTCGTTTATTGACAAAAATGACTGGAGAGGATGATCCAGAGGTGTTTTTGACCACATTTGAAAGGACTGCTGAAAGAGAAAAGTGGCCTAAGGAGCAGTGGGCTGGACTGGTGGCTCCTCTGTTAACTGGTGAATCGCAGAAAGCTTACTATGACCTAGAGCCTGACCAAGCAAAAGACTATGTGATGCTAAAAACTGAAATATTGGCACGGCTGGGTGTCACCCTGGCTGTCTGGGCTCAGCGTGTGCATAACTGGACTTTCCGGCTTGGAAAACCCCCCAGGTCTCAAATGTATGATCTCATTCACCTGAACAGGAAGTGGCTACAGCCAGAGACTTTGTCCGCACCAAAGATTGTGGAACGTGTTGTGATGGATCGTTTCTTGAGAGCTCTTCCCACTGCCATCCAAAGTGGGTAAGCCATGGAGACTCAGAAACGGCCGATAATCTTGTGGATCATGTAGAGAAGTACTTGGCTACAGAAAACCTGACTACCTCTTCCAGAGACTCACGGACTTACCACCCTAAGACCAGACCATCCCCAGTGGCGGGTAAGATGATTCCAAGGGGTGAGGGTGGAGAGAGTGAGAGGGTGGGAGTTCTACCCAAGGTTTGGCGAGAACAGCCCGGGAAGTCAGGGGCTCAAGAGGCAGCAAGAAGGATTGTTTGTTACCGCTGCCGACAAGAGGGACATATTGCAGCAAATTGCCCGGTTGTGGATGAACCCATGCAATGTGACTTTCTAAGGGATAGACGTCAGTCGCTGTTTACGACAGTCGCATGCACTGCCATTCGGGGAACTGAGAAACCTTTATGCAAAATGTGTATTAATGGTAGAAATGTTGTTGTGTTGCTGGATTCAGGTAGCCTGGTGACACTGATAAAGGCTGAATTAGTTACTACAGAGGTTTCTGGGAATAGCAAGGTAGCGGTTATTTGTGTGCCTGGGGACACCCGAGAGTATCCGGTGACTACAGTGTGTTTTGAGACCCCCAAAGGTACCCTCTCTCATCGGGTGGGACTAGTGTCTCACTTGCCTCATGATGCCATTGTGGGAAGGGATTTTCCAAAGTTCTGGGAACTATGGGATTGTCCTGAGCCCCCCACTGGTGCCCCTATATACCAGGAATGTGATAGCCAGAATTCCTCTGAGAGTGGTGAGGACTCTCCAGAATTTCCCTTGTCGGTATTGGCAGGGGAGACTTGAGAAACTGGGGAGGAGCCAACATCCTCAGACGAAAACATGCCGTCTGTGGAGTTTTCTGATCTCGAGGTTCACAAGGAAAATTTTGCCACAGAACAGTTAAAAGACCCCACCCTAATAAAGGCACGAGAAAACGTAGTGGAAATAGATGGCGAGTTAGTGAACCCAGATGAGACCTGCACTTACCCATTCTTCATCGTGGAAAAGGACCTACTGTATCGGGTGGCTAAAAGGGCAGAAGAAACCATTGAGCAGCTTGTGGTGCCCAAACCTTACAGGAAGTTGGTGTTAGAGTTGGCCCATGGGCACATTCTTGGAGGTCATCTGGGGACAGAAAACCCGAGAGAGAGTATTGCAGAGGTTCTATTGGCCTGGGGTCATGAAGGAAACAGAAAGTTATTGTTCCTCCTGCCCTTTGTGTCAGAGGTCGGCACCGATGCCACATTTCCATAACCCGCTGGTACCTCTTCCCATCATTGAGGTCCCCTTTGAGAGGATTGCAATGGATTTGGTAGGTCCGATAATGAAGTCCGCTAGGGGGCACCAGTACATCTTGGTTATAATGGACTATGCCACCCGTTATCCGGAAGCGATTCCTCTCCGAAATACCTCGGCCAAAACCATAGCCAAAGAGCTATCTCTTGTTTTTAGCCGTGTGGGTATTTGTAAAGAACTGCTTACAGACCAAGGTACACCCTTTATGTCCCGGGTTATGAAAGAGCTGTGTAAGTTGTTCAAAGTGACACAATTGCGTACATCTGTGTATCACCCCCAAACAGATGGGTTGGTTGAAAGATTCAACAAAACCCTAAAACAAATGTTAAAGAAAGTGGTGGATAGAGATGGAAAGGATTGGGACTGTCTAATTCCCTATTTAATGTTTGCTATTAGGGAGGTACCCCAATCCTCTACGGGTTTCTCACCCTTTGAGTTACTTTATGGGAGACACCCCAGAGGGCTGTTGGATATCGCCAAGGAAACCTGGGAAAGTGAGAGTTCTCCCCACAGGAGTGTGATTGAGCATGTCGCCCTGATGCAAGCTAGAATTGCACAGGTAATGTCAATCGTAAAGAAACATTTGGCCCAAGCGCAGTTGGCACAGCAGAGAGTGTACAACCGTGGAGCCAGGACCCGTACCTTTTCCCCGGGGGAGAGGGTATTGGTACTTGTCCCTACGGTTGAAAGCAAATTCCTCGCCAAATGGCAAGGCCCCTATGAGATAATGGAAAAAGTGAGCGAAGTGAATTACAAGGTCAGACAACCAGGAAGGCGAAAGCCCGAACAGATCTATCACGTTAATCTGTTGAAAGCCTGGAGGGATAGGGAATCCCTAGTCGCGGAAACTTTGTCACCAGCTCACTCTGATTGCGGGATTCCTGAGGTTGGAATAGCAGTCACCTTGTCAAACCCCCAACAACAGGAGGTTAAGGAGTTTGTGCTTCGCAACAAGGAGGTTTTCTCTGAGCTGCCGGGACAAACGTCTGGCGTAGAGCATGATATTATTACCCCGCCCGGTGAAAGGGTGAAACTAAAACCCTATCGGATCCCAGAGGCCCGACGGGAGGCAATACGTGAGGAAGTACAGAAAATTCTTAAGTTAGGGGTGATAGAGGAGTCCCAAAGTGATTGGTCAAGTCCCATTGTGTTAGTGCCTAAACCGGATGGGAGCTGGCGATTTTGTAACGATTTTCGACAACTGAACAAAGTTACAAAATTTGACACCTACCCCATGCCACGTATAGATGAGTTGATCGACCGGCTGGGAACAGCCCGATACATGACAACTCTTGATCTCACAAAAGGGTATTGGCAAATTCCCCTGGCCAAGTCGGCCAAGGAGAAAACCGCATTTGTAACCCCAGACGGGGCGTTCCAATATAAAAGAATGCCGTTTGGGTTACAGAATGCGCCGGCCACATTCCAGCGGAAAATGGACCAGATACTGAGGCCCCATCAGAAGTATGCCGCGGCTTACCTGGATGATGTAATTATCTGCAACACAGATTGGGCCTCACATCTGCCAAAAGTGCAAGCAGTCCTAGACTCTATCCGGGAAGCTGGGTTTACGGCCAACCCCAAGAAATGTACCATTGGGCAGGAGGAGGCCAAATATCTTGGGTACACCATTGGGAGGGGAGTAATAAAACCCCAAGTCAACAAAGTCGAGGCCATACAGAATTGGCCCCGTCCCAACAGCAAGAAGCAGGTACGAGCCTTTCTGGGAATCGCTGGTTATTATCGGCGATTCATTCCCCACTTTGCTTCTCAGGCTGTGCCCCTAACCAACCTGACAAAAGGGAAAGAGTCGGTCATGGTTAAATGGACCCCAGAGGCTGAGGCAGCATTCCAATTCTTAAAAAAAGCCTTATGTAGCCAGCCAGTGTTGTACTCACCAGACTTCTCTAGGGACTCTGTCGTACAAAGTGATGCATCAGACGTTGGGTTAGAAGCAGTATTGTCCCAGGTCTGGAACGGGGAAGAGCACCCAGTCATTTACCTCAGCAGGAAATTGAAGTCCCATGAGGTAAATTAGGCCACGATTCAGAAGGAGTGTTTAGCGGTGAAGTGGGCTCTAGATTCCCTTCGGTACTATCTGCTAGGTAGGCACTTTGACATGATTACTGATCACGCTCCTTTAAAGTGGATGGCTCAAAACAAAGAAACAAATAGAAGGGTGAATAGGTGGTTCCTGGCCCTACAGGAATTCAACTTTACAGTAAAGCATCACCCTGGCGTTCAAATGGGAAATGTGGATGCTTTGTCTCGAGTACATGCATGCCTGATTGCTTGTGTTCCAACCCCAAGGTTAAAACAAGAGGGGGGGGTATGTGACAGCAGGCAGGTAAAGTCACCAGGTTGCATCCAGGATGGAAGGTATATATGTCCTAGATTCAGGCTTTATGCCGATTTTATACCACTAGGGGGAGTGCTGGGAGTCTTGCAGGGGAAGAGTTAATGAGCCCAGCTAAATCAGGTGGCTCATTGAGGCCTCTACAAGAACTCCCAGCATGCTAAGGGAGATGCTCCAACCTGGAACCAGATCTGTGTGGATAGTCTGGGGAGTGTAATCTCTGTGCGGTGAGCCAAAGCCTGTGTGGTTATTATAAGAACTTAAAAAAAGCTTAAAAAAAGGGACTGGGACAGCGCAAGGCTGTACCCAGTTGTTAGTTAGGGACACCAACGTGTGTAGTGAGCGGTCAAGTTGACCAGGATTTCTTTTCATGCTTCTTTTTGTTTTGCTGTTTTTCCCTTGTAAATAGTTTGAAATAAACCGCACCTTTCGTTTTTGCAACTTCAAACTCTGTCTGCTGTGCCTGTTCTTGTGTGGTGAACCCATCCAGGGGGTCACACACACCCGCTGCCGAGTTAACCCCCTCACAGTTGGTGGAGAATGCGGGCAGGTTTTTTAAGGCCAGCATGGAGGAGATACTGAAACAGCTGGCTCTAGCAAATGCCAATCAGCAGCAGACAAATGCAGGTTTGCAAAAGAGCCTTGCAGCTCAACAACAGAGCTTCACATCCCAGCAGCAAGCTTATCAACAGAGCCTTGCAGCCCAGCAGCAGACAAATGCAACTTTGCAACAGAGCCTCGCAGCCCAGCAGCAAGCTCAGCAACAAGCCCAGCAGCAATCTGAGGCCCGCTTCATAGACCTGTTACAGAAGCAAGAGCAGAGACTACAACAAATATATATATATATATACATATACATATATATATATATATATACTAAATACACTGCAGCTAACTGAATAACCTGCCTGCCTGCTCAATCTAAATGACACGCTATCTCGGTCCACGCCAGCAACACACTACACAGGGCCGACGTGCCATAATTGGCCAAAGGTGCTGGGATTTGCTAAAGCAGGTCATAGCGTATGCTTTGGCCAATCATCATCCAGCAATGCACTGCGATCTCGCAGTGCATTATGGGGTGTGACGCCTTACTCAAATTTAGCGCAAACGCCCCATAATGTTCGTATTTCGACGAACGGACGAACAGCCAATGTTCGAGTCAAACTCATGTTCGACCCGAACATAAAGCTCATCCCTACTCCTGGGTGATTTCAATGTGGTCTCTGATGCTAGCCTGGATTGGCATGGATGTTTTTCGGTGTCTCCTCCGGTTTTGGAGACAAGGCTGGAGCATTATGCTCTCATGGATGCTTGGAGACAGAGACACCCAGGGGTCAGGGAATTTTCCTGTCATTCAGAGACTCACCATACGTACCTTATCCCGTATTGATATGCTGCTAACTCCATTGGAGGGTCTTCCATTTGTATCAAGATTCTGGGACTCTTTTAGTCTAATGAGAACCTCCAGAGCCATGGACAGCTGACATCCTTCTATATAGAGTAGGTTACAAGGCATGGTGGGTGTAGTGCAAGATAGCTTTATGGGCGCCAGACACTTCTTGAATGTAAAGAGATTTATTTTCTCTTCGCGTTCTTGAACAGAACTGTGGGAGAAAGGGTTAGTCAGGACATTCTTAGTTAATTGCAATGTTAATTGGCAGACTCCGATACTTCTACAGGTAGACAGACATGCAGGGAAAGGCATCCAGCAAGACGCCACATTTGCAAGTGTAGGAGCACTGTCTCCTATGGCAACAAGTTGTAACAAACTCCTTTTTACTTTCTCTACAATCCCTTCTTGTAGATTCTCAGTCCACTGAGCTCAGTGGCGTATCCAGGGTATGGCAGACAGGGCACGTGCCATGAGCGCTACATGAAGGGGGCGCTGGTGAGTAGCTGGCAGTCTACACACCGCTCAGATGACCCCCAGCATTACACAGTCGGTGCTCTCCTTTCCCGGGAAGGTCTGGGAAAGTGTTTAGTGTGTGGGTCAGGTGACTCCCCCCTCCGGCACTACCCGATGTTCTCCCTGCAGGGTGGGCGCGGCCGTGCAGTATACACAGATGGGCGGCGGGAGGAAGTTGCTGCATGTGGGAGGAAGAGCGGAGTTGTTGCACAGCTGTGCCCCCCCTCCAAATAAAAACGATCGTCACGGCAATAGAGCGATTCTGTCTGTGTGTGTGTGTCTCCCTCCCCACTCCTGTAAGCTCTCAGCTGCTGGAGGGATAGAAACACAGAGAATCGCTCTGTAATTGATGTGCCGATCATCCATTCCTCAGTGTTGGAGCTCCTGCTTGTCATAATGACAAAAGGCAGAGCCAGTTCCAGCAGAACATCTCCAACCTGTACTGTGTGCAGAAAATGGTTCACAGCACAGCAGTAAGATTCAGGGGGTTGCATGATGATGATCTCAGTGTCCCGACTACCGACCATCACAGGGAGGAGGGGGATATTTGCATCTCATCTCACGGTTGGCCAATCATACTTTGCCCATGTTGCAGCCCCTCCCTCTTCCCCTCCCACCCGCCACATTTTGACTTCAGTTCCAGGAAGAAGAATCAGAATCAGTCCTCAGCTTCTACCCATGTGAGTTTTTTTCTTTCTTTATGTTTACTTCAGAGAGCCTGGGGGAGAAGGAGGTTCTGCAGCAGCAGCAGGGACACTGGGACAGTCATGGATTCATTTAGACTTTTAGTGCAGCAGGTGACAGAGGAAGAGAGGAACAGGAACAGCATTCGCTTATCTATTCATGTTGTCATGTATTTACTCTGGCACTATACCCCCTAACCTGGCACTACACCACCTAACCTGGCACTACACCCCCTAACCTGGCACTACACCCCCTAACCTGGCACTACACCCCCTAACCTGGCACTACACCTCCTAACCTGGCACTATACCCCCATAACCTGGCACTACCACCCTAACTTGCCACTACTGTATATCACCTAACCTGGCACTATACCACCCAAACCTGGCACTACTGTATATCACCTAAGCTGGCACTTTGTGTTGGTCTATCACATAAAATACATTCACAATTTTGGTTGTAACATGACAAAATGTGGAACATTTCAAGGGTGTGTGTGTGTGTATATGTGTGTATATATGTGTATGTGTGTGTGTGTGTGTGTGTATATATATATATATATATATATATATATATATATATATATATACACACACACACAATTTTTTATAGTTGGGGCCCCCCTAGTTTTGTTCCTGTGCCCCCTAAATATGAAAGCTAGAGACACCACTGTTGCACAGAAGACGGAGTGACAGTGCAGTGACAGGAGACTCGGGCCACACACCTGCAGCCAGGGGCCACTTGTGCAGTGATAGGTGGCACAGCGCTGTCCCGGAGTAATCGGCAGGGGCCGGATGGCGCTGATCGTACCGTTGCTTGGGTATCATGCAGAAGAGTGCGGGCTGTAACAAGGGTCACACTCTGTACCTGGCTCTCCTTGCCTGCAAGGAGGGCACCAAGAGGGGGCAACTCAGCAAGAAGGCGGCCAAGACCAACAGGTGGCACGACAAATGGTTCTCCCTCTTCCAGAATGTCCTCTTCTGCTTCAAGGGAGAGCAGAGTGCCCGACCCTCCGGACTCTACATGCTGGAGGGTGCCAGCTGCGAGAGGATCCCTCCACCCATAGTGGGCAGCGGGGGCAAGGAGAGCATGGAGAAGCAGGTACCCCACCAATGTCTACCCCATTATATATGTATATATTGAGCTCCACTCCTGCCCAGGACACTAGCTACATGGAGTTAGCATGTTCTCCCTGTGTGGTTCCTCTCCTACTCCAAACACATGCAGGTAGGTGAATTGCACCCTGTGTACAGACTGGCAGTGTACATGGCTAATCATATTCTACACTGACCCTACAATCATAGAGGACCCTACACATATCTATGTATACTTCCATTCAGTCCTGTCCAGCTCTTGGCAGATTTTGAGCCAGCACTCATCTTGGATCATTTTTCGGACATGGGGGGTGGCATGCATAATGTGATCACCCATGTACATTGCCACTTCATACAGACAGGGGACCAACACCTACCAACATGGCTTTGGAGTGTGTCCACACCAAGAGAACATGCAAACTACATGCAGAAAGCTTCCTGGCCCAGATTCAAACCAAGTGAGGCAAGTCCCAACCACTAACCTACTGTTCTCCTTATATACCTGTATTATCTGAAAGATGGGTTTCAACTGTTTTGACAGGGGCGCAGTTTTAGATCTTGCCATAGGTGCAATTTTCACTAGATACGCCTCTGTCTGAGCTCCCAGTCTCTCTCACTAGACTTGCTGGTTCACTGCCACTGAACCCTGTGAGCTCTTCCAATCGCCTTACTTGGTATTTGCCTCAAGCGTTACTCCTGCTTCCCTGCTGGGTTCCTGGCTTGGCACTCCATATACTCCTCAAGCTTCACCCCACTGGCTGGGTCCCTGGATTGGCACCTGCTTAAGTTTCCAGATTCTTCACCCTCCCCGGTTGGTGAGAATACTGCTCCGGTACTTATTTCAGCTACTCACTGTGGTCCCTGGTAACAAGGTGGATAGCCCCTTAGTGGCGACAACTTCCCCTCTACCTCCATCCACGTCAGGTTCTCCAGCCGGCAGAATCGTCCCTTCTGGTTGGACTGCAAGCCTCAGTCCTCAGGCCTAGCAGACCGGGCAGCCCAAAACATGTCCACCCAGACAGCCGTCCAGGTGGCACAGAACCGTGATCACCTGACTCCACCCAAATATATAGGTTCTCCCAGCAGGCTAAGGGGCCAAGAAAAACCCTGCCCATTGGCTGAGACACCCCATATACTCCCAATCTGTCCTTGCATCGTTCTTATTTTATCTAATGTCACCACGTACCCAGCCACCCAGCGACAGAAGAGAGAAGTGCAGTAATTCCAGACTTGGGGTGAAATCAATTGATCCTGAACCATTGGCCAAGGCAACTATACCTGGCCGGTAAACTTAGGAGCAACCCTGCCTAAACATCAGGGTGCTACACATTAATGCAAAGTGTAAAGTATCTTTACAAGTATCCCATGACATTGCGGATAGTAGGGTAATAGTGTCACTAGACACAAAAAAAGCTTTTGATTCTGTGGAGTGGGCGTACTTTTTCCAATTGTTGGTTAAATTGGGCTTTGGAGCTCGGTTTATTTCCTTAGTGATGCTTTTATACTGTGAGCCTAGGGCTCGCATTAGAATTAATGGGCTTATCTCGGACGCATTTGCTATACATAGGGGGACATGGCAGGGGTGTCCTCTTATTCGCATTGGCTATTGAGCCACTGGCTGCGAAGTTAGGAGACAATGACAGAGTCCAAAGCCTTCATATAGGAGAGTTGGAGGAATGTGTGTCCTTGTATCCAGATGATCTGCTATTCCCGGGTCTCTTTATGTACTGCCTTTTCGCTTATTCAGAAATTTGGTGATTACTCAGGGTTCAGAATAAATTGGGCAGAATTTACACTGTTCCCGTTAGATGACCAACAGATACTGAGGCCCATTGGAGGAGGTTCATTAGTGGTTTCAGATAAATTTAAGTATCTGGGAATTACTATTCAACTCACGGTAGATTCATATATGAAAAATAATTTGTGGCCTGTTATTAATACATTTAAGGAAAAAGCCCAACAATGGAAGGATCTTCCTTTAACATCATTGGGGAGAATAAATTTGTTGAGCTCTGGTTCACAGTGGTGCGTTTTGACATGCGATTTGAAATGTCAAATCAGCGGCACTTGCCAGCAATGGCACCGTCCTAATCGGTGCGACACTGCATTTGCGGCGCCGCACCGATTTCAAAAAGTAGTTTCTGTACTACTTTTTGCAATTTCGGGGTGCGATTTTTTTCATTGACATCTGTGCAGAAACCTGCACAGATGTCTGAAATCCCTGCCGAAATCGGGACTGACATGGGTGAGTGAAATTGTGTGAGTTCAGCTAAACTTGTACGGCTTCATTCCTGCAGCTCAGTGTGAACCAGGGCTTAAAGTGGTTGTAAACCCACTTTGACAACTTGCACCTACAGGTAAGCCTAGATCAAGGCTTACCTGTAGGTGCAAGAAATATATCCTTAACCTACACGGTTAAGGAGATATTTGCTAAAAACACAGCACCGATGTCTACGGCGCATGCGCGCCATAGACAACGGCGCAGGCGCACTAGCGGGCCGGCTGCATGAATAGGATCATGCCGGTTTTCTGAATGGGATCGTGCCAGCCCCGCGCGCATGCGTGTGACGTCATCGCCGCTCCGGCCAATCACAGCGCCGGAGCGGCGATATCAGGAAGAAGCTCCGAGGGGACATGGCGGTGGCAGAGAACGAGGAGGACTTCGGGGGCTTTGATTTCAGGTAGGTGCCACATAATGAGCTAGTATGCTAGTCATACTGGCTCATTATGGTTTTGTCTTGCAGGGTTTTTGTCTATATTTTAGCCAATACCCCTGTGTATGTACCTAAGAAAATCTTCCAATAAATGAATGTGTTGATTACTTCCTTTTTATGGAGATCTAAGGCCACTTTCACACTGCCAGTAAAACACTGAGCGTTTTTGAAGCGCTTTTCAGGTGCTTTTGAAGCGCTTTCAATTGAGAGGGGCGTTTTTTCAGCGCACTGCCCCAGTGTGAAAGGATTAATTGATTTTAATGGAAATACGTTTTCAGGCGCTTTTTTTAGCGTGAAAGCGCCTGAAAAGCACCTCAGTGTGAAAGTGGCCTTAGCCTCCTAGGGTGGCCCTGGAAATATTACAGCTTCCAGTGATTAGGGGAGGTTTGGCTTTACGATTTTGCATATATGCACTACCGCACTTCGCAGTTGGTATATGCGCATTGAAGAATATTCCCCCCAACTGAATAACGCGGCCATGGCTATTGAGGGAGCATTGGCTACGTCATATGAAGCATTGTTAAATTTCTTTTACAGGGGAGAGGTGCCTTCAGAAGGGGGTATGGAGGCATTGGCAAGCACTAAAAGGATTCTTAAGATATGCTTGCAGCAGGTGAATGATACTGCCTTGTCTATGTCTCCATATGCACCACTCTGATTTTTTGCCAATCTAGGGGAATCTTTTAAGATACTGGAAAGGGCTAGGTGGGCACACTATGGAGTGAAGTACGTTCATCAGTTATTTGATGCAGGCAAGTTTAAACCCTTTTCTCAATTACAGGTGGAATGGTACAGTCATGCTCGAAATTGTTGGCACCCAGAAATTTTTCCAGAAAATCAAGTATTTCTCACAGAAAAGTATTGCAGTAACGCATGTTTTGCTATACACATGTTTATTCCCTTTGTCTGTATTGGAACAAATCAAAAAAAGGGAGGAAAAAAAGCAAATTGGACATAATGTCACACAAAACTTCAAAAATGGGCTGCTCAAAATTCTTGGCACCCTTAACTTAATATTTGGTTGCACACCCTTTGGAAAAAATAACTGAAATCAGTCGCTTCCTATAACCATCAATAAGCTTCTTACACCTCTCACCCAGAATTTTGGACCACTCTTCCTTTGCAAACTGCTCCAGGTCTCTCTTATTGGAAGGGCGCCTTTTCCCAACAGCAACAGGTGTTCAATGGGATTTAAATCTGGACTCATTGCTGGCCACTTTAGAGCTCTCCATCGCTTTGTTGCCATCCATTTCTGGGTGCTTTTCTCATATGTTTGGGGTCATTTTCCTGCTGGAAGACCCAAGATCTCGGACGCAAACCCAGCTTTCTGACACTGGGCTCTACAGTGCGACCCAAAATCCTTTATTAATCCTCAAATTTCATGATGCCTTGCACACATTCAAGGCACCCAGTGCCAGAGTCAGCAAAACAACCCCAAAACTTCAATGAACCTCCACCACATTTCTCAGTAGGTACTGTGTTCTTTTCTTTGTAGGCCTCTTTCCATTTTTGGTAAACAGTAGAATGATGTGCTTTACCAAAAAGTTCTATCTTGGTCTCATCTGTCCACAAGACGTTTTCCCAGAAGGATTTAGGCTTACTCAAGTACATTTTGGCAAACTGTAGTCTTGCTTTTTTATGTCTCTGTGTCAGTAGTGGGGTCCTCCTGGGTCTCCTGCCATAGCCTTTCATTTCATTTAAATGTCGACGGATAGTTCGCGCTGACACTGATGTTCCCTGAGCCTGCAGGACAGCTTGAACTTCTTTGGAACTTGTTTGGGGCTGCTTATCCACCATCCAGACTATCCTGCGTTGCAACCTTTCATCAATTTTTCTCTTTCGTCCACGCTCAGAGAAATTAGCTACAGTGCCATGGGTTGCAAACTTCTTGATAATGTTGCGCACTGTGGACAAAGGCAAATCTAGATCTCTGGAGATGGACTTGTAACCTTGAGATTGTTGATATTTTTTCACAATTTTGGTTCTCAAGTCCTCAGACAGTTCTCTTTTTCTCTTTCTGTTGTGCATGCTTAGTGTGGCACACACAGACACACAATGCAAAGACTAAGTGAACTTCTCTCCTTTTTATCTGCTTTCAGGTGTGATTTTTATATACACCTGTTACTTGCCCCAGGTGAGTTTAAAGGAGCATCACATGCTTGAAACAATCTTATTTATCCACAATTTTTAAAGGGTGCCAAGAATTTTGAGCAGCCCATTTTTTACATTTTGTGTGACATTATGTCCAATTTGCTTTTTTTCCTCCCTCTTTTTGATTTGTTCCAATACACACAAAGGGAATAAACATGTGTATAGCAAAACATGTGTTACTGCAATACTTTTCTGTGAGAAATACTTGATTTTCTGGAAAAATTTCTGGGGTGCCAACAATTTCGAGCATGACTGTATATACCCGACACCTGGCACTTTCAGTATGTGCAACTTAAACTTGTCCCAATATGGTTCTGGTACCCTTGTTAATTTAAAAGTGAAAGCGCTTCTGTTACAAGCTCAAATACCAAGCTGGTTTCCAATTATTACTCGGCAATAGCCCTTGGTGAGAATAGGCAATGTCACAAAGCACGAGAACACTTGAAAGAGATAGTGCTTGATCTGACGGAGGAAATTTAGTTTGCTTCGAGTTTCAAGTCTGATGTAAACAAGCCATTACCAGCTTGAACAAGCATCTGATCAAACCGATCTTGGTTTGATCATATGCTTTGGAGGCCAGAGGACAGATATAGGGTCTAAAAGACCCCAGATCTCTCCATAAAGAGGACCTCTCATGGCCCATGCTATCACAAGGGATGTTATTTATCCCTTGTGAAAGAAAAAAAAATTCAAGATACAGTGGCAATTTTGTAAACTTTTAATAAAATAAAATGAAAAAGATATTTAAACGGCCCCCGCTCCTTCGTGCAATTATGAACACACACATTGGCCCCGCAAGCATGTGCAAACAGCAACAAACCTGCATTTTGTTTTGACCCGGAGTCAGGAGCCGGGACAGTGTATGGTTGAAGGGGGCCCCATCAGGTAGGCTGTACGGGGCCCCATAATTTGTAACACCAGCCCTGGGTAAATCCGCTTTCACAGCACTATGTGGGTGCACACACTATCCAGATACAGGACTTGCTCGGCTCCTACAGCGGGCTCCTGTCTCTCCAATTTCGTTCACATGCAGAAACAACAATAGCACACAGGCCCTAATGTAATTCCGTATAAAACCGTTTATTGCAATGTTTATAAATGCACTTACATTGTGTCAGACAAAATTCAGCATTTAAAATCAGGAAGTCCAGGGCGCCAGTGCGCTCCACTCAGATCTCTAGACACCACGTTATAGGAGTCTAGACCAGTGTTTCTCAATTCCAGTCCTCAAGGCACCCCAACAAGTCATATTTTCAGGATTTCTCTCAGATGAAACGGCTGTGGTAATTGCTAATGCCGCGTACACACGATCGTTTTTAATGTCGTTTTCAAAAACGACGTTTTTCTCGACGTGATTTTTCTTGTTTCCTCTCAAGCCTGTCTTGCATACACACGTTCATTAAAAAAAACACTCGAGTGAAGTGCAGTGACGTACAACACGTACGACGGCACTATAAAGGGGAAGTTCCGTTCGAATGGCGTCACCCTTCATGTTAGTAAAGTTTGTTGAGCGACGATTCGCGCTTTTCAGCCCCGCGTTTTTTTCCCCTCGTAAAAGCATACACACCAGTGGCGTAGCGTGGGTTGTCAGCGCCCAGCGCAGGGCAAGAGATTTGCGCCCCCCAAACCGCGGATTTTTAGCACTCTGAGTCCCTATAGCTAGTACAGTAGTACTGACCAACCTGATTCCTACACCGACCTACTTGACCACTATACTAACCTACCTGATTCCTATACTGACCTGCCTGATACCTACACTGACCACTAAACTGACCTATCTTATTGCTATACTGACCACTACACTGACCCACCTGATTCCTACACTGTCCATTACACACCTTATTATTGCTCACTGATTGGTTGCTAGACAATACTGCACATAATTACCGCTTACCCATTGTTTGCTAGAGGTTACTGCACATCATTACTACAAACTGGTTGCTAGAGGTCACTGCAAAATATTATTGCTCACTGATTAGTTGCTAGAGATTACAGCAGATAATTACTCTTTAATGATTGGTTGCTGAAGGTTACTGCACATCATTACCACTCACTGGTTGCTACAGGTTACTGCACATTATTAATATTCCCCAATTGGTTGCTAGACATTGCAGCACATCATTACGGCTCACTGATTGGTTGCTAGAGGTTACAGCACATCATTACAACCCACTGATTTGTTGCTTAAGGTTACAGCACATCATCTCACTGCCTGCACACCACAGACTGCGGAAGTGATGGGACCCACCAATAGACAGAGAAGAATAACTAGAACTAATTATTAGCAATGAGGGTTGAGGGGTGCGCTGTGTATTGAGTGCAAGGCTGAGGTATGCGCTTTGTATGTAATGCAGTGTTGAGAGGTGCACTGTGTATGGAGTGCAGGGTTGAGAGGTGTGCTGTGTACTGAATGCAGGGTTTAGAGGTGCGCTGTGTGTGGCGTGCAGGGTTGAGGGGGTGTGCTGTGTACAGCGTGCAGGGTTGAGGGGGGTGCGCTGTGTACGGCGTGCAGGGTTGAGGGGGGTGCGCTGTGTACGGCGTGCAGGGTTGAGGGGGTGTGCTGTGTATGGCGTGCAGGGTTGAGGGGGTGTGCTGTGTATGGCGTGCAGGGTTGAGGGGGTGCGCTGTGTATGGCGTGCAGGGTTGAGGGGGTGCGCTGTGTGTGGCGTGCAGGGTTGGGGGTGCACTGTGTGTGTCGTGCAGGGTTGGGGGGTGCGCTGTGTGTGGCGTGCAGGGTTGGGGGGTGCGCTGTGTGTGGCGCGCAGGGTTGGGGGGTGCGCTGTGTGTGGCATGCAGGGTTGAGGGGGTTGCGCTGTGTGTGGCATGCAGGGTTGAGGGGGTTGCGCTGTGTGTGGCATGCAGGGTTGAGGGGGTTGCGCTGTGTGTGGCATGCAGGGTTGAGGGGGTTGCGCTGTGTGTGTGGCTTGCAGGGTTGAGGGGGTGCGCTGTGTGTGGCTTGCAGGGTTGAGGGGGGTGCTGTGTGTGGCGTGCAGGGATGAGGGGGGTGCGCTGTGTGTGGCTTACAGGAATGAGGGGGTGCGCTGTGTGTGGCTTGCAGGGATGAGGGGGGTGTGGTTTGCAGGGATGAGGGGGGTGCGCTGTGTGTGGTTTGCAGGGATGAGGGGGTGCGCTGTGTGTGGCTTGCAGGGTTGAGGGGGATGCGCTGTATGTGGCGTGCAGGGTTGAGGGGGGTGCGCTGTGTGTGGCTTGCAGGGTTCGGGGGGTGCGCTGTGTGCGGAGTGCAGGGTTGAAGGGGGTGTGCTGTGTACATCTCCCCCCCCCCCCCCAATACAAAGCTCTCTTTCCCACAGATTCCAGTTCAGAGCTTAGCCCCAGCTCCCCTCCGGCTGCCATCATCCCATACAGAGCTTTCCTCTGTAGAGGAGTACTCACAATGTCCGTGCAGCTGCCGGTGAGGGGCTTCTGTCTGTGTGGATGATGCCTCATCCTCTTCCTCCTGGCCCCGGTTTCCTCCAGTCCTGGGGTGGTTGGTGCAGGGTCAGAGTGTCGGTGTCCTGAGAAACACCGGGGCCGTGTAGCAACACTGACAGTCACAGACAGGACTCAGGAGAAGCAGCGGTGGTCGGAAGTCTGGGCTGTGGGGCGGGCTAAGTGGACGGAAAGCATGTCGCACGAGCCGGGATCCTGGACCTCGTGTGTGGGGAGTTGCGTGTAATGGAGAGGATGCCTCGTAAGTCGCCTGCCCTTCTCCTTCCCCCCAGTCTCCGCACGGTCACAATCCCTGGGATCATCATAGATGGTCTTCAGTGTTCATTTACTCACTGCTGTGTCAGTGTCACCGCTGGAGCCTAAGCCGGGACTGCACCACAACTTCTTTCTCATAGCGAAGCGGAAGAGCTCACAGTCTCCTAGACACACACTACCGTTTTTCACGTCGTTAAAAAAAACTATGTGAAAAAATAGAGCAGGTTCTCATTTTTTTTAGCCCATTTTTCACGTCGTTAAAAATGCTCTGGAGCCTGCACACGATCGTTTTTAATGCCAAATTTAAAAAATAGCATTTTTAACGACGTGAAAAACGATCGTGTGTATGCGGCATTAGTCAGTGAAACTGATCAAATCACCTTTGCAAAATAACTGAAAGCCTGAAAACATGACCTGTTGGGGCGCCTTGAGGACTGGAGTTTAAAAAGACTGGTCTAGACAAGCGTTTACATAAAGATTCAGCACTCAAAGCGAATCCCTCAGTGGTTAGACTGGAAAGGAAGGTAACATGGCTGGAAAAAAAAACCTGGTGTTCAGCAATCCAGTGAATAGACAGCGGTTAAAATGGTAGTTCCCAGGATAAAAACGGCTTGTATACAAGTTCAATTGGCGTGGTTAGTTCAGACATATACTTCGTCCTACATGTTTTGTCATATGTGACATCATCTGGGACATTGGACACAGCCATCATGTGATCAGGAGGGCCAATCACAGAGCTCTCCTGCCGATCTGAGATGCAGCATGTCCGGGGGATATGAGCGCATCGGGATTGCGTGGCTGCGCGATCCCGCTCCTTCTGAGGGACATTCAGTAACGTCCACTCAGAAGGACGAAACGCCCATCCAGCCATTTATATGCAATGACCGTGTGGGAGGTTAAACGATAATAGTGTTCCTTTATTTTTATATTTTTAAAATAATTTTTATCTTTTCTTATTATTCATAGCTTTTTTTACTTTGGATGTGAGCCACATAGGTTTTATTTTTTGCCTTTTAAGCTTGTTCCCCATCGGAATATACTTTGCAGGCTGTTCACATACAGTCTTTCTTTTATATGAACATTAGTAATAAGCTCTGCATTGTTTGAGATTACCAGGTCCAGCAGAGCATAATTTCTAGTTGGAGCCTCTATGAACTGTACCATAAAATTGTCTTGTAATAGGTTTATAAACAAATCCCACAACAGTAAAATTAGTCTGCAAATGCACTAAAGCATGCTTGTTATACTCACTGTGAAACCTAAGGGGTTCATTCTCCGCATTGTGTAAAAAGGCTGTTTGATCCTGTCTTCTCTGATCCTCCCCTTCTTCCATTGTCCCCAATCTATCTCCTGATAGTACAGAGCCTTTGGAATCACTGCACATGCTCAGTTTGATGTGTATTGCTAGAGAGTTTTGTTCTCATTTTGGGGAGGGTTCATGTGATCAGCACTGGGCCAATCAGCACTGTGCTGACAGAGGGTCAGGGGTCCTGCTGCCTCATAGGACAGTCAGAGTAGAATGAAAACTCCTCCTACAAGCTTTAACCAGACACTGATAGAAGTCACAAGATTCCTATATACTGCTAATGAGAAAAGGTATTTAGCAGTCTATATTTACTAAAGTAATTGCATTTCCATGTTCTGTGCACTGTGAGAGACCATATATAGTGAATGCAGGGCCCTGGGTTTAGTAACACTTTAACTGTTCCAGCAGTGCCATAACTTTAGTCAATATCAGGGTAATTAAAATCCCCTCATTATTATCACCATCCTAGCCAGTGACGGTCTGCCCATAGGGGGCTACTCAAGCTACTCATCATAAAAAATAAATGAATAATGGCTCTTAAAATGTGTGTGGGATGCCGGACACACAGGTGTATGGGGAAAAAATGTGATTGCAAACAAGAAGCTCTATTGGCTTCCTTTGGAAAGTCCTTGGGGCGCTGAGTTCTGCGTCCTGAACACCCTCACTGTATCATTGTTCCCTGATGTGGTTAGTGATTGACGGGTCCCACGCTGTCCCTTACGGTTTCCCAGACTCATCCTGACCGGTCCGAAGGTGGATGGAAGGCGACTTGCTGTGAAAGCTGTGAGTATGAGGGGGATGGAGAAGGGGGGGGACACCCTATGTAAGATGTAAAGTAGGACTCTGATGGGGACACCTGATGTGAAGAAGGACTCTGATGGGGACATCTGATGTGAAGGGGACTCTGATGGGGACATCTGATGTGAAGGGGGACCCTAGTGTGGACATCTTATGTAGAGGGGGACTCTGATGGGGACATCTGATGTGAAGAAGGACTCTGATGGGGGGGACACCCGATGTAAGGGAGGACTCTGATAGGGGCATCTGAGGTGTAGGAGGACTCTGATGGGGACATCTGATGTGAAGGAGGACTCTGATGGGGACATCTGATGTGAAGGGGGACTCTGATGGGGACATCTGATGTAAAGGGGGACTCTGATGGGGACATCTGATGTAAAGGGGGACTCTGATGGGGACATCTGATGTAAATGGGGACTCTGATGGGGACATCTGATGTAAAGGGGGGCTCTGATGAGGACACCTGATCTATAGGGGGACACTGATTGGGACACCTGATGTATAGGGGGATGCTGATGGGGACACCTGCTGTAAAGGGGGCATTGGGACACCTGATGTATAGGGGGATGCTGATGGGGACACCTGTTGTAAAAGGGGACTGTGATTGGGACACCTGATGTTAAGTGGTTTTATTTTATTTTACTTGAAATGTGGATGTGATTGGCCTACTGTGATGGGCACAGCGAGGCTGCATATGATGGGCACAGTGAGGTTGCAATTGATGGGCACAGTTTTATCTAGCAGTAATGATACATAATCACCTGATAAATGGCTATTTACAGTCCAGGGAGGCCCGGAATGGAAATGGAGGGCCGGGCATGACAAGGTGGAGAGTAAAGGCAACAGAGGGTTAAAGAAAGCTGGGAAGAGTAAAGAGGGAGGAGACAGGAGTAATATGTCGCAGGTAGCATCGTTTTAAACATGACTGCTCTGGATGCGGGGGTAATCACCCCTTGTCCCGATGCTTTAAAAAGGGCAAGCGTGCCGGTGACGTTGCTCACAAGAGGGACGACGCCGGTGAGGGAGGAAAGGATGCATTTTTTTCTAAGTAGATACCCAGATAGGGCGGCTGCAGAGCTATTGACAATGGGTTTTTCAGAGGGTTTTCAAATACCGTGCTCTCTGGAGGTGGTGCCTACTAAAGCAAGGAATTTGCAGTCGGCATTGGCTAATCCAGGGGTGGTTTTGGACAAATTGAAAAAAGAGGTGGCGTTGGGACGTATGTGGGGGCCATTTCGGGAGAAGCCACTTAGTAACCTGGTGGTGTCACCGCTTGGGGTGGTGCCTAAGAAGGAACCGAATAAATTTCGGCTTATTCACCACCTTTCATTGCCAAGAGGGGGGTCTGTCAATGACTCCATAGATCCTGAGGCTTGCACGGTTTCGTACACGTCCTTTGATGCGGCAGTGGGGTGGGTGAGGCGTTATGGGCACGGGTCGCTCATGCCTAAAGCAGACATTGAGTCAGCTTTCTGTCTGCTGCCGGTACACCCGGACAGTTTTTGGCTGTTAGGGTGCTGCTGGGAGGGGGCGTTTTATGTGAATCAGTCTGCCCATGGGATGCTCCATCTCGTGCGCCATGTTTGAAAAGTTCAGCTCCTTTTTAGAATGGGTGGTGCGTGACGTGTCGGGGGTGGATTCAGTTATCCATTACCTGGATGATTTTTTGTTTGTGGACCCCCCTCCTCCAAGGTGTGTGCGATTTTGTTGGCTACATTGCAGGTAGGTTTGGGGGCCCGTTAGCAGCGGAGAAGACCGAGGGCCCTAAGACGGAGCTTAGTTTTTTAGGAATCGTGATTGATTCCGAGGGCATGGAATGTAGGTTGCCAGCAGATAAGGTGGACGCACTTTCGGGGTGAGATTATGGGGGATGAGAGGGAAGAGGAAGGTGCAACTGCGTGGACTTCAATCCTTACTGGGTAAGTTGAATTTTGCGTGTCGGATTATTCCCATGGGGCGGGTTTTTTGTCGACGGCTGTCGGCTGCTACGGCGGGGGTGCGGGCCCCAACGCATTTCATTAGGCTCAATGAGGAACATAAGGAGGATTTGAAGGTGTGGCACACGTTTTTGGAAACTTACAACGGAAGATCGGTGTGGATGGGGGGGCCCGGTGAGCAATTTTGATTTAGAATTGGTTACGGATGCAGCTGGGTCCACGGGTTATGGAGCATTTTTCCAAGGGCAATGGAGCTCAGAGGCCTGGCCAAAGTCTTGGGTGGAAGCGGGGTTCATTCGTAACCTGGTATTGCTGGAACTGTTTCCGGTGATATTGGCTATGGAGCTGTGGGGGGCGCAGTGTTAGAACCTGAAGATTAGGTTGAACTGTGACAATATGGGGGTGGTGCAAGTCCTCAATCGGATTACCGCTTCGTCGAGACAGGTGGTACGGTTGCTGCGCCATCTCGTATTGCGTTGTTTACAGTTGAACATTTTTCTATATGCTGTACATATCCCCGGGGTTGACAACACTCAAGCTGATTCACTGTCTCGGTTTCAGTGGGACCGTTTCAGGGAACTGGCGCCGGCTGCAGAGAGGGATGGGACGCCTTGCCCGGGTTGGCTTTGGGAGGTTGCTTTGGAGCCGCCGCAGGCTGGATCAGGAAGTCGGTAAGTGGGCCGACGTGGGTGGCATATGCCAAAATCTGGAGTGAGTGGGCCGCGTTCATACGGCTAGTGGGTGCTGAGCTGGGCGCGTCCGAGACCAGGTTATTGGTGGATTGCTTTGTAACTAGGCACATGGAAGCGGGGGGTTCGGTGTCGGGGATTGAGAAAAAGCTGTCAGGCTTGGCGTTTCTGTTCAAACTCCAGGGCGTGCCGGATTTCACTAAGGATTTCTGGGTAAGGCAGGCGTTAAAAGGGTATTGAAAGGCTCACCCTCACAGAGACACACGGCGGCCTGTGTCTTTTGCTATTTTACAAGTGCTTTGCGAGAGATTGGCCGGGGTGTGTTCCTCTGTTTATGAGGTTAAGTTGTTTTATGCGGCTTTTTCTATCGCGTTTTTTGGAGCATTTAGGGTGGGGGAGCTGGTGTGCCCGTCTAAACAGAGGGCTGGGGGATTGCTGGTACAGGATGTGGAAGCTTTGGGCGATAGGGTGCGGTTGAGGTTGAGGAGGTCAAAAACAGATCAAAGAGGGAGAGGGGTGATGGTGCAGTTGTTTTTCCTGCCTGGGGCTCTGGTCTGTCCAGTAAGGGTGGTGAGAGATTTTCTGGAAGTTAGGCCGGCCGGGGGTGGGCCTTTTTTGGTACATAGGGATGGATCATTTTTATTAAGGTTTCAATTCGTGGCAGTTTTCCGCAAATGCCTGTGGGCGGCGGGGTATGACTGTACGCAATTTGCTTCACACTCCTTCCGCATTGGGGCGGCCAATGAGGCTGCCCGCTGTGGTTTGGATGAGGCGGCGGTAAAACGGATTGGGAGATGGGAGTCCAGAAGGTTTCGTTCTTATGTTCGCCCCCATTTATTGGAGGAGAGGGGGGAATGAGCAGGCCCTGGAGGAGGGGGCGAGGGGATTGTTGG
Organism: Rana muscosa; assembly: GCA_029206835.1. Taxonomy (NCBI): domain Eukaryota; kingdom Metazoa; phylum Chordata; class Amphibia; order Anura; family Ranidae; genus Rana; species Rana muscosa. Next base: position 343,895,530 of record CM055117.1, on the reverse strand, counting down.
CATTGATGTGGTGTTTTTTTCTGCTGTTTGAATTATGTTGTGGTATTTAGTTTCAGATGGAGGTCCGACACGCCTCATCTGGATTCTGGGGCATTCTTATATCTTTTGGGGGGCTAAGAGAGCAGACGTCAGGCAGGAGGGCAGGCAGTTGGGGATACACAGGAGGGAGGCTTGCGTCAGGTGGATAGGCATCCCGGGAATGGTATGGAGTAGGGTGGTACCAGAGGTGTTCCGGTACGCCTGGTTGGATAGACCGCCGGACGTTTTGGTATTGCACATGGGGGGGGGGGAAGACTTGGGGGTCAGGGTCATTGGGGCTCTGCTCTCCGCCGTAAAGTCAGATTTCTTGCCACTTAGAGAGGCTTTCCCTGGGACGTTGTTAGTATGGTCTGACATTGTAGCTCGAACCTCGTGGCAGATGGCGAGATCAGTAGCTCAGATTAACAAGGCACGGATCAAGTTGAATAAACTGGTGGGTAGTTTCCTTGCCACTAATGGGGGGCTGGTGGTACGGCACATAGAGTTTGGAGGTTAATGTGGGTATGTATTTGAGGAGGGATGGAGTGCATCTTTCTGATGTGGGTATGGATTTATGGGCATTGGGGATTCAGGATGGGATCCAGCGTGCCCTGTGAGTGTGGAGGGGCCCTTAAGGGTAAGGGGTTACCCTTGCGGGCTGTGGCGGTGTCTTTGGCCGTGGCAGAAAACAGATGTGATGGAAGTGGTGGGGGGCTCATCGGTGGTATATGCCCCTCTGGTGTATTCCAGTGGAACTGTGTCTGCTGGAGTATGGGTATGGTTGCACTGCGGGAAGGGGTTATCTCCGAGCTGTGATACGGCTGGAGGCCTGGTATGGTAAAATTTTGGCCCCGCAGTGTATTGGTGGAAAAAGTGTTAAAAAGTTCAGGGGTGTCGTCAGAGACCAATAGACTGGGAGTTAAACTGTTTTGGTAGATGTGTTAATAAAGTTATGTAGCACACAGACCCTTTTCTCCTGCCTACCTTCTCCTTGCAGGGATAAAGGCACACCGTGCCACATGCCCGGATCCTCCTGGTTTAAGAGGTTGAGCGGTGTTCTTACAATTTTGGGTCCTGCAGCGAGTTGCCTCCCTCCATTGGTTCTCGTCCCTAGAGTATAGGGAAAAGTCTGTGTTCTTCCTCCTCAAAGAAAGCCAATGTCCAAACAGTGTTTAAACTTCAAACAGAAGAGTTTATTTTATCTTGCTTGAAACAGATTTGGGAATAGGTTGAAGATAGAGACAAAGTAGTGTGAGGGGGCGTTAGCTCGGCAGCGGGTGTGTGTGACCCCCGGGATGGGCTCCCCACACAAAACAGGCCCAGCAAACGGAGGTTGTGGTTTTCAAAATCAAAAAGGTGCGGTTTATTTTCTATTTACAGTGACAAAACACAGCAAAGCAAAAGAAACATAACCAAAATAAATCCTGGTCAAGTTGACCTCTGACTAAACATACAGGTTTCCTAACTAACAACTGGGATCAGCCTAGTGCTGTCCTAGTCCCTAAGTCCCTGGTTTTAAATGTCCAAGCAAATAGCCACACAGGCTTTGTCTCACCGCACAGGGGTTCACTCTCCCTAGACAGTCCACACAGGTCTGGTTCCAGGCATGAGCTAACATCTAATGAAGCTGGGAGTTCTTATAGAGGCCTAAATGAGCTGACAAGCTTCAGCTGGTCTCATCAACTCCCTGTCTGCACGACGCCCAGCCCTCTCCCTAGAGGTATGAGTCATCCATGAGCCCACTAGCCTTATACAACTCTCCACCTAGTTGTATAAGTCGGCGTAAAGCCTGAATCTGGGCGAAATATATCTACCCCCCTGGATGCAACCAGGTGACTTTACCTTCCTGCTGTCACATACCCCCCCCTCTTGTTTTAACCTCGGGGTTGGAACACCAGCAATCAGGCATTCATGTACTCGAGACAAAGCATCCACATTCCCCATTTGAACGCCAGGGCGATGCTTTACTGTGAAGTTGAATTCCTGGAGGGCCAGGAACCACCTATTCACTCTTCTATTTGTTTCCTTGTTTTGAGCCATCCACTTTAACGGAGCGTGATCCGTAACCATGTCAAAGTGCCTACCTAGCAGGTAGTACCGAAGGGAATCTAGAGCCCACTTCACCGCTAAACACTCCTTTTCAACGGTGGCGTAATTTACCTCATGGGACTTCAACTTCCTGCTGAGGTAAATGACTGGGTGCTCTTCCCCGTTCCAGACCTGGGACAATACTGCTCCTAACCCCACATCTGACGCATCACTTTGTACGACAAAGTCTTTAGAGAAGTCGGGTGAGTACAACACTGGCTGGCTACATAAGGCTTGTTTCAAGAATTGGAATGCTGCCTCAGCCTCGGGGGTCCATTTAATCATGACCGACCCTTTCCCCTTCGTCAGGTTGGTTAGGGGCACAGCCTTAGAAGCAAAGTGGGGAATGAATCGCCGATAATACCCAGCGATTCCCAGAAAGGCTCGTACCTGCTTCTTGCTGTTGGGACGTGGCCAACTCTGGATGGCCTCGACTTTGTTGAGTTGGGGTTTTATTACTCCCCTCCCAATGGTGTACCCAAGATATTTGGCCTCCTCCTGCCCAAATGGTACACTTCTTGGGGTTAGCCGTAAACCCCGCTTCCCGAACAGAGTCCAGGACTGCTTGCACTTTTGGCAGATGTGAGGCCCAATCTGTGCTATGGACAATTACGTCATCCAGGTAAGCCGCAGCATACTTCCGATGGGGCCTCAGCATCTGGTCCATTTTCCGCTGGAATGTGGCCGGCGCATTCTGTAACCCGAACGGCATTCTTTTATATTGGAACGCCCCGTCTGGGGTTACAAATGCGGTTTTCTCTTTGGCCGACTTGGCCAGGGGGATTTGCCAATACCCTTTTTTGTGAGGTCAAGAGTCGTCATGTATCGGGCTGTTCCCAGCCGGTCGATCAACTCATCTATACGTGGCATGGGGTAGGTGTCAAATTTTGTAACTTTGTTCAACTGACGAAAATCGTTACAAAATCGCCAGCTCCCATCCGGTTTAGGCACCAACACGATGGGACTAGACCAATCACTTTGGGACTCCTCTATCACCCCTAAGTTCAGCATTTTCTGTACTTCCTCCCGTATTGCCTCCCGTCGAGCCTCTGGGATCCGATAGGGTTTTAACTTCACCCTTTCACCGGGCGGGGTAATGATGTCATGCTCTACCCCAGATGTTTGTCCCGGCAGCTCAGAGAATACCTCCTTGTTGCGAAGCACAAACTCCTTAACCTCCTGTTGTTGGGGTTGTGACAAGGTGGCTGCTATTCCAACCTCAGGAATCACGCAACCAGTTTGAGCTGGTGACCAAGTGTCTGCGACTAGGGACTCTCTATCCCTCCAGGCTTTCAACAGATTAACGTGATAGATCTGTTCGGGCTTTCGCCTTCCTGGTTGTCTGACCTTGTAATTCACTTCGCTCACTTTTTCCATTATCTCGTAGGGGCCTTGCCATTTGGCAAGGAATTTACTTTCAACCGTAGGGACAAGTACCAATATCCTATCCCCCGGGGAAAAGGTACGGGTCTTGGCTCCACGGTTGTACACTCTCTGCTGTGCCAACTGCGCTTGGGCCAAATGTTCCTTCACGATGGGCATTACCTGTGCAATTCGATCTTGCATCAGGGCGACATGCTCAATCACACTCCTGTGGGGAGAACTCTCACTTTCCCAAGTTTCCTTGGCAATATCCAACAGCCCTCTTGGGTGTCTCCCATACAGTAACTCAAAGGGGGAGAATCCCGTAGAGGATTGGGGCACCTCCCTAATAGCAAACATCAAATAAGGAAGTAAACAGTCCCAATCCTTTCCATCTCTATCCACCACTTTCTTCAACATTTGTTTTAGGGTTTTGTTGAATCTTTCAACCAGCCCATCGGTTTGGGGGTGATACACAGACGTATGCAATTGCGTCACTTTGAACAATTTACACAGCTCTTTCATAACCCGGGACATAAAGGGTGTACCTTGGTCCGTAAGCAGTTCTTTACAAATACCCACCCGGCTAAAAACAAGAGATAGCTCTTTGGCTATGGTTTTGGCCGAGGTATTTCGGAGAGGGATCGCTTCTGGATAACGGGTGGCATAGTCCATTATAACTAATATGTACTGGTGCCCCCTAGCGGACTTGATTATAGGACCTACCAAATCCATGGCGATCCTCTCAAACGGGACCTCAATGATGGGTAGAGGGACCAGCGGGCTACGGAAATGTGGCATCGGGGCCAACCTCTGACACACAGGGCAGGAGGAACAATAATTTTCTACGTCCTTCATCACCCCCGGCCAATAGAATCTCTGTAATACCCTCTCTCGGGTTTTCTCTGTCCCCAGATGACCTCCAAGAATGTGCCCATGGGCCAACTCCAACACCAACTTCCTGTAAGGTTTGGGCACCACAAGCTGCTCAACGGTTTCTTCTGCCCTTTTTGCCACCCGATACAGTAGGTCCTTCTCTACGCTGAAGTATGGGTAAGTGCAGGTATTATCTGGGTTCACTAACTCGCCATCTATTTTCACTACGTTTTCCCGTGCCTTTATTAGGGCGGGGTCTTTCAACTGTTCTGTGGCAAAGTTTTCCCTGTGAACCTCAAGATCAGAAAACTCCACAGACGGTAGGTTTTCGTCTGAGGAGGTGGGCTCCTCTCCAGTTTCTTGAGTCTCCCCTGCCAATACTGATAAGGGAAATTCCGGAGAGTCCTCACCACTCTCAGGGGAGTTCTGGCTATCACATTCCTGGTACATAGGGGCACCAGTGAGGGGCTCAGGATCATCCCACAGTTCCCAGAACTTCGGAAAATCCCTTCCCACAATGGCGTCATGCGGTAACTGAGATACTAAGCCCACTGGATGAGAGAGGGTACCTTTGGGGGTCTCGAAACACACTGTAGTCACTGGATACTCTCGGGTGTCCCCATGCACACAAATAACAGCTACCTTGCTATTCCCAGAGACCTCTGTTTTAACTAACTCAGCCTTTATCAGGGTCACAAGGCTACCTGAATCCAGCAATACCACAACATTTCTACCATTAACACACATTTTGCATAAATGTTTCTCAGTTCCTCGAATGGCAGTGCATGCGACTGTCGCACACAGCGACTGACGTCTGCCCGTCAGAAAGTCACACTGCATGGGTTCCTCCACAACCGGGCAATTGGCTGCAATATGTCCCGCTTGCCGGCAGCGGTAGCAAACGATCCTTCTTGCCGCCTCTTGAGCCGCTGATTTCCCAGGCTGTTCTCGCCAAACTTGGGGTAGAGCTCCCACCCTCTCACTCTCTCCACCCTCACCCCTTGGAATCCTCTTATCCGCCCCTGGGGATGGTCTGGTCTTAGGGTGGAAAGTCCGAGTGTCTCTGGAAGAGGCCGTCAGGTTCTCTGTAGCCAAGTATTTCTCCACACGATCCACAAGACCATCGGCCGTCTCTGGGTCTCCATGGCTTACCCACTTTTGGATGGCAGTAGGAAGAGCTCTCAAAAACCGATCCATTACAACACGTTCCACAATCTTTGGTGCGGACAAAGTCTCTGGCTGTAGCCACTTTCTGCTCAGGTGAATGAGATCATACATTTGAGACCTGGGGGGTTTTCCAAGCTGGAAAGTCCAGTTATGCACACGCTGAGCCCGGACAGCCTGGGTGACACCCAGCCTTGCCAAAATTTCAGCTTTTAGCATCACATAGTCTTTTGCTTGGTTAGGCTCTAGGTCATAGTAAGCTTTCTGCGATTCACCAGTTAACAGAGGAGCCACCAGTCCAGCCCACTGCTCCTCAGGCCACTTTTCTCTTTCAGCGGTCCTTTCAAATGTGGTCAAAAATACCTCTGGATCATCCTCTCCAGTCATTTTTGTCAATAAACGACTCACCCCAAAGGACGCGGTATTAGTGGGACGGCTTTCCTCACTGGTCTGCGGACGTTGCTGCATTACTGCTTCCATTTGTTGTAGTCTCTGCTCTTGCTTCTGTAACAGGTCTATGAAGCGGGCCTCAGATTGCTGCTGGGCTTGTTGCTGAGCTTCCAGACTCTGTTGGTGAGCTTGCTGCTGGGCTGCAAGGCTCTGTTGATGAGCTTGCTGCTGGGCTGCAAGGCTCCTTTGCAAACCTGCATTTGTCTGCTGTTGATTGGCATTTGCTAGAGCCAGCTGTTTCAGTATCTCCTCCATGCTGGCTTAAAAAAAAACTGCCACTGGTTCTCCACCAACTGTGAGGGGGTTAGCTCGGCAGCGGGTGTGTGTGACCCCCGGGATGGGCTCCCCACACAAAACAGGCCCAGCAAACGGAGGTTGTGGTTTTCAAAATCAAAAAGGTGCGGTTTATTTTCTATTTACAGTGACAAAACACAGCAAAGCAAAAGAAACATAACCAAAATAAATCCTGGTCAAGTTGACCTCTGACTAAACATACAGGTTTCCTAACTAACAACTGGGATCAGCCTAGTGCTGTCCTAGTCCCTAAGTCCCTGGTTTTAAATGTCCAAGCAAATAGCCACACAGGCTTTGTCTCACCGCACAGGGGTTCACTCTCCCTAGACAGTCCACACAGGTCTGGTTCCAGGCATGAGCTAACATCTAATGAAGCTGGGAGTTCTTATAGAGGCCTAAATGAGCTGACAAGCTTCAGCTGGTCTCATCAACTCCCTGTCTGCACGACGCCCAGCCCTCTCCCTAGAGGTATGAGTCATCCATGAGCCCACTAGCCTTATACAACTCTCCACCTAGTTGTATAAGTCGGCGTAAAGCCTGAATCTGGGCGAAATATATCTACCCCCCTGGATGCAACCAGGTGACTTTACCTTCCTGCTGTCACAGTAGGTAGAGGGACAGGTTCAGGCACGCGACACCCAACTACCCTATTCTTCACTCAAGCCTGAGTATGAATTGCTCACCCGGATAGATCCCTCTCACAGTTCTAGCAGCCGGAGTGAAGCACGAACAGTTTCTTGAAGTTAGTCCCCTTCACGGACAAGTCTAAGTAATTCTCTGCCACAGAATCCTTTTAGTTACTGAGTTAGAACTTTGAAACTCCCATAGATTAATAGAGACCATAGGTGTCAATGGGACACGCTACAGGAGCTATACTGCAACTCACGAATCCTTCCCTCTGATAGGTAACCAGGCCTCTCCTTCACCATGAATTCTTTCACTGATCCATCGGACAGGTCCTCCCCCGGTTTCCTCTCCTTCAGAGCGGGCCACCCTCACACGGGTTCCCTGGGACTCCAGTGTGCTGGTTGTAGACCCAGTTGAAGGTACTGGGCCTACTTGGAATGTTGTAGCCTCGAGCTAAAGGTACCCGAGACTCCTCGACCAGTTCACGCACCCCCTGGCCAGCAAGGCCAACGAGCGCGACTTCGCCACCAGGGGACCTCCCCTGCACTCCCCCTATGGGGCACACACTCTCTCTCTACTCCTGGCGTCTGCCCTTTATGTACCCTCTCCCGGCATGCACAGCAAGCAGAACCGGCCCACCACACGGTAGCTGGGAGAGGACACCAAATCATACCACAACGCCACCTGCGGTTCAACCCAAGACCCAGGCAACAGCGCCACCTCAGGCCCAGGGGAACTATACACCAGGCAATAACATGGCAGAGCAGAGTCCATATTAAACAGAATTGTAGTCTGGGCCATACTATTGCCCAGACTGCCCCTAAATTTACAGCATAGCGACCCCATTTTTGGGGGTCCCGCTACAGTTATTTAAGTGAAAGTATAAATTTATATTTGTGTTTTTTATCTAATAATGTTTTAATAAAAAGGCTGTTATGGCCAGTTATACTCCAACACTGGTGTGGTCTAATTATTATAGATTGGTTAAGATAAGGGATAGGTAATATAAGGGGGTAAATTGGTATGGGTAAATTGTTGGGAATATCTTGATTACACTGGTCATGCATTATTACCAGGTTAATTTTTCAGTTTGTTTGCACCCCCCAAAAAATTTTGAGCACCAGCCAACACTAGTCCTAGGCCTTGCAGCCCTTTCAATTTGTACAAGGAGCTGAGTCTCCACCCCCTCATTAACACTGGGTGTGCCTATAACAAAATCCAATGATTAACTTTGAACTATGCTCATCTTTATGCAGTTTCATCCATAATGCTTCAGTCTCATCACACTCTCCATCAACTGGGTCCTCTTTCACACTCACTTTGATTTCACTTCTCTCATAGAGACAGACCCCCACCACCTTTCCTTTTTACCCTGTCTCTCTGAAAGAGAGCATAACCAGGAATAGTGAAGAATGAAGCCAAGATTTAGCAATACCAAGTAAAATCATAGTTCTCTTCATGCACCAAAGTTTCTAACTCTCCTATTTTGCTTGGCAGACTTCTGGCATTGGTGAACAAACACTAATGCATTATCACATTTTGCTCTTGTATTTTGGATATCTTTTTTAGTAGTACAAATAAATAGCAGTATAGTTTCCAATGGTTGTTTGTAACATGGGAACCTTCTTGTCACCTGCCATAACCCTCCACCCATCTATCCCCATTCCACCCTCCATTAATGTCTGTGCACACTTGCTGTTAGAGGAGCAGAACGAGACGATTGAGCCCCTCCCCCCCAGGGTTGTACACATTAGGGTGACCAAGTGTCCCGCATTTTGCAGGTCTGTCCCGGGCACATTCATTCCAGGACAATACAGTGTCCCGGAATGAAACTGACACAGCCAACCCCCCCCCCTGGGCCAATGCCCCCAAAAAAGGCTGCCACATAACCGCTTTACTTACTGACAGTACTTGTCCTGGGAAGTTTTGGCTCTGGACAGGGGCACAGGCCCGAAGGTAATTGGTTATTGCTCACACCTCACACACAAGAGGATACGAGCTGGTGGTGCGTCACACTCTCCTCCCTGGTCCCCTAGACGAGAGCAATTTACATTGACAGAGAAGGAGGGAGTGAGAGGTAAGGTCGCTACACAGAGTTTGAACTTTGCTGCCCAGAGGAGTTCCGAGGAGGTTTGCCATTTTTGGCCAACGCGCCACGAGGCACACCCTCCCTGCACAGTTCGTGGGCGTGCCAAGGAGAAAGCCTGCAAACTGGTGTGGAAAAGGGGAGGGGTCTGGCCATGTGTGGGGATACACGTGGGGACTTGGCGCCAGTTATTCAGTGCGCGATGGAGCAGCAAGCGGTCAGCGTGTTCACCAATGCCTCGTGGGTTCCAGTTCCTACCACCACGAGGATGACCCCAATTGCTGCTTCGGTTACAGATACGGGAATTAGGCTCAAGCCCCGAGGACGATTCGCCCTGTATGTATGCAAGGACGTTGAGGCCCTCGGTGTGATTTGTCCCGGCTGTTCAGCTGAAGCTGTTCGGGCGCTGCGAGGCCTGCGGAGAGTTCATTTTCGAGGTGGAGCAATCCATAGAAAGGCCTCGGGCCTTCCACCTCAACTGCCTAACAGGCGCCACCACTTGTGAAGGAGAAGTCAAAGCTTGGACAGCCATTCCCACGTTCACTGTAGAGACTTCCGGGGAAGTCTCGATCAAAAGGTTGGAGGATGAAAAATCAGAGGATGCTGCTTCGGTCACCACAGCTTCCCTACTCCCACCGCCAAAGAGGAAGGTCGGTCTCGTTAGAGCTTCCAGCGGCCGTGATGGAGGAACATCCCTGCGCTTGCCCGGCCCGGATGGATCCGGAAGAGAAAACCCCGGACATCCCAGTTCAAGTAAAGGCCGAGGTAAGCCGGGGAATGGGACTTGGTGTTTTGTCGGAGGTGTCGGGGATCCACAGCCATGGGAGCCCGAGGGAGGGGGTGATTCCACGTCCACAAGGAATTACCTGCCCATGGAGGAGTGTGACACCTCCGACCTGGAGTCCGTCTCCGATGCTGGAGATGATGGCATTATAGACAAACTTTTTGAGTGGAAGGGCTGGGACAAGATGCCACTGGCCTCGTCCCATATGCAAAGGGACTCACCCATGTCTACTGGGGATAGCACGCCCCGGGTGGAGGCCCCGGCGCCTGAGGAGGAATCTGGTCCCCTGCCTGCCCTTCTGCTCCCGGAGTCACCTGCGCCCGAATCTAGGGCGAAACTAGTGTCACTGTGGGTTCCTATGCCCAGTATGGAGGTGGTCAAGGCACCTCGGCACCCGGAGTCAATTGTCATGCCTGGTGAGGGAGACCGTGCCACAATGCCACCCTTGTCCAGATTGCAGAGACTGTTTTGCCAAAAGGTTGCCAGCGAGTACGGGTGGGAGTACCCGTACTTACCAAGAGAGTTGTTGTATGAAGTGGAGGCACACAGGCAGTGATGGTATGATGATTTCATTTGGACACATCTCAAGGTGCCCCACGCTCGCAGGTACCTCTCATGTCCTCCTGTAGCCTCCAAAAGGTTTAAAGATAGCAAGGCTGAATGGATGCTGGGTCGGCACATTCATGCTGACAGGGTGATTATTTGTCGAAAGGATGGAGATGATGTGGAGTACCATATGGAAACTTTTGACAGATACTTGAAACCCCTTATATTGCTGCACCCAAGATTTTACTTATAGGACAATAGACTCCTGTGTGTTTTTGTTGTTACTGGACATTCCGGAGTGCCTTTGCTGGAACTCAGGGACTCTTTGACTTGCAGGGGGTGGCTACTCCTTGGGAGAATTGGGAGCAGTTGTTTTTTTTTTTTGTTTTCCCTGTTCTCCACCGCAAAGATAATGAGGACTTTGGGGTTTAGTTAAGTTAGGGCAAAGACACAGATGAAGCGATTGCTGATCAAGAGAAGTGTTCCAGATCGCGACATGGCCACTAGGTGGAGTGTTGCGCACCAGGTTTTCACACACACCACACATGACTTTTTGGAAGGAAGGGGTTTCCTCTAGGGGGAGCCTGTTCACTCCAAATTACATACTGTGTCAGATAATGTTTTTTTTTTTCCCCTCTGCAGGAGAACGTCATTCAAGTCTGCTGAGAATGGGGCAGATCTTAGTCAGTGATGTGGGAGGGGGCAAAATATAATTTTTGGGGGAAAAAAATTATGCTGTTATGCCTTTGAATGTTTACACCTGTGTGTGTTTGTTGTTCCTTCCCTTCCCTCCTTCCCTTTCCCCTTGGTTCAGGCACAAGCAAAACAATTTTTAAATTGCCATTTTTTTTTTTTTGTCTTTTCATTAGGTTTGTCTCTGGATCGGATTTATGCAGACTCTGATTTAGAGGGCATAAATTGGTTTCAGACACTGGGGCCCAGTGTCAAATTACTGGGGGGGATGTGTAGTGGGTGGTTACATTTAGGGGAGGCATCTGAGTGATAACAGGCTCAGATGCAGCAATTGTTAGGGTTCATGGACCAATTTATGCCAGTGGAGGATATCAATGGTGTCCAGTTCCCTGCGGCCTATAGGTGGCGCTGTCGCCATAGGCCGGGGTTGAACCACCATTGGAGGTCTGTGCCTTTTTGTCCTCTCGCGGCAGTGGTACAGCGGGGCGGGGAACCTGCTGTGCATGCTGGGAGAGGGGATAAAAGGGGCAGACATCTTCCGCTCAGGGTCCACGCCCAGGCACCTTCAGCCTGGGTGTGAGTGCTGGTGGTCTCCGGGCGCCCTCGGCCCGGAGACGGAGCTGCGATTCCACCCCAGACACCTTTGGTCTGGGGTGAGGTACTCTCTGGAGGCCTGGGGCCCAGTACCTTCGACTGGGTCTCGCATGGGATGGAGGATTCCTAGGGTGTCCTCCGGTATTGGACACCCGAATCTAGGGCGAGGGGGACCAGAGAAGTGACCTTCCCGAAGATCCAGTGCAGCATTGGCTGGTGACGGTGGAGGCCTCTGGTGACCGTCCGGATGGAGGACTCTCCCTGACAGGGGCCGCATCTCAAGAAGGTAGTCCACGTTCTCATGGTCGGTGGCAGCGACCCAACTAAAACCCAGGTCGGTGGCAGAGACCTCAAGCCTAATTCACCCGGTCGGTGGCAGCGACCACCCTCACGGTCGGTGGCAGCGACCGTGCACCAAGCCTGTTTGCGCACACTGAAACAGGAGAGTAACAAGTTCATGTTTGTGCCTGGACCTTCCTCTTCACCTTGTCTGTTCGTTGCCTAACCAGTCTGCTCTAAAAAGGACTATTTATTGCTCTAAAAGAATAAATACGTTTTGGACTTTCAATGGTGTGAACTTGGCTTTCTGGGAGTTAAAGGTCATTCTCAAGGGGAGCTTTGGCTCTGGACAGGGGCACAGGCCCAAAGGTAATTGGTTATAGCTCACACCTCTACACACTGGAGGCTGCGAGCTGGTGGTGTGTCACACTCTCCTCCCTGGTCCCCTAGACGAGAGCCATTGACATTGACAGAGAAGGAGGGAGTGAGAGGTGAGGTCGCTACATATATATAGTAGGATTTTTAAAACAGCTTACCTGTAAAATCCTTTTCTTGGAGTACATCACGGGACACAGAGCAGCATAGTCATTACTATGTGGGTTATATAGAATTACCTTCAGGTGCTGGCACTGGCAACTTCCAAAACAGGAAGTACCCTCCCCTATATAAGCCCCTCCCATCCGGGAGTACCTCAGTTTTGTAGCAAAGCAATACGTGTCCCCAAAAGAGGGGTGGGAGCTCTGTGTCCCGTGATGTACTCCAAGAAAAGGATTTTACAGGTAAGCTGTTTTAAAAATCCTACTTTCTTGTTCATACATCACGGGACACAGAGCAGCATAGTCATTACTATGTGGGACGTCCCAAAGCAATGCCACATGAGGGGGGGGATACACCATACATAAGCTGGGCGCCATCAGGCATGAGGATCTTTTGCGGCCTGCAACACACTGCGCCCAAAGGCGACATCCTCCTGACTTCTAACGTCCACCTGGTAGAACCTAGTAAACGTGTGTACTGAAGACCATGTTGCGGCCTTACAAATTTGCGCCAGGGAGGCCTGGTGATGCACTGCCCATGAAGTTCCAACTGCTCTCGTGGAGTGCGCCCTAACTTTGAACGGAGGCGGTCTACTTCTCAAGCCATAGGCTTGTATTATGACCTGTCGAATCCACTTGGCTAAAGTAGATTTTGATGCTGCCTGACCCTTTCTGGGGCCTTCCGGCAGAACAAACAAAGAATCCGTTCTACGAATCTGAGCAGTGGCTTTTAGATAAGCTTTAACTGCTCTTACTACATCCAAAGAATGCAATAACTTTTCCTCTACCGAGCTTGGTTTGGGGAAAAAAGAAGGAAGAACCACATCCTGGTTCAAGTGAAACCTCGATACCATCTTAGGAAGAAAGGCTGGGTGAGGACGTAATACTACTCTGTCCTTATGGATAACCAGATATGGCTCTTTACAGGACATGGCGGCTAATTCCGACACTCTTCTAGCCGAGCATATGGCTACTAAAAATATCAATTTCCTGGTGAGTAGAACCAAGGAAATGTGCCGCAAAGGTTCAAATGGCTGCTTCTGCAGAACCGACAGAACCAAATTTAGATCCCATGGGCATATGGGAGCCTTAATCGGTGGAATAATACGAGTCACACCTTGCATAAAGGATTTGACAAGTGAATGCATAGCCAGGGGCCTTTGAAATAGTATTGACAAGGCCGAAACCTGGCCCTTGATAGTACTTAAGGCAAACTTCCTGTCTACAGCCCACTGCAGGAAGTCCAGAATTCTGCCTATAACGTACTTACGTGGATGCCATTTTCTGGCCTCGCACCAAGTGATGTACGCCTTCCAAACTCTATAGTAGATCTGCCTGGATACAGGCTTCCTGGCATTGATTATAGTTGATACCACAGAGTTAGAGAGACCTCTCTTCTTTAGGATGTGGGATTCAATAGCCAGGCCGTTAAACTTAGAGTTAGTAAGGAAGGGTGGTATATTGGTCCTTGCGAAAGCAGGTCCGGATGACGTGGAAGGGTCCAAGGACTCCCCACAGACATTTTGATGATCTCCGCGTACCAGGCCCTTCGGGGCCACGCTGGAGCCACCAGGATCACCGGCTTCTTCTCCAACCTGACTCTGCGAAGGAGTCGAGGCAACAATTGTAGCGGAGGGAATGCATATATCAGTCTGAACTGATCCCAAGGGAACACCAGAGCATCCGAGCCGCAAGCGAGGGGATCCCTTGTCCGGGAGACAAATCTGTCCACCTTTGCGTTGAATCTGGATGCTAGCAGATCTACATCCGGTGTTCCCCACCGCTGACATATTGCTCGGAAGACCTCGGGATGAAGGGACCATTCCCCTGGGCATAACTGTTGGCGACTCAGAAAGTCCGCCTTCCAATTCTCCACCCCTGGAATGAAGACAGCTGATATACATGGGACATGCTTTTCTGCCCATTCCAGGATGTGACTTACTTCCCTCTGGGCTGCACGACTCCTGGTGCCTCCCTGATGATTGATATATGCCACTGCTGTGGCATTGTCTGATTGAATTCTGACAGGGGACCCTTGGAGTCTGGATGTCCAGGCTACTAGAGCGTACCGGGCTGCTCGTATCTCTAAGAGATTGATGGGCAGGGTTTTTACTACATTTGACCATCTGCCCTGGAGAGACCATTGCTCCAGTACTGCCCCCCAGCCTATAAGGCTGGCATCTGTAGTGACCACCTTCCAAGATATCGGGCTGAAGGGGTTTCCCTTCTGGAGATTCTGGGGGATCAACCACCAGCAGAGACTCTTCCGAAAGGAAGGGGACAAAGCCATCGGGAAGTCTAGAGCCTGAACTTTTCCGTTCCAGGCTGACAATATGGCCCTTTGTAAATTCCTTGAGTGGAATTGGGCGTATGGCACAGCTTCGAATGATGCTACCATCTTTCCTAGCAGCCTCATACACAGGCGTATGGACGGCTGTCTTTTTGCACAAAGCAGATGGACCAAGGCCCTCAAAGAGGATACCTTGTCTAGAGGTAAGAAAATCTTCCTCTGGTCTGAATCCAGCCGTAGCCCTAGATATACCAGGTTTTTCACTGGCTGTAGGGCTGACTTGTCCAGGTTGATGACCCAACCGTGAGATTCTAGATACTTGATTGTATCGACAATTACCACTTCTAGCTTGGCAACTGAGTGGTCCATCAACAACAGGTCGTCTAGGTATGCCATTATCGTTACACCCCGTGTTCTTAGATCGGCCAACAGTGGGGCCAGAATTTTTGTGAACACTCGTGGTGCTGTGGCCAGACCGAATGGTAAGGCTCTGAACTGAAAATGGCGCCCTTCTACTGCAAAGCGTAGGAATTTTTGATGACCTGGAAAGATGGGAACATGCAAGTAAGCATCTTTGATGTCGATCGAGGCTAACCATTCCTCCCCTTGTAGGGCAGCGGTGACCGATCGGATCGACTCCATCCGGAAAGACCGGACGTTTAGAAATTTGTTTAGACTCTTTAGGTCCAATATGGGTCTTATGTCCCCGTTTGGCTTCGGGACTGTGAAAAGGTTTGAGTAGAAACCCAACCCCCACTCTTCCATAGGAACCTCCATAATTACTCCTTGGAGCAATAGTTGTTCTAACGCCAATAGGAGAGACCCTCTTTTCAGAGGGTCTCTTGGCATGCCTGACCACATAAAATGGGACGGAGGAGACTCTTTTAACTCCAACTTGTATCCCAGAGTTACTGCGGAGAGCACCCATCTGTCTTTGATCGTCTCCCGCCAGGTCTCTGCGAACAACTGAAGTCTTCCCCCCACCCGTTTGAGTGGGGGCAGCCCTTCATAGGCTTGACTTGGAGGCTGGTTTAGTACCTCTTCGGATCCAGGGCTTTTTATTACCCTGTGGCTGTCCCTGATTTTTACCTCCTGAGTTTGACCGAGGAGGCCGTCGGAACTGCTTAGTAGCAGACGTCGCAGGGATAGGAGAGGTAGTCCTCTTAAAAGATGGACCCCTAGACCTCTTTTTACTCGGTAAGAGAGTACTTTTACCACTGGAAATCTTCTGGATATACTTATCCAGGTCTTCGCCAAAAAGGCGTTCCCCATGAAATGGGAAGCTAACTAAGAGCTTCTTACAGGGAGCTTCAGCAGACCAGTTTTTGAGCCACAGAGGCCTACGCATATGTACCAAAGACAGCGTGAGGCGGGAGGCCTGATGGATAGAATCCTTGATGGCGTCAACCGCAAAGCATAATGCTCTAGGCAGATCAGCCAGAGCCTGGGCCTGCTGGTCTGGCAAATCCCTCAGGACCATTTTCATTTGATCCTATAAAGCTTGGCAGACCCCAATAGCTGCCACTGCTGGCTGTGTAACAGCCCCTGCTGTGGAAAAAGCAGATTTTAATAAAGATTCCAATTTTTTATCCACTGGATCTTTGAACATTTGAACATTATCTACTGGACATGTCAGTGATTTGTTCACAGAAGAGATGGCTGCATCCACCGTAGGAACATTCCATCTCTGGGTGAACTTTCCCTCCATGGGATAGATCACCGGAAACCTTTTAGGCGGAACAAATAGTTTATCAGGATGTTCCCAGTCCTGGTATATAAGTCCTTCCAATAATGGATGTATTGGAAAGGAGCAATTAACCTGGGGAGCTTTTAGCGACCCCAATGAGGAGACAGCAGTAGTTGATGGTTCAACAAGAGGCATTTTAAATGCAGATCGAACCATGTCAGTTAGGGTCTGGACCCACAATCTTTCAGTCTGTGATGCTGAAAATGGTTCATCTACTGTCGATTCCTCAAAAACAGAGCTAACCTCCTCCTGATCCCCTTCAGGTAGGTCGGTCCCTTCCTGGGACTGTTGCTCTGCCAACAGGCACTCTAATGGAGGTGATGGAGATCTGGCGCGCTTTCTTTCCTGTAGAGAAGAAGCGATCAATGCAGCCAATCTCTGCTCCAATCCCTCCAGAGTTGAGGAAAAAACCTCCTCTGTTATATATGCAGGAGCAGGTGGACTGAGGACAGCCGCAGTACCTGGCACTCCCGGGGGTTCCTTATGGGTATTAACCTCTGATTTCTCAGGGGAGGAGGGTGCAGATGACTGCTCCAGATCCTCAGAGCCCGATGGAGACCCCCTACACTTCCTGAGAGGTATATCTCGGAGTTTTTTAGGCAGCATATTCCTTAGTTCAAAGCTGAGGTATTCCAGCCGCAATACACCCCTTACTGAAATAGTCTAATGCAATTTGCTGCTATGTACATCAGTGGGTGTCTACTAATGCGTCTTTCTGGGGATGCCTGTATCAACCGCCCGCTGTAAGCCCCTATACCATGCTACCAGCTCCTTTTCATGCTCTGTGTCCATAGCAAGCAGCGTGGACTGAGTCCTTTTATCTTGCTGGGACGCCCGCACATGCGCAGAAGCGCTGGGCGCACAGAGCGCGTCATCCGCCAGGCTCCGCCCCCTTTTTTGAAGCTAAACCTTATAAAAGGAAAGCATGTGTGCGCGCGCGCGCGCGTGCATGTGTGCGCTCTTGGCGCCATGTAGGGAGAGGAGCCAGGGTCCCTGTTTCACCAGGACTCAGGGATGGAAGGAAACTACTTGGCAGCATGACAGAGGAATGCAGCTTCCCTGATAGAGAGCTCACTCATCTGCCTGGACTTTCACCATGGAAGGAATAGTCTCAAGAAAAAAGACGTTCCACAGCGGCCTCTAGTGGACAAACACAGGTACCGCACCTTTGTCTTTTTTTTTTTTTTTTTTTTAAACCTCCTTTATGAAAAAACATTTCCAGGTTTACAGTTTTTTTAAAATTTCCCTTATGAAAAAACATTTCTAGGATTTCTTAGGCATATACAGCTATTAGCGGGAATACCCTTTAGGTAACAGGCAGAAAGACATATTAGGCTTGGGGGTCCCCTCAATAGAACCAGGTTCCTGAGGGGCCCCCACTTACCTTTTCCCCGCCGCAGGACTTTGTTTGGTCCACAGAAGCCCAAACTTCACCTCTCACGGCAGGCATTGTACTAGACCTTCAGGGACCGGGTTCCCAAGGATTCCACTCCCCTGGACCTGTATAGCACCCTGCACAGATAGCCTCTTGGTTTTGGGTATGACCAGAGCTCTGGATCCCAGGGTCCAGCCCTCCTAAGAGAGGCATTACAGGCAAAACCCTGCTCTTCTCTGCAAGGCCCGGGTACCGACCGTTTAGCTATGAAGCTTTTTTTGGTCGGATCCGGAATAGCTTGCTAAGGCCCAGAGAACCTGTACACAAGCCCAGATGAATACATGTTAACCTTGGCCAACACCTTAGACACTGGCAAAAAAACTGAGGTACTCCCGGATGGGAGGGGCTTATATAGGGGAGGGTACTTCCTGTTTTGGAAGTTGCCAGTGCCAGCACCTGAAGGTAATTCTATATAACCCACATAGTAATGACTATGCTGCTCTGTGTCCCGTGATGTATGAACAAGAAATTATATTTTTTTATTTTTTCATTTATATGCAGCTTATATGTTATATTTTGTATATATTTTTATAGATTGACACTATTTTTTATACACATATCATCATTTTTTGCCTTTCAGCACACTCTTTCTTGTTTTGCACAGCGCAAACACCACCATTTATAAATTTATTCCCCTTTTTTCGGTTCAGGATCAGAATTACCGGTGTTTGCAGCAGTGCCCCCTAGGGTTTAGTTATTTTTTAGACAGCGCAGGAGTTATTCACTTACAATTGTTTAACCTAACTATAGGGGAACCTATGATCAACAATATTCCTAGACGAGTCTAGGTTAACCAAGAAGACGGAAAACTGGAAGATCGTGGAGGCATGATGCCAGAGGTAAGCATGAGATAAAGCTATGGTAGAAAAGAAAAGGAGAGAGAAGAGGGAAAGGTGGGTCCATCCGGGAATCCGTGGTCAGACGTCTGAGTGGATATATCCTGCTTTTTCATTAGATCATAGTTCTCAAAGTCAAATGAAAATATTAGGTTAGATGCATTCTCAATTAATTCAATAGAAAAACATACTGCTGCCATCTAGTGCTCAATTTACAGAATACAACACTGCAGTCATTTCTTTGAGAACATTATTGCATGTATTAAGACCAATACATTTATGGAACCATACCTCCTAACTGTCTGAGAACAGTAAACACTAATCTTACAATCTGATTGTCTCTTTGAAGCTTCAGCTCTCAGTTCTGTACACTACTTATTGATCAAGGCAGTTTTTACTTTGCCTGGGCCTGCTAATTTGGTGATAACTTTGCCATTATTAAGGATAACAAGATAATACATAGCGGTTGTTTGTGTGTGTGTGTTTTTGTTTTTTTTGGGGGTGGGGGGGTGAGCTTTTTTATTTGCCTATTATGCTTTTCCAAATTTATTTTATTTTCTTTGGAATCCATAGACAAGACATAAAATGTGTTTATTCTGTTTTAAGCGGCTGCTCTCAATTCTCCATCACAACTATGCCTGAATCATCTTCCCATTTTTCCTGCGGCCATTAGATCCCATCCAGCAAGCAACACACCGAGTAAGCAGGTCAGTTCCAAAATTCAAATCAAATCATCAGTGCCAATAATGCCATTATCTTGCTGTCTTCAGGGACAGATCCAATCCAGAGATCGCCATACAATGGAACCTCTGTATGGATCTGTCCCTGAGAACATCAGATAAAGCAAAGTATGGGCAATCAATGTGGGGAAGAACCAACAAGTCTCACTGCTCATGGGAGAGGATCAGCCTGGTCTTTTCACACTTCCTGCCAGCGCTGTGAGGGTTACCATAGACTCCAAAATGGACTATTACAGTTTTGGTGTGCCGCAGCATGAAAAAGGTGGGCGCCACAGTTCCCAGAGAACATTTGCACCAATCCGTTGACAGGGGGAGGAACTCCCACTCTGCAGAGGAGGATAAGGAAGTGCTGCCACGTGTGTCTGATTGTGGGTTGGAGAGAAATATGGCGCAGTTCATAGGAGTTATGGAGGATTGGAAAAAGTACGCTCTGGGTGTTTGTTTTTCGGTCCGAGCAACGCAAAACCTGTCCTGACTGACACCGGAGTGTGGTATACACCGAAGGGAAACTTGCCCTGTATACGGCTGGAGGCTACAAGGCTTTGGGACTGATCTGTGTGGGAAATGTTCCGGCCTGACCACGCAGTTGAGGCCTTGGATCGTCTGTGGTCTCCCCAACTCAACCTCCGCGGATTCTACAAGTGGATTGGGACAACAACGTCACTATCCCGGCTGGGAGTGACATCCAGAGCCCATCAGCAATCACCTGAGTCATGCAGGAAGCTGCTATACCTGTATCAATGACTACCCCAGGACCCAGCACGCCAGTTACTCCTCGATGTTGTGGTTGGGCCCAACTGCTCGCCTTGATGTCCGAGCCATCGGAAAAGAGAGTACCGGAGCCGGGTAGGCCAGCAAGGAATGGGAGCTGTGTGCCTGTGGGGGAGGTGATGCCGGTGGCCGTTAAGGGGGATAATGTAGTTGTGCCAACTAAGACAAGCACTAAGCGCAACTATATCCCGGTCTAAGAGTGTTCCACTATAACCAATTCGGACATTCCGTCAGAAGGCCTATCAGAACTCTTTTCGGATACTTTGTCTTACACCGGGAAGTGAGTGATGAAGAGCCAATAAGTGATGTGCAGGAGGATGAAGCTCCTTCTACTACTACCGCTAGTGTGCAAATTAAGCTGTCAGCCAGTGCAGCTCCACTTATTAGCATTAACAGGTCCTTTGAGGAGGACCATGGGGCTCAATGGGTCCCCAAAGTTTGCCCTATTACGCCTGTGCCTACAGTCAGGCCAGATCATAAGCACGGATGTGGTTACTGGGTGCTCAGTTCAGCGGGCCCCAGACGCACGGGTTCTGCCCGGGTATGGAGACCCTAAAACCCTGCCTTGGCTGTCTAAAATACAGCGGATTGTGATAAAGAAAGTGGCGGAATAGTACGGGTATCTATACCCCTGTATACCAGCTCACCTGGAGGAAGAGATTTTTGATAAAGAAGTCCAGTGGGTGGATGAGGCTGTGCGCAGGTTTCTCCAGATCCCTTTTCAGTTGGACTTTCCAAAGTTGTCACCCAAGGTAGCTGGAAAATACCTCTCTGTGCTAAACACCTGGGGCTATGGCCGTAAAATTAATCTGGACAGCCTAAAGCCCTGTACACACGATCGGATTTCCTATGGATTCTAATCCGATGGATTTTTCCATCGGAAATCTGATGAAGCCGACTTCCATCAGTCTTGCCTACACACCATCAGTCAAAAATCAGACCGTCCCAAACTCTGTGACGTAAAACACTCCGACAAGCGAGAAAAATTAAGTTCAATGCTTCTGAGCATGCGTCGACTTGATTCTGAGCATGCGTGGGTTTTTTGTCCGATGGAGTTCCACACAGACGATCGGAATTTGCTATCGTTTTTTTTCCCCATTGGATAAATTTAAAACATGTTCTATTTTTTCTCACCGATGGGGGGGAAAAAAGACCGATGGGGCCCATACACGATCGGTTTGTCCGATGAGAAAAGTCCATTGGACTGTTCATCGGTAAAACCGATCGTGTGTACACGGCATAATCCTCCATATGCCAGACAAGAAGGATGCTAAATATTATTTTGTCACCATGAATGCCAAAAGAGAAGATGTAACACTGCCAGATCCCAGGTACTACTGGTAAATGCCATAAAGATGTTCCTGTTATCTTGACCGTGGATTACAAATATGTGGTGTGTGATGTCAAGGACACTATACTGACAGCCACTTCACACTCACATTTAAGTTGCTGATTGTTGAGAACATTCCAGAGAGTTATGCGGCCCGGACTGTGCTGGACTGAATGCTGTCGGTAGATGCAGGGAGTGCCCACTTGAGCCATGTTGGCTAAAGTTGAAGTTCTGGGGTGTTCCACCCTGAAAAGCGACCTGTGACCTTCAGCAACTTGTTGTTTCTCAAGTTATAAAGAAAATCTTCTTTGTCCCCGGCTGTCATGTGGGCAGACTGAGGATACCTTTGCAAGGGGACCTATGTCCCGAAGTGCAGTCCCTTGCACCATTACCTGGCTGCTTGTTGCCTGAAATGCAGCCATGCCTTCTTGTCCTCCTGGGAAGTATAGTCCACCCAGAGTGAAATTGATGGACTGTGACACGTCATGGACACTGGGTGTGTAGTTAGTTAAACTAGGTTGTGATAACAAGGCAAATTCTTACCATTCACGGACTAATCTATGCATCAGAACTGTTCCTAGTGTAGCGGGTATGCACTTTCCAGGGTGTAAATTTGAATCTGGCGGTGACACCAGTGATGTGTGATTCCCTGCGGCCCAGCAGGTGGCGCTGTCGCCACGGGCTGGGGGTTGAACCATTGCTGTGTGCCGTACCCCTTTTTGTCCTCCCTTGGTAGCGGTATGGTGGGGCGGGGAACCCGCCGTGCTTGCTGGGAGAGGGTATAAAGGGGCCGGCCATCTTTGTCACAGGGTTTGTAGTCCCAGGCACCTTTAGCCTGCGGACGGTGGTTCGTGCTGGTCCTCTGGGTGGCCTAGGCCTAGAGGACCACCGGAGATCGTGTTCCATCCCAGGCACCTTTAGCCTGGGGTGAGGTACTCGGATAGAGGTCTGGAGCTCAGTGCCCAACACTGAGTTCCGCGAGGGAAGGAGATCCTAGGGAACCCAGGGATTGGGTACCCGAATCCGGAAGGCGCAATGGACCGGGGGGAGCTCCTCAATTGAAGACCCGGTGCAGCATATTGCCGGTGACAGGTGAGCCTCTCGTCGGAGACCGCCTGGAAGGAAATCCCCCCTCGTGCGGAGACCGTAACCCACTTTCAGGAAGGAAAGTGGAGAACGATTGCGTCTGGGCCTATTCGCATCCACACCTCCTTTCCTGTGCTGTTCTTCAAGGGAGTTCAACTGTTTGTGTTCATTCGCATGAGAATAAAGGAGTGTTGGACTTTAATGGTGTGGGGCTCATTTCTGACGGACATGGCTCAAGGTGACTCTCGGAGGGAGGATCCAGGTGCACAACACTGACCCAAAGGTAAATTAAGAACGTTGCCTATACCGCACTGATACATGTGGTGGAGGCCTGGCGTGGTGTCCCCGCTCTCTCCCCTCTGAGATACCCCTAGACAAGAGACAGACGAGCAAGAACAAGAGAGGGGAGTGAGGAGGTCGCTACACTGGTATTGGTCACAAGGTGGCGTAAGCAGCGCTGGCCTGAGTGATCTTTATTCACATGAGCATTTAATAGAATTTGCTAAGCGAAAGTTTTATGTTTGATTAGGAAAGGAGGTGGAATTCTCGGCTAAGAATGGGGCCTGCTAAATAATGCAGATATTTTATAGGGTGTATTTACACTGCTATGCTGTCTTCGGCTGAGGACAATTGAAAACCGTTCAACACCATGGGGGTTATTTACTAAAGGAAAATCCACTTTGCACTACAAGTGCAAACTACACTTGAAAGTTCACTGAAAGTGCACTTGGAAGTGCAGTCGCTGTAGATCCGAGGGGGACATGCAAGGAAAATAAAAAACAGCATTTTAGCTTGCACATGATTGGATGATAAAATCAGCAGAGCTTCCACTCATTTCAGATTTTCCCCTCAGATTTACAGCGACTGCACTTCCAAGTGCACTTTGCACTTGTAGTTTGCACTTGTAGTGTAAAGTGGATTTGCCTTTCATAAATAACCCGCATGTTATCATAGGATAAGATGTGTTGCATTTCTGTTTATTCTCTTTCAGATGTTGCTGTGTCAGTGCGTCTTCCTTGGCTAAGGACCTGACGACAACACTAACTCTCTGTATATCTTGTAATTACTGTATATATATTAGATAGATAGATAGGATGCAATACTATTGCTTTTGCTTGCCTTTAAAACTGTATATAAATATTTTTGATATTCCACTGTCGTATGTGATTCATCATTTCATGTCTATCAATGCAATAATGTCACTGGTCCCCAAAAAGTGTCATTTGGGGTCAGATCTGTCCACCGCAATGTTGCAGTCCCGCTAAAAATCACAGATCGCCGCCATTACCAGTAAAAACAAAAAAAGATAAAAGTCCATACATCTTATCACCTATTTGGTAGACGCTATAACCTTTGCGCAAACCAATCAACATACGCTAATTGCGATTTTTAATTTTTTTGTACCAAAAATATGTAGCAGAATACATATTGTCCTAAACTGATAAATACATTTTGGTTTTTTTTATATATTTTTTTGGGGATATGTATTATAGCACAAAGTAAAAAATTATTGTTTTTTTTCCCAAAATTCTCGAATTTCCAATTTTCTATATTTCGCTTTTCGAATTTCCTAACTTTGAATTTTCAGAATTCGATTTTTCAAAATTTCTAATTAACACTTCTTGAATTTCCGATTTTTCAAATTTTAGATTTTTGAATTTTTGAATTTCCAAATTTTGGATTTTTCGAATTTCCGCTTTTCGAATTTCCTAACTTTGAATTTTCGAATTTCCGAATTTTCGATATTCCCGAGATTCAAATTTTCGAAATTGAAAATTCGGAAATTCTAAATTTTGGAATTTTCAAAATTTGGAAATTTTATAATTTGGATTTCGGAAATTCGAGATTTCGGAAATCCGAAATTTCGGAAATATAAAAATTTGTAAACTCAGAGATTTTGGAATTATTGTCAAGATTAGTTTAAAAACGAATTCGGAACTAAACAAATTGCACATGTCTAATGTCTAATACTATGTTATTCCTTGTGGTACACCACATATATTACTTTTAGTGTTACTCGTTCCCTGTTTCCCCACTTATCCCAGTTTTTGATAGGACATTCGCTCTCAGGCTTGAGAGCTAAGATTATTTTTTTATGGAAACTATGAGACGTCTTTTGTAGGCAGGGGGAGAATTCAGCACCCTGGTGTTTAGGCGGGGTTGCTCCTAAATTTACCTGCCAGGTATATAGCTACCTTGGCCTATTGTTGGGGATCAATTGATTTCACTCCAAGTCTGTAATTGCTACACTTCTCTTTTTTCCGGCTAGGTAGCTGGGTACCTGGTGGCATTAGATATGAGAAGCGCAATGCATGTTCAGATTATGGGTATATGGGGTATCCCAGCCAATGGGCAGGGGTTTTCTTACATCCCATTTGGGTGGAGTCAGAAGATCAGTGTTCTGTGCCACCTGGACGGCTGTCTGGGTGGACGTGTGTTGTATTGCCTGGGCTGCTATACCGGAGATTGGGCCTATCTCGGGCACATCTGGCTGCTAGGCTGTCTGAGGGCCTATCCAGAAGCAAGAGAGAGCAGTGCAAGGTTGGGATTGCGGCTTGCAGTCCAACCAGAAGTGCCGGTTCTGCCGGCCGGAGAACCTGTTGTGGTCGAAGCTAGAGGGGAAGCTGTCGCCAGTATAGCAGGTGGTTACATTTAGGGGGAAGCATCTGAGTGGTAACTAGGCTCAGATGCACTAATTGTTAGGTTTCATGGACCATTTCTATCCCTGGGAGATGGTACTGGTGTATAGTTCCCTGGGGCCTATAGGTGGCGCTGTTGACATGGGCCCGGGTTGAACCGCAGTACAAGGTTGTGCCTTTTTTTGTCCCCTCTTGGCAGCAGTACGGCGGGGCGGCGAACCTGCTGTGCCTGTCGGGAGAGCATATAAAAGGGGGCGGCCATCTTCCGGAGGGGTCGTCGGTTCTGCGCTCAGGCACCTTAGGCCTGGGTGCGTGTGTGTCGCCTCCGGGTGCCCTAGGCCCGGAGGCCTGGTCGGGTTGTCTCTGGGTGCCCTAGGCCCGGAGAGGGAGCTGCTGTTCCATCCCAGACACCTTCAGTCTGGGGTGAGGTACTTTGGAGAAAGGCCCGGAGCCCAGCAGCCTTCGGCTGGGATCCGCCAGGGACCGAGACTCCCAGGGATCTGCCTTGCGAGGGGACCCGTATCCAGGACGAGGCCAGGGAGGTGACCATTTCTGAAGACCCAGCGCAGAGTCGTGGTGACAGATGGGGCCTCTGGTAACTCTCCGGAGGGATGTTCTTGTCCTAAAAAAGGGGCCAGTTCACTAACGGAAGGAAGAGCGTGTTCTTTAAGTCACAGTGGCAGTGACACTACACACACAAGGGCAGTTGGTTTCATCCCTTTCACCCGGTCAGTGGCAGTGACCAACTTCATGGTCTGTGGCAGAGACCGTGCGCCAAGCCTGTTCGTGCTAATCAGAACAGGAGAAAACCCAAATTCAAGTTTGTGCCTGGACCTCCTCCCACCTTATCTGACCTGTGTCTTGTCCCAACCTGTCTGCTCTCAAAGAGACTGTTTATTGTACTAAAAGGAATAAATAAGAGTTGGACTTTTCAGTTGGTGTGGACAGTTGCTTACTGGGGAGAACTAAGGCTTGTTTCTGACTACCACAGAAACAAGGTCAGCACTGGAGGTTTTTAAACACTGTCTGCAAGCAGGCCCGAGAAACTAACACCGCTCAACCTCCCTATTCAGGAGGGTACGGGCTTGTGGTGCGGTGTGCCTCATTCTTTCCTGCGGAGGAGCCAAGCAGAAGAAAAGCAGGTAAAGTCTGGGGTTGGTGCGCTACACCAGCAAGAGACCATCCGCCTTATTATCAGGGACCACAGTGAGTAACTGAAGCAAGTACTGGAGCAGTATTCTCATCAACCAGGGACGGTGAAGAATCTGGAAACTTCAGTGGGTATCAAGCCAGGGACCCAGTCAGCGGAGGTGACGCTTGCAGAGCAGCCTTGTGTTTCAAGCCAGGGACCGAGCGGGCCAGTGGGGTGAAGCTTGAGCGGTATCTTGAGTGGCAAGCTTGGGACCCAGCAGAGAAGCGGGGGTGACGCTTGAGGAAGATACTACCGACTATCCTGAAGATTGGAGGAGCTCAAGGGATTCAGTAACAGTGAATCATCTAGTCTAGTGAGAGACTGGGAGCTCAGTGGGCTGAAGAACTACAAGGAGTGATTGTAGTGGAAAGAACTGTTACTATCAGGGAAGTAAACAGCTTCTATCTGTTCAGCGTGTCACATGGCATCCTGGCTGCCTATAAAAGCTGAGCAAATCCCCCAATTAAATTGCTGTTTTGTCTTTCAGCTTCCTGTGATCCAAGTTCCTGTTTCCAGCCGGTTTGACCTTCTGCTGTGACCCGGATTGCCTTGATCTCTCCTAAACCTGACTCCTGGCTTGGTTTTTGGACTTTGCTGCTCTCTCCTGTGTTTGACCCTCTGCCTTGTGACCTGGACTTGCCTTCAGTTTCCTGCACCTGACCTTCTGCCTGTGACCCGGATTGTCTCCAGTCTCCAGCATCTTGATCCTTTTGCTTGTCTTGGACTCCTCTCCTCTCTGGTGTTTTGACCCCCGGCCTGCTTTGGACTTTCTGCTAAATAACACCAGCTGAGCTCTGCTACCTGTCAGCAGGGATGGACTGGCCATAGGGACTACCGGGAGTTTTTTTTGTGGGACGTTTTTTTATGCAGTTCGGCGGCAGCGGGAGCGTGGCAGCAAACAGCGGCGGGGATTCAGGGAAGGTGGCCATCGAGGAGGGCAGTTGGATGTAACATTCAGAGGGAGAAGAGCTCCACCCCCTCCCTGACCACCGAAGAGGCGGACAGTAGCGAGCGCGGCCACCCCGCTCCCAGAACCTCGATTCCTCCACCTCCTCTCTGCTCCAGGAACCATGCGGCCTGGGCCGGAGGGCAGGCTGACTGGGAGCCCGGAGGAAGAGAACATGCGCCGCTGTAAGGAGCAGAGCAGCGTGAGCACCCCCCGGATCAAGAAGGAGACTCGGCGCTGCCGCTGATGGCCATCAGGTACCTAGCATCCTACGCAGCATTTTATTGAATTAAAGTGGGCCGGTCTGGATGAAGTCAAGGGCCAAATTTTGGTCCCAGTCCAGCCCTGCCTGTCAGTGTCTACACAAGCCCTCAGAGACCTTCACGCAAGTCCTGTCCTGCCTGCTGGTAGCTTGTGCCTCTTGATGCCATCCACCCTCTGTCCCATCTCCAGGGAGTGGAGTGCGCTTAGTCGCAAGAGTGAGCCGCTCTCTGCATCTCGGCCTCGGTGAGTACCCTTATCTGACAGTACAAAACAGCCATGTCCGAGGCCGACAGAGCACGCTCACCTTTTGATGTCTTGTGCCAGCAAGCTTCAGCCCTCACTGACGCAGTCCAAAAGTTGCAGGAAGGCTATGTTCAGATTGACGGCCGTCTCCAGCAACTGTCCGGCTCACCTGCACCAGCAGCCACAGCTCAAGCTCAGGCTAGTGGGGCCTGCTCATCTCAAACGTCACCCAGTTCTACTGTGATCATGGCTGCCCCTGAACCCAGGGTCCCCACGCCGGAGCGATTTTTCTGGCGACCGCAAGAAATTTCGGGCTTTTAAAAATGCCTGTTGCTTGTATTTAGCCCTTCAGCACAGGACTTTTTCATCTGAAGTTGTTAAAGTAGGATTTATTATCTCCCTTCTGGCTGAAGACCCTCAAGCTTGGGCCCATGGCCTAATGGAACAGAGAAGCCCTTCGTTAAACTTAGTTGATACGTTCTTTGACAGTATGGCCCAACTTTATGATGACCCCCAACGCACTGCGACAGCTGAAGCCATTCTACATACTCTGTCTCAGCTGTCTCAGGGGAAAAGGCCGGTAGAGGACTACACCACAGAATTCCGCAAGTGGTCAGCTAACACTGGCTGGAATGAACCAGTTTTAAAGCACCAGTACCGTCGGGGTCTTTCGGAAGGCTTGAAAGTAGGGATGAGCTTCGTGTTCGAGTCGAACATACGTTCGACTCGAACATCGGCTGTTCGATCGTTCGACGAAGATCGAACGATTTGGGCCGTTCGCGCCAAATTCGAGTGACGCGAACGGCCCACAATGCACTACGCCATCGCAGTGTCATCCAGGCGCTGTGATTGGCCAAGCATGCACTGTGACCCCGCATGCTTGGCCAATCACAGCGCCGGCAGCGAGGAGAGCAATGATTGGCCACAGGCAGGATGCCTGTGGCCAATTATTGCTGAGGGTGTTTAGTACACGCCCCACACTATAAAAGGCCGCCAGCACGGCGGCCTAGTGTAGTGTGTTCCGGAGCAGGGATAGAGCAGCATAGGCAGGGACAGTGACTGTTATTTCTTTCTTGCTTAACCTGGATTCCTTTAGTTTAGGGAAAGAGAAGGATAGGTAGGGAGAGTGTCAGTGTGTTTTGTGCTTGTGCTATAGTGTGCTTAAAAAAAACATTTATTCTAGGGACAGAAAACTGTAGGTAGGGACAGTGTCAGTTTCTTTCACTCTGCAAGTCCTTGTTTCCAGGGACCTGGAAGGACAGTGAGTGAATTGTCCTTGTGCTATATTGTGCTTAAAAAAACATTTATTCTAGGGACAGAAAACTGTAGGTAGGGAGAGTGTCAGTTTCTTTCACTCTGCAAGTCCTTGTTTCCAGGGACCTGTAAGGACAGTGAGTGAATTGTCCTTGTGCTATATTGTGATTAAAAAAAACATTTTTTCTAGGGACAGAAAACT
Organism: Rana muscosa; assembly: GCA_029206835.1. Classification (NCBI taxonomy): domain Eukaryota; kingdom Metazoa; phylum Chordata; class Amphibia; order Anura; family Ranidae; genus Rana; species Rana muscosa. The sequence goes on along the minus strand of CM055117.1, from coordinate 343,866,158 downwards.
GTAGGTAGGGAGAGTGTTTTTTTTCTTTCACTCTGCAAGTCCTTGTTTCCAGGGACCTGGAAGGACAGTGAGTGAATTGTCCTTGTGCTATATTGTGCTTAAAAAAAAACATTTTTTCTAGGGACAGAAAACTGTAGGTAGGGAGAGTGTTTATTTTCTTTCACTCTGCAAGTCCTTGTTTCCAGGGACCTCTAAGGACAGTGAGTGAATTGTCCTTGTGCTATATTGTGCTTAAAAAAAACATTTATTCTAGGGACAGAAAACTGTAGGTAGGGACAGTGTCAGTTTCTTTCACTCTGCAAGTCCTTGTTTCCAGGGACCTGGAAGGACAGTGAGTGAATTGTCCTTGTGCTATATTGTGATTAAAAAAAACATTTTTTCTAGGGACAGAAAACTGTAGGTAGGAAAAGTGTTTATTTTCTTTCACTCTGCAAGTCCTTGTTTCCAGGGACCTCTAAGGACAGTGAGTGAATTGTCCTTGTGCTATATTGTGCTTAAAAAAAACATTTATTCTAGGGACAGAAAACTGTAGGTAGGGAGAGTGTCAGTTTATTTCACTCTGCAAGTCCTTGTTTCCAGGGACCTGGAAGGACAGTGAGTGAATTGTCCTTGTGCTATATTGTGCTTAAAAAAAACATTTATTCTAGGGACAGAAAACTGTAGGTAGGGAGAGTGTCAGTTTATTTCACTCTGCAAGTCCTTGTTTCCAGGGACCTGGAAGGACAGTGAGTGAATTGTCCTTGTGCTATATTGTGATTAAAAAAAACATTTTTTCTAGGGACAGAAAACTGTAGGTAGGGAGAGTGTTTTTTTTCTTTCACTCTGCAAGTCCTTGTTTCCAGGGACCTGGAAGGACAGTGAGTGAATTGTCCTTGTGCTATATTGTGCTTAAAAAAAACATTTATTCTAGGGACAGAAAACTGTAGGTAGGGAGAGTGTCAGTTTATTTCACTCTGCAAGTCCTTGTTTCCAGGGACCTGTAAGGACAGTGAGTGAATTGTCCTTGTGCTATATTGTGATTAAAAAAAACATTTTTTCTAGGGACAGAAAACTGTAGGTAGGGAGAGTGTTTTTTTTCTTTCACTCTGCAAGTCCTTGTTTCCAGGGACCTGTAAGGACAGTGAGTGAATTGTCCTTGTGCTATAGTGTGCTTAAAAAAAACATTTATTCTAGGGACAGAAAACTGTAGGTAGGGACAGTGTCAGTTTCTTTCACTCTGCAAGTCCTTGTTTCCAGGGACCTGGAAGGACAGTGAGTGAATTGTCCTTGTGCTATATTGTGATTAAAAAAAACATTTTTTCTAGGGACAGAAAACTGTAGGTAGGGAGAGTGTTTTTTTTCTTTCACTCTGCAAGTCCTTGTTTCCAGGGACCTGTAAGGACAGTGAGTGAATTGTCCTTGTGCTATATTGTGATTAAAAAAAACATTTTTTCTAGGGACAGAAAACTGTAGGTAGGGAGAGTGTTTTTTTTCTTTCACTCTGCAAGTCCTTGTTTCCAGGGACCTGTAAGGACAGTGAGTGAATTGTCCTTGTGCTATATTGTGATTAAAAAAAACATTTTTTCTAGGGACAGAAAACTGTAGGTAGGGAGAGTGTTTTTTTTCTTTCACTCTGCAAGTCCTTGTTTCCAGGGACCTGTAAGGACAGTGAGTGAATTGTCCTTGTGCTATATTGTGATTAAAAAAAACATTTTTTCTAGGGACAGAAAACTGTAGGTAGGGAGAGTGTTTTTTTTCTTTCACTCTGCAAGTCCTTGTTTCCAGGGACCTGTAAGGACAGTGAGTGAATTGTCCTTGTGCTATAGTGTGCTTAAAAAAAACATTTATTCTAGGGACAGAAAACTGTAGGTAGGGACAGTGTCAGTTTCTTTCACTCTGCAAGTCCTTGTTTCCAGGGACCTGGAAGGACAGTGAGTGAATTGTCCTTGTGCTATATTGTGATTAAAAAAAACATTTTTTCTAGGGACAGAAAACTGTAGGTAGGGAGAGTGTTTTTTTTCTTTCACTCTGCAAGTCCTTGTTTCCAGGGACCTGTAAGGACAGTGAGTGAATTGTCCTTGTGCTATATTGTGATTAAAAAAAACATTTTTTCTAGGGACAGAAAACTGTAGGTAGGGAGAGTGTTTTTTTTCTTTTACTCTGCAAGTCCTTGTTTCCAGGGACCTGTAAGGACAGTGAGTGAATTGTCCTTGTGCTATATTGTGATTAAAAAAAAACATTTTTTCTAGGGACAGAAAACTGTAGGTAGGGAGAGTGTTTTTTTTCTTTCACTCTGCAAGTCCTTGTTTCCAGGGACCTGTAAGGACAGTGAGTGAATTGTCCTTGTGCTATATTGTGATTAAAAAAAACATTTTTTCTAGGGACAGAAAACTGTAGGTAGGGAGAGTGTCAGTTTCTTTCACTGTGAAAGTCCTTGTTTCAAGGGACAGAGAAGGACACCTGAAGGTAGCCCTTATTGCTTTTTTCCCATCTCCCTGCAGGCCATCTATTAGAATGTCTGGAAGGCAAACAAGGAGAGGCAGACAGTCAGGAGGCAATAAAAGAGGGCAAGCAGGCTCTGTGTCTGGGGGCAACAGTGCTGGTCGTGGACGCGGTGCATTGTCATCAGCACATGGCCATGGGACACGCTTGTCCTTCTTTTCGGCAGCTGGACATGTTGAGCCACATCATGCCGAAGACTTGGTAGAGTGGATGACCAAGCCCTCCTCCTCCTCCTCATCCTCTCTCACCCAGGCTCAGGGTACTGGAAAAGCAGCTGCCAAAGCGTCGTCTTCCCAGACAAATCATCAGTCACTCCTTCCCTAGACCCACCATGTCCTCCTCCTGAGGAGTCCCCCGAACTGTTTCAGCACAGTGTTGGGTACATGCTCCAGGAGGATGCCCAGCGTTTCGAAGGGTCTGATGATGAAACCCAGCTAGAGGAAGGCAGTAGCGTGAGAGCAGACAGAGGGGATGCTCAAGAAGGACACCAATCTGGCAGTCATGTTCCAGCAGCTGCAGCATACTGCCAGATTGGCTCCAGTGATGAGGAGGGAGGGGATGATGAGGTCACTGACTCCACGTGGGTGCCTAATAGGAGAGAGGAGGAGGAGGAGGATGAGGAGGAGGCACATCTCCAACGAGGCAGGATGCCCTTTGGTGGCCAGCGTAAGGGCAGTACACCGACGGAATCACACCGCAGAGCTCCGCCTGTGCAGGGCGCTGCCTCTGCCCGTCATTCAAAAAGTTCTTTGGTGTGGGCCTTTTTTGAGGCTAGTGCATCAGATCGCACAGCTGCTGTTTGCAACATATGTCTCAAGCGTATATCGCGTGGCCAAAACATCAGCCGCTTGGGTACCACATGCCTGACCAGACATATGTTGACCTGCCATGCAGCTCGTTGGCAAGCCTACCTCAAAGACCCACACCAAAGAACAAAGCGGACCTCTCCTTGCACCGCATCAGCTGGGATCTCCAACCCCACTATAACTTCAGTCCTCTCTGAAACATGCACTGAGAGGAATGAAGGTGTAGAATTAGGTGTGTCACAGCCAAGTACTTGCGCCCACTCTGCTAGCAGTACACCGACGTCCGATTCTAGCAGGCAAATTTCCCTGCCCCAGCTGCTGGACCGTCGAAAGAAGTTCACTCCCAGCCATCCACATGCCCAGCGGTTGAATGCTAGCTTGGCTAAATTGCTAGCGCTTCAACTGCTGCCTTTTCAGTTGGTAGACTCGGCCCCCTTCCGTGAGTTTGTGCAATGTGCGGTTCCTCAGTGGCAGGTTCCCAAACGCCACTTTTTCTCACGGAAGGCTATTCCGGCTCTCTACCGGCATGTGGAAGGCAATGTCTTGGCCTCGCTGGACAGGGCGGTCAGCGGTAAGGTGCATATTACCGCTGACTCATGGTCCAGCAGGCATGGACAGGGACGTTACCTTTCTTTCACGGCCCATTGGGTCACTCTTTTGGCAGCTGGGAAGGATTCAGGACAAGGTGCAGTAGTGTTGGAGGTTGTCCCACCGCCACGCCTCCAAAATGCTACTACTGGTTGTGACACACCTCTCTCCTCCACCCCCTCCTCTTCTTCTTCCTCCATGGCCTCTTCCTGTGGTTTGTCCTATGAACCAGCGGTGCTCCGTAGCCGTTCACGGGGCTACGCAAGTACGCAGGCAAAAAGATGCCATGCCGTGCTTGCGCTGGTGTGTTTGGGGGACAGAAGCCACACTGGGGCAGAGGTCCTGTCTGCTCTGCAGGGCCAGGCCGAGAGGTGGTTGACGCCACGCCAGCTTAAGCCAGGAATGGTGGTTTGCGACAATGGCACCAACCTCCTCTCCGCCCTCCGACAGGGACAACTGACCCATGTGCCCTGTGTGGCTCACGTCCTTAACCTGGTGGTGCAGCGCTTCTTGGGCAGGTACCCGGGCTTACAGGATGTCCTGAGGCAGGCCAGGAAAGTCTGTGTGCATTTCCGCAGATCTTATAATGCCAGTGCTCGCCTGGCTGAGCTGCAAAAGGAGTTGAACCTGCCCAAGAACCGCCTTATATGTGACATGCCCACCAGGTGGAACTCAACGTTGGCCATGCTGCAGCGGCTGCACACGCAGCAGAGGGCCATCAATGAGTACCTGTGCGACTACGGCACCAGGACAGGGTCAGGGGAGCTTGGTTTTTTTTCTCCACGCCAGTGGGGCATGATCAGGGATGCATGCACTGTCCTGGCACCATTTGAGGAGGCCACGAGGATGGTGAGCAGTGACAGTGCATGCATCAGTGACACTGTACCTCTTGTCCACCTGTTGGAGCACACGCTGCGTGGAATAATGGACAGGGCACTTGAGGCAGAACAGAGGCAGGAAGAGGAGGACTTCCTTGCCTCTCAAGGCCCCCTTTACCCAGACAGTGTTCCTTATGTCCCACCCATCGCACAGGAATAGGAGGAGGAGGAGGAGGATTGTGTCAGCATGGAGGTGGAGGCTGGCACTCAGCATCATCAGCAGCAGTCTTTTAGGGATGATTTACAGTCCCAAGAAACCAGTGGACTTGTACGTGGCTGGGAGGAGGTGGCTGCGGATCATGTCGTCCTTAGTGACCCAGAGGACTCCGGAGCGAATGCCTCAGCAAACCTACGCTGCATGGCCTCCCTGATCCTGCAAAGTCTGCGGAAGGATCCTCGTATTCTTCGGATCAAGGAGAGGGACCATTACTGGCTGGCCACTCTCCTTGATCCACGGTACAAGGGTAAGGTTGCGGACCTTATGTTACCGTCGCAGAGGGAGCAGAGGATGAGACAACTCCGGGAGGCCTTGCAGAAAGGTCTGTGCAACGCGTTCCCAGAGACTGGGAGGTTGCAAACTCCTGGTCCTGGACAACGAGTTGCTGAGGCTTCGGCCAGTCAAAGAAGGAGCGGTGGGGAAGGTGGCCGTCTGACCGATGCGTTCAGACAATTCTTTAGTCCGCAGCCCCAAAGTATGATCGGTTCCAGCAACCATCGCCAGCGTCTGATAAACATGGTGCAGGAATATCTAGGGGCAAGGTCAGACTTGGACACCTTCCCCACCGAAAATCCTCTGGCTTACTGGGTCTTGAGGATGGATCACTGGCCAGAGCTTGCACAGTATGCAATTGAGCTACTGGCCTGTCCTGCATCCAGCGTTCTTTCGGAACGCACATTCAGTGCTGCTGGAGGATTTGTCACGGATCACAGGGTGCGCCTGTCCACCGACTCGGTTGATCGACTGACTTTCATCAAGATGAACCAGTCTTGGATCACCACCAGCTACCACACACCTGATGCTGATATAACAGACTAATTGATTTTAACATGTCACATCCCTTCAAGACTGATGCTGATGCTGAGTGCCTGTGCTGTTATGTTGACTGGCTATCCTCCTCCTCCGAGTCATCAATGATACGATTGATGATGATAGCTTGTAAGATCATTTTTGTTTATGGGTGCCGCCACCAGTGCCTAACGCCCAATTTTTCAGCCCCTGTTTAACAGGGGCGTGTAATTACAATTTTTGAAGCAATACTTTGCAACAGGGCTCATTGCTGTGCTCCAAGTACAGTATCTGTGAGGAGTTGCAGTGTTGTGCCACCAGTGCCTAAGGCCCAATTTTTCAGCCCCTGTTCAACAGGGGCATGTAATTACAATTTTTGAAGCAATACTTTGCAACAGGGCTCATTGCTGTGCTCCAAGTACAGTATCTGTGAGGGGTTGCAGTGTTGTGCCACCAGTGCCTAAGGCCCAATTTTTCAGCCCCTGTTCAACAGGGGCATGTAATTACAATTCTTGATCTAATAATTCACAGCAGGGCCCATTGCTGCACCCACCAAGAGTAACTGTCAGGGCTTACAGTGTTGTGGCACCAGCACCACCATCAAAGGCCCAATTTTTACTACCACTGTTCAACAATTATATGTAATTAAAATTCCTGATATAATAGTTGACAGCAGGGCGTTCCAGCACCAACCAAGAGTAACTGTGAGTGCTTACAGTGTTGTGCCAACACCAACAACTAAGGGGCCTATTTCTGCAGAGTATATACGGCAGGTCCCTACTTTCAAACATCCAACTTACAAACGACTCCTACTTGCAAACGCAAGAAGACAACAGGAAGTGAGAGGAAATCTACCACTAGGAAGGAAAATTCTCTCCTGTAAGAATAAATATGGGAGAAAGGTGTCTCCTCTGTACTGATGCTTTATCAGCAATCCTTGTTTCAAGAAAAAGACCACATTTCAAAAAGAGTTGTCATTGGGACGGAAAGTGAGGTGAAATGTTCTGAACAGGGGCACAGACAGCAAAACAAATGTTACAGGGGTGATAACCCTTACCTATGTTTTCCAAAAAGTTTAAAAATAGATTTTTGGTCTGGAGCTACACTTCAACAATGTACCTGTTCAAAATTACAAACAGACTCTACATAAGAACAAACCTACAGTCCCTGTCTTGTATGCACCGCCTGTATAGGGCTGTTCAGAGTATATAGGGCCTTTTTTATTTTATGTGCGGGGTTCCCCTTAATATCCATACAAGACCCAAAGGGGCTGGTAATGGGCTGGGGTAGGGGGGGGTCATGGGGTAGCTATGCCATTTTTCTTAAAGAATTTCATCCATATTACCGGGACCAGACATTACATTAAAGCCGCAAGCAGTTTTAAATGGCTTTTTTTTCCTTTAGAAGTGTCATTTTGTGCAGGGACAGTTCTAAACACGGGAAACACGTGGCACTTCACAGGCATACTTTAGACACCCCCCAGGTACGATATTTAAAGGAATATTTGACTTTTTTTTTTTCACTTTATGCATCATTAAAATGACTGCTCCCGAAAAACGACCGTTTTTAAAACTTCTTTTTGCATTGATACATGTCCCCTGGTGCAGAACCCGGGTTCCCAAACCCTTTTTAGGACAATAACATGCATAATAGTTGTTATAATTAGCACTTTAGAATTCGAACGTTCGCATCCATTGTATTTAATAGGGTTCTAATGTTCGTTCGAACTTTCGGTCCGTTCGCGGGTTCTGGTGCGAACCGAACCCGGGGGTGTTCGGCTCATCACTACTTGAAAGATGAGTTAGCCCGGATTGAGACCCCAGCCACACTGGAAGACTTAATCCAAGCCGCAACCAAGCTGGACAGGCGCATGCGTGAGAGACGCTCTGAGCGCTTCCAGGCTCCTCGTCCTGGTTGGACGCCCCCCAGGCCCTCTCTTTTCCATTCATCTTTTCCGGTCCCACCTGTCGCCTCTGCTCCTGAAGTTGACCCTAGGCAGTCGGGATTGATCCGTGCTCCATTGACCCCAGAGGAAAGACAGCGTCAGCGACAGGCCAACCTCTGTCTGTACTGTGGTGGAACAGGACATTTTCTTCACACCTGCCCTGTGAGACCCAGTAAGTCGCGCTCACAGTTTATCATGAACTATCAAACCATTTACTTTTCACAGACTTATGTCACCCTTTCTGTTTCTCTACTGCTAGCGGGAAAAGAGACCCATCTCCCAGCCATAATTGACTCCGGAGCCTGCAACTGCTTCCTGGACTCATCATTATTGCACCCATTACTCAACCCACCCGTCAGCACAGCCAGTTTCGGTGGCCCCAGGAGGCCCAGGAAGCCTTTGTTAAACTTAAAGACCTGTTCACTACCGCCCCAATTTTAAAGCACCCGGATCCAGCCTTGCCATTCGTATTAGAGGTGGATGCTTCAGAAACTGCCACCGGAGCTATTGTCTCCCAGAGACAGGGTCCCAAAGCTCTCCTCCATCCTGTGGCTTTCGCTTCCCAGAAATTATGCCCCCCGGAGAGAAACTATGACATAGGAGACCGGGAGCTGCTAGCCATCAAGTTTGCTCTAGAAGAGTGGAGATATCTGCTGGAGGGTGCGTCTCATGCCATCATGATCTTCACTGATCACAAAAACTTAGAATACCTCAGGACAGCTAAGTGCCTAAGGCCCAGGCAGGCCCGGTGGGCTCTTTATTTTTCTAGATTAAATTTCCACATTACCATTCTTGGAACCAGGCCTGTAGGCAAAGCAGACGCACTCTCCCGGATGTTCCCTGAATCTCCTCAGTCCACAGAACCAAGTACCATCTTATCTCCACAAAATGTTTTACTTACACATACTGACCTGATGACTACCATTAAGCTGGCATCCAGTCACTGTACTGACCCTGAACTACCCTCTTTAAAAAAACAGGATGATTTGCTTTGGACCCGGGGAATTTTTTTTGTCCCACTGGAGGCAAGACCACCTACTTTAAAAATGCTCCATGACCATAAATTGGCTGGTCACTTCGGCACACAAAAAAAACTTCAGAATTAATCTCTCGTTTCTTTTGGTGGCCTGGTTGGAGACTGGACTGTAAGAACTATGTCAGGTCATGTATTCTGTGTCAATGCAGTAAGGGGACAAATACCAAGTTCTTGGTATTACTCAAACCCTTACCCATCCCAGAGAGGCCTTGGGCAGACGTCTCAATGGACTTTATTGTTGACCTACCTCCCTCGGAAGGGTTCACTACTGTCTTGGTCGTGGTCGACCGCCTATCCAAGATGGCACACTTCCTACCCACGGTGGGCACTCCCTCTGCTCTGGATACAACCAAAGTGTTTATCAAAGAGATAATAAGGCTCCATGGAGTGCCTGTCAGCATTAGCTCTGATAGGGGTGTTCAATTCACCTCCAAATTTTGGAGGGAGCTCTGCAACGCACTAGAAATCAAAGTTTGCCTTTCTTCCGCATATCATCTCCAAAGCAATGACCAGACGGAGACTCGGAGAGAACAAATCAAACTTTGGAACAGTATCTCCGCTGCTTTTGTTCCGGCTCCCAGGATGATTGGTCCTCTCTGCTTCCTTAAGCAGAATTTGCGTATAACAATTCAGTCCATACTGCCACTAACCAAACACCCTTCTGGTCGAACTTTGGGTTCCATCCTTCCTTCCTCCCAAACTCTATTCCTGAAACATCAGTCCCTGCGGTACAGAACCGGATAACTTTCAGGAAATTCAGGACGCTCTACAGAAAGCCCAAGATAATTACCAGAAATATTACAACAAAGTAAGAAAGGAGAACCCAGTTTTTAAGACTGGCGACAAGGTGTGGCTATTAGCAGCAAACCTCAGGTTACCCTGTCCCTCACGGAAATTGGGCCCAAAATGTATAGGGCCTTTTGAAATCAAAAGAATGATAAACCCTGTGGCTTTTGAATTAGCCCTACCCACTTCCTACAGGATTCACCCAGTTTTCCATGCATCCTTGCTGAAACCGCTGACTCCCAGTCCTTTTCCAGGAAGAGAGGAATCACCTCCTCCACCAGTCAAAATGGATGGGGAAGAGGAGTTTGAGGTAGAGGCCATTTTAAATTGCAGGAAGAGGGGTAGACAACTACAGTACCTGAACAAATTGAAGGGGTATCCTCCTGAAAATAATTCCTGGGGAAATTTCTAGAAACCAGCATGCCCCACGCCTAATTCAGGCTTTTCATCTGGAACATCCGGAAATGATGTCCAGCTTGGGCGTCCAGAGGCCGTCCCTCGGGGGGGGGGGGCACTGTCAGGGAAGTAAACAGCTTCTATCTGTTCAGCGTGTCACATGACATCCTGGCTGCCTATAAAAGCTGAGCAAATCCCCAAGCAAATTGCTGTTTTGTCTTTCAGCTTCCTGTGATCCAAGTTCCTGTTTTCTGCCTGTTTGATCTTCTGCTGTGACCCGGATTGCCTTGACCACCCTGATCTCTCCTAAACCTGACTCCTGGCTTGCTTTTTGGACTTTGCTGCTCTCTCCTGTGTTTGACCCTCTTCCTTGTGATCCGGACTTGCCTTCAGTCTCCTGCACCTGACCTTCTGCCTGTGACCCAGATTGTCTCAAGTCTCCAGTGTCTTGAGCCTTTTGCTTGTCTTGGACTCCTCTCCTCTCTGGTGTTTGACCCCCGGCCTGCTTTGGACTTTCTGCTAAATAACACCAGCTGAGCTCTGCTACCTGTCAGTGTCTACACAAGCCCTCAGAGGCCTTCACGCAAGTCCTGTCCTGCCTGCTGGTAGCTTGTGCCTCCTGGTGCCATCCACCCTCTGTCCCATCTCCAGGGGGTGGAGTGCGCTTAGTCGCAAGAGTGAGCCACTCTCTGCATCTCGGCCTCGGTGAGTACCCTTATCTGACAGTTACGCTTTGTGTTAGATACGGTTAAAGACTGTTGCCCTAGGAGACAGCATTCCTGCACATGCAGATTTGGCGTCTGGCTGGGTGCATTTCCCTGCATGGCTGTCCTCCTCTTGAAGTTTCGGAGTCTGCCAATTGAACTTGCAACTACCTAAGGGTGTCCTGGCCCTAACCCTCTCTCCCCCAAAAAAGTTTGTTAAATAAAATAAACTTTCTTTTGCATTCAAGAAGTGTCTGGCACCCAATAACTTTAACTATTCTGCACCCACCATGCCTCACAACCCACCACATACAGAAGGATGTCAGCTGTCTTTAGCCCTGGAGGTTCTCATTAGACTGAAGGAGGCCTGGGACCTTGCTACATTTCATACAGCAAGAGGAGGTGCAGCATGCAGTGCTCTGTCAGATATGTCAGGCAGTGTGTATGAGCCCCTTTGTATACTCAGCTTGCATTGGCCCTGAGCTCTATCAATGTCCTCCTGCCTAATACACACACACACACACACTCCCCAAGCAGCTCTGTCTTTTCAGTACATCACTGGGAAACTTATACTAGTCCTGTTCGCGCATGCTTCTAGACTTGCTCTGTTCCACCACACACATACTGCTGCCACCTGATTTGTAGAGACTGGCAGGTCATATCATGTTGCTGGTCGAAGACTCTATGCTCTTCAATGATTCTAAAAACATGCAAATTTAATCTGATTATTATATAAGATCTTTCCTGTGGCAGGAACAGCCCGCAGACCATCAGTTGCCTCCACTTCGCTGGCTAGAGCTTTAAAAGTTTGGGTGGGCAATCTAGAGTTAGCTCTTCGAAGTAGACAAGAATTTCTTCATCATAGGAGTGAAATCTGAAGCTGTCATCCGATCGCCTAACTGAGATAACTGTTGATCAAATTAGTTTTACCGCCAGACTCATCAACCAGTCCATAATAGCCAGAAAGGTGTTATGGCCGAAACAGTGGCTTGTGTATGCAATGTCCAAGCAAGCTTTAATCTCTATCCCCTTTGCCATAAAAAAAATGCCTTCCACAATTCCAGCAGTTTCCTGGATATGGCATTGCTAAGCTTCTGAATTCAACCTGTTACAGCAATAGGACTGCCAGGATCTCAGAGAATTCTTCCAAGTCTGGTCAGGAAATCTTTGACTTACTGGACGGTAGATCAGAAATTGTCTTTGGGCAGGCCCTTGAATCCTGGCAGTGATATCATAATTACTACAGATGTGACCCTCAAGGGTTTGGAGGCTCATCTGGACAAGCCACACCCAAGGTCACTGGCCTCCACATATACAATCCATTTACAAACAATTGAACCTGAAAGCAGTGTGCTCAAGTTGCTTAGACAACAATTCCAGTGTCATGTCATGCCTTTAAATGTTATATGTATTATTCTGTCCCTGGTTCCTCCACCGTTTGTTTATTTCCCAGTTATGCATCTCAGCACATGTCTCATGGACTGGATCACATTATGATGTTTTGACCTATCTGATGTTCATTTTTGTAAGATCCTCACAGTTTATGGATTAAACTTCACAAGATCAACAAGTTGTCGTCTGGATCGAGTCACTGTCTGTTTATCCAAATAAGATTGGATTTATCGACATCTCAACACAACTAACTGTAAATTACAGAGATCACACTTTTAATGCTTGGATTGGAGAGGCAGAACATCCAGGATCGGTGTGTGAAACATTTGCAGAGTCCATGTGTGAAAGTCTTATCAGGCAACAAGCCAACAATAGCCTATGTGGCAACACTGAAGAAATAGCACGTTGCTACAATAGATACAGAGAAGTTTGTGGGATTTTTAGGGTACGAGTAAGATACAGTGATCTCAAAGAATATTATAAAAATATTTTATTTAAACAGAGATAAAAAATAGTCTAAAAACAATTATGGCAAGTACATAGAACATCGTTTTTATGGATACAGCACTTTAGATGGAGTTCAACATGTTTCGCCCACATCCTTGGCTTCCTAGGGGGATGCTATCCATTTGGGGTACAAGCCTTCTAATAAAGAGAAATATATATATATATATATACATAGCGCACCCACCCCAGCCTTTACCTGCTTTTCTATTATGTTGGCTCCTTCGCAGGAAAGACTGAGGCACACCTCACCACAAGCCCGTACCCTCCTGGATGGGGAGGTTGAGCGGTGTTAGTTTTCTCAGGCCTGCTTGCAGCCAGTGTCTAAAACCTCCAGAGCTGACCTCATTTTTGGGGTAGCCAGAAACAAGTCCTTAATTCTCCCCAGTAAGCAACTGTCCACACCAACTGAAAGTCCAACTTCCTATTTATTCTTAAGGGCAATAAATAGTCTCTTTGAGAGCAGACAGGTTGAGACAAACACGGGTCAGATAAGGTGGGAGGAGTTCCAGGCACAAACTTAATTCAGGGTTTCTCCTATTTTGATTTGCACGAACAGGCTTGGCGCACGGTCCCTGCCACGGACCATGAGGTTGGTCACTGCCACTGACCTGGTGAATTGTTGCAAGTCACTGCCACTGACCTGGTGTGCGCAGAGTCACTGCCACTGTGACATAAAGAACCCGCACTTCCTTCCTTGAGTAACTTAGCCCTTTTTCAGGATAAGAACATCCCTCCGGAGAGTTACCAGAGGCCCCCTCTGTCACCACGACTCTGCGCTGGGTCTTCATAAAGGGTCACCTCCCTGGCCTCCTCGTCCTGGATACGGCTCCCCTTGCAAGGCAGATCCCTGGGAGCCTCGATCCTTAGCGGACCCCAGCCGAAGGTTGCTGGGTTCCGGGCCCTCACCAAAGTACCTCACCCCAGACTGAAGGTGTCTGGGATGGAAACAGCAGCTCCGTCTCCGGGCCTAGGGTACCCGAAGACAACCCACACGCACCCAGTCCTAAGGTGCCTGGGCGCGGACCGCACCTGGAGGCGACACACACACACCCAGGCCTAAGGTGCCTGGGCTTGGACCCCAACAACCCCTCTGGAAGATGGCAGCCCCTATTTTATATCCTCTCCCGACAGGCACAGCAGGTTCCCCGCCCCGCCGTACTGCTGCCGAGAGGGGACAAAAAAAAGGCACAACCTTGTACTGCGGTTCAACCCAGGCCCATGGCAACAGCGCCACCCATAGGCCCCAGGGAACTGCACACCAGTACCATCTCCCAGGGATAGAAATGGTCCATGAAACCTAACAATTAGTGCATCTGAGCCTAGCTACCACTCAGATGCTCCCCCTAAATATGACACCCCGCTACATATATATAAAAAACAGACATATCGGAACTCATAATTATATAAGAAAGAACATACATTTATTTAGACATTGAAAGTTAATTTTCAAAAGGGTAAATATTAACATGCATGTGCACATTCGGCCCGAGAACATCCTTGCTCACCCCGGTCTTTTAAGGCAATGTATACTACAATCAATATTTCATTGGGTCTGCAGCCGTCACAGAAAGCCAAGAGCTACAGGTGACCATAGAGGGCATTCAAGGACCAGCTAAAAATGACATAGATGGTAATGTAATCAGATTATATATCAAAAATGGGAATTAATCTCCAAAAAGCAAAAAATAAATGAAAAAGAGGTAAATTTACAAACAAACTGTGCAAGAAAGCTCAACAAACAGGGACATATGTGTACATATGTTTATATATGATTTCCAATGTTATTATATGAATTATTGTCTGTTTATGATTATTTTTTGTGGATTATTTTGTAAATACACATGCACCTTCTCCCTGACGATATCCTTTTGGACTCTTTTTTTTTAGTTTCCGCCTTCCCCCTTTATTGTTTTTTTTTTATGTAATGATTGGTTTGTATGGGATGGTTCTGTATAGTGTCTGGCTTGCCTTTGAGCACCTGGGGTGTTCATACGAACGCTTAGGGCGTCTGATCCAGGGAATCCCCCTGGACAGCGCCCATTTCACCGCGCCGTTTGTGCTCTTCTCGTCTTTCCCCCCTTCTTGTTTGCCCCTTGCTTCCTGCGTCTGATCATGGTCCTTGGAGTGTTCCCCCCCCTCCGCCCACCAGAGGGAGCCCATCATGTCCTCCTGCGGACTAAACGTTAGGACCCAGCGGTAACAGGAAGAGCTGCAGATATGACATAGTTTGTGCATGAGCGGTGCGGTTATTTTGTCCGCATCCGGCCTGGCTGGCCATATGGGGGGTATTTAAGGCCGCTTGTTCTGGCCATTCAACACTGCTGGAACGACAGGGACACACATGCCACTACAGGATACCAGGTATTTGTGTTATGATAGATAGTTTCCATACCCTTGGATATTTGCATTGAATAGAGCATCATAGCGCTTCTTTTTGCTGTCTGGAAGTTAATTTTAACCACTTGCCGACCGCCGCCTGTACATTTACGTTGGCAGAATGGCACAGCTGCGCAAAGTAACGTATATATACATCACTTTGAGTTTGCCGCTGTGTGCGCGCGCGCGCCCCTTCCGTGTAACAAGGCATCTCCCAGTTCTGCCTTGTGACAGGACACTGATTGTCTGCTCCCTGTAATCGGGAGAAGCGATCAGTGTCGTGTCAGAGTAAGCCCAGCTCCCCACACAGTTAAAATCACTCCCTAGGACACACTTAGTCCCTTCCTCGCCCCCTAGTGGTTAACCCCTTCACTGCCAGTGTCATTTACACAGTAATCAGTGCATTTTTATAGCACTGATCACTGTATAAATGACAATGGTCCCAAAATAACATCAAAAGTGTCCGATGTGTCCGCCATAATGTCGCAGTTTTTACCAAAAATATGTAGAAGAATATGTATCGGCCTAAACTCAGGAAAACATTTTTATATATATATATATATATATATATATATATATATATATATATATATATATATTGATTTATTTATTTATTATTTTTTTGGGGGGGGTATTTATTATAGCAAAAAGTAAAAAATATTGCTTTTTTTTTTTTTAATTGTCGCTCTATTTTTGTTTATAGCGCATAAATTAAAAACCGCAGAGGTGATCAAATACCACCAAAAGAAAGCTCTATTTGTGGGGAAAAAAAGTTTGGAAGCCACGTCGCACGACCGCACAATTGTCAGTTAAAGCGACGCAGTGCAGAATCGCAAAAAGTGCTCTGGTCATTTGGCAGCCAAATCCTCCGGGGCTGAAGTGGTTAATCTGTGAAGCGTCCAATTGAACGCTTCATGTCAGTGATTTTGTTTTTTCTTTCACAGCATATATCTGAAGCCTCCCCCTTTTTCTGTGTGTCTTTTTAGGTCCTAGACACAAGTATCCTGCCTTGGAGAGTCTATGTCCCTGTTTGTTGAGCTTTCTTGCAAATGTTTTTCATTTATTTTTTGCTTTTTGGAGATTAGTTTCTATTTTTTATATATAATCTGATTACATTACCATCTATGTCATTTTTAGTTGGTCCTTGAATGCCCTCTATGGTCACCTGTAGTTCTTGGCTTTCTGTGATGGCTGCAGACCCCCTGAATCATTATTGATTAGTATACATTGCCTTAGGCCCCTTTTACACTGGGGCGTTTTTTGGCGCTAAAAATAGAGCCTGAAAAACACCTGAAAAAATCCTGCCCTGCAGTCTTCAATGTGAAAGCCTGAAGCGGTGCGCTAGCAGGATCGCTCCAAAAGTCCTGCTAGCCGCATCTTTGGAGCGGTGAAGGAGTGCTGCTGCCCATTGAAATCAACGGAACAGCGCGGCTCTACCGCTCGCAATGCGCTGCTTCATTTTAACCCTTTCTCGGCCGCTAGCAGGGGTTAAAACCGCACCGCTAGTGGCCGAATATCGCGGCAAAAACGACGGTATAGCGGTGCTAAAAATAGCGCCGATATACCGCCAGCGCACCTCCCGCGCCCAGTGTGAAAGGACCAGGATGAGCAAGGATGTTCTCGGGCTGAATGTGCACATGTATGCTAAGATTTACCCATTTGAAAATTAACTTTCAATGTCTAAATAAATTTATGTTTTTTTTAATGTAATTATGAGTTCTGATATGACTGTTATATATATATTTCTCTTTATTAGAAGGATTGTACCCCAAATGGATAGCATCCCCTGAGGAAGCCCAGGATGTGGGCAAAACATGTTGGGAACTCCATCTAAAGTGCTGTATCCATAAAAACTATGTTCTATGTACTTGCCATAATTGTTTTTAGACAATTTTTTATCTCTGTTTAAATAAAATATTTTTATAATATTCTTTGAGATCACTGTAGCTTACACGCACCTTAAAAATCCCACAAACTTCTCTGTACCTATTTAATTAAGGTATGTCGTGCTAAAAATAGTGGTCTGTCCGTGGCTAAAAATTCATTCCACTTTTCTACAATGTAAAGTAGTGAGTGTACAGCTTGTATAACAGTGTAAATTTGCTGTCCCCTCAAAATAACTCCACACAGAGCAAATAATGTCTAAACCGCTGACAACAAAAGTGAGTAAACTCCTAAGTGAAAATGTCCAAATTGGGCCCAAAGTGTCAATATTTTGTGTGGCCACCATTATTATTCAGCACTGTCTTAACCCTCTTGGGCATGGAGTTCACCAGAGCTTCACAGGTTGCCACTGGCATCCTCTTCCACTCCTCCATGATGACATCATGGAGCTGGTGGATGTTAGAGACCTTGCGCTCTTCCACCTTCCGTTTTGAGGATGTCTTCGAAGGGAGGGGATCATGCTCTGCTTCAGTATGTCACAGTACATGTTGTCATTCATGGTTCCCTCAATGAACTGTAGCTCCCCAATGCCGGCAGCACTCATGCAGCCCCAGATCATGACACTCCCAACACCATGCTTGACTGTAGGCAAGACTCACTTGTCTTTGTATTCCTCACCTGGTTGCCGCCACACACACACTTATCTTGGTCTCATCAGACCACAGGACATGGTTCCAGTAATCCATGTCCTTAGTCTACTTGTCTTCAGCAAACTGTTTGCAGGCTTTCTTGTGCAACATCTTTAGAAGAGGCTTCCTTCTGGGACAACAGCCATGCAGACCAATTTGATGCAGTGTGCGGCGTATGGTCTGAGCACTGATAGGTTGACCCCCCCACCCCTTCAACCTCTGCAGCAATGCTGGCAGCACTCATATGTCTATTTCCCAAAGGCAACCTCTGGATATGACACTGAGCACGTGCACTCAACTTCTTTGGTCGACCCATGGTGAGGCCTGTTCTAAGTGGAACCTGTCCTGTTAAACTGCTGTATGGTCTTGGCCACCTTGCTGCAGCTCAGTTTCAGGGTCTTGGCAATCTTCTTATAGCCTAGGCCATCTTTGTGTAGAGCAACAATTCTTTTTTTCTGATCCTCAGAGAGTTCTTTTCCATAAGGTGCCATGTTAAACTTCCAGTGACCAGTATGAGAGAGTGAGAGCAATAACACCAAATTTAACACATCTGCTCCCCTTGTAACACTAAACGAGTCACATGAAACCGACAAGGGAAAAATAGCTAATAGAGCCCAATTTGGACATTTTCACTTAGGGGTGTACTCACTTTTGTTGCCAGTGGTTTAGATAATAATGGCTGTGTGTTTAGTTATTTTGAGGGGACAGCAAATTTACACTGTTATACAAGCTGTACACTCTCTACTTTACTTTGTAGCAAAGTGTAATTTCTTCAGTGTTGTCACATGAAAAGATATAATAAAATATTTACAAATATTTGAGGGGTGTACTCACTTTTGTGAGATACTGTGTGTGTGTGTGTGTGTGTGTGTGTGTGTGTGTGTGTGTGTGTGTGTATATATATATATATATATATATATATATATATTTTTTTTTTTGCTGTTACTCTTGTTAGGGCTCATGAGGGGTTAATGCATTGTAACATGATCTCCCTGCTCTTTGCTGTGTCTTAGAGCAGATAATAACTGGTTAGTATACCTGTCTTGGAGCATATGTTTCACTCTAATAATTGGGCACTGGCTGCAGTAATTTTTTAGCGCGGCCGTTAATAGTTCTATCTTTGCCCCAGAGATGTCAGGTTTAGTGCATGAGCTAAACCGCAGCCTTTTATGCCTTTTATGCAGCTGCACCGCAGCCTAACCATTTGGTTTCTATAGCAGCCGATTTGCTTTTATGCTGGTTGGGTGACACTGTGGCCCCCCCGCTGACGAAGTCCCGTAGGACGTAACGCGTACGGGAGGAGGAGCCACATTCTGAAACATCACCCACTGCTATCCGATACAGTCGAATGTTGGTTGTTTGGCGTGCTGCTGTACATACAATTTATATGCTTGAACCAAAACGTGGATCTTGTAAGTATTTTTATTAAAAAAAAGCGTTCTTTTTAAAACACAGTGAGCACTTAGATCTGTTTATATTTTATATGCACCCGTTGATATCTGTGAATGCTGGAACGGCCCAGACCTTCCTGCATCTGTCATCTCTCATCCCTTGGTATAGAGAACCTGTGTGATTGACCATCCTGTTAGTTCAGGGGTCCAGTTTCTGAGGTGATCGAGCAATCTGTGTGCTGGTGGTGGGCTCATTCACACAAAGATTTGGTGTCCCAGAAGTTCTTTCACCCAAGGGATTCTTGCTTATATGACTGCTTTTGGGCTCTGGATTATTTATTTTTATCTTTCATTGCTGACACTGCGCTGCACTGTTTTCATGACAATATCTGTAACGTACCTTAGGTGTGAGCCTGACGTGCGGAGAGGGACCTCCCGTACAACCCCGGCTCAGAGACCACTGGAGTGGGGACAGTGGTGGTAAGAGCACGGTGAGGTAAGGGTGCCTGTCTGATCCTCACTGCTTGGAGTGGTGGAGCCGAGTGGAGACTGGAACGGCTGGTTCCGGAAGCAGCGGATGCAGGTCAGCAGGTTCAGCTTGCAGAGCAGAGGATGCAGGTCAGCAGGTGCCGGTTTGCAGAGCAGGGATGCAGGTCAGCAGGTGCAGGTTTGCAGAGCAGGGATGCAGGTCAGCAGGTGCAGGTTTGCAGAGCAGGGATGCAGGTCAGCAGGTGCAGGTTTGCATTGCAAAGGATGCAGGTCAGCGTGTGCAGCTTGCAGAGCAGAGGATGCAGGTAAGCTGGTGCAGGTTTGCAGAGTCAGACAAGCCGGGTCATACACATCAAGGTAAACATCACAAGTGGCAGGCAGAGAGTAGTCAAAGTCCAGGCCGAATCTTGGCAACAGGCAGACTGGCAGATAACTGAGCAGGGTCAAATGAGCCGAGGTCAGGACTGGGGACAGAAGCGTGGTCAGGAAGCCGGGTCAAACACAGGAACAGGATACAAGCACAGAATCAGGAACTCAGGGAACATCTTTTAAAGGAAGTACATGGGAGGAGCAAGGGGTTCAGAGTTCAACAGTAATCAGACACCAAGCAGAGTAGTCTAATGGATCAGATAGGTTATCCAGCAGATCAGGCAGGGAACTGTCCAGCATCTCAGATAGCTCCGCTGGTAGAGTCAATGCCAGACACAGAAGAGGTCCCAGGTTCAAGCCCAGCACGTCCCTGACAATATCTTTTCGGGGATATGTGAAATTTTCCCTTGGTGTTAAGCTTGTAGTTCATATGTTATTCAGATTTATGTGGTTGCGCTGACTGTATTTTCTCTGATAATATATAAGCTTACTTGTAGGTAACAATCGAAATGTTGAGTTTACTACCGTTTAAAAAATAAAAACAAATTACGTTTAGTGCACACTTTTACCTATTTTGGTAAAATATAAAAGGTGTGTAGCAAGGTGTCACTTTTGCACGTAGCTTATGGACTACAGTTTGTGCCTATAAGGAATTTAGCTCCCTCCGGTGTACGTCTTATTTTAGACTACTAAGTGGTTGGTTCAGTTATTGGATGAAACATTGTGTGTATTGTGGCGTCAGGGACAAAGACTCTATTGGCGTGGATAGAACTGAGACTACATTACCCAAAAGACCACTGTTCTACCAAAGGTGTATGGCGCCAAGCAAGGCCTGCTGGGAGGACCTATTTAAAGGAAGGCGGGGCTTTTGTTCCCTCTCTCTGGACACCATTTTCAAGCTGGGAGGAGGCCTGTGCTGAGGCCTGGAGTGAGCGTGCTTAGGCCTGAGAAGCCTGGGCCTAAAGTACGGAGACCGGATCGCCTGACGGAGGGATTCTTGTCACCGCCCTGCTGATTGAACAAGGAAGAGGTACCGCTCTACGCTCCACAGCATCTAGCGTCACCGATCCATCTGCACCTCGTGAGCGTCTGTGCAGAGGACCAGGGATCACGATCTGCAGTGAGGCTGTGAACCACGAAGGGTCCAGACGGAGCATATCGGCGAGACAAGGCCTCATTTGGTGAGAGGGCACCTGCCCACCAACAAAACTAACTGGGTTGCAGGAAGGTGACTTCCATAGTTTCATTTATACTCGTGGGCCACTGCGCTGCCGCATGTGGAGACACTTTATGCCTGAGAGTGTTACAGCGGTGTGGGAAAACTGACGTTTCTGTTACCGCTCCACTTTATACACTGAGTATAGATTTTCTTCACCCTATTGTTGGATTACAAATAATTAAGTGCACCAACAGAGCTAGCAGAAGACTACTGGAAACCTGAAGGAACAATCATCAGTTCTGTTCCTTCCTTAAATTGATACAACGGGACACGTACCAGTTGAGCTGCCCACTAGAGGAAGCCAAATAGCTTGCGAACTCACATATGTGATACAACTGTTTGCATTACTTTGATTATTGCTTTTCTGTTTCAGTGAGCTGGGTGGGACTTGGTGGAGAGGTATCCCATTGCTGGCGTTATTGCATTGGAAGATTCCTCCACTGCGCACTTACCCAGGTCTGACTCTAGGTTGGGTTAATTGGGTTCCTAATTTTGGGGACACCCTAAAATTGTTATGCATGTGTATATCATTTGATTTTCACGGGGATCTATTTGAGTCAAGTGTTGCTTATGTAATCTTTATCCTATTTTTCTCTACCAAGTAAACGTATTACCCTTTGGTTAAACTGCATCTTATGAGGGGCTCTGTCTTTTTGCAGCTGTGTGGCAGGTAAACTACACCAAGGTAACAATACTTAACTACATTTATTGTTGTGCGGTATCATTTGTGGCCCTCTATAGCCTTTTAGGGGCCCACAATCCCATTGTTGTCCAGCTGTGCCAGGGGGAAACTGAGCCAAATTATAGGGGTTGATAGGCAGAGCACAAACCCAAATTTAAACCAGCAGCTCCTACGGGGGTAGTGCTACACGTGGGGGCTTGTCCGGGATTTCTATGACTCTGCACTCAAAACCCCCCCCCGACAGAACCTCTAACGGCACAAAAATGGATTCTGTTGCTGCTATCGTGTGGTGTAAGGAGGAAAACGCCCACTCAGACTGCAGTGTGGTACTTGAGATTCCAGGAGAGTCCTGGGGTGAAGAACAGTTAAGTCAAGCCATGAAAACACTGTCCCCAGACAAGAAAGCATGGGTGATTGCTGTAAAGAAAGATACAGGGACCCCACATACTTATGATTTGATTGAGTGGAAACAGGAAATCCCTGAACACTTCAATGTCGCCAGTGTGAAGTTGGCCAATAAGGGAGAACTTAATGTGATACACCCAGAGGCACCGAAAGAAGGCCCTGCCTCCTCCAGTCAAGCTGACTTTAGAAAACCAGAAGTTCCTGCCAAGTCACCTCTGGCCACCATTGGGCCCGAACTCTGCGCTGTCCTGGGGGAATTTGTTGCAAAGTGCCAAAAAAATTCCCACGCATACTCGGCTGCTGGCTACAGGAAGCTCAGAATTTTTTCTGGAAGGCAACCAGTACCTTCAGCGGAAGACAGTTTTGAAGAGTGGCTGGACCAGGCTACCCAAACATTGAATGAATTGGACATACCAGAGCCGCATAAGAAGCAGAGGATCACGGAGAGTCTGAAGGGGCCTGCCCTGGAGGCCATTCACAACCTGAAGCTCAGTAAAAAAGACTGTACTGCCCAAGATTACCTGAGCATTTTACAGGATGTATTCTGTCGCACTGAGAAAGTTGCCGACCTCGTCTATCAAATGGAACACTCTTATCAGAAAGAGGGGGAGAAATTGTCTGAATACATGAGGCGCCTGGATAAGATCATACACCAGATCCTGTTGAAAAAGGGGTTGGACCCTCGGAAGGTGAATGAGATCAGAGCAAAGCAAGTTTTGAAAGGGGCCCATCCTTTAGACCCTATTACACTTTTGTTGAGAACCCGGCAGGATGGTGGTATCTTGAAGTACCCAGACTTGATCCGGATTGTCAGGGAGGAAGAAGTCATGTTGGATAAGAAGAAGAAGAGTCAGAAACCTGAATCCGCTGCCGGAGTCAGAGTGATCAATGCTGATGATGGTGACCCTCAGGTTGAGCTTCTAAAAACTCAAGTGTCCCAATAAATAGAGATGATGTCCATACTGACAAATCAGCCAACTGCTCTGCCCAGTGGAAGCATTCAAGAGTAGGCCAAGAAGTCTCTCCGCTCTAATGTTGCCCAAGTGCAGAAACCAAGGAAACTGATAATCTGTTTCAACTGTGGAGGAGTCGGACATTATCAGGAAGTATGTCCAAGCCCGGAGAAAACTGCAGCACAGTACTGCAAGCCGGCAGAAAACTCCAGAGGGCCCCGGTGAAGGAGTCGACCGGGTGCCCACCAGCTTCAGCTAATTTCTCAAAATCCGACGACGCGAGGAGACAGCATCGGGAGTCCAGACCCTTGCCTGTGGCCCCCGTTGTTGCCTCTGAGCGACCTAATGTTTCCCGCTCCATAACCCAATCTGCCCGGCGGCGGGGAGTCAGTGCACACCAGACCCAGCAGGGGTTGAAATCCAGCCAAGGTTCCAGAAAGAAAGGAGTAAGGGTACAAACTACTGAACCTGGTAAGTTTCCTGTCAAGTTAGTGGAGCCCTCCCCAGTATTCTCCATCCAGGTAGAAGGGATTTACACCAAGGCCCTCTTGGATACAGGGGCTCAAGTGACTCTCCTATACAGAGACTTCTATAACAAGCATCTTAAGCACTTGCCGCTACAGAAGTTGGAAGAACTGGAGATATGGGGCATTGGGACTCAAAACTTTTCCTTTGATGGTTACGTACCAATCAAGCTAACCTTTGACCCTTCAGTGGCTGGAGGAGCATAGACTTTTGACACCTTGGCAGTGGTCTGCCCTCGCCCGCCAGGGACTAGTAAAAGTTCTCTCATTATAGGGACCAACACTGACCTGGTTAGGAGACTACTAGCACCTCTGGCCCAAGAATGCAGTGTTTCAACTACAGGAGTGCACCCCATGCTGAAACAGGCATACCAGCGCCTAGTACTAGAACAGAAGGCTCCAGCAGAAGGAGTAGGCAAGATCTGGCATTTGGATAGGGGGGAGAGAGTGTTGCAGCCCGGGGAGGTAACTTGTCTGAGAGCGTCTGTCAAGCTTACTTGGAAGCAACCAGGCCCCTTTATTGTCCTTGAAATGGACCACCGGAAGGAAGGAAAGGGGATAGAAATAATCCCCGAAGTGGTTCCATTGAAGGCCCTATGGAGGAATCATGGGAAGGTCTCGGTGAGCGTTCGCAACACGACCACCTCACCTGTGAAGGTACCAGCCAGAATGCTGTTGGGCCAGGTGAACACTGCCACCCCTGTTGTGCCATCCGACTTGAAGAATGAAGAGAAGGGTAAGATCCCGGTAGAGAAGTTCTACCCGGAGGACACCCCCCTCCCACCAGAATGGAGAGAAAGAGTTAAAGCCCAGCTCGCCCAATGGCAGACTGCATTCTTCATGAACGAATTTGATGTAGGGTGTGCAAAGTGTGCCACCCACAAGATCCGTCTACAAGAAGACAAACCATTCATAGAAAGGGTCCGACGGGTTCCTCTGGGGGACTTGGAAGATCTACGTGAACAACTGGCTGAACTCAAAAGAGCAGGGATTATCGGAGTCCAGGAGCCCCTTCGCTTCAATAGTGGTGGTGTGGAAAAAAAATGGGTCATTAAGACTGTGCATAGACTCCCAAACACTGAACAGAAGGACCATTCCTGACCAGTACACCACCCCCCGGATAGAGGCCCTGTAGAGCCTGTCAGGGGCCAAGTGGTTCAGTGTAATGGACCTGAAAAATGGGTATTACCAAATCCCCATGCATCCTGAGGACAAAGAGAAAACTGCCTTCATTACCCCGGTGGGGTTCTTTGAGTTTGATCGCATGCCTCAAGGGTTGTCAGGAGCCCCGGCCACCTTCCAAAGGCTGATGGAGAGGACAGTGGGCGACATGAACCTGATCGAAGTGCTGGTGTACCTGGACAACATCATAGTGTTTGGCAGGACTCTAGAAGAGCATAAAGAACGGTTGGAGAAAGTCCTGAAGAGACTTCATCAAGAAGGCCTTAAGCTCTCCATCGAGAAGTGCCAGTTCTATCAGTCCTCGGTCCACTACCTTGGTCACATCGTGTCTGCTGAGGGTATAGCCACAGACCCTGAGAAGCTGGATGCCGTCACCTCTTGGCCAAGACCCACTAATGTGACTGAGCTTCGGTCATTTCTGGGATTCTGTTCCTACTACCGAAGATTTGTAGAAGGATTTGCCAAGATAGCCCGCCTGCTCAATGAACTACTGAGGAGTGAAGGAGAGGATGATATCCCAGAACCAGTCAAACCTGTGAAGCCCGCAATAGGGCCTAGAAAACCTAAAGAGTCCATCCAGGATATGTGGACTTCCAAGTGTGAGGAGGCTTTCAATCAGTTGAAAAGGAGCCCAATCACTGCTCCGGTCTTGGCCTATGCAGACACCGCCAAGCCCTACGAACTACACGTCGACGCCAGCCGAGATGGGTTGGGCGGGGTGCTCTATCAAGAACATGACGGTCACTTACGGTCTGTTGCCTATGTGAGTCGGAGTTTGGTCCCCGCTGAAAGGAACTACCCCACGCATAAGCTCAAGTTCCTTGCCTTTGAAGTGGGCTGTAGTGGATAAACTGAGAGACTACCTCTACGGGGCAGAGTTCCTGGTCAAAACTGACAACAATCCACTCACCTATCTTCTCACTACAGCCAAACTGGATGAAACAGAACATAGGTGGTTGGCTGCCCTCTCGGGTTTCACCTTTAGTCTGAAATATTGATCAGGAGTTGGGAACAGGGATGCGGATGCCCTCTCACAAAGGTCTCATGGCCCCAGTGACTCCCCAGGAAGAGTGGACTCAGCTGACACCAGAAGGAGTGCGGGCCTTATACCAGGGAGCTGAACGTCAGGCTGGAGGGGGATCGAGGGCTGAAGAGATCGGAGTTTCTGCTGCTGGAGTACCCAAATTTTACTGCAATGTGACCCAAGTGGGGGATGAAGGCCTGCCAAAACTGTCAAAGAAGGACCTGAGAAGGGACCAGTTGGAAGACCCTCTGAGTAACTTGGCTTTGAAGGCTCTGGAGAACCAGTGCCTTGACATGCTTCTCACTGATTCCCCAAAGGAGGCCCATCTGCTACACCGTGAATGGGACCGGTTGCAGTGTCATCAAGGGGTGGTCTACCGAAGGGGCCCCTCCGATGATCTTGAAGAAAAATGGCAGCTGTTCCTGCCCAGGAAATACAGAGACTGTGTTGACGGCCCTCCACGATAACTATGGCCATTTGGGGCCTGAGAGGACTTTTCATTTGGTAAGGGATCGATTCTAGCCCTGCATGCGGGCTGAAGTCGAGGGTTACTGCCACTCCTGTATTCAATGTATCCAAAGGAAGACCTTGCCTTCCCGAGCTGCCCCAATGGGCCATCTTCAGAGTCAGGGACACATGGAGCTGGTGTGCATTGACTTTCTTTGCCTGGAACCTGATTTGAGTGGACAGGGAAACATTCTGGTGGTTACTGATCATTTTACTAGATATGCTCAAGCATTCCCAACAAAGGATCAGCTAGCATCAACAGTGGCCAAGGTCCTAGTAGAGAAGTTCTTCGTTCACTATGGCTTGCCCCAACGTATCCATTTGAATCAAGGGAGAGACTTTGAAAGCAGTCTTATTAAAAGACTTTTAGACCTATTAGGCCTCAAAAAGTCCAGAACCACTCCTTACCACCCTCAAGGGGGCGCTCAACCTGAGAGGTTTAACCAAACTCTTCTTGACATGCTGGGCACTTTAAGCTCAGAGAAGAATCAGCACTGGAGCAAACATGTGGCTGCCATTGTTCATGCCTATAACAATACCGCAAATGATGCTACAGGTTACTCTCCCTATCATTTAATGTTTGGTTGAGAGGCTCGGTTACCAGTAGACCTGGCCTTTGGCATATCTTTGGATCACACCTCAGCTACCTCGCACGGATGGTATGTTGATCGGTTGCGGAAAAGCCTTAAGACCGCCTATGACAAAACTCAAGCTACCTCGGAAAGGAGGGGACTCAGAAATAAAAATAACTTTGATCTCAAAGTCCGAGTACAGAACCTGCAACCAGGTGATAGAGAACAGTTGAGAAATCTGGGAGTCCCTGGCAAACACAAATTGGCTGACCGCTGGAAGTCACAGCCTTATGTCATCTGCAAGCAACTATCAGGGCTCCCAGTATACCAGATCAGGCCAGAAGGGAGTGTAGGCCCATTAAAGACTTGGCATAGAAATCACTTGCTGCCCCTCTTAGAGGCAGTTCGCCTGCCACCAATGTCAGATTTACAGGCGACCTCCCTCAACATCACAAGGGTCTCGGCCAGTCACTATATCTGAGGCCGTATCTCAAGATGTGGAGGATGAAGACACTGAGGATGAAGAGGTGGAATCAAATTGGTTGTGGTCGTCTCAACTACCAGGGCCTACGAACCCTCCTTTGTACAACCTGAACTGACTGACATGGGGACTCTCAGACCAGAGGCCCCTGAGTTTGTGCCTCAAAGTGTGCTTCCTGATGAGCCGGAGGATACTCCGGATTCCCTGACAATGGAAGACCCTGAAGAAATTCCATCCTTTCCAGAAGGAGACCTGGAGGCTGTGGAGGATATAGTGTCCAGTGGGCCAGAGCAATAAGAAGAAGTTGAGGAGGAAACAGAGTCCAGTGCATCTGAGGCTGTTATTGGATGAAGCATTGTGAGTAATGTGGCGTCAGGGAAAAAGACTCTATTGGCGTGGATAGAACTGAGACTACATTACCCAAAAGACCACTGTAATACCAAAGGTTTATGGCGCCAAGCAAGGCCTGCTGGGAGGACCTATTTAAAGGAAGGCAGGGCTTTTGTTCCCTCTCTCGGGACGCCATCTTCAAGCTGGGAGGAGGCCTGTGCTGAGGCCTGGAGTGAGCGTGCTTAGGCCTGAGAAGCCTGGGCTTAAAATACGGAGACCGGATCGTCTGACGGAGGGATTCTTGTCACCGCCCTGCTGATTGAACCAGGAAGAGGGACCGCTCTACACTCCACAGCATCTAGCGTCACCGATCCATCGGCACCTCGTGAGCGTCTGTGCAGAGGACCAGGGATCACGATCTGCAGTGAGGCTGTGAACCACGAAGGGTCCAGACGGAGCATATTGGTGAGACGAGGCCTCATTTGGTGAGAGGGCACCTGCCCACCAACATAACTAACTGGGTTGCAGGAAGGTGACCTCCATAGTTTAATTTATACTCATGGGCCACTGCGCTGCCGCATGTGGAGACACTTTATGCCCGAGAGTGTTACAGTGGTGTGGGGGGAAAACTGATGTTTCTGTTACTGCTCCACTTTATACACCAAGTATAGATTTTCTTCACCCTATTGTTGGATTACAAATAATTAAGTGCACCAACAGAGCTAGCACAAGACTACTGGAAACCTGAAGGAACAATCATCAGTTCTGTTCCTTCCTTAAATTGATACAACGGGGGGCGTGGCCTGGACCGGCATTGCGTGAAGAGTGTGGAACGAGAGCTCCGCTTGCCTAAGATCCTTCCTAACTATCCTGGGGCTGTAAACTCTCGGAAATCACTGCATCTCAGGACACCCTCTGCCCTGCTGTTGCGGAGACCATGTGGCCACCGAAAACGAAGTCGGATGCCTCCGTAAAACTTGCTAAATTTAAGCATACAGGTAAAGATACTGAAGAGGAAAATGGCGCCGGCTCCACTCCTCCTGCTGACTCGAATGCTAAGGTGCTGGAGGCTATCTTGGACTGCAAGAGCACGTTAATGGGCAAGATCGAGGAGGTTAAAATTGATGTCTCTCTCCTCCGCCAAGACCTGCAGAAACTCCGGGAGCGTGTCACCGAGACGGAGACCCGCATCAGCCGCGTGGAGGACGAGGTGCCGCCATTGCAGGTTACTACAGAGCGCCTGCAACACCAGCTCACCATGGTCCTGGCCAAGCAGGACGACATGGAGAACCGCCTCAGGAGGTGTAACGTCCGTTTTGTCGGCCTGCCTGAGGGTGAGGAGGGATCCGATCCCCCGTCGTTCCTTGAAAGGCTCCTTGTCACCTCATTTGGCCGGGCGGAGTTCTCCTCATCCTTCGTGGTGGAGCGGGCTCACAGACTGGCGGCCAAACCCCCTCCCCGGGGGGCACCTCCTAGGACATTCATCGCTAAACTTCTGAACTTCCATGACCGCGATGCTGTCCTCCGCCTCACCAGACTGAAAGGCAACATCCCCTACAAGAATAGTGAGATAAGGGTTTTCCCGGATTTCTCGGCGGAAGTCCAGAAGAAAAGAGCCCTATTTACTGAAGCCAAACGACACCTGAGGATCTGCCATTTTGCCTATGCCATGCTGTTCCCCGCGAGGCTTAGGGTAATTGGAAACGACCTGGCGCATTTCTTTGACACCCCGGAGGCTGTATTTACGTGGATGGAGAACGGGGCGGCCCCCGCCCGTGAACCGGCCTGAGGACTCAGCTGCAGCTACAAGGGATGTCCCCGGCCTGCACCGCCTACGCAGTTGGGCCGCACTACCCTTCTGAGCTCCGCCACAGGTACTGTACTTACGGCCCTTTGCTTGATTCCTTTCCTCTCCTGCTATACCTGCAGGAGCTTAGTCATCCTCCCCGTTGAAGCCACTTTCCCACTACCCATCCTTTGCTTGCAGACTGGCTCCGCTGCTCCCCCCCCCCACCGCCCAGATGCTACCCTCATGCTGTTTTCCTAGACCCTCCGGCTGCCGCAGCCGTGGTCCCGCTGAGGATCACTACTCTCTTCCTGCCCTGCAACATGGGGGACAGACTGATGGACTTCCCTCCCGGATTCAAAACCGAACACTGTCACCTGCCCGGATTGTCCCTTGTTTTGTTTCCCCCTGAAGAGAGAGAACAAGCTTACTGTGGTATATAAAAGGTAACAACTGCGCTAGCAAACAGTTAAAAAACTTCTAAACATTAGGCAGCAGAAATAGTGTGTCAACACCTCATACAATAAACAAAGAAAAAACTGCGCCACTTTTAACCAAAGTCTATTAGGAATTCGGAACTTATTTAGATGTGTATGGAAATCTATCAGGCATCACACCAAAATAGTCCAGTGGCATTTAACCAATCATCTAAATTAGTCCATAGGTCATTAGGGTGACCCCAAACTTCACACCACCGTGATTACTCAAAGCAAGCCGTGAAGAATCCACCACCAAAGAGAGGGGGAGCAGCTTACCAGAAGCCAAGCGGTTAATGGCATTGGACCTTTGACCCAGCTGCAGCCTTTGGTCAGTCAGATGGATGAATTCTCCTGACTGCATGCAGGGATCACAGGGGCACTAGAGGAAATACCAGACGCTGTCCTACCAGAGTCACTGGCTGGGTGTATGATTTGGATACTGTGTGTACGGACCATCCGAATGAGAATACTGGCTGTGGAAGGGACGTTTTGCATCACCAAAGGCTGCAGCTGGGTCAAAGGTCCAATGCCATTAACCGCTTGGCTTCTGGTAAGCTGCTCCCCCTCTCTTTGGTGGTGGATTCTTCACGGTTTTCTTTGAGTAATCACGGTGGTGTGAAGTTTGGGGTCACCCTAATGACCTATGGACTAATTTAGATGATTGGTTAAATGCCACAAGCTTACTGTGGTGTTTATTAGGGATGGGCCCGGTGCTCGATTCGAACCCATGTTCGAATCGAGCACCGGGCGTTCGCTCGCTCGTCGAGCCCAGAACTATTTGGGCCGTTCGCATCACATTCGTGTGATGCGAGCGGCCCCGCAATGCATTGCGGCCGGCGCGGCCGGCGCAGTGCATTGCTGGCTGATGATTGGCCAAGCATGCACTGTGACCCCGCATGCTTGGCCAATCACAGCGCCCGAAACTCGGAGAGCAATAATTGGCTACAGGCAGGACGCCTGTAGCCAATTACAGCTCAGGGGCTTTAGTACATGCCCCACCATTTAAAAGGCCGCCACGCCATCGGCCCCGGTCACATGAGTTCCGGCTTTAGGAGAGATCAGTCTGCTGATTCTGTCTTTGCTTGATACTAAAAGATTTGCTCTTCTTTGCTAAACCATTGGCTATTTCTTTGCTAAACCATTGCTACCTAAGTCATTGATCGTTCATTGCTGCTGATTGCACAGTTAGCGTGTTATTAGCTGCTGCTGGGGATTAGTCTGGTGCGTGCTTACTGTTAGTACAGTATTGCAGCAGTACCAACCGCAGTGCTGTTAGCACAGCATTGCACCCCAACAGCACCCATAGGACTACTAGTGTGTTAGTGGCAGCAAACAGAGCTCCTATATTTTCTTCTCAGCAGCACCCATAGGACTTCTAGTGTGTTAGTGGCATCACACAGAGTTCCTATATTTTCTTCTCAGCAGCACCCATAGGACTTCTAGTGTGTTAGTGGCATCACACAGAGCTCCTATATTTTCTTCTCAGAAGCACCCATAGGACTTCTAGTGTGTTAGTGGCAGCAAACAG
Source organism: Rana muscosa (assembly GCA_029206835.1). Taxonomy (NCBI): domain Eukaryota; kingdom Metazoa; phylum Chordata; class Amphibia; order Anura; family Ranidae; genus Rana; species Rana muscosa. Next base: position 343,834,763 of record CM055117.1, on the reverse strand, counting down.
AGCTCCTATATTTTCTTCTTAGCAGCACCCATAGGACTTCTAATGTGTTAGTGGCATCACACAGAGTTCCTATATTTTCATCTCAGAAGCACCCATAGGACTTCTAGTGTGTTAGTGGCATCACACAGAGCTCCTATATTTTCTTCTCAGAAGCACCCATAGGACTTCTAGTGTGTTAGTGGCAGCAAACAGAGCTCCTATATTTTCTTCTCAGCAGCACCCATAGGACTTCTAGTGTGTTAGTGGCATCACACAGAGTTCCTATATTTTCATCTCAGAAGCACCCATAGGACTTCTAGTGTGTTAGTGGCATCACACAGAGCTCCTATATTTTCTTCTCAGCAGCACCCATAGGACTTCTAGTGTGTTAGTGGCATCACACAGAGCTCCTATATTTTCATCTCAGAAGCACCCATAGGACTTCTAGTGTGTTAGTGGCATCACACAGAGCTCCTATATTTTCTTCTCAGCAGCACCCATAGGACTTCTAGTGTGTTAGTGGCAGCAAACAGAGCTCCTATATTTTCTTCTCAGCAGCACCCATAGGACTTCTAGTGTGTTAGTGGCATCACACAGAGCTCCTATATTTTCTTCTCAGCAGCACCCATAGGACTTCTAGTGTGTTAGTGGCAGCAAACAGAGCTCCTATATTTTCTTCTCAGCAGCACCCATAGGACTTCTAGTGTGTTAGTGGCATCACACAGAGCTCCTATATTTTCATCTCAGAAGCACCCATAGGACTTCTAGTGTGTTAGTGGCATCACACAGAGCTCCTATATTTTCTTCTCAGCAGCACCCATAGGACTTCTAGTGTGTTAGTGGCAGCAAACAGAGCTCCTATATTTTCATCTCAGAAGCACCCATAGGACTTCTAGTGTGTTAGTGGCATCACACAGAGCTCCTATATTTTCATCTCAGAAGCACCCATAGGACTTCTAGTGTGTTAGTGGCATCACACAGAGCTCCTATATTTTCTTCTCAGCAGCACCCATAGGACTTCTAGTGTGTTAGTGGCAGCAAACAGAGCTCCTATATTTTCATCTCAGAAGCACCCATAGGACTTCTAGTGTGTTAGTGGCATCACACAGAGCTCCTATATTTTCTTCTCAGCAGCACCCATAGGACTTCTAGTGTGTTAGTGGCATCACACAGAGCTCCTATATTTTCATCTCAGAAGCACCCATAGGACTTCTAGTGTGTTAGTGGCATCACACAGAGCTCCTATATTTTCTTCTCAGCAGCACCCATAGGACTTCTAGTGTGTTAGTGGCAGCAAACAGAGCTCCTATATTTTCTTCTCAGCAGCACCCATAGGACTTCTAGTGTGTTAGTGGCATCACACAGAGCTCCTATATTTTCATCTCAGAAGCACCCATAGGACTTCTAGTGTGTTAGTGGCATCACACAGAGCTCCTATATTTTCTTCTCAGCAGCACCCATAGGACTTCTAGTGTGTTAGTGGCAGCAAACAGAGCTCCTATATTTTCATCTCAGAAGCACCCATAGGACTTCTAGTGTGTTAGTGGCATCACACAGAGCTCCTATATTTTCTTCTTAGCAGCACCCATAGGACTTCTAATGTGTTAGTGGCATCACACAGAGTTCCTATATTTTCATCTCAGAAGCACCCATAGGACTTCTAGTGTGTTAGTGGCATCACACAGAGCTCCTATATTTTCATCTCAGAAGCACCCATAGGACTTCTAGTGTGTTAGTGGCATCACACAGAGCTCCTATATTTTCTTCTCAGCAGCACCCATAGGACTTCTAGTGTGTTAGTGGCAGCAAACAGAGCTCCTATATTTTCATCTCAGAAGCACCCATAGGACTTCTAGTGTGTTAGTGGCAGCAAACAGAGCTCCTATATTTTCTTCTTAGCAGCACCCATAGGACTTCTAATGTGTTAGTGGCATCACACAGAGTTCCTATATTTTCATCTCAGAAGCACCCATAGGACTTCTAGTGTGTTAGTGGCATCACACAGAGCTCCTATATTTTCTTCTCAGAAGCACCCATAGGACTTCTAGTGTGTTAGTGGCAGCAAACAGAGCTCCTATATTTTCTTCTCAGCAGCACCCATAGGACTTCTAATGTGTTAGTGGCATCACACAGAGTTCCTATATTTTCATCTCAGAAGCACCCATAGGACTTCTAGTGTGTTAGTGGCAGCAAACAGAGCTCCTATATTTTCATCTCAGAAGCACCCATAGGACTTCTAGTGTGTTAGTGGCAGCAAACAGAGCTCCTATATTTTCTTCTTAGCAGCACCCATAGGACTTCTAATGTGTTAGTGGCATCACACAGAGTTCCTATATTTTCATCTCAGAAGCACCCATAGGACTTCTAGTGTGTTAGTGGCATCACACAGAGCTCCTATATTTTCTTCTCAGAAGCACCCATAGGACTTCTAGTGTGTTAGTGGCAGCAAACAGAGCTCCTATATTTTCTTCTTAGCAGCACCCATAGGACTTCTAATGTGTTAGTGGCATCACACAGAGTTCCTATATTTTCATCTCAGAAGCACCCATAGGACTTCTAGTGTGTTAGTGGCATCACACAGAGCTCCTATATTTTCTTCTCAGAAGCACCCATAGGACTTCTAGTGTGTTAGTGGCAGCAAACAGAGCTCCTATATTTTCTTGTCAGCAGCACACATAGTACCTATAGTGTGTTAGTGTCAGCACCCATAGGACCTACAGTGTGTTGTGAGCACACATAGGAGTTCTATTTTTTATACTATATACACTACCGACTACAATGGCTGGAAAACCGCCAAGGAGAGGCAGAGCGTGCCGAGGCAAGAACACAGGGCAGGCAGGCTCTGTTTCTAGAGACAACAGTGCTGGCCGTGGACGTGGTCGTGCATCGTCATCAGCACGTGGCCATGGGACACGCTTGTCTTTGTTTTCGGCAGCTGGACATGTGGAGCCGCATCATGCCGAAGGCTTGGTAGAATGGATGACCAAGCCCTCCTCATCCTCCTCATCCTCTCTCACCCAGGCTCAGGGTACTGGCAGAGCAGCTGCCAACGCGTACTCAATGGCATCATCAGCCACCCCTTCCCTAGACCCACCATGTCCTCCTGAGGAGTCCCCCGAACTGTTTGAGCACAGTGTTGGGTACATGCTCCAGGAGGATGTCCAACGATTCGAAGGCTCGGATGATGATACCCAGCTTGAGGAAGTCAGTAGTGTGCGCGCAGAGAGAGGGGATGCTGAAGGACAGCAATCTGGCAGTAGTGTTCCACCAGCTGCAGCTTACTGCCAGGTTTGCTCTAGTGGTGAAGAGGGAGGGGATGATGAGGTCACTGACTCCACGTGGGTGCCTGAAGGGAGAGAGGAGGAGGAGGAGGAGGATGCAGCGTCACATGTCCAACGAGGCAGGATGCCCCCTGGAGGCCAGCTAGAGGCCAGCACAGCAACTGTACCACACCGCAGAGCTCCGCCTGTGCAGGGCGCTGCCTCTGCACGTTATCACAAAAGTTCTTTGGTGTGGGCCTTTTTTGAGACGAGTGCATCAGATCGCACCACTGCTATTTGCAATATTTGTCTCAAGCGTATCTCGCGTGGCCAAAACATCAGCCGCTTGGGCACCACAAGCATGAGCAGACATATGTCGACCTGCCATGCAGCTCGTTGGCAAGCACACATAAAAGACCCACACCAAAGAACAAAGCGGACCTCTCCTTGCTCCTCATCAGCTGGGATCTCCATCCCCACTATATCTTCAGTCCTCTCTGAAAGCTGCTCTGAGAGGACTGAAGGTGTAGAATTAGGTGTGTCACAACCAAGTACTTGCAGTACACCGACGTCCGATTGTAGCAGGCAAATTTCCCTGCCCCAGCTGCTGGACCGTCGAAAGAAGTATACTCCCAGCCATCCACATGTCCAGCGGTTGAATGCTAGCTTGGCTAAATTGCTAGCACTTCAACTGCTGCCTTTTCAGTTGATAGACTCGGCCCCCTTCCGTGAGTTTGTTCAATGTGCGGTTCCTCAGTGGCAGGTTCCCAAACGCCACTTTTTCTCACGGAAGGCGATTCCGTCTCTCTACTGGCATGTGGAAGGCAATGTCCATGCCTCGCTGGACAGGGCGGTCAGCGGTAAGGTGCATATTACCGCTGACTCATGGTCCAGCAGGCATGGACAGGGACGTTATCTTTCTTTCACGGCCCATTGGGTCACTCTATTGGCAGCTGGGAGGGATGCAGGACAAGGTGCAGTAGTGTTGGAGGTTGTTCCGCCACCACGCCTCCAAAATGCTACTACTGGTTGTGACACACCTCTCTCCTCCACCCCCTCCTCTTCTTCTTCCTCCATGTCCTCTTCGAGTGCTCTGTCCTCGGAACCAGCGGTGCTCCGTAGGCGTACAAGGGGCTACGCGAGTACGCAGGCAAAAAGATGCCATGCCGTGCTTGCGCTGGTGTGTTTGGGGGACAGGAGCCACACTGGGCCAGAGGTTCTGGCAGCTCTGCAGGGGCAGGCCGAGAGGTGGTTGACGCCACGCCAGCTTAAGCCAGGAATGGTCGTTTCTGATAATGGCACCAACCTCCTCTCCGCCCTGCGACAGGGGCAGCTCACCCATGTGCCCTGTATGGCTCATGTCCTCAACCTGGTGGTGCAGCGGTTCTTGGGCAGGTTCCCAGGCTTACAGGATGTCCTGAGGCAGGCCAGGAAAGTCTGTGTGCATTTCCGCCGATCTTATAATGCCAGTGCTCGGCTGACTGAGCTGCAAAAGGAGCTGAACCTGCCCAAGAACCGCCTAATATGTGACATGCCCACCAGGTGGAACTCAACGTTGGCCATGCTGCAGCGACTGCACACGCAGCAGAGGGCCATCAATGAGTACCTTTGCGACTACGGCACCAGGACAGGGTCAGGGGAGCTTGGCTTTTTTTCCCCACGCCAGTGGAGCATGATCAGGGATGCATGCACTGTCCTCTCACCATTTGAGGAGGCCACGAGGATGGTGAGCAGTGACAGTGCATGCATCAGTGACACTGTACCTCTTGTCCACCTGTTGGAGCATACGCTGCGTGGGATAATGGACAGGGCACTTGAGGCAGAACAGAGGCAGGAAGAGGAGGACTTCCTTGTCTCTCAAGGCCCCCTTTATCCAGACAATGTTCCTTCTGTCCCACCCATCACACAGGAAGAGGAGGAGGAGGAGGAGGAGGATTGTGTGAGCATGGAGGTGGAGCCTGGCACTCAGCATCAGCAGCAGCAGTCTTTTAGGGATGATGTACAGTCCCAACAAACCAGTGGACTTGTACGTGGCTGGGAGGAGGTGGCTGGCGATCATGTCATCCTCAGTGACCCAGAAGACTCCGGACCGAATGCCTCAGCTAACCTACGCTGCATGGCCTCCCTGATCCTGCAAAGCCTGCGGAAGGATCCTCGTGTTCTTCGGATCAAGGAGAGTGACCATTACTGGCTGGCCACTCTCCTTGATCCACGGTACAAGGGTAAGGTTGCGGACCTTATCTTGCCGTCGCAGAGGGAGCAGAGGATGAGACATCTCAGGGAGGCCTTGCAGAAAGGTCTGTGCAACGCGTTCCCAGAAACTGGGAGGTTACAAACTCCTGGTCCTGGACGACGAGTTGCTGAGGCTTCGGTCAGTAGCAGAAGGAGCGGTGGGGAAGGTGGACGTCTGACCGATGCGTTCAGACAATTTTTTAGTCCGCAGCCCCAAGGTATGATCGGTTCCAGCAACCATCGCCAGCGTCTGATATACATGGTGCAGGAATACCTAGGGGCAAGGTCAGACTTGGACACCTTTCCCACCGAAAATCCTCTGGCTTACTGGGTCCTGAGGATGGATCACTGGCCAGAGCTTGCACAGTATGCAATTGAGCTACTGGCCTGTCCTGCATCCAGCGTTCTTTCCGAACGCACATTCAGTGCTGCTGGAGGATTTGTCACCGATCATAGGGTGCGCCTGTCCACCGACTCGGTTGATCGACTGACCTTCATAAAAATGAATCAGTCTTGGATCACCACCAGCTACCAGACACCTGAAGCGGATATAACGGAATAATTTATAATGTCACATCCCTTCAAGACTGCCTATGCTGATGCTGAGTGACTGTCCTGTTATGTTCACTGACTATCCTCTTCCTCCTCCTCAATGATCCATGCCACCACACCAGTGCCTAAGGCACAATTTTCAGCCCCTGTATAACAGGGGCGTGTAATTACAATTTTTTAAAAAGATGCTTCGCAACAGGTGTGACTGCTGTGCTCAGAGTACAGTATCTGTGAGGGGTTGCAGTGTTGTGGCACCAGCACCAGTGCCTAAGGCACAATTTTTCAGCCCCTGTTGGGGCGTGTAATTACAATTTTTAGGCAATGCTTTGCAACAGGTCTCATTGCTGTGCTCAGAGTACAGTATCTGTGAGGGGTTGCAGTGTTGTGGCACCAGCACCAGTGCCTAAGGCACAATTTTTCAGCCCCTGTATAACAGGGGCGTGTAATTACAATTTTTTAAAAAGATGCTTCGCAACAGGTGTGACTGCTGTGCTCCAAGTACAGTATCTGTGAGGGGTTGCAGTGTTGTGGCACCAGCACCAATGCCTAAGGCACAATTTTTCAGCCCCTGTTTAACAGGGGCGTGTAATTACAAATCTTGATCTAATAGTTCACAGCAGGGCCCATTCCTGCGCCCACCAAGAGTAACTATGAGGGCCTACAGTCTTGTGGCAACACCGTCCACCACCACCACCACCACCAAAGGCCCAATTTTTCTGCCCTGTTCAACAGGTGCATGCAATTACAAATCTTGATCTAATAACTCACAGCAGGGCCCATTCCTGCACCCACCAAGAGTAACTGTGAGGGCTTACAGTCTTGTGGCAACACCGTCCACCACCACCACCACCACCACCAAAGACCCAATTTTTCTGCCCGGTTCAACAGGTGCATGCAAGTACAAATCTTGATCTATTAACCCATTCCTGTGCCCACCAGTCTTGTGGCTACACCAACATCTAATAGGGCAAATTTCTGCAGAGTATATACGGCAGGCCCCTACTTTCAAACATCCAACTTACAAACGACTCCTACTTGCAAACGGCAAGAGAAAACAGGAAGTGAGAGGAAATCTACCCCTAGGAAGGAAAATTCTATCCTGTTAGATTTAATTTGGGAAAAAGGTATCTCCTCTCTACTGATGCTTTATCACCAATCCTTGTTTCAATTAAAACCCCACTTTTCCAAAAACATTTGTCATTGGGACGGAAAGTGAGGTGACATGTTCTGAACAGATGTGCAAAGACAGCAAATGTTACAGGGGTGATAACCCCTCCCTATGTTCTCCAAAAAGCTTAAAAATTGATTTTTTTGGGATGTAGCTACACTTCATAATGTACCTGTTCAGATTCTACTTAAGAACAAACCTACAGTCCATGTCTTGTTTGCACCACCTATATACTGCTGTTCAGAGTATATAGGGTTGTAGGTATAGGGTTTTATTTTGGGTGCGGGGTCCCCCTTAGTATCCATACAAGACCCAAAGGGGCTGGGGTGGGGGGGGGTGATGGGGTAGCCATGCCATTTTTCTCAAGGATTTTCAGCCATATGGCGGCCAGGACAAGACATGACATTAAAGCCGCAAGTGGTTTTAAATGGCTTCTTTTTTTCCTTTACAAATGTCATTTTGTGCAAGGACAGTTCTAAACACGGGAAACACATGCCACTTCACAGGCATACTTTAGACACCCCCCAGGTACCATATTTAAAGGAAAATTTCACTTTTTTTTTTTTCACTTTATGCATCATTAAAATGACTGCTCCCGAAAAAACTTTAGTTTTTAAAATTTCTTTTTGCATTGATATATGTCCCCTGGGGCAGGACCCGGGTCCCCAAACCTGTTTTATGACATTAACATGCATATTGGCCGTTGTAATTAGCAATTTTGATTTCGAACGTTCGCGTCCATTATAACGAATAGGGTTCGAAAATTCGCGCGAACTTTCGGTCCGTTCGAAGGTTCTGGTGCGAACCGAACCCGGGGGTGTTCGGCTCATCCCTAGTGTTTATCCTTCTCCCTTTCTCTGTCTGCCCTTGGTCACGTTCCCGTGGTACTGCTTCCCCTCACCATTTTTTTGCTCCCTCCCTCTTACCCCTGATATGCCTCCTGCTGCTGCACCTGGATTACAGCCCTGTTTCAATGCTTGCTATGGCAGGCTGTGAGCTGTCATGGCACCTGGGACATGGACGCACTCTTTTATATCCTGTTGTGTCCCCTGCTCAGACTATCCTAGTGAACTAAGCCCAGGAGTCTCACTCCTTATGCCGCTGCTTGCTCTGCAGCGGACAATCGCCCCCCTAGCTAGGAAGGTCCCTGAGGATCTGGTTATTTTTTCCATTGTTTGCACTGTTGCACAAGGACTGTTTCCCTGGTCTGTCCGGCTTTGGCACGATACTGCTGTTCTTTGAATGATACTCTGCCAGGCCGGCCAACCCAGCGAGTTCTCACTGTTATACTTTTTGCTCCCGTTTTTTTTGTTTATTGTGTTTAATGTATACTACTTGCAGAAGAGTTTGGGTTATATGTGCTCACTTGACTATTTGAATGTTCTACACTGTGCTATAATGTTGTGTGCTGACGTGCCGCTAGGTATTGTACGGGTTGCTCTGCAAAATCCTCCCTGGTTTGCCCCGGGCTTGGCGGGCGGTGCCCTGGGCCTCCCTGTTTTTGGGGGGGTGCGCGCGCGCGGGCTGGGGGGTGACCGGGACGACGATGTGAGTGTTGTGGTCAATGCCTAATGTGGAATGTGCGGGGGATCAGAGCTAAGCCGAAGCGCAATGCAGTCCTTCCTTACTTAAAGGCACAACGCGCTGAGATCATGGTGTTGGTGGAGACTCACCACACGGGTCAACTACTGCTGACACTTAAGAAGCCCTGGGTGGGATGGTTGTACCAAGCCCCACACACTACCAACTCCAGGGGAGTGGCTATCCTGGTGGCCAAAACAACACAATTTACCCTATTACTGCTCAAATCAGACCCCCAGGGCAGGTTTTTGTTTTTGCATGCCAAAGTGAATGGGTTGGAGCTGTTGATTCTGGCAATCTACATTCCTCCCGCCTTCCAATTTACAGTCCTGACTGAGGGGTTGGCATTTATGTCCCAATTTCCTACTGTTCCTGCAATATGGCTAGGAGATTTTAACAATGTAATAAACCGGGACTTGGATAGGCTTCCGACTGTCCCCTCCGACGTCCCCACCCATCCTTGCACTAGATTTGGTAAACTCCTTTCTGACCTTGCCCTGGTGGACACCTGGAGGCATCGCTACCCCCTGGATAGGACGTACTCCTGTTTCTCCACGACGCATAATACCATGTCCCGTATTGACCTGATCTTAATTTCCCGCACCCTCCTCCCCATTCTAGGCGAAGTCGGTTTCAACCCTCGTATCCTGTCGGACCACGCGTCCTACTGGATTGAACTGCGTCTCGACCCCTCCCCCAGGTCCTACAACTGGAAGCTTAACCCATTCTGGTTGACGGTGGTTCCAGATCTGGAGGAGGCGGGCTCTGAATGGGAGTTTTACTTCCAGACCAATAGGGACACTGCGCCTTTTGGGACGGTTTGGGACTCAATTAAATCTTACGCTCGCATGTACTTATCCCAACGTATATCCAGATATAGAAAAAGCTAATCTCAGGTGGTCAGGCAAGCAGAACACTCCCTAGCGTCTGCGGAGCGTGAATTTACCAACAACCCCTCCCCTTCCACAGCGGACCGGTTGAAATTACAGACGAGGGTGGTGAATAGTCTTCACTTTGAAAAGGCCGAGAGGCAGATATTTTACAACAAACAGAGACTATATGAATGCAGGGAGCGGGCGGGACGCCTTCTGGCCTACTTGGCCCACTTGGACCTCAAGCCTCCGACGGTGGTCTCACTCCGCGCCCCTGACGGGTCAATGATTACGGACCCTGATGAAGTGGCTGGGGGGTTTCGGTCGTTCTACGCATCTCTGTATTCCTCTGTAGCTGCTGACAATGGGGGGGGGGCTCACTACCCTCCTGAATGGTATAGATCTGCCCACACTTACCAGCTCCCAGATCGAGACACTAGAGGCTCCCATTACCTGCGAGGAGATTACCAAGGCGTTGTCTCTGCTTAACCCCTCTAAGGTGCCCGGTTCGGACGGTCTCCCCCTAGAATTCTACACTACTTACGCTGACACTTTAGTACCGAAACTCCAGGAGTTGTTTTCCTACATATTCGATTCCGGGTCCCTGCCTCCCTCTATGGGCGAGGCCCACATTGTGCTCATTCCCAAACCCGGTAAAGACCCGGAGCTCCCCGAGTCCTACCGCCCTATTTCCCTTCTTCAACTTGACATTAAAATCCTGGCCAAGATTCTGGCGGTACGCTTGAACGCGGTCATTCTTACACGAATCCACCCAGACCAAACGGGGTTTATGCCAGCCAAAAACACCGCCTTTAACCTACGCAGGCTCCATATGAACTTGCAAGCTGAACATGATCAGTTGGGATCCAGAGTAGTGGTCTCCCCAGATGCCGCAAAGGCATTCGATTCAGTTGAGTGGGAATACTTCTGGGAATGCCTGGCACGGTTTGGATTCGGGCCTTGCTTCATTAAGTGGATCCGTCTCCTATACCAGGGCCCTCGTGCCAGGATCTTGGTTAATGGAAGGGTCTCTGACGCCTTCCCTCTCTCGAGAGGTACGCGTCAGGGGTGCCCCCTGTCCCCCCTGCTTTATGCGCTTGCCGTAGAACCCCTTGCCTCCGCCCTTAGAACACACCCGGGTATTCAGGGCCTACGACGCGGGGACCTAGAGGAGAAAGTTAGTTTATATGCAGATGATATGCTATTATATCTAGCTGATGCAGGCCCCTCCTTGCAGATTGCCCTTGAGACTATCCAAACTTTTGGTGATTACTCTGGCCTTAGAATCAACTGGGACAAATCCCAAATCCTCCCCATAGATGTGGGTGTCCCATCCGAGCTCCAAGCCTCTTCCCCGCTCCTTAGAGTCAGCTCTATGAAATACCTTGGTATCACAGTCACCCGCTCGTCGGAGGACTATGTCAAACTTAACATTGAACCCCTGATAGTAAATATGAAAGCCAAAATCCAGACGTGGTCCAGGTTGCCCTTAGGGGCGATGGGCCGGGTGAATCTACTCAAAATGATTATCCTCCCTGGATTTCTATATGTGTTGTGGCACGCTCCCGCTTACATACCCCTCAGACTTTTTAAATCTGTGGAAGCACTCCTCAACTCGTTTGTTTGGGGCAGTGCCCGACATAAACTGTCCTGGCAAGCGCTGAAGAACCCCACAGAGTTGGGGGGCGCGGCTTTGCCGGACTTCAACTTCTATTACCTGGCGGCTCAACTTTCCCATTTTTTCTATTTAGACAAACACGACAGGGCCCGATATCTCACATTGATATGTTCGCCCCTAGCCCCCGGGATCACTCACCCATTTCAGATTATCCTTAAGGACTTTGCTGATACAGGGGCGCTGGGTCCCCGCAAAGGACTACTCTACAATCATTGCAGGATATGGGAGGTAGTGCGGCGAAAACTGAAAATGCCCCGTACACACTTTCACACGCCCCTTTGGGACAATCCCGGTCTAAAAGAACTGTTATCTGTGCCTGACTGTGTCATCTGGCTCAACTGTGGGGTCAGGTATCTGTCGGACGCCTATCGTGGGTCTGTCCTGAAATCGTTTCAGCAATTTAAAGAAGACTTTGAACTCCCCAATTCTATGCACTTTCGCTACCTCCAGCTCCGCCATGCCCTCCAGACACAATTCCGGGGTGCATCCCCTAACATAGAGTGTTCGGATATTATCCGCACTATGGTGGGGCTTGACTCCCGCAAACTAATCTCGATATTCTACAACTCCCTCATCCGCCCACCTGCGGTGACCCTGGCATACAATCTGAAACATCGGTGGTCTGGAGATGTGGGTGAGCTGGGGGATGATGAATGGGAGGACGCGCTGGACGCCTGGAAAAAGGTCTCCACTAGACTGTCTGACCGCCTAACACACCTTTATATCTTACACAGGTCCTACCTGACCCCGATAAGATTATCCAGATATAAGCCCGACTATAACCCCCTTTGCCCCAGGTGCAGTAGTCCTTCCAGCACCTTCTTTCATATTTTATGGTCATGTCCAGCAATACAAGACTATTGGTCCCATATTGTACAATTCATCCATGATGAGATTGGTTCTCCTCTGAAACTGTGCCCTAAGGAATGTTTATTGGGGGTATTCCCTGATCCAGACTCGGATAAATTCCATAAAATTTTCCTCCAGGAATCCCTTATTTATAGCTAGACTGCTTATAGCGAAGTAAAGGCTCCAGGTTATACCCCCATCGCTCCAGGAATGGAAATCTGCTGTTAATCAGGTGCTCCCTTACAAAAAGGAAATCTATGCTCACAGGGGCTGCCCCACTAAATACAATAAAATCTGGGACACCTGGTTGGGCAATGCTGCTACCTGTAGTGAGATACCAGACTGATGCCCTTTCCACTACCTCCTTCTTGATATTCCATTGGTTTCGTTTTAGTTGATGGTATCCCTCCCCATTGTGCACTTGGGTCTCCTGCTGTGATACGCTGGACCTGCACGCCCCCTCCGATGGTAGACCCGACTCTCTGATACTAAATCTTAGCTGCCCACATACCTCTGTTTTGATTGGTACACGATGCTTCTGATTGCTGACAACTTAATGTGCAGAACAAAAATATTTGTCTCTTACCTACCTGTACCCTACTGTTGCTTTGCCATGCTTTAATGTTATGCCAATGTATAAAGTGTAACCTGCTCATACTCTTCTCAATAAAACACCACGTTATTTGTAAAAATGAAATAAAAATTCATACAACGGGACACGTACCCAGTGGTGTATTTAGGTTTTGCTCTGCCCTAGGCCTGACTAAACTTGCGCACCCCCTAATTTAAATATGACCCACCCCTTCCTGTCAGCCACACCCCTTCCTTTTTAAGATCCGCCCTGTCATCTTCATGGGAGAAGGACAGAGGGACGCTGCGGGAGAAGGACAGAGGGACGCTGCGGGAGAAGGACAGAGGGACGCTGCGGGAGAAGGACAGAGGGACGCTGCGGGAGAAGGACAGAGGGACGCCATGGGAAGAGACAGAGGGACGCCATGGGTGAAGGACAGAGGGACGCCGTGGGAAGAGGACAGAGGGACGCCGTGGGAAGAGGACCGAAAGGGATGTTGTGGCAGTCAATAAGGCCTAGAGAATAGCAGGCTAGTCACTTTCTAATGGCTCAGTCCCTGGGAATAGTAATGGATAATGGACAACAGGACCTCTTACCAGACCCAGCGAAATCGCAACAGTGATCTCTCTGGCTGGACGTTCGCTCACTCTGGGTTGCCCGGGGTGACTCTAGTCAGCAGTGTAGCATGTCTGTATCCTGGCAGTGGCTCGATCTTTCTCCCTCTCTGGTGGTGCAGGTACAACGTGGCTCTCTTTCTGGTGGTGTGTGTACACTGTGGCTCCCTCTCTGGTGGTGCGGGTACAGCGGTTACAGTGTGGCTCCCTCTCTGGTGGTGCGGAAACAGCGTGGCTCCTTCTCTGGTGGTGCGGGAACAGCGTGGCTCCCTCTCTGGTGGTGCGGGTACAGCGTGACTCTCTGGTGCGGGTACAGCGTGGCTCTCTGGTGGTGCGGGGTACAGCATGGCTCTCTGGTGGTGCGGGGTACAGCGTGGCTCTCTGGTGGTGCGGGTACAGCGTGACTCTCTGGTGGTGCGGGGTACAGCATGGCTATCTGGTGGTGCGAGTACAGGGGTACAGTGTGGCTCCCTCTCTGGTTTCCCCCAGCACAGTATTCTCTTTTGCTCCTCTTCTAACACCCCCTCCCTCCCCTCCAGCAGAGTGCTTGCATGCTGGGGGCTGTAGCTTGGTGTCTATGGACACACTGGGGCTGGAACTCTGCAGTGACTACATTTCCCATGATGCCCCCAGAGTCGTCTGATTGGCCCTCTGCTGTGGCCAATCATGGGGAGGGTGCAGCGAATCCAATTAGAGCCTCTCTCTCTCTCTCTCTCTCTCTCTCTCTCTCTCTCTCTCTCTCTTCAGCTTACAGAAAGGGAAGGGGGCGGCAGGGGAGATACAGACAGCCCGCAGCTCTCCTCTCCCTGTCACAGCGCCGCTGCTCTATTTGCCAGAGAACTAGGCAGCAGCACTGTCACAGGGAGAGGAGAGCTGCGGGCTGTTTGTATCTCCCCCGCCGCCCCCCTTCCCTTTCTGTAAGCTGAAGGGAGAAGAGAGAGAGAGCGGCTCTAATTGGATTTGCCGCGCCGCCGCCCTGCTTCCTGATCGCTGTTTCCCTCCCCATGATTGGCCACAACAGAATCACGGCTGTAGGGGGGGCGGCTTGACGGCTCCTATTTAAACTGCTTCCTGGCCCCCTCCGCACCCGGCGCGAGCCACTGCACTCCTAAGCAGTACTCCCCTGATAGTGGCCCTGCATGCAGGAGTTGGGAGGAGGGCGCGGGTGCCGCCCTAGGCCTGGGCCTTGTCGGCCTAGGCCAGAACACAGCACTGCACGTACCAGTTAGGAGGGAGACAAATAGCTTGCGAACTCACATATGTGATACAACTGTTTGCATTACTTCGATTATTGCTTTTCTGTTTCAGTGAGCTGGGTGGGACTTGGTGGAGAGGTAACACATTGCTGGCGTTATTGCATTGGGAGATTCCTCCACTGCGCACTTACCCAGGTCTGACTCTAGGTTGGGTTAATTGGGTTCCTAATTTTGGGGACACCCTAAAATTGTTATGCATGTGTATATCATTTTGATTTTCACGGGGATCTATTTGAGTCAAGTGTTGCTTATGTAATCTTTATCCTATTTTTCTCTACCAAGTAAACGTATTACCATTTGGTTAAACTGCATCTTGTGAGGGGCTCTGTCTTTTCGCAGCTGTGTGGCAGGTAAACTACACTAAGGTAACAATACTTAACTACATTTATTGTTGTGCGGTATCATTGTGGCCCTCTATAGCCTTTTAGGGGCCCACAATCCCATTGTTGTCCAGTTGTGCCAGGGGGAAACTGAGCCAAATTATAGGGGTTAATAGGCAGAGCACAGACCCAAAATTAAACCAGCAGCTCCTACGGGGATAGTGCTACAGGTGAAATTGCGTCAAGTAAATAGATATCAGGTATGTCAAGCAATTTGTGCATGCTTAGATATGCTAGAAAGACAGCCCGAGAGTAAAAATGTAAACAAACTTCCCGACTGCTATAGGCACTGCCACTGATGGAATGGTTTAGTAACAATAAGGTACATTAATAATAAAAAAAAGGAAATAAACACTAAAAGACTGTATTAAAAGGTCAGTTTAATTTTGCAATGTAATTTCTACATTTATTAATAACCCGATCATAGGTTCAATATACTGTAACACAGTTACATGCACACTATACATCCAATATCTTAGGAAACCAATTAGGCAACCAGTATGATTTTGAACTATAACCACATGCCGTTTGGGCGCCATTAACATTTCTCACATACATGTTAAAATCAAAAAAAAAAATTGCTAGAAAATTACTTAGAATCCTCAAACATTATACAGTATATTTTCTGAAAGCAGAGGCCCTGGAGAATAAAATTGCCTTTGTTGTAATTTTTTATGTTGCCCATTAATTGCACAGCTGTTTATCAAACCCAAATTACACCTAAATGCATTTTAGTGCACACAAACACAATATGTTACCCATTTTTTTTGTAAAATACCGGTATGCTGCAGCTGCAGCCATGGTTCTGGTATAAGTGGTGTGACAGCAGGAAGGTAAAGTCACCTGGTTGCATCCAGGGGGGTAGATATATTTCGCCCAGATTCAGGCTTTACGCCGATTTATACAGCTAGGTGGAGAGTTGTATAAGCCCAGCTGAGACTAGTGGGCTCATTGATGACTCATACCTCTAGGGAGAGGGCTGGGCGTCGTGCAGGCAGGGAGTTGATGAGGCCAGCTGAAGCCTGTCAGTTCGTTTAAGGCCTCTATAAAAACTCCCAGATTCATTAGATGTTAGCTCATGCCTGGAAGCAGACCTGTGTGGACTGTCTAGGGAGAGTGAACCCCTGTGCGGTGAGAGAAAGCCTGTGTGGCTATATTTTGCTTGGACATTTAAAACCAGGGACTAGGACAGCACTAGGCTGATCCCAGTTGTTAGTTAGGAAACCTGTATGTTTAGTCAGAGGTCAAGTTGACCAGGATTTATTTTGTTTGTTTCTTTTGCTTTGCTGTGTTTTTGTCACTGTAAATAGAAAATAAACGGCACCTTTTTGATTTTGAAAACCACAACCTCCGTCTGCTGGGCCTGTTTTTGTGTGGGGAGCCCATCCCGGGGGTCACACACACCCGCTGCCGAGCTAACCCCCTCACAGTTGGTGGAGAACCAGTGGCAGTTTTTTTTTAAGCCAGCATGGAGGAGATACTGAAACAGCTGGCTCTAGCAAATGCCAATCAACAGCAGACAAATGCAGGTTTGCAAAAGAGCCTTGCAGCTCAACAACAGAACTTCGCAGCCCAGCAGCAAGCTCATCAACAGAGCCTTGCAGCCCAGCAGCAAGCTCACCAACAGAGTCTGGAAGCTCAGCAACAAGCCCAGCAACGATCTGAGGCCCGCTTCATAGACCTATTACAGAAGCAAGAGCAGAGACTACAACAAATGGAAGCAGTAATGCAGCAACGTCCGCAGACCAGTGAGGAAAGCCGTCCCACTAATACCGCGTCCTTTGGGGTGAGTCGTTTATTGACAAAAATGACTGGAGAGGATGATCCAGAGGTATTTTTGACCACGTTTGAAAGGACTGCTGAAAGAGAAAAGTGGCCTGAGGAGCAGTGGGCTGGACTGGTGGCTCCTCTGTTAACGGGTGAATCGCAGAAAGCTTACTATGACCTAGAGCCTGACCAAGCAAAAGACTATGTGATGCTAAAAGCTGAAATATTGGCAAGGCTGGGTGTCACCCTGGCTGTCCGGGCTCAGCGTGTGCATAACTGGACTTTCCAGCTTGGAAAACCCCCCAGGTCTCAAATGTATGATCTCATTCACCTGAGCAGAAAGTGGCTACAGCCAGAGACTTTGTCCGCACCAAAGATTGTGGAACGTGTTGTAATGGATCGGTTTTTGAGAGCTCTTCCTACTGCCATCCAAAAGTGGGTAAGCCATGGAGACCCAGAGACGGCCGATGGTCTTGTGGATCGTGTGGAGAAATACTTGGCTACAGAGAACCTGACGGCCTCTTCCAGAGACACTCGGACTTTCCACCCTAAGACCAGACCATCCCCAGGGGCGGATAAGATGATTCCAAGGGGTAAGGGTGGAGAGAGTGAGAGGGTGGGAGCTCTACCCCAAGTTTGGCGAGAACAGCCTGGGAAATCAGCGGCTCAAGAGGCGGCAAGAAGGATCATTTGCTACCGCTGCCGGCAAGCGGGACATATTGCAGCAAATTGCCCGGTTTTGGAGGAACCCATGCAGTGTGACTTTCTGACGGGCAGACGTCAGTCGCTGTGTGCGACAGTCGCATGCACTGCCATTCGGGGAACTGAGAAACATTTATGCAAAATGTGTATTAATGGTAGAAATGTTGTGGTATTGCTGGATTCAGGTAGCCTTGTGACCCTGATAAAGGCTGAATTAGTTAAAACAGAGGTCTCTGGGAATAGCAAGGTAGCTGTTATTTGTGTGCATGGGGACACCCGAGAGTATCCAGTGACTACAGTGTGTTTCGAGACCCCCAAAGGTACCCTTTCTCATCCAGTGGGCTTAGTGTCTCAGTTACCGCATGACGCCATTGTGGGAAGGGATTTTCCGAAGTTCTGGGAACTGTGGGATGATCCTGAGCCCCCCACTGGTGCCCCTATGTACCAGGAATATGATAGCCAGAACTCCTCTGAGAGTGGTGAGGACTCTCCCGAATTTCCCTTGTCAGTATTGGCAGGGGAGACTCAAGAAACTGGAGAGGAGCCCACCTCCTCAGACGAAAACCTACCGTCTGTGGAGTTTTCTGATCTTGAGGTTCACAGGGAAAACTTTGCCACAGAACAGTTGAAAGACCCCGCCCTAATAAAGGCACGGGAAAACGTAGTGAAAATAGATGGCGAGTTAGTGAACCCAGATAATACCTGCACTTACCCATACTTCAGCGTAGAGAAGGACCTACTGTATCGGGTGGCAAAAAGGGCAGAAGAAACCGTTGAGCAGCTTGTGGTGCCCAAACCTTACAGGAAGTTGGTGTTGGAGTTGGCCCATGGGCACATTCTTGGAGGTCATCTGGGGACAGAGAAAACCCGAGCGAGGGTATTACAGAGATTCTATTGGCCTGGGGTGATGAAGGACATAGAAAATTATTGTTCCTCCTGCCCTGTGTGTCAGAGGTCGGCCCCGATGCCACACTTCCGTAGCCCGCTGGTCCCTCTACCCATCATTGAGGTCCCGTTTGAGAGAATCGCAATGGATTTGGTAGGTCCTATAATCAAGTCCGCTAGGGGGCACCAGTACATATTGGTTATAATGGACTATGCCACCCGTTATCCAGAAGCGATCCCTCTCAGAAATACCTCGGCCAAAACCATAGCCAAAGAGCTATCTCTTGTTTTTAGCCGGGTGGGTATTTGTAAAGAACTGCTTACGGACCAAGGTACACCCTTTATGTCCCGGGTTATGAAGGAGCTGTGTAAATTGTTCAAAGTGACGCAATTACGTACATCTGTGTATCACCCCCAAACCGATGGGCTGGTTGAAAGATTCAACAAAACCCTAAAACAAATGTTGAAGAAAGTGGTGGATAGGGATGGAAAGGATTGGGACTGTCTACTTCCTTATTTGATGTTTGCTATTAGGGAGGTGCCCCAATCCTCTACGGGATTCTCCCCCTTTGAGTTACTGTATGGGAGACACCCAAGAGGGCTGTTGGATATTGCCAAGGAAACTTGGGAAAGTGAGAGTTCTCCCCACAGGAGTGTGATTGAGCATGTCGCCCTGATGCAAGATCGAATTGCACAGGTAATGCCCATCGTGAAGGAACATTTGGCCCAAGCGCAGTTGGCACAGCAGAGAGTGTACAACCGTGGAGCCAAGACCCGTACCTTTTCCCCGGGGGATAGGATATTGGTACTTGTCCCTACGGTTGAAAGTAAATTCCTTGCCAAATGGCAAGGCCCCTACGAGATAATGGAAAAAGTGAGCGAAGTGAATTACAAGGTCAGACAACCAGGAAGGCGAAAGCCCGAACAGATCTATCACGTTAATCTGTTGAAAGCCTGGAGGGATAGAGAGTCCCTAGTCGCAGACACTTGGTCACCAGCTCAAACTGGTTGCGTGATTCCTGAGGTTGGAATCGCAGCCACCTTGTCACAACCCCAACAACAGGAGGTTAAGGAGTTTGTGCTTCGCAACAAGGAGGTATTCTCTGAGCTGCCGGGACAAACATCTGGGGTAGAGCATGACATTATTACCCCGCCCGGTGAAAGGGTGAAGTTAAAACCCTATCGGATCCCAGAGGCCCGACGGGAGGCAATACGGGAGGAAGTACAGAAAATGCTGAACTTAGGGGTGATAGAGGAGTCCCAAAGTGATTGGTCTAGTCCCATTGTGTTGGTGCCTAAACCGGATGGGAGCTGGCGATTTTGTAACGATTTTCGTCAGTTGAACAAAGTTACAAAATTTGACACCTACCCCATGCCACGTATAGATGAGTTGATCGACCGGCTGGGAACAGCCCGATACATGACGACTCTTGACCTCACAAAAGGGTATTGGCAAATCCCCCTGGCCAAGTCAGCCAAAGAGAAAACCGCATTTGTAACCCCAGACGGGGCGTTCCAATATAAAAGAATGCCGTTCGGGTTACAGAATGCGCCGGCCACATTCCAGCGGAAAATGGACCAGATGCTGAG
Source organism: Rana muscosa (assembly GCA_029206835.1). Lineage (NCBI taxonomy): Eukaryota > Metazoa > Chordata > Amphibia > Anura > Ranidae > Rana > Rana muscosa. Next base: position 343,814,827 of record CM055117.1, on the reverse strand, counting down.
GCCCCATCGGAAGTATGCTGCGGCTTACCTGGATGACGTAATTGTCCATAGCACAGATTGGGCCTCACATCTGCCAAAAGTGCAAGCAGTCCTGGACTCTGTTCGGGAAGCAGGGTTTACGGCTAACCCCAAGAAGTGTACCATTGGGCAGGAGGAGGCCAAATATCTTGGGTACACCATTGGGAGGGGAGTAATAAAACCCCAACTCAACAAAGTCGAGGCCATCCAGAGTTGGCCACGTCCCAACAGCAAGAAGCAGGTACGAGCCTTTCTGGGAATCGCTGGGTATTATCGGCGATTCATTCCCCACTTTGCTTCTAAGGCTGTGCCCCTAACCAACCTGACGAAGGGGAAAGGGTCGGTCATGATTAAATGGACCCCCGAGGCTGAGGCAGCATTCCAATTCTTGAAACAAGCCTTATGTAGCCAGCCAGTGTTGTACTCACCCGACTTCTCTAAAGACTTTGTCGTACAAAGTGATGCGTCAGATGTGGGGTTAGGAGCAGTATTGTCCCAGGTCTGGAACGGGGAAGAGCACCCAGTCATTTACCTCAGCAGGAAGTTGAAGTCCCATGAGGTAAATTACGCCACCGTTGAAAAGGAGTGTTTAGCGGTGAAGTGGGCTCTAGATTCCCTTCGGTACTACCTGCTAGGTAGGCACTTTGACATGGTTACGGATCACGCTCCGTTAAAGTGGATGGCTCAAAACAAGGAAACAAATAGAAGAGTGAATAGGTGGTTCCTGGCCCTCCAGGAATTCAACTTCACAGTAAAGCATCGCCCTGGCGTTCAAATGGGGAATGTGGATGCTTTGTCTCGAGTACATGAATGCCTGATTGCTGGTGTTCCAACCCCGAGGTTAAAACAAGAGGGGGGGGTATGTGACAGCAGGAAGGTAAAGTCACCTGGTTGCATCCAGGGGGGTAGATATATTTCGCCCAGATTCAGGCTTTACGCCGATTTATACAGCTAGGTGGAGAGTTGTATAAGCCCAGCTGAGACTAGTGGGCTCATTGATGACTCATACCTCTAGGGAGAGGGCTGGGCGTCGTGCAGGCAGGGAGTTGATGAGGCCAGCTGAAGCCTGTCAGTTCGTTTAAGGCCTCTATAAAAACTCCCAGATTCATTAGATGTTAGCTCATGCCTGGAAGCAGACCTGTGTGGACTGTCTAGGGAGAGTGAACCCCTGTGCGGTGAGAGAAAGCCTGTGTGGCTATATTTTGCTTGGACATTTAAAACCAGGGACTAGGACAGCACTAGGCTGATCCCAGTTGTTAGTTAGGAAACCTGTATGTTTAGTCAGAGGTCAAGTTGACCAGGATTTATTTTGTTTGTTTCTTTTGCTTTGCTGTGTTTTTGTCACTGTAAATAGAAAATAAACGGCACCTTTTTGATTTTGAAAACCACAACCTCCGTCTGCTGGGCCTGTTTTTGTGTGGGGAGCCCATCCCGGGGGTCACACACACCCGCTGCCGAGCTAACCCCCTCACAGTGGTTAAAAGAAAATAAGCACCCAGAGGAAAGTTGTTGGGCTTGTAGTTCACACTTTTCACCAGTAGATGCCCCTATCTGCCTTAATAGGCATTATTTTACAAGGAAATTCTTTATTTTTGTTCCATTGGGGGAAAGGGAGGGTGTAGCAAGATATGGCTGTAGTGTGTGCTCTGCCATGGACTCTGATACACCGTTTTCTCGAGATTTGGGCTGACATCTTTGAGAAAGATGGATTGTATGTATCCACTGCTGTGTAATTTTAGGAGGCTCACAATTTGGGCAGTTTTCAACAGAATTGGAGACCAGCTTGTGAGGGAAAGCTAGGTCCAGCATAAAGGACAGTCTCCTGTCAAGTAGAGATAGTTTAGGAATGCTCCTAGACATTTTGTGTAGTCAGCCTGGCGTACTTGGACAGGAAACTTAGAGCATTTTCGGTCTTCTGATCTAGTCCAGTTCTGGATAGGCCAGCATCCCTTCGAGAAGGTCGCCTACAAGAATCCTGTGTACATTTTTAAGAAAGCACACCCTGAACAACCTGTATGTGAATAAAACCAAAAATTAGTGCAGCGCTAATGTAAACTCCCCATATTACCTTATATAGTGCAACTCATGTAAATACTTAGGTTAAATCCAACACATAAAAATTTCCTGAAGTGCAAAAATACATACAACGAAAACTGATATATATGTAGCGACCTCACCCCATCTCTTTTGTCTAGGGGTATCACACACGACAGGGTGAGATGTGCTACGGCCCATGTCCTCCCCATAGCTGTGGGTGAGGTGAAGGCCAGTATCAGATATTTCCTCGGGCCTGTGTGCTTCTGTAAAGAACTAAGTCCTGCTGTGCCAACACGTCCCTTTGCTCCCATTAACCAGAGTTCCACACACCGATCACAGTCCAACTCTTGTTTTATTGCATATCTCACAATAAACAGTGCTTCAGTAGCCAACTGGTTGAGACTTGATAACAGTTTGATACGGGGGATGAGCAGGTCGAGGCACTGTCCTGATTGTCAACTAAACCACTGTGATTTCACCAGCGGTTACTATAGCCTTGGCTAGAAAGGACTTAGAACTTGAGAGTCTCTACCAGCGACTCAAAAGAACATAGATAGGAGTACCTTCGCTGCGTTGCGGCCCCTGTCAGGGGAAGATGTCCCTCCAAGGGAGTTACCAGAGGCCCATCCATCACTGGGTTGATGCTGCTCCAGACTCTCCGAATGGGTAACCTCCCCGGCCTCCTCGCCTCAGACACGGGCCCCATCCACTTCAGGGACGCTCGGACTTCTCCACCCTTGCGGGACCCAGTCGAAGTCACTGGGCCCCAGGCCTCCTGGTTTAGTACCTCACCCCAGGCTGAAGGTGCCTGGGATGGACTCCAACTCCATTCCGATCAGGCCTAGGGCACCTGAACCGGAATGCGGACCCGCCCGAACCCAGGCCTAAGGTGCCTGGGCGCGTGATGAAGAACCTCCAGAAGAGCAAGACCTCGTGACCAGGGCGTCTCCCCCTTTTATCCCCTCCAATGACGCCACGGCAGGTTCCCCGCCCTCGCCGTACCATCTCCGAGAAGGGACAAAAAGAACAGCTCTGTGGCAGCGAATCTACCTCGAGCCTGCGGGCACCTGCCACCCACATACCAAGGAGATTATTACACCGCCCAATCCTCCATGAATACAAATGGTCATTACTCCCATACTTACACACCTGAACTTCCACCCAGGTGTACCCCACCTAAATTTAGAGACCCCGCTACACATACAATGTGCAATGTGTTCGTAAACTAATTTAGTTTGATAAAGTGCAAATAGTCCATAAATCTGCTCCAAGAAACTATAAATCCAAACAAAAAATAATCTCCAAATGTTGATCCACCCTGATGTAAATGTGGAGTAGCATCATCGCAGTTGAAGATCAGAGGCCAAGGTGGCAGCTTCCTTGGCTGAAAGTGATAGGGGGATTTAGTTTTGCTTTAACGCTCTGACTCAAGGTTAGCCCCCCCTCATAAACCCACACAAACACAAGGAGGACAAACATCATGGAGATAATATTCAAAATAGTAAATGGAAAAAATCCAGCGCTGCCTTAAACAGTGACGAAATGAAATAAAAAATTAAAACTTAAGTGTGTTTGAAACACAAATTAAGTGTGATGCTCTAAATGTGTGAGAGAAGGGTGAATGGTATGACCTTCACCTGACGGGCGGGTGCTGCTATTCAATTAGCCTGAAAAAGGACTCAAAACATATCGAAAAAAGAAATCAAAAAAGCGCAACCCAATGTGAATGATAACAGTGAATCTCTGAAACAATGTGAAATTCCAACCGATATCCCAACCGATATCTCAAAGCTGGAATATAAGTGAAACAAACATATATAAATGGAAAAAGATAAATTGATCAAAATAAAAATAAAACTAATGACATAAAACTCTCAATTGATAAAAGTCCATATGATGTAATATCTATGGGAGACTAGTCCAAAGATGACATATATAGGATTGTTGCCGTGAAGGAATTCCTATGCAGCGGAAGGCGTAATACTCAGACAGGTTGATAGTATAAGCTTCACATCCAATAGTAAGTAAATGGCTTGCTTACCAGATATAAGATGATATTGGGCTCAGGACGAGGCCGACCTGCCTTCACTCGATCGGTTGCGCTTTTTCGATTTCTTTTTTCCATAATATTCAGAATAACAGGTGGCACAAAAAACAAACAAAAAAAAAAACAACAAAGGTCACTGTGTCCCATTGTCCATATCCGTTTAGTACATAGAAGGCGCCCTTAGTGAAAGGGAGTCTTGACTGATGGAACCATGGTTCCGTACAGTAGGTGGTACTATATATGCAAGAACAATTCATGATTTCCTACTTTTGCTTGAACTCTGATCAGGGCTGCACTGAGCTAAAATGTCACTGGCCTGAAGATCTTTAGAAGAGTTGGTGCCTGATCTTTCTCTACATTTATTCCTTATAACATGGACAATGAGACATTCCTGTCCAAAATCCTGAATAATGGCTACGCTGCTTCTGAGTGTTGAAAACACTCCCAAGAATACAGAATCAGGTCCCTGAGCACAGCTGGTCAGTAGCATGCTATGTTAGACCTAGAACTAGGGTGACCACATTTCCAAACTGCTATTCAGGGATAATTTTGCCAAGGACCGGGGGAGGGGGGGTTGTGTTAAATGTAGTTTCGGGGTTGACGGGATTTCAGCGGCGAGTGATTTGTCGGGTGAATGACTCATTATAGCACTTATATCATCCCAATACCATGCTTGGAATGTATTTCTATTATTACATTGTAATAATAGACCCCCTTCCCTCAGTATAGACCCCCCTTTCCATTAAGTAAAGGCCCCCTCCCTCAGTACGGACCCCCTCCACTAACTATAGACCCCCTCACTCAGTACGGAACAACCTCTCCACTAAGTATATACCCCCCTCCCTCAGTACAGACCCCCCTCTCCACTAAGTATAGGCCCCCTCCCTCAGTATGGACCCCCCCTCCACTAAGTATAGGCCCCCTCCCTCAGTATGGACCCCTCCACTAACTATAGACCCCCTCCCTCAGTATGGATCCCCTCCGCTAACTATAGACCCCCTCCCTCAGTACGGACCCCCCTCTCCACTAAGTATGGGCCCCCTTTCTCAGTATGGACCCCCCTCCCTACTAAGTATAGGCCCCCTCCCTCAGTATGTACCCCCTCCACTAACTATAGACCCCCTCCCTCAGTACGGACCCCCCTCTCCACTAAGTATAGACCCCCTCCCTCAGTACAGACCCCCGCTCCACTAAGTGTATACCCCCTCAGTAAAGACCCCCCACCAAGTATAGACTCCCCTCCCTCAGTACAGACTTCCCCCCCTCAGTATAGACGTCCCCCCCACTAAATACAGACCCCTTCTCCATCAGTATAGACCCCCCTGACTAAGTATAGACCCCCTCCCTCAGTATAGACGCACTCCCTCCTTATAACCCCCTCTCAGTACAGACCCATACCTCCCAACTTTTGAACTTCAGAATGAGGGACACTGGAGGAGTAAAAAGACATGCCGCGCACTACGTCATGGTAAATTGTGGGCATGGTCAAGCGTCTAGCAGTGGGAGGGGCTTAAGCAATGTGGTTAAACAAAGCCCATGCTTCCTTGTACCTATAAAATATGCTTTGATTTCTTTGTCTGAGCCTAACTCAAGGAACTTCATTAACACATTTAATCAAGACATATTTAAAAACCATTTAAAACCAAAATATATTTGTGTGCTTGCTATGTAAAGGATAGTCATAAAAAAATACAATAAATCCAATAATGTCACCTAAAAAATTTTAGCTACTGAAAGGTTAATAGTGAAAAAATATATGTGATACCCAATTAAATAGGCTAAAAGGACTGCTGCAACAAATAATCTATCCATGTGGAATATGAGAAAACTATATAAAACTATATAAAAACCATATCTAAGTGCGTTGTCTAAATAAAATGCATATATCTGTCAAAATGCAGTCAAATCATATCATAAAAGCAAATATATAATAAACTTAATAAAACTCATTAGTAAGCGAAAAAGTGCAACGTGTAACAAAAAAAGTGCAAAAAGTTCATAAAGGTGCAACAAAATATTCAAATAAAGTGCAAATAATGATGCTAAAGAAGTAGACCTTGGTATTTTCCTCTTATAGCGTGGAAAATGTTGGAATACACCACCACAGAAAATTGCTCCCACTGCCTCTTCACTGCAAACAGTTACAAGATACAAGATCTTACAAGATAATATGATCGCACACAGAGATCCAACACCGCCTTGCTGCCTAACAGCTAAATTTGCCATGATCCAAAAAGATAAGGCTCCACAGACTCCTAAGGCAAATACGCTTCAAAAAAGGGATTTAAGAGCAACAGGAGGACCACATAGTGTAGTGGTGTTACCAAAATTTTTTATTAAAAAGATAAAAATGCACTTATACAATGCTAGTTCTTAGACAGCGTGTACAGGTATTGCATGTCTGATCTTCAAACCCTATAAGCTGTTTGCTGTGAAGAGACAGTGGGAGCACTTTTCTGTGGTGGTGTATTCCAATATTTTCCAAGCTATAAGAGGAGAATACCAAGGACTACATCTTTAGCACCATTATTTTCACTTTATTTGAATATTTTGTTGCACCTTTATGGACTTTTTTCACTTTATTTGTTGCATGTTGCACTTTTTTGCTTACTAATGAGGTTTATTTTATACAGTTAGGTCCATATATATTTGGACACAGGCACAATTTTTTTTTTTTTCAGGTATTTACCAAAACATATTCAAGCTATAATGATATAATGGATATGGGCTGAAAGTGCGCTCGCAGGTTTAATTTGAGGGTATGTATATCCAAATATATATGTAGCGGACCCCCACATTTGGGGTCGCTATGCCTGAAATTTAGAGGGCAGCCTGAGCCATAGTTTGGCTCAGGCTATTTGATTTGCCTAAATTGGACTCTGCTGGAATACTACCTGGTTGTATATTTCCTTTTGACCTGCAGGTGGCATTGTTGCCCAGGTCTTGGGTCGAACCACAGGTGGTGTTGCGGCGTGATTGGGTGTTCTCTCTCGGCAGATGTGCAGTGGGCGTGGTCTACCTGATGTGCATGCCAGGAGGGGATACATAAAGGGCAGACGCCATAATCTGAGGAGTTCGGTCCATGCCCTTTGGCCCTCCAGGCCAGGGGTGTGTGTGTGTGTGTGTGTTCTGGTCCCGGGCACCTTCAGCCCGAGGCTACATCTCTGCTCGCCAGGCCCAGCCCTGCTGGTTTGGGCCTACGTTTCTGAGGAGTATCCTAAGCTGTCCGTCCATGGGGGGGAAGCTCTTGAGGAGGGAGCCAGGAGAGGACCTACCCCAGAGGAGACTGGCAAGGCGCCGATGTCTCGGGAGAGGCTTGGAAACTCATTCAAGGAGGGATATACTCAAAAGTTCTATTATTGCTTGTCGGGAGGTTTGGGACATTTAAATTCCTGTGGCAGAGGATTCCCAGACGCATTCTAAAGCTCATCAGGTCTGTGGCAGAGACCCAAGCTCATCAGGTCTGTGGCAGAGACCCAAGTTCATCTATAGCAGTCTGTGGCAGAGACCCAAGCTCATAAGGTCTGTGGCAGAGACCCAAGTTCATCTATAGCAGTTTGTGGCAGAGACTGGCTAAATCCTATCACTGCATCACTCTGGCTGCTAGAACCGTGAGAGGGATCTATCCGGGTGAGCAATACCCACTCAGGCTTGAGTGGCGACAAGGGTAAATAAGTGCCACGTGCCTGAACCTACCTCCCTACCCAACTCTATCTTCAGTTTTTCCCACTAAGTTCCAAGCAAGAAAAATAAACTCATCTGTTGGAGTTTAAAACAGTCTGGACATTGGCCTTCTTTTAGGAAAGAGAATAGACTTTTCCCTACACTCTAGGGACGAGAACCAACGGAAGGAGGTAACTCACTGCAGGACCCAAAAACTGTATGAACACCGCTCAACCTCTTATACCAGGAGGATACGGGTATGTGGCATAGATATATGCTTTTTTTTTTTTTTTTTTTTGGACAGCACACTTGGATATGATTTTTATATATTTAAAAACCAAGATTAAGGTTGTCCCAGTTGTGCAGTACCTCACTATTAAACAAAGTAAGCACCCTAAACAAAGGCGCCTAAGTACATAAATACACTCAGGGTTATGGCTTATATTAAAAAAGTATTAGAAGTAGATCCTTTCAAGGCGCATGCGCGGGGGCTCCTAAGATGGCCGCTTTTCCAAAATGGCGGCCGCGCCTCAGATGAGAGCACAGACTGCAGCTGAGGGCACTTCAATAAGCAGGCAGGTTGTATACCCAGCGACCCTTCCTTATGCTTCTTATGCCTCAAAACTACAGGATTCAGCTCCCTCTCCTAAAATATTGACACCTGAGCCTACTGTGAACACTTTAGATAACTCTATGGGGTCTATGGAACTCCCACCTCTGGAAGGAGACCTTCCTGATACAGGCTCTTTTTCCGCACAAATAGAACAGGCTCCTGAGGTAACATTTAATGTCTCTGAATTATTTACCAGAATATCTGAAATGCTGTATAAGGGACTGACTCAAAATGTTGCAGGATTACTGGAGAGATTAGAGCAGACTTCCAGAGCCTGGGAAATAGGATTGAACATATTAAACAAAAATTGGACATTACCATAGCTAAAGCAAACTAAAGTTCTGACCATTTACAGTTTTTACAGGATCAGCTTGATACTGCTCAGGCAAGGATCGATGATCTTGAGAATCGTTCAAGAAGAGACAATTTTCGGATCAGAGGACTGCCGGAATCCATAACTGAGGTACCCGCTGCTGTACCAGAGGTTATAAAAATCCTGATCCCTACCATTTCAGTTCAGAAATTGGAGTTGGATAGAGCACATAGGTCTCTGGGCCCTCTTAGGAAGGATGGTTCTCCAAGGGACATTGTAATGAAACCGCACTATTACTCTGTTAAGGAGGAAGTGATGAAGCGATCCCGCCAACTGGAACAGATACAGTACAAAGGCACATCTATACAAATCTCTGATATCTCTCCCTATACTATACAAAAAAGGAGATCTTTGAAACCACTCCTGGCTGCTCTTTCCAAGAAAGATATAAAATACAGATGGGCCTTCCCATTTGCCCTGAAATTTACATACAATGGTAGACAATATGCTTTCCATAAATTTTCAGAAGGTGAATGTATGTTACTAGAGCTAAAGCTCATTTCTCTGGACACAGACATGGACATTTCACCAGCACAACAAGGCTCAGCTAAACGCCAATCTCCTCCTAGCCCCACCTCTTCTCTTTGGAACAAAACCAAACATAAGAGAGTCAAGGATAAACTCCCACCCTGAAGAGGGATAGATTGCTCTTCACTGCGGATTTTTTTTTCCTTCATTACTTTCTCTTTTACCCTATTTTTTTGGGGTGAAAATGGTTTAATATGAACTAACTTTGTATCTACAATTGTGCCTTGTTATATGAGATTATTGCAGGGTCTCTAAGTAGTCATTTTTATATTGTTTGCTATGCTACGATATGTTTTGTTTTTGCAGTTTTTTTTTTCTGTAGCTACGGGCTGCCTAGCCTTTAATTTCAAAATTTTTCACATGTGCACCAGTTTAAATATTCTATATTATTAATTTCTTAGGATTTACTGGTAAGTTGGATCCGTACTGTTTTTGCTTTCATTTTTGATAGGTGCTGTCCCTGGCTGGTGCTGTTGCATTGTGCCTCCACCCACTTCTCAAACCGGTTGTTTGCCGCTCGGAGTAGTGGGTACTTGGCTCTTCATAAGGGCTGCTCTAATGTTTTCCTTCTGAATGGGAGGAGGGAGTATTTATCCTCCTCTCATTCTGGGCTGATTTTCGCCTTATGTATTTCTACATATTGAAATTGTTTTTATCAGTTTTTTTTGTCTTGGTTGTTTGCCTTTTTTTTTTTTTTTTCTGTCTTTTTATTTTTCTTTCTCTTCTTTCATCTTTTTCTTTCTTATAGCCTGCCTGCCATTGAGATATCAGTATAAGGTGTTTTTGACATGGTCGCTCCCAAGATGGCTTTTCGTGTCTATCTTGTTTAACGCCTGTTCTACGAGAGGGGAGGTAGGTGACTGTGGATTGGGTGGCGTTTCTCCCCTTTTGCTCCATGGCCAGTACTAATTTTAACCCTACACCCTTGCGTGTTGTCTCACACAACACTCAGGGGTTGAACTCCCCGGTCAAGAGAAGGAAAGCTTTTCAGGACTACAGATCTCGTCATATAGAGGTGGTACCTTTACAGGAAACCCATTTCCCACAACGGTACACCCCCTCGTTCATACACGCTCACTTCCCGGTGTTTTATTTAGCCAATGCGGAAAATAAGACAAGGGGTGTGGCAATATTATTCTCTAAAAACTGCAAATTTAATTTTAAGATGGAGCATAGAGACCGGGAGTGAAGGTTCTTGTTGATTAAAGGAACAATTGATGATAGATTGTATACTTTCATATCTTATAATGCACCTAACAAGGGACAAAAACTGTTTTTTCAGAGATTATTTCAGGTTCTTAGTCCATATATGGAGGGTGCCATAATTATGGGAGGCAACTCCAATACAGCCTTTGATTTAAGTCTAGACAAATCAAAACCATTACAGGCACAATTAGTTTGACCAAACAAAACAAGCTTACAGATGGCTAGGTTAATTTTTCAATCTAGACTAACTGATATCTGGAGGGAATCAACCCCAAAAAACAAGATTTTACACACTACTCTAATCCGCACCAGTCCTATTCCCGTATAGATCACATTTTGGTCTCTATTGAACATATTCCTTTGACACTATCTTCCTCTATTGTTGAGGCTGCTTGGTCGGACCATTCGGTGGTCTTATTGACAATTAGAAGAGATGTTCTTAGCCAACAGGTGTCTCATTGGACTCTCAATCAATCTTTGTTGAAAGATCCTATGATAGTTGCTGATATTCATGATGCTTTGAAAGATTACTTCCGCTTTAATGATATAGATGATATTTCGTAAACTGATACAAATAGCAGCTAATAGGAAGAAATAGAGGGCCTTTAGAAGTGGAGAGACTAGAGAGAGATTTTGTTGATTTAAGCAAAAAGCATAAAATAAGTCCTTCCAGTGTCCCTGTTTCCAGTTTAGATGCTGCGAGGGTAGCCCTTAATTTAGCCCTCACAAAGCTGAACAGTCCATTAAATGGTCTAGAGCTAAATTTTATCAGATGAGAGACAGGGTGGGCCCCATGTTGGCACGTCGATTATCACCCAGGCTCTGATCACATGCTCTTCCCAAAATCAAACTAGCTGATGGTTCTTTTTTTTTTTTTTCATTCAAGTTTTAGTTTATTATCTGAATAGTGTCAGTACAATCTTTACAGAAAAAAGTACAATGTAGTATCACAATATAATATGCAAGGGAACAAGTTAAATATCAATAGATCTCAAAATACAATATTACCATGTTGGAATACATCAATGCAAAAATACCATAAAAATGGAAATTATTGAAATATATTTATCAAAAATAGGAGCAACCCCCTACCTCTATACCTCCTCATTCTAACCTTCCCTTCTACGAAAGCAAGTAGCAATGATGGCCTATTAAATATCTAAAAATATATGTATATAGTTACCAGAAGATGAGGAGATCCTCCATTCCCCCAGACACCCCTAAAGGGAACATACCGTGCCTGAGAAGGCAAGAGGAGCTCCCCCCCCCCCCCTAAGCAACCCAAAAACTATTTTTTTTGAGAAAACATATGACCTTAATTTGAGTATATATAATAGGAAATATAGTAGTCTACTATAAGTTTAACCGGGTGTAAAAAATCCTTCTCAAAATAATAAATCAAAGTCAAATGTTCTGACTCTAATATAAGAGAACGTTGTATAAACCTGAGAAGTCTTAAAACAATCTAGTAAAAATACCTATTGTTTATATTCCATATAACAAAAATAAATAAGAATGGGAGAGAGAAAAGAAGAGAAAATATTTAGTGTTCAGTAGGAAAAAAAGGAAGAAAAAGAAAAAGAAAGAAAGCCTACCTGCTCAATGTAAACATCAATATTCAGCGATTGGTGTTGTTAATTACTTAAAGCGGTTGTAAAGTCAAATACTTTTTTTTTTTCTAGTCACCTGCAAGGGAAAGGCATAATGAGCTAGTATGCACCGCATAATAGCTCATTATGAAATACTTACCTTAGAACGAGGCTTCGTTAACTCACCTGGTCCGCGCCGAGGGAAATGACATGTTGCCTCGGCGTGTCTTCCGGGTATCGCGGCTCCAGCCGCGATGTCTCACTCCCATGCATGCGCGCGGGAGATTTAGTTCTGGCGAGGTCCGGCGTCTGCCGAGCCTTCAGCCCGAGAATCCCCAGTGCGCATGCGCCGCTGCTGTCAGCGGCGCATTGTGAGGGGAATATCTCCTAAACCGTAAAGGTGTATGAGATTTTTTTTTTTACCTACAGGTAAGCCTTATTATAGGCTTACCTGTAGGTAAAAGTACCAAAATAGAGTTTACAACCGCTTTAAGGGGTGTAGGAATTCTCAAAAATTGTATCCAAGGTTCCCTGTCCAACGTTGAACTAATCATTTTTTCCTGTTCCATTATCCACGTAACTTTTCTCTTCATACATAAAAGAGAAACTGATGTTTTTTTCCATGCTTTGGCAATGGTTATTCTAGCCCCTGTAAGTATGAATAGAATCAGTTTTCTGGTAACCTTGGGAACCTGTGGTATAAATCCGTTAATTAAAGCGATCGCTGGAGATTGATGTATTGTATATCCTGTGATTTTTCGTATAATATTGAAGATTTTATTCCAAAATCCTCGGATTTTGGGACATTCCCACCAAATATGAATCATAGATCCTAATCCCTGACAACCTCTAAAACGGAGAGGGGATGAGGTGGGATACATAGCAGCTACTCTTGTAGGAACTAGGTACCATCTAGTAAAGATTTTAACATTTGCTTCTATAAGTGAAGGATTAACCACCCAGCCATAGTCAAATGACGTCCACAGATGGGATCTCCCATCCTGGGTGGACGTCATATGATGTCCTGGCTTTGTAGGGGGATATCTGAATGATGCCTGCAGCTAAAGGCATCATTCAGATATCCTTTTAAAGTGCTGGCGATTCTGTGCACCATAATAATGATCATAGCAGCGATCGTTCTTATAGGCGGCGGGAGGGGACCTCCCGCCGCCATCCGGTGCTTCTCCGGGCTCTTCCGTGCGATCGGGGACACGGAGCGAATCTTCCGGCGCCGTTGGTGGGTCACGTGACGAGCATAGAGATGACTGGTGACCATCGTCGGAGGCCCGGGCGCGATGTGATGACGTCACGCCCGGGTCCTCAAATATAAACAAAGCCGCCATTGCGGCTGTAAGTATGAGATCAGTGAAAAAAAATTCACTGATCTCATGCTTTCCAGCCTGGAGGAGAGATGTGGGGTCTTACTGACCCCGCATCTCTCCATAAAGAGGACCTGTCACACACATTCCTATTACAAGGGATGTTTACATTCCTTGTAATAGGAATAAAAGTGATAAAAAAAAAAAAGAAGTAAAATAATTGTAAAAAAATAAATAAATAAGTAAAAAAAATAAAATAAATAATAATAAAAAAATAAATAAAATGCCCGTCCCCGGTAGCTCGCGATCAGAAGCGAATGCACACGTAAGTCGCCCACATATGTAAACGCCGTTCAAACCACATATGTGAGGTATCGCCGCGTGCATTAGAGCACGTGCAACAATTAAAGCACTAGACCTCCTCTGTAATTCTAACCTGGTAACCTGTAAAAAAAATTTAAGCGTCGCCTATGGAGATTTTTAAGTACCGAACTTTGGCGCCATTCCATGAGTGTGCGCAATTTTAAAGCGTGACATGTTAGGTATCTATTTACTCGGCGTAACATCATCTTTCATAATTTCCCAAAAAATTGGGCTAACTTTACTGTTTTGTTATTTTTTAATTCATGAAACCATTTTTTTTTTTTTTTAAAAAGGCGTTTGAAAAATTATTGCGCAAATATCGTGCAAGAAAAAAGTTGCAATGACCGTCATTTTATTCCCTAGGGTGTCTGCTAAAAAAACATATATAATGTTTGGGGGTTCTGAGTAATTTTCTAGCAAAAGAATGATGATTTGTACATGTAGGAGAGAAGTGCTAGAATAGGCCCGGTATTGAAGTGGTACAAAAAGCCCTGTATTGAAGTGGTTAAGAATGCCTTTTATTGATCTAATAAAATTTCCACACCAGTTCTTCAGATCCCAATCACTTTGGAGGTCCTTCTCCCAAGCCAGCATATGAGGCAGTTTAATATCATTGGAAGCAAGCGACTTATATATAACAGAAATCCCACCTCTCCTATTAATAGCCTGTCCACATCTAACTTCATATGGCGTAGGTTCTCTAGATCCAGGATTATTTTTCCATAATTTATTAGTAAAATTTGAGATTTGAAGAAATCTTGATCTTTCAGTAGAAGGAAAATCAAGATTATCAATGAAATATTGTATAGAGAGAGGGCCTGATCTTGAGAAAAAACGTCCAATGCGGTACACCCCATTATCATGCCACCACTTAAAGGAACCAACATGCCCTTTTGAGATAAATAATGGATTCTGAAACAGATCAGCCAATGGTTGCAGCTTAGAGACCAAAGAGGGGAGATTCCTAAGCGAGTCCCACAAAGCTAAAGATTGTGATAGGCAGGAGATAAAATAGAAGGTCTGTTTTTGGGAGGACATCACAATACATTTTCCAAAGAAAATTTAGGGGAAGCCAATTCTTCTATACGAATCCAGTCAGGTTGTTCATTTTTGAGGTATATATCAGACAACTGTGCCAGTCTAGCAGCTTGGTAATACCACCAAAGGTTCGGAAGTCCCAAGCCTCCCTGCTCAGTGAGATTATACAGGCTGCGGGAAGAAAGGCATGGACCTTTTCTGTTCCAAATAAATTTAAGGATTTTGCTTTGGAAGGCTTTTAGGTGAATCTTTTTAATCGGAATAGGGAGCGAGCGAAAAAGATACAACAATCTGGGTAGGAGGGTCATCTTGATCGAATTAAGTCTGCCAATCCAACCGATATTGTGTGTTCTCCAGTTGCTAAGATCAGCCTCAAGTTTCCTATACATATGTGGATAATTAGCCTGATATAAATCTTCAAATTTTGAAGTGAGATTAATACCTAAGTATTTGAGGGAGCAAGTACTCCAACTGAATTCGTATTTATTTTGTATGTAGGAAACCACGGAGTCTGGAAGAGACACATTAAGGGCTTTAGATTTGGCCATATTAACCATGAGACCTGATATTTTGGAGAATTTTTGAAGCAGAGAGTAAATTTCAGATAAAGAAGACGTTGGGGAAGTAATAAACAACAACAGGTCATCTGCAAATAATGCACATTTATGATTTTCTTTTTCACACTGGATCCCCCTGATATACGGATTATTCCGGATTGCAATTGCTAATGTTTCCATCATAACAGCGAATATCAGGGGAGATAAAGGGCAACCTTGCCTAGTACCTCTACAAATCTTAATGGAGTCAGAGAATAGCCCCTGTAATCTGACTTTAGCTTCAGGTGTAGAATATAGAGCAGATAAAATGCCTAAAACTTTCAAACCAAAACCCCAGCGCTTCCTGACCTCAAACATGTATGGCCATGAAACTGAATCGAAGGCCTTTTGCAGGTCCAACGATAGGAGCATACCTTCCTGTTTTTGTTTACCTACCCATTGGGTTTGCAATATTGACACCAAATCTACCGCTCTCCTCACCTGATCTGGACCCTGTCTAGCAGGGATAAATCCCACCTGATCTTTATGGATATATTGCCCAATGAAGGAAGATAACCTATTAGAGAGAATTTTGGTAATATTTTTAAGTCCTTGTTAATCAAAGAAATTGGCCTGTAATTTTCGACTAGGCTGGAGTCCTTATCAGGTTTTGGAATAACGGATATGTATGCCATGTTGAGCTGTTTACCTATTGGATGACCTTCTGTCATAAAATTAAAAAATCGTGTAAGATAGGGTGTCAGGGTCTCTAAGAATGTTTTATAATAAGTAGGAGAAAAACCATCAGGTCCGGGAGCTTTATTTCAATGTTCTCATAACTTCTGAAACTTCTGTCATAGATATGGGAGCTTCTAATTCCTCTCTATGTATATCTGCTAACTTGGGTAATTGTAAGCCATCTAGGAACTCCTCTATTCTATTGGAGGTAGATTGTCCTTCAAAACTATATAAATCAGAATAGAAATCTTGAAAGGCTGTCATTATACGCTGGGGGTTTAGTGTAAGAGAGCCATCAGCTAATCTGATCTTGGGAAGAACTCTAGATTTGAATCTAGGGGATAATTTATGAGCTAACATGGGACCTATCTTATCCCTCATTTGATAAAATTTGGCCCCAGACCACTTAACAGAACTATCTGCCTTCACCGTGAGAGCCAGATTCAGAGCAGCCCTAGCAGCATCTAATTTGGAGGCAGGAATACCACATGGATCCTTTTTATGTTGTTTACTCAATGTTACAAAGTCTCTTTCTAGTCTTTCCACCTCCAAAGTCTTAATTTTTTTTTGTCTAGCTGCAATCTGTATCAATTTGCCTCTGACAGTAACTTTGTGTGCCGCCCACAGAATTTCCAAAGAAACTTCCTCCCTGTCATTATGTTCAAAATATTCCTTAATCTCACGTTCAATTTCTGTGGCAATGACAGGATCCTTTAGTAACGATTGATTAGGAGTCCAATGGGATACCCTTTGAACCATACTATCACCTTTCAAAGACAGTAGAACCATAGAGTGGTCTGACCATGCCACGTCTATAATAGAGGAGGCAATGGCAGAAGGGATATGTTGAGTAGAAACCATTATGTGATCTATACGTGAGTATGATTGGTGGGGGCTTGAAAAGTGAGTAAAATCTTTTGTTTTTGGATTCAGCTCCCTTCATATATCCGTCAATCTGGATCTATGAAGTAGGCGAGCAATTTGTGTACTAGCCCTGGTTGGACGGATCATTTTATTCTTCAATGGTTTAGGTTTATCTAGCCCTGTATCAAATGCTATGTTGGAATCTCCTCCCATAATGATAACTCCATCCATAAATGGCTGAAGAGTTTCAAACATTCGGTTAAAGAATCTCTTTTGTCCCCTATTAGGAGCATAATATGATATTAAAGTATACAACCTCCCATCTATGGTACCTTTCACCAACAGGAATCTCCCCTCTGGGTCTCCACATTCATTCTGTAAATTAAACTTGCAGTGTTTAGAAAATAAAATTGCTACTCCCCTAGTCTTATTTTCAGCATTGGCTAGATGAAACACTGGGAAGTGGGCATGTAAAAAAGTGGGGGTGTACCGCTGTGGGAAATGGGTTTCCTGTAAAAAAACGACATTGATGTGATGAGACCTATATTCCTGAAAGGCCTTCCGTCTCTTAATTGGGGAGTTCAACCCCTGTTTGTTATGAGTAATAAACCGAAGCGGAGAAGAAATATTAGTGGCAGCCATGAAAAAATAGAGTAAGATCAAGCAATTCGCTGTCCCAAATAATACTCAATCTAATATAAATCCTTAATAAGAAAGAATTATTCACCAAGGTTGGATTAGCAAACTTCAAACATCCCTCCAAAAAACCTCTCATTGGCAGGTAGGCTAAGAGAAAGAAGAAGACAGTAAAGAAAGAAAAGAAAAAAAAAAAATCAAATTCACTCAGAAGCGATACATAGTATATCAAAAGGCCAAATAATGGCCCAGAATGAAGGGAGGAATAAGACTTCCTTCCTTCATTCAAAAAATACTCAGTAGTATAGCCCATAAGAAGGGCTAAGTACCCTCCTCTCAGATCGGTAAAAAACAACCGATCCAAGAAGTGGGTGGAGGCCCAATGCCTCAACACCGGCCAGTGACAGCCTCTCAAAAAGTGTGAAAACATCAAACTAAAAGCGGATTCATCTTAGGTAAACCGAAAGTCCATAACAGACTATATTTTGTTTTCTAAAACACTAAAAAAAAAAAAAAAAAAAAAAGTTTTTTTTCAATTGCCACCTGAGATATCGGGTAGAGAAGATAAAGTCAAAAAGGAACTTATCTCCTCAGGTAACAAGATTATCTTTAACTCTCCTATGTTTGACTTTGTTCCAATTAGAAGAGGTTGGGCTTATAGGAGATTGACGTTTGATAGAGCCTTGTTGGGCAGGTGTAGTGTCCATGTCCGGTTCCATAGAGATAATCTTCAGGTCCAGCAAAAGATGTTCACCTTCTTGGAAATTATGAACTGCATAGTGTTTGCCATTGTAGCGGGTATTTGAATTTAGGGGAAGCATCTGGGTGGTAGTGTAACCCAGATGCACTGATTGCTAGGGACTGGAGGACTCTGGTGATGTGAGGTTCCCTGCGGCCTATAGGTGGCGTTGTTGCCCTGGGCAGGAGTTGAACTCACATCGCAAGACTGTGCCTTTTTTGTCCTCCCCTGGAGCTGGTACAGCGGGGCAGGGAACCCGCTGTGGTGCGAAGGGAGAGGGGATAAAAGGGGCGGATGCCCTGACCACGGGGTTCAGAGTTGAAGTCGGAGAACGCGGCCTCAACCAGGCACCTTCAGCTTGGGTACTGGCGTTCCGGTGCTCCGGGCCCAGGTGCCCTTGACCTGGCTGGAGCGGAGATGGAGTCCATCTCAGACACTTTTAGCCTGGGGTGAGGTACTATGGCGGATGCCTGGGGCTCAGTACCTTCGACTGAGTTCCGTGAGGGTGGAGGAATCCGAGGGGGCCCTAACTCCTTGGGTGCCCGTGTCTGAGTTTGTGAGGTCTGGTGAGCAGAACTTCTCTGGAGAGTCCGGCGCAGCATCGCTGGTGACAGAGAGGCCTCCGGTATCTCCCTTGGACAGATATCCTTCCCCTGACAGGGGCCTTGCTAGTGAAGGTAATTCACGTTCTACTTCACATAGTCAGTGGCAGTGACTATTCGCCACTGGTGATACCACAGTGGTTGGCAGGAGAAGGGAAAGGATTGTGCCTCGACCTATTCCCATTAAGACTAAGTTGTTGCAAAAGAATCCAACTTAACCGTGCTGTGTGTTTATTCGCTGAGAAGAATAAAACTGTGTTGGACCTATTCACTGTGTGGAACTCTGGTTACTAGGAGCAAAGGAGTCAGGGACAAAGTACAGGACTTGACTCTAGGACACCTACACAAAGCCCGATCTTTCTGGCCTTCACCTCGTCACTATGGAGGACATGGGCCGTAGTGTATCTCATCCCTCTCCCCAGCACTAACACCCCTAGACAAAGAAAGACAAGCCGAGAATAAGAAGGGGAGAGAGGGGTGAGGCCGCTACACCATTAAAGGAGAATTTTAGAGCAAAAGGAAAAGCCCATCTGTATTTTATGTATTTTTTGATAGGGATCTTCTTCTTTGATTAGTATAAAGAGAAATATCAGAAAAAATTTGAATAGTGGCTCCCTGGTATTGTAATAGTTCCTGTTGGCGAGATTTCTTCATTATGTCCTCTTTTATAGAATAATAATGTGGTTTAACTACCACATCCAGGGATGGACTGGCCATAGGGACTACCGGGAGTTTCCCAGTGGGCCGTTTAAAAAATAAAAAATAAAAATTATTTTTTTTGTGGTCCGTTTTTTATGCAGTTCGGCGGCAGCTGGAGCGTGGCAGCAAACAGCGGCGGGGATTTGGGGAAGGTGGCCATCGAGGAGGGCAGTTGGATGTAAAATTCTGAGGGAGAAGAGCTCCACCCCCTCCCTGACCACCGAAGAGGCGGACAGTAGCGAGCGTGGCCACCCTGGCGCTCCCAGAACCTCAATTCCTCCACCTCCTCTCTGCTCCAGGAACCATGCGGCCTGGGCCGGAGGGCAGGCTGACTGGGAGCCCGGAGAAAGAGAACATGCGCCGCTGTAAGGAGCAGAGCAGCGTGAGCACCCCCGGATCAAGAGGGAGACACGGCGCTGCCGCTGATGGCCATCAGGTACCTGGCATCCTACACAAACATGCCAGAACACTGAGACAGCGGGGAGGTGAGCAGAGGAGGGACTGCAGAAAGGGACAGTGCTATGAGGTCTGTCTCAGTCCTCCCCTCTGTCTCTCTGCCCCCTCTTTCTCTCAGTCCCCCCTCTTTCAGCCCCCTCCTCTGTCTCTCAGCCCCCCAACTATCTCTCAGACCCCCCCTCTGTCTCTCAGACCCCACCTCTGTCTCTCAGACCCCACCTCTGTCTCTCAGACCCCCCTCTGTCTCTCAGACCCCCCCTCTGTCTCTCAGCTCTCCTCCTCTGGCTCTCAGCTCTCCTCCTCTGTCTCTCAGCTCTCCTCCTCTGTCTTTCAGCTCTCCTCCTCTGTCTTTCAGCTCTCCTCCTCTGTCTTTCAGCTCTCCTCCTCTGTCTTTCAGCTCTCCTCCTCTGTCTTTCAGCTCTCCTCCTCTGTCTCTCATCTCCTCCTCTGTCTCTCAGCTCCCCCCTCTGTCTCTCAGCTCCCCCCTCTGTCTCTCAGCTCCCCCCTCTGTCTCTCAGCTCCCCCCTCTGTCTCTCAGCTCTCCCCTCTGTCTCTCAGACCCCTCCACTGTCTCTCAGACCCCTCCACTGTCCCTCAGCTCCCCCTGTCCCTCAGCTCCCCCTGTCCCTCAGCTCCCCCTCTGTCTCTCAGCTCCCCCTCTGTCTCTCAGCTCCCCCTCTGTCTCTTGGACCCCCCTCTGTCTCTTAGACCCCCCTCTGTCTCTCAGTCCCCCCCCTCTGTCTCTCAGTTCCGTGTCTCTCAGTCCCCCCCTCTTTTATCCCCTCCTCTGTCTCTCAGCTCCCCTCTGTCTCTCAGACCCCTCCTCTGTCTCTCAGACCCCTCCTCTGTCTCTCAGACCCCTCCTCTGTCTCTCAGCTCCCCTCCACTGTCTCTCAGCTCCCCCCTCTGTCTCTCAGCTCCCCCTCTGTCTCTTGGACCCCCCTCTGTCTCTTAGACCCCCCTCTGTCTCTCAGTCCCCCCCCTCTGTCTCTCAGTTCCGTGTCTCTCAGTCCCCCCTCTTTTATCCCCTCCTCTGTCTCTCAGCTCCCCTCTGTCTCTCAGACCCCTCCTCTGTCTCTCAGACCCCTCCTCTGTCTCTCAGACCCCTCCTCTGTCTCTCAGCTCTCCTCCTCTGTCTCTCAGCTCTGCCCTCTGTCTCTCAGCTCTGCCCTCTGTCTCTCAGCTCCCTCTGTCTCTCAGCTCCCCCTGTCTCTCAGACCCCTCCACTGTCCCTCAGACCCCTCCACTGTCTCTCAGCTCCCCTCCACTGTCTCTCAGCTCCCCCCTCTGTCTCTCAGCTCCCCCCTCTGTCTCTCAGCTTCCCCCTCTGTCTCTCAGCTCCCTCCCATTGTCTCTCAGCTCCCTCCCATTGTCTCTCAGCTCCCTCCCATTGTCTCTCAGCTCACTCCCATTGTCTCTCAGCTTCCCCCTCTGTCTCTTAGCCCCCTCCTCTGTCTCTCAGCCATTCATTTCAATGGGCAGGAGCGGTGTGTACACCGCTCCTCCACCGCCCCAAAGATGCTGCTTGGAGGACTTTCACACTGGGACTGCAGCGGAGGCGTTTTTCAGGGGCTTTACAGGCGCTATTTTTAGCCCAAAAGTGCCTGAAAAACGCCTCAGTGTGGAAGGGGTCCTACACTCACCCCCTCTCTTTTACACTCACTCCCTCTCTCTTACACTCACCCCCCTCTCTCACCCACCCCCTCTCATCCCCTTTCCCTCAACCCTCCCTCTCTCTCTCTCTCATTCCCCTCTCGCTCACCCTCTCATGATATACAATAATGGATGTAGGGGCCTTTTAGTGGGCGTGATTTTTTGGGGGGGTGGGGGGCAGCATTTTATTGAAGTAAAGTGGGCCGGTCTGGATGAAGTCCAGGGCCAAATTTTGGTCCCAGTCCAGGCCTGACCACATCCCTTGGTAAACCGTCCTTTCTAAGTGGTCCCAGTGTCCTATGAGCACGGTCCAATTCCAACTTGTGAGCAGGAATAGATGGTAATAGGATTTTTATGACATCCTGTATAACAGCATGTACATCACGGATATTTTCTGGCAATCCCTTGACCCTAAAATTGTCTCTCCTGGAACGGTTCTCAAGGTTATCAATTCGTGCCTGTGCTGTTTCCAGCTGGTCCTGCATGAATTGTAAATGTTCAGTACTCTGGTCAGTTTTTGCCACAGTGATGTCTAACTTGTGCTCAATATTTTCAATTCTACTACCAAGGGACTGAAAGTCAGCTTTAATTTCACCAATTGTGAATTCTTTCAGCATTTAGTGCTAATCCTTTATCCAGTATTTCTGATATTCTCGTG
This sequence comes from Rana muscosa, assembly GCA_029206835.1. NCBI lineage: Eukaryota > Metazoa > Chordata > Amphibia > Anura > Ranidae > Rana > Rana muscosa. The sequence continues at coordinate 343,792,452 of CM055117.1, read as the reverse complement.
AATAATTCGGATACATTGAAAGTTACATCAAGAGCCTGTTCAGCCTGTGTATGTACTGGGATAGGAGCTAGTGTAGAGACCTCTATTGGGGATAAATGGATAAATTCCACAGGGTTCTCCTGTTCCGTGTATTCAGGAGAAGTGATAGAAGGACAAACTACAGAATAAGAAGTCTGAGAAATAAAAGATATAGATGAAGGAGCCAAAACTTGCTTAATAGCATTGGAGGCCTCAGCAGCTTTCTGTGTGCATGTCTGAGGTACGGCAGCCATCTTGGAAAAATTCAGTTTCTCCCCAGGCTGTTTAAAACGTTTCTTGCCTCTTTTAGAATATTTACCCGGCATAGACAGGTGCTCTGAAGCTTCCGCTAGCGTTACCCGTTATTCTCAGGCGACAAGGGAGTCTGTAACCGCTTGTATCTCTGCTGTATGGCCGGCGGTGAGCGGAGCTCCGGTCCTAAGCTGCCATCTTAGGAGCTCCCGTCCCCTTTCTCTAGCTGATGGTTCTTTTACTTTGAATTCTCAACGTATAATGGGGGCAGGCGCGGGCTGGGGCGGGTGGCAAGGTGGAGATTTCCCCCCGGGCCGCTTCCATTATCTTTTAAAACGGCCGCGGTCTGCAGCGCTAGCTGTCTGTTTTTTTTCCAAAAGTCGGCCACGGCGGCCGCCGATTGGCTGGCTGGCTGCTGCTGCCTTCTGTTCTGCACACCCACTGCATTGTGGGAGTTGTAGTTCGGCCGCGCTATATAGGTAATGAACCTATCAGCGCAGCAAACTACAACTCCCACGAGTCTCAGAGGCAGCCAGGCAGGTCATGTGGAACATCAGGGGAGGGTCAGGGGGTACGAGCGGCGTCAAGAGCGTCACACTCGTGGGTTGGCTTGGGACTGGCTGCAGAGGAGAGACGTGATCTTATCATGGTGCAAGGCTAAAGTAAGTGTGAATGATGACCCCCCGCCAGCCCCCCCCCCTCGGCCAGCCACACTCAGCCAGCCCCCCCCCCGCCCTCGGCCAGCCACACTCAGCCAGCCCCCCCCCTCAGCCAGCCACAGCCCCAGCATACTCAGCCCAGCACCCCCCTCCCCAGCCAGCATACTCAGCCCAGCACCCCCCCCCTCGGCCAGCCACAGCCAGCATACTCAGCCCAGCACCCCCCTCCCCAGCCAGCATACTCAGCCAGCACCCCAACCCCCCCCCCCCCCGGCCAGCATACTCAGCCCAGCACCCCCCTCCCCAGCCAGCATACTCAGCCCAGCACCCCCCCCCTCCCCAGCCAGCATACTCAGCCCAGCACCCCCCTCCCCAGCCAGCATACTCAGCCAGCACCCCAACCCCCCCTCCCCAGCCAGCATACTCAGCCCAGCACCCCCCTCCCCAGCCAGCATACTCAGCCCAGCACCCCCCCCTCCCCAGCCAGCATACTCAGCCCAGCACCCCCCTCCCCAGCCAGCATACTCAGCCCAGCACCCCCCTCCCCAGCCAGCATACTCAGCCCAGCACCCCCCTCCCCAGCCAGCATACTCAGCCCAGCACCCCCCTCCCCAGCCAGCATACTCAGCCTAGCATATATTTTTTTTATGAAGTTGGCCAGATGCACGGCCGCATGCTGTGGCATTCTGGGACTTGTAGGTGGCAGGCTACACAAACGCCCTGTGATTGGCCGAACAGGGTCATGTGCGGCCGCACGCTGTGGAATTTTGGGACTTGTAGTCATGATCCGAGACTCGCATCATAAGTCATGATGGGACCCTCGCATCATGACTACAAGTCCCAGAATTCCACAGCGTGCGGCCGCACATGACCCTGTTCGGCCAATCACAGGGCATTTGTGTTGTGCACGCCCTGCAAATGGATCGGCGGAGCTGGTCACGTGTGGATGCGGCCAAGCGGGGCTGGTCGTTACCACTTGCTGGAGTCCTGCCTCTCTGCGTGTTTCTGAGGTCTCTAAGTCTCATCTATCCCCCTCTCTGTCAGCGCCCCTCCCCTAGCCTCCTCTCTGTCAACCCACCTCCCCTCTGTCAGCCCACCCCCCATCTCAGCCCACCCCGTCAGCCCTGCTCTCTCAGCCCACCCCCACTCTCAGCCCACCCCTCCTCTATCAGCTCCTCTCTGTCAGCTCACTCCCTCCTCTGTCAGCTCACTCCCTCCTCTGTCAGCCCACCCCCCCTCTCAGCCCACCCCTCCTCTATCAGCTCCCCTCTGTCAGTCCACCCCCCCTCTGTCAGCTCACTCCCCCCTCTGTCAGCCCACCCCCTCTCTGTCAGCCACAGCAGGGAGCCAGGCCAGCCTCCTGCAGCAGGGTGCACTGTGCCAGCCAGCCACCCACCCACTGACCCACAGCAGGGAGCCAGGCCAGCCACCCACCCACAGTAGGGTGCACCGTACAAGCCAGCCACTGACCCACAGCAGGGAGCCAGGCCAGCCACCAACAGCAGAGTGCACTGTGCCAGCCAGCCACCCACCCACCCACTGACCCACAGCAGGGAGCCAGGCCAGTCACCCACAGCAGGGTGCACAGTGCAAGCCACCCACTGACCCACAGCAGGGAGCCAGGCCAGCCCCCAACAGCAGAGTGCACTGTGCCAGCCAGCCACCCACCCACCCACTGACCCACAGCAGGGAGCCAGGCCAGTCACCCACAGCAGGGTGCACAGTGCAAGCCACCCACTGACCCACAGCAGGGAGCCAGGCCAGCCACCCACAGCAGGGTGCACCGTGCAAGCCAGCCACTGACCCACAGAAGGGAGCCAGGCCAGTCACCCACAGCATGCTGCACCGTGCCAGCCAGCCACCGACCCACCCACTGACCCACGGCAGAGAGCCAGGCCAGCCACCAACAGCAGGGTGCCAGGCAGCCACCCACAGAAGCCAGCCACCCAGGGTGACCCACCCAGAGCAGGGCCAGGGTGCCAGCCACCCATGGTGACTCATCCACAGCAGGGCCAGGGTGCCAGCCAGCCACCCACGGTGACCCACCCACACCAGGAAACCAGCCAACCACCCACAGGAGCCAGCCAGCCATGGTGACCCACCCACAGCAGGGAGCCAGCCAGCCACCCACAGAAGCAAACCAGCCACGGTGACTATCCACAGCAGGATGCCAGCCAGCCACCCACGGTTACCCACCCACACCAGGGATCCAGCCAGCCACAGCAGGGTGCCGGCCAGCCACCAACAGGTGCCAGCTAGCCACCCACAGGAACCAGCCTCAGAGGATGCGGGAGCCAGCCACAGCTACAGCACCCATAGTTAAGGTAAGAGTAGTGCTAAAATTTTATTTCTACTTTGTGAGAGGTTGGGGCAGGGGTTAGAGTCATGGCACAAAGAGGGGGTCCCATTAGACTCTGTTGTAGCCTGACAGGGAGCCCTTGCTTTATTTGGTCTGGGGGCCCTGGGTGTTGTCAGTCTACCCCTGGGCAGCAAGGCGCGCCAGGGAGTTGGGACCCACATGACTGGCTTGGGCTGCAAGTTTACTTGACCCCAGGACAGGAGCATCACTTCACACCCCCAGGATCAGAGGAGGCCATGCAAGGACCTGCTGAGCTGGTCCTGGCATGGGCAGCTGCCATTACTGAGGTGAGAGACCCTGACACCCGCAGCTGAACCCCACATCCCATCTACCCCCCCCCATACACCCTATTTACCCTGCCCCAGGCAAGTGCCCACCAAGGAACCTAAAAATCGCCCTCAACAATGTGGGTCCTGCTGGGAGCTGGCCATGGCCAGCAGGACCCACAGGTTCGTAGCCAGCAGGACCCCCAGGTGCACAGGCAGCTCCCAGCAGGACCCACATGTGTGGGTCCTGCTGGGAGCTGGCCACTGACCTGTGGGTCCTGCTGGCCACTGACCTGTGGGTCCTGCTGGCCACTAGCCTAGGGTGACCAGACATCCCCGCACTGAGGACACTGTCCCTGGACCAAGTCTGGCCAATTGGGAGCGGGTGCACCGCGAGATGGGGCAGTGGGAGGGCGCCCAGGGTCTGTGCCCATTGGGCTGCCTCGGAGGGGGAGCGCCACCAGATTTCACAGAGCGGGGATCTCCCACTTACCTGGCGGCCACTGTCATACAAAGTCGCGCCTCCTGGACTGGCTCTTATGATAGACAGCACACTGATGACTTCCATCATGGGAGTGGCCACGCTGGGCAAGTGGGAGATCTCCGCTCTGTGTAATCCGGCTGCTCTCCTCTTTAATCCCCATGCACTGAACAGACTGCACTGATGGGCACTGGTGAGGCTGCGCTGATGGGCACTGGGGATGGTGAGCTTATTCGGTGGTTCAAAGGGCCACTTGACTGGACTTGCCCCCCAGGCCTAAGGCTGCCAGCCCTCCCCTGAATGGGGGCTTTTCAGGAGTTCTATTCTTCGTTATATAAGACGGAGGATCTGTCTATCTCTAATGGGCTAGATGAATTCCTGGACGGCTTACATTTACCAACTTTATTAGACACACACAGATGCTCCTTTCTCAGTTGAGGAAGTGTCAGATATTATAAAAACTTTAAAGGGGGGTATGGCTCCGGGTCCTGATGGTTTTTCCTCACCATACTATAAAACTTTCTCAGATATTTTATCTCCCTATCTAACCCGTTTTTTTAATTCCATGAATAAAGGTTCTCCATTAGGTAATCAGCTCAATATGGCTTATATTTCTGTTATCCCAAAACCGGATAAAGATACCAGTCAGATTGAAAATTATAGACCAATTTCATTGATCAATAATGACCTCAAAATTTTGACCAAATTATTAGCTAACAGAATGGCTACTTTTATAAGACATATTCATAAGGATCAGGTCGGATTTATACCTGGTAGGCAAGGACCCGACCAAGTACGTCGGACAGTAGATCTCATATCCATTTTGCAATCGGGATGGGCAGGAGGGTGCAAGCAAGAGGGTATGCTGTTGTCACTGGACATTCAGAAGGCCTTTAATTCAGTTTCATGGTCCTATTTGTTTGCAGCCCTTAGGCGTTGGGGATTTGGTCATAACTTCCTTGGAATTTTAGAAGCCCTCTATTCCACCCCTCAAGCTAGAATCAGACTACAGGGAATCTTCTCAGATCCAATTAAGATTGGCAGGGGTACACATCAGGGTTGCCCCTTTCACCCCTGATATTTTCTATTGTTATGGAGTCTTTGGGAATTGCCATTCGTAGTAACCCAAATATCGGGGAAGTTCAGTGTGGCCAACATACGCATAAATGTGCTCTATTCGCAGATGACCTATTACTATTCATTACCTCTCCATTATCCTCCTTATCTGAGATATGCTCATTACTCGATAAATTCTCAGTGCTATCAGGACTTAAAGTTAATATGTCTAAGTCACAAGCTCTTAATGTGTTTCTCCCAGACTCTATAGTCTCCCACTTACAAGAAACCTTCAAATTTTCTTGGAATAGCACATCTATTAAATACTTGGGTATTAATGTTACCTCAAAGATTGAGAATTTATATCAAGCTAACTACCCTCCTATGTACAAGAAACTAGAGTCTGATCTTGGGGACTGGGGGGCACACAGTATTTCTTGGATTGACAGAATTAACTCAGTCAAGATGACCCTTTTGCCCAGACTATTGTACTTATTTCGTTCTCTTTCTATTCCGATTAAAAGGGACCACCTAAAATAATTTCAAGGTAAACTCACTAAATTTATTTGGAATAAGAAAGGCCCACGTCATTCTAACCGCAGCCTATATAATCTTCCCAAACAAGGAGGTTTAGGCCTTCCGAATCTTCTATGGTATTACCAAGCTTTGCGACTGGCGCAAATGTCCGTTATATACTGTAAAACAGAGCAACCGGACTGGGTGTTGATCGAGGGCCCCCTCTTTCTCTCTGGAACATTTAATGTGGTGCCCTCCCAAAAGCAGACCTCCTATCCTATCACCAACCCTCTCTGTCACTCTCTCTGTGGGACTCTCTTCGAAAGCTTCCTTCTCTGGTCTCTAGGATCCAACCACTGGCCTCTCTATTTCAGAATCCACTTTTCCAGCAGGGTTTGGATGCCGAAGCCTTCAAATGGTGGCAGGACAATGGGGTGTACCGTATTGGCCAATTCCTGTCCCCCACGGGCCCTCTGCCTCTTAAACACTTTATTGATATACTGAAACTCCCCTCCATTGAATATTCTAAATTTCATCAGATTTTTTGTTTTGTTCAGGCCCTGTGGGATTGTGATCCTTCTTTACGCAGCTTTACTATATATGAAGTCTGGTGTGGGCAGGCCATGGTGCGGAAGGGGGGGATCTCTGTGATCTACAAGTCACTGGCTTCCCATTCTGTGAAGCTACCACACATGTTGGCCTGGGAAAGGGAACTCCAGACTGACTGGGATATTGAGGATTGGCATGCAAACTATTCTCGCTCGATATTAGGTTGTTTTAATACCTCTCTCATAGAAGCTAATATAAAAAAAATTACGAGATGGTACATGGTTCCAGTGAGACTGGCGATAATGTATCCCTCTACCTCACCTCTATGTTTTAGAGGCTGTCAGAGCTTAGGTTCTATGATTCACATATAGTGGGAATGTCCCAAAATTCGGGGATTTTGGAATAGGGTGTTTCACATTTTACAAAAGGTTACAGGTTGTATTATACATCAAACACCAGCTTTGCTCAATGGATTTTTACCACATATTCCTAAGATTACCCGTAAACTGATTCTGTTCATTCTGACAGGAGCCAAGATGACCATTGCTAAGGCATGGAAAACGCCATCGGTCTCTTTATTGTCCATGAAAAGAAAAGTTTCTTGGATAATGGAACAGGAAAAAATGGTCAGTTCTTTATTAGACAAATCATCACAATTTGAAGCTATTTGGGATCCCTGGGCTCGATTCTTGGGAATATCGCTGGTACCTTGTGTTGGCAGCAACACTAGTCACTGATCTTTGTATTTCCTATCTGGCAGGTAGGCTTTCTATTTCCTTAGTCTCTCTATTTATGTATTTTTTTTTCTTCTTTTTATGTATAATTTTATTTTCAATTTATAATTTATTAGATTTTCAGATTTTGACGCTAGATAAAAGTAATAGTCAGGTAGTCTGATGTTGCTCTAACATGATGAAAACAGGTTTTTGTTATAGTTAAGAGCTTCAGTGTCTTTCCATTTATGGGGAAAAAAGGGGTTCCCAATATTTTTTCCCTTCATATCTATGCAGATAACTCCTGACGGATACTGGTTGATGGAAGGGAGGGCACTCTTTCCTCCTCGGACACAGTTTGATCCCTTTAGGGGTGTCGGGGGGGGGAGGCCTTCTCTATTATTCATCTATAATTGGAGTTTGATTTTTCTTGTGGAGTTTAATATGTGGATTATTCCATTAGTTATATAATTGTCTATAACAAAGCCATATTTATTTATTTATTTTTGCGTCAACTGGACAGTTATGATCTCGTTAAAGTGCTACTACATATTTGAGTCTATTGTAATGGTCTCTTAATTCTACAATAAGTTTATTGTAATAATTTCAGAATGTTTCCTATCCTGTAATGACTCTCTTTTTTGATAAAAATAAAGACATTTTGAATGATAAAAAAAAAGAAATACATCCTATACAGCACACATTTCCGTTGTGCTATGATTCTATCTAAAAAAAATGTATAATCACCACAATCTTGGTTGCTGTATAATTTTAATGTTAAACATACATAGCATTAATAAAAAGCATCCTCTAAAAAATAAGTAGATCCTTTACAGGATCACTGCAGGAGTCATTGAAGGCCAATATCTGCCAGGGGATGTCCTAATAAGGCTCTAATTTATTCTGGGACAGAGATACCAGCTTAGGACCTGCCCAGTGATGGCCCTAGAAAGCAACAAAGGTAAGGATTAAAATATGAAGTATGGTAGTTGTGTATAATACCTGCCAAATTGTACTTGTTGATGATCATAACAAAGTGAAGATCACTGGCTATTATCTAGTATGACAGTCGTACGTAATACCTGGCAGAATATACTCAATACTTATGCCAAAAATCACTCACTGTAATCCTAACATATCGACCAAACAGTCCAACAAGGAAAATGGGACATGGCAATCATAAACTTCCTCATAGGTCACATGTAACAAAGTCTCTTGATATATAGGATAAAAGCACAAATAAATGAATTACTAAAGGAATATATATATCCGTACAAAACAGGGTTTTTGGGTAGGGTAATTAAATAATACTTGCGTCTACAAAATTGAACAATATGAACCGGTACAATTTAACCTTCTGTACTCATATAAATATAAAATTGCTAATAACGAAACATATAGTGCTGTAAACACATATTGTTTAGTAGTCCACAGAAAACAATAAAGAATATGTAAACCCAACATTTTATATTCCTGATAATTGCCTACTGTACCATGTACTTGTATGACAAAGTATCCTGTTCTCTTTGTATTGCTTCCTTTATGTGAAATACCTGTTCCTGTCAATCCCCATGCTTTCCTATCAGAAACTGACCACACTAGACATGAGAGCACATTGTGGTCAGTTCTCTAGCTATGCTGGGAACTCAGCCCCCTCTCCTTCTTCAATAATCAGGCTTGTGCTGACACCCCCCCCCCCTCTGCATGTCCATTCACCTGGAAGATCAGTGTGATGCTGTTTCTCTCCCTCAGCTCTCTGTCCTTCTTATGCAGCTGAGAACATAGGGTATGTGATCACTTATAAAAAAAAGGGGGAAAATCAGGTATTTATAATATTTTTATATGTATACACAAATGTTTTGTCTTTCATTTCTATTTAAACTGAATGGGTTGTTTTACAAGGTGAGGGTTCACATATACTGTACTTTAAAGAGTACAATATTCTATGCATAATGTCCATAATGTCCATATTTGGATGCCAGAGGTTATATATCCAAATCGCAAGAAAGTCTTAATGTAAATATGAGAGTCTCCTGGGCACAAGCAGTATGATCCAATGATAGCTTCAGCCTAGGTTTACACTGACATGCGGCATTGAAATCGTGCAAGTTCACATGAACTTGCACGATTTCATACCCGCAAGTCAGTCCCGACTTCGGGGGCGATTTCAGAGACATCTGTGCGGGTTCCTGCACAGATGTCTATGGAAATCGCACCCTGAAGTCACCAAAAGTAGTACAGAAAGAACTTTTGGAAATCGGTGCGGTGCCGCAAAGTCGGCGTTGCACCGATTCGGATGGTGCCATTGCCGGCAATAGCCGCCGTTTTGGCATGCGATTTGACATGTCAAATTGCATGCCAAATTGCTGCAATGTGAACCAGGGCTCAAGCATATAGCAAATATGTGGACAGCTAATAAATCCAAGGTTGTCATCCGGACATGTAATTGGAAAAGTCAAATATCCACCTTGCATCCAAAGGGTTCTTCCAGATGCATAAATCCAAAAATGGCACCCCACTATATGCATTGCTGTTTGTTGCAGGAATGCGTTCGTCACCACAATTCATAGGTGTGAAGCTGACTTTAGTGTAGTATATCACCATCATATTTTTTTCTATAGGTTTAAAGAAAAACCAAAAAGAGAGACCGAGGAGAAAAGAGGGACAAGAGAGATTTTTCTTCCAAATTAGGGACAGTTGGGAGCTAAGCACGATGTTAGTTTGCCAAACACCCAATGTGTTCTAATTGAATTCTAAATTTCTAACTGAATCTTATGTGAAAATTGTGTAAAATTTGCATTAATCTTGGGTAAAAATATTGATTAATTCGTATTAATTCGTATATTCCCTGATGAAGCTACCAGGCGAAACATGTCGGGATAATATACGAATCTGAAACCTTTGCTGTAGCTGAATACTTGCTTGTGTGACCACTTTCTTCATGAATTGCTGTATATCAGTGAACAAATTGTTTTTGCTACGTTTTTAACCTGATTCTCATTAAACTTATATAATCTTTTTTAAATGTATGGTTCTCATTATTATTTGTAAGCACCGTAAAAATCCCTATGTCCTTCTCATTTGATCCATTGATAAATAGACTTCCTGGTTTCATCTGTCATCAGTGTGCTGCAATTCTAGAAATAAATGACAACAGTAATATCTATTGTTTTATATTAGCATGGGAAATAGTTGTTATGCCAAATGGCCCTTTACTAATTTTCCTATAAGGCTATTCAGTTATATCTATCTTAAAAAAAGTTATTCAATTTAGCATCCTATTTCTTATTAAATCTATGATCAGGCCAAACTGTCAAATAAATGTTGTTCTAGTGAAGAGCCATTTATATACATACACCATGCAGCAGATATGTAGAGAAGATTGACTTTTCTGTTCATTCAGGCAAAGCAGTTGTGCTCCACTAAGCAAATGTTTTCTCTTTTTTCTGCCAGGTGCCGCATTTTCTAAATGACCTCCAGAGCTTCAGCAAACTTTTCCATATATTTGCTGGAACTTGCCTATAAATGACAGTGAAGGCTGGTCAATCCAAGTCTTGCTACTTCAGTCTTTAGCATATTGATGTATTCCAGGAAAGTCAGTGATGAAATATTAACAAGACTTCTGTCTGCTGCTATAGGAGAAATGCACTTAGCAAGTCAGCATCCAAACATCATTTCTACTTATTTTTTGTACTCAAAATTAATTTAGGTGGGGGAGGAGACCTACAATACTGTACAGCATATGTAAACCCAATCAGTAAAATCTTATGCCGCGTACACACGATCGTTTTTCATGCCGTTAAAAATTAAATTTTTTAAAATGGCCATTAAAACCGATCGTGTGTATGCTCCAGAGCATTTTTAACGGCGTGAAAAACGACCATTAAAAATTTCAAACATGCTCTATTTTTTCACGTCGTTTTTCATGTCGTTTTTTTTAACGACGTGAAAAACGATAGTGTGTATGCTTTTACGAGGGGGAAAAACCGCGCATGCTCAGAATCAAGTATGAGACGGGAGCGCTTGTTCTGGTAAAACTAGCGTTCGTAATGGAGATAGCACATTTGTCACACTGTAACGGACTGAAAAGCACGAGGCTGAAAAGCGCGAATCGCCGCTCAACAAAGTTTACTAACATGAAGGGTGGCGCCATTCGAATGGAACTTCCCCTTTATAGTGCCGTCATACGTGTTATACGTCACTGCGCTTTGCTCGAGCGTTTTTTTTAATGATCGTGTGGATGCAAGACAGGCTTGAGAGGAAACATGAAAAAAAACGACGAGAAAAACGTCGGTTAAAAAATGGCATGAAAAACGATCGTGTGTACGCCGCATTAGCCAATATCCTATAAGCTTTAACATGCTATTGTAATTTCAAAAGTGTGTGTGTGTGTGTATGTATATGTATATGTATATGTATATGTATATATATATATATATATATACACACAGTATCTCACAAAAGTGAGTACACCCTCACATTTTTGTAAATATTTTATTATATCTTTTCATGTGACAACACTGAAGAAATGACACTTTGCTACAATGTAAAGTAGTGAGTGTACAGCTTGTATAACAGTGTAAATTTGCTGCCCCCTCAAAATCACTCAACACACCCCTAAGTGAAAATGTCTAAATTGGGCCCAATTAGCCATTTTCCCTAAAAAAAAATCTAAAAGGATCTAAAAAAAGAATTGTTGCTCTACATAAAGATGGCCTAGGCTCTAAGAAATTGCCATGACCCTGAAACTGAGCTGCAGCACAGTGGCCAAGACCATACAGCGGTTTAACAGGGCAAGTTCCCCTCAGAACAGGCTTCGCCATGGTCGACCAAAGAAGTTGAGTGCACATGCTCAGCATCATGTCCAGAGGTTTTCTTTGGGAAATAGACATATGAGTGCTGCCAGCATTGCTACAGAGGTTGAAGGGGTGGGGGGTCAGCCTGTCAGTGCTCAGACCATACGCTGCACACTGCATCAAATTGGTCTGCATGGCTGTCGTCCCAGAAGGAAGCCTCTTCTAAAGATGATGCACAAGAAAGCCTGCAAACAGTTTGCTGGAGACAAGCAGACTAAGGACATGGATTACTGGAACCATGTCCTGTGGTCTGATGAGACTAAGATAAACTTATTTGGTTCAGATGGTGTCAAGCGTGTGTGGCAGCAACCAGGTGAGGAGTACAAAGACAAGTGTGTCTTGCCTACAGCATGGTAGTGGGAGTGTCATGGTCTTGGGCTGCATGAGTGCTGCTGGCACTGGGGAGCTACAGTTCATTGAGGGAACCATAAATGCCAACATGTACTGCGACATACTGAAGCAGAGCATGATTCCCTCTCTTCGTAGACTGGGCCGTAGGGCAGTATTCCAACATGATGCCGACCCCAAACCCACCTCCAAGAGGACCACTGCCTTGCTAAAGAAGCTGAGGGTAAAGGTGATGGACTGACCAAGCATATCTCCAGACCTAAACCCTATTGAGCATCTGTGGGGCATCCTCAAACGGAAGTTGGAGGAGCGCAAGGTCTCTAACATCAACTAGCTCAGTGATGTCGTCATGGAGGAGTGGAAGAGGACTTAAGTGTTAACCAGTGAAGCTCTGGTGAACTCCATGCTCAAGAGGGTTAAGGCAGTGCTGGAAAATAATGGTGGACACACAAAATATTGACACTTCACCTGGCACATCCATCTGTCTGTGATCATCTGCGCACATCTGTCCGTGATCATCTGTCGCACGTGTCTGTGATCATCTGGTGCACATGTGTCCGTGATCATCTGGCACATCTGGTGCACATCTGTCCATGATCATCTTTGCACATCTGGCGCACATCTGTCCGTGATCATCTGGCACACATCTGTCTGTGATCATCTGGCACACATGTTTGCATGATCATCTGGCGCACGTGTCCGTGATCATCTGGCACATTTGTCCATGATCATCTTGCACATCTGGCGCAAATCTGTCGGTGATCCTCTGCCACATCTGTCTGTGATCATCTGCGCATATCTGTCCGTGATCATCTGCGCACATCTGTCCGTGATCATCTGCCACATCTAATTCCATTGTCTTGGTGCTCCAGGGCCTTCAAAAATGTGATAGGTACTCAGGAAATTAAATGTGTAATTTATGCCTGATGGTGCTCCCTGCATGTTGGGCCTCTGTATGGGGCCAGGCTGTGTAAAAGTCTCACACATGTGGTATCGCCATACTCAGGCGGAGTAGCAGAATATATTTTGGTGGATAATTCTTGCTATTTGAATGCTATGTGTTAGAAATATGTTATAAATTTACAACTTTCAGTAAAAAAAAAAAAATTATGTTTTCATTTGCTTTCCACATTTTCCAAAAACTTGTGGAGAAAAAATGACATGTTCAAAAGACTCATTATGCCTCCTAGAATATACATTGGGGTGTTTTCTTTCCAAAATGTTGTCATTTTATGGGTAATTCCATTGTCCTGGTGCTCCAGGGCCTTCAAAAATGTGATAGGTAGTCAGGAAACCAAATGTGTAATTTATGCCCTTGGAACACCTGATGGTGCTCCCTGCATGTTGGGCCTCTGTATGTGGCCAGGCTGTGAAAAAGTCTCACACATGTGGTATCGCCATACTCGGGAGGAGTACCAGAATACATTTTGGGGTGTAATTGCAAGTTTATCTATGTGTGAGAAATAACTATGGGTTATTTATCCAAACAAAATTAGTCTATGTATACATTTTAGATGTTCTTTTACATTTTTTTGAGTAAGCCCTCATGCACACTAGAAAGCTAAAAACGTCGGACAAAAAAACGCTAATGTTTTAGTGTTTTTTTTGCCGGCATTTAGCAGTGTTTAGCCTAGTGTGTAAACTATATTTAGTAGCTGCAGCATTAAGGAACGGGGCCGCCGGTGTCCTTAACAACTCCTTAACAACTATTCATTGGTTGTTAAGGAGCGGGCCGGGAAGCTGGGTGCCGCGTCCTTAACATCGGATGAGTTATCAGCTGGCTTCCCTAACGACTTACTAACAGCAAAAACCAATGTCAATTATTCTGCACTCCTACTTCTTCTCCTTTTGGTTGCCTTTGATAAGGTTACCCACCCCATCCTCCTCAAAAAACTTTACTCCTTTGGTCTCTTTGACTGTTCTCATCGCTGGCTCTCATCCTACTTACCACCACACCTTCAGTGTCACTTACAATTCTATTTCCTCCTCTCCTCTTGCTTTCTTCGTCAAGGTCTCCCAAGGTTCTGTTATTGGACCTCTCCTGTTCTCAATCTACATATCCTCCCTGGGTCAGCTGATAGCCTCCCATGGCTTTCAATATCATTACTACGTTGACGACGCCCCAATCTAACTCTCCACCCCTCAGCTCACTCCATCAGTCTCCTCACACATCACTAATTTACTTACAGACATATCTGTCTGGATGTCACACCACTTCCTTAAACTCAACCTGTCCAAAACCGAGCTCAAAATATTTCCTCCCCTGCGTGCCTCTTCCCCTGACTTCTCTGTCAAGAGCAATGCACAAACATCAACCCATCCCAGGGTGCTAGGTGTTATCCTAGACAATGAACTCTCCTTTAGGCCCCATATCCAATCACTTTCCAAAGTTGGCTGCCTCAACCTCCACAACATCTCCAAAATGTGTCCCTTCCTAACCAATGAAACCACAAAGCACCTAATTTACTCCCTGGTTATCTCTCACCTTGACTACTGCAACTCCCTCCTCATTGGCTTACCATTTAAATAGGTTATCTACCCCCTCCTTCAGTCCATCATAAATGCTGCTGCCAGACTCATCCATCTTACAAACCGCTCAGCGTCTGCTACCCCTCTCTGCCAATCCCTCCATTGGCTGCCACTCACCCAACAAATGAAATTTAAAATATTAACAATAACTCACAAAGCCATCCACAATTCTGCCCCCAGCTACATCACTAATCTAGTCACAAAATACCAACCAAATCGCCCTCTTCGTTCCTCCTAAGACCTCCTGCTCTCTAGCTCCCTCGTCACCTCCTTCCATACTCGCCTCCAGGACTTCTCCCGAGCCTCTCCCATCATTTGGAATTCTACAACTCTTTCCACATTTAGGCGATTCCGGAAATCTTTTATATAAATCCTGTATAATAATAAAAATGTGGATGCTCACTCTACACTTCCTGTGAAGAAGGTTGCAGTGAAAAGTTACAGGGAAGTTACAGTACATTACAACTGTAAGGCTACATTCAAACAGATGTTTTTATCTGACAGCAGCTAAACAACAGTAATCTGCACAAAAGTTTGAAATATTTCCTGCAGATAGTTGCAGTTTGTAAATGAGTTTACCTGCGTTTAGGTGCGTCAGTGTTTTCAGGTGTTCTTTCTCAATACTCCATTCTTGGGAAGATGTTATACCCCAGGTACCTCCTCCTCCATTTTGTTGCTAGTTTTCCAAGCAGGGAGCTGCTGATGTGCGTCCAGCGCAAACACTGAAGGTAATCGTTGGTTCTCATTCAGGACTAAAAACTTCTTATGGTTACTTTGCATCGTATTCATTTACATCTTTGTTATAGACAGACAGTTATTGCACACAATGGTAGCTTTTTTTGACTTTGTTCCACACTTCAAAAAGAGGAGCTCCAGATTCCTTCAGAAAAAATTAAAAGTCAGCAGCAACAAATACTGTAGCTGCTGACTTTTCATATTAGAGCACTTACCTGTCCAGGAATCCAGCGGTCCTCACCCAAGCTGATTTTTCAATCGGCTAAGGGAAACTGTCAAAACCAGTTAGCCCGCCCTTCACCCTTTAAAAGGTGCCAAATGTGGCAGTGGAGGGGAGGGAGGCATTTTTTTACTTTGTACAACACTTAAAGAGGAAGTAAACCCGGTATTTATTATTATTTTTTTTAAAAAACCCTGCAAAAGAAAGGCATAATGAGCTAGTATGTATAGCATACTAGCTCATTATGAATGACTTACCTGAGATCGAAGCCCCCGAACTGCTCGTTCCCCTCCGCCGCCGCCGCCATCTTGCCTCGAGGTCCCGTCCGTGTATCGCCGCTCCATCACTGTGATTGCCCGGAGCGGCGATGACATCACACGCATGTGCGCGGGGCCGGCATTCTCCCATTCAGAAAACCGGCACCGTTCAGTGCACCTGCGCCGTAGACATTGGTGCAGGGTTTTCTGCAAATATCTTCTTAACCGTGTAGGTTAAAGAGAGATTTCTTGCACCTACAGGTAAGCCTTAATCTAGGCTTACCTGTAGGTGCAAGTTGTGTGGTTGGGTTTACAACCACTTTAAGCTGTCGATACACCAGTAGAATTTTGTCTGAATTTTTGTACAGACTCATTATGGACTAGACATTTTGGTATTTTGGGCTGCACATGCTCATTGCATGTATGATTTTTTCCCAAATGAAAACAACACTCATAGTTAGAAATTCAGTTGTTTGAGAAAAAATTTCAATGCTTCTTGGTTTAAAGTGATTGTTGATTCGGACCCATTAACTAGACAATTGAACAAATAAATATTTAAAGTTAGTGGTGTTCTTTATATATCTTCACTTTGTAGTATGCCCTTCCTTTTAGCTCTTTGGTTATTATTATTTCTTCATTGTAATTTGGTTTGTATAATTTGGTTTGGTGCTCACATGACCCAGATCTTTCACCACAACTTATAGAATCTGTTGCCATGGCTACCACAGATTCAAAAATAATTGCTACCAATTTGCAGATAAGAAAACTGGCGACAATTAGGATCAACTCTGAATTGGTGTGCAGAGAGACGCCAGTGCTCAGAGTTGGGCATATGTGCATGGAAGCTATCATTAATGTGACAGCTTCCTGTGCAGGGCTTATGGATAGCTAGCACACTGGTTGCACTCACCCCAGCCCCATGTCAGCAATATTCCCCAGCCAACACCTGAAAAGACCAGAGATGGTGGCTGGCATTATTGCCCAGATATGGCCATCGCCATATTTGGACAATGACATCAGCCAGCAACCTCTCCCCTTTTACTTTCAGCTTTCAGAGAATCCCCTGTTTGGCAGCTGAACAGACACTCTTAATAAATTCTCCAGATAGTGTTTGGTGAAATAAGTGCCACATTGTATTAAAGTGAACCTAGCTTTAGATATATTTTTTATCCTCAAACTGAATTAAATCAGCTAAACACAGTTCATGTGCACCAAAACAAAGGGTTTGCAAAGACTTACAATCTGTGTTCACCTGCAATGTATTTAGCTGTTTTAAAGTGTAAGTTTTGTTACTAAAAAAACCCTCTGAGTTATATATGTGCATTACTAGGATTTTAATACATGTTGGTACAGATTCCTACCTTTTTCTGTTTTGAAAAAATTGCTGTTTGTTTCACCATGTCCGTTTAAGACTTGTTCCTAAATAGGAGGATCTGACTTATTATAATCACCCGGTAAAATCTCAGTGTTCTGATGGGGAAAGCTGCAGTATCAGCATCCCCTTAGAAGCAGTTAAAGCGGAAGTAAACCCATCCATAAAACAGTTTAATTTCTGACACGTGCCGGAAATGTAACACTCTCATTGGTTGTGCTCTCAACCAAACTGTCAAACCATCCAATGGGTGGTGTCATAATTGATCACCTGTGGAGTATTATGGCAGTTGTAGATTAAACAGAGACAAAGATGGCAGCTTTCGTGGCTGAAAACGATAGGAGGGTTTACTTACACTTTAATGCTTAACCACTTTGCGTCCGTGCTATAGCCGAATGATGGCTACAGCGCGGACCTGAATTGCCGGGAGGCCGTCAATAGAGGTCCTCCCCTTTCCTCTCTCCCCGCGCGCCCCCGGCAGGGCGCACGCGGCGCGCGCTGTGATCACCGAGTCGCTGAGACTCGGGTGATCACAGATCCGAGTAAGGGGCCGGTCCCGGCCCCTTACCACGTGATCAGCTGTCAGCTAATGACAGCTGATCACGTGATGTAAACAAAAGCTTGGTAATCGTTTTTTTCTCCTCACACTGACAGCTTGAGGAGAAAAAAAAGCCGATCACCGGGTCTTGTGCAAGGGACATCGGTCCCGAAGAGGAAGGAACAAAGGCACCTCATCTGTGCCCACTAGTACCACCTGCCAGTGCCCACAGTGCCTACCAGTGCAAAAAAGTGCCACCTATCAATGTCCACCAGTGGTGCCAATCAGTGCCTCATCAGTGCCACCTAGCAGTGCTGCCTATCAGTGTAAAAAAACAAAAAAAACAAAAGTAGCGCTCGATGGTTACGGCATAAAACTTTATAGTCTTGTATATCGTAAAATTACATAGATATAGCACATATTGATAAAATTTACACAATTGGCAATGTGTGGTATAATAAAAAGAGGAGCAATGATACCACTGTAGAGTCAGAAATAAGAGATGCTAACATCAATCCATAATTAGTATGGGTCCCCAGGGAGAACCTATTAAATCCAAAAGGTAACCACCAAATACCGGTGGAGTGGAGGAATGCAATGTAATGGCTCTAGTGTACCTGCTTGAAGGAAATCGCAGCCAATCAACGGGGTATAGAGCGTGATGCTGGGGTCCCAAGAACGGCAGAAAATCACTCCAAGGGGTGGGAAGGCAGACTACTGCAGAGTACCGACCTGTGCGGGGACCGATGAATAGGGTCACTCATGTGCGGGGAGCTCCATGGCTGCAGATGGATTAATGGCACAGCGGAAACACGGAGAGCGGCAACCAACCAATGGGAAGCCGGGCGCGCTCGGATGACGTCAGCACCAGCCAATGCAGATGGAAGGCAGTGTGTCAGCAATGGGGACTCAGGCACACCAATGGGGCGTCAGCGGTGGCATAGATGAAGTACAAACAATGGAGGTTGATAGACTCAAATACAGTGGCAGTCATATGGCTAAGCGGGGAGCCGTGACTGACATGTTTCGCGTTACAGCGCTTTCTCAAAGTCACGGATAAACGGCAATCCCATCAATATAAACATAATGGCAATGGGAGGGGCGATGAGGGGGAGGGGCCAGAGTACTAACATAGGATCTGATGTTAACCCCTCCCTGACCAGTATCAGGCACAAAAACACTTAGGGGTTACAAGCCCAAAGCTAATGCAAAATTCCAGGTAACAGGGATATAACAAATCACAAAACAGATGACAGGAACATATATGTATACATGTGTGTATAAAAACATGAGGTAAAGATGGTAAATAAAAATTTAATTAAAAATTGAGAATTAAAAATAAATGCAATGGCTAGCAATGTAACAATGCAATGTAATATCATGTGTCCTCACAGTTGTAGTAAAAATTGATTACAATTTGTAATGCCTATGATGATATGTATATAAATATATATATATATATATATATATATATATATATATATACACATGTGCACATAAACGCATGTACACATATACATATCTTACTGTAATAAAATATTACATGATGACCATACAAAGGAAAGAGGGGAAACGGGTGCCGTATAGTCATAGCTACACGTTACAATAATGTATATATGTATAGTAAATAGTGGTGCATAATGAGTGATTAATATTACTAAAAGTTGATTAAGCATTAAGAGGACAAGGAAGGCCGCCATAATAAAGACCTACTACTAAATAGTCAGACAATGCTCAGAATATCCAATTCTTCATTCATACCCCCAGGCGAGAGTGAACCGAACTGGTAGATCCAGAAGGTTTCTCTCCTACACTGGAGAGAAAACCGTTCGTTGTCTGTTAGTGTCCCTTTGGGTATGGCCTCAATTGCCATGACCTCCGGTACCCTAAAATCTTTATTGTGTGCCTGGAGGAAATGGCGTGGGACACTATGTTTGTCACAGCCTTTTTTGATGAGTCTGCGGTGCTCACCCACCCTCACTCGGAGAGTGCGAATCATGCGCCCTACATACAGGAGTTTGCATGGGCACCGCAGAACATAAATAATGTATTCAGTTGAGCAGGTGAGGAACTGTTTTATATGAAAGCTAACACCCTTAGAGGTAACAATTTCTGGACGTCTATTAGTGATTGATTGGCACATCAAGCACCCTCTTTTACAGCACTGAAAGATACCGGTTCTATTATCAAAATAGGCCCGAATATCCATCGGCCTTTTATTATTGGGATTAGTCAACTTGCTTGGGGCAATGGTATTATGAATGGTGCGAGATCTTCTAAAAGTAACTTGGAAGGGAGCAATGGTGCTAAAAATTGGTCTAATTTAAGAATATTAAAATGCTTGTTGATAATTTTGGAAATAGCCCTATATTTAGTGTTAAACGTTGATATAAACCTAGCTGTATTCTCCATATTGTCTTTATCTTTGTGTCCGTCTATTTTCTTTATTTGTTTATCGGTATTTGAAAGAAATGCTTGTTCCACCAGATCACGAGGGTACCCCTTTTCTTCGAATTTCTTCTGCATGAGGGACCCTTGTATAGTGTAATCTTCTGTTTTCGTACAGTTTCTGCGCAGTCTATGGAACTGGCCGTTAGGGATGTTGGTTTTCCAAGATGGATGGTGGCAACTATCAAAATGTAAATAAGAATTACCACCAGTAGGTTTGGTATTGTTACTGATGGTAATCGTTTCTTGGTCATGGGAAAGGACCAGGTCAAGAAAGACCAGTTTGTCAGGGTCAAGCACGTGCGTAAAAGACAATCCCAATGTATTGCCATTACAATGATCCACAAAAGAGGAAAATATCTCTGCGCTGCCACTCTAGATAAGTACAACATCGTCGATATATCACCCGTAAAAGACAATATATTCCAGAAAAGGGTTGTTGTTCCAGATTTGCATATCCTCCCAGTACCCCATGGTGAGATTCGCATACACAGGGGCAAAATTAGCCCCCATCTTTCTTCTGAAAATAAGATTGATCTAAAAACGAAAAGTAGTTGTGTTGCAAACAAAACTCTATCCCTCTGAGCAGAAACTCTGACTGTAATGAATTCATCTCTCCATTTTTGCTAAGGAAGTACTGCACTGCTCGAAGGCCAACATTATGAGGTATGGACGTATATAGAGAGGCAGCTGACAAACTATAGGTTGTAGTAAGTGATCTATATATTGCGATAGTCCACTAATAAAGCTATTTGTACTGGCAACTATAGGTCTACCGGGGGGGTCAATCAGTGATTTATGCACCTTCGGGAGGTGATAAAAGTATGGGGTACTACATATTTTTGGTAATAGGAAAGACTTTTCTCTTTTATTGAGAACCCCCTTATTAAAGGCTGTATCCACCAGGGTAGTAAGTTCCAATTGGTACGTGGGAAGGGGGTCAGAACAGAGCTTCCGATAGGTTTCACTATCAGCTAATAGCCGGTAGGCTTCCCAAAGGTAGTCTGATTTATCTTGAATAACAAGACTACCTCCTTTATCCGCCTGCTTAACTATGATATCTTTGTTGGCCGTAAGGTCTTTCAGAGCTTGACGTTCAGCTCTATCAAGATTAGAAGGACTACGTTTGGATGGATTGTCGCATAGAAAAACAAAATCTTTAGAAACCGCTTGATAAAAAGTCTCTATATGTGGGCCTTTAGATTGTGTGGGGTTAAAAATAGATGGTGGTTTAAAACCAGTGTGCACAATAGCTGGATCTAGAAAGGGACATTGGGTTTGACTCTCTGTTGCCTTCCTTCCAAAGGGCATCCAGAATCTGTAACACATCATCTGCAACATTGGCTTCATCATCAACATCATGACTTTAGAAGTGAAGAGTAGTCTCATTAGTGGCAGTTCCTAATACTAGATTCTCATTTAAAACTTTACATTTTGCAAAATGTCGTTTGAGTGTAAGAAGCCGGACAAACTTGTTGAGATCTTTAAAAAAGACCAAACTTGTTTGGTCCTATGGAGGGAGAGAAACTGAGTCCCTTCCTTAAAAGGATGCATTCTACCTGTGTAAGGGTATGTGAGGATAGGTTGTAAATCTTAATAGTACTATCTGTTAATTGATGTCTATTCTCTCCTTTTTATTTAGTCTTGGATTGTGCTCCTCCTCTTCTAGCTCGTCTAGTTTCCTCTTTTCGTTCGGTTGTGAGACTCCCATTGGAGGATGAACTAAAAAATCTTCAGTCTGCCTATCAGTGTCACCTACCAGTGCCGATCATTGCCATCCATCAGTGCCCATCACTGCCACCTATCAGTGCCCATCACTGCCAGCTATCAATGCCACCTATCAGTGCCCACCAGTGCCACCTATCAATGTCCTTCAGTGCCACCCATCAGTGCCACCTCTCAGTGTCACCTCTCAGTGCCCACCAGTGCCACCTATCAGTGCCGCCTATCAGTGCCCATCAATGCAGCCCATCGGTGCCCATCAGTGCCCATCTGTGCAGCCCATCCGTGCCCATCAGTGCAGCCTCATCAGCGTACATCAATGAAGGACAAAAATTACCTGTTTGCAAAATTTTATGTAGCGCCTTCCCCTCTTCTCTCTCCGTGCGACTCGCACTGTCTCTTGTCTAGGGGTATCTGATGGGGGAGAGAGAGAGAGCGGGTGGGCTACGCCTAGCTTCCACCACGTGGGAATACCTGTGTTATCAGCAATGTCTTGTTTACCTTCGGGTCTGTGCTGTGCACCCGGATCCTCCCTCCAAGAGTCACCGTGAACTTCGTCCGCCAGGAAGTGAGCCTCACACCATTAAAGTCCAACACTCCTTTATTAGAACACACCATACAGGGACTTCCTTGATAGATAGAACCGAAAAGGAGGTGTGAGTGTGAATAGGCCCAGACACAAATTCGGTCCTCCACTCTCCTCCTGGAGAGTGGGCTATGGTCTCCGCATGAGGCGAAGGGGATCCTTCTGGACGGTCTCCGACAAGAGACTCACCCGTCACCGGTAGTCTGCTGCACCGGGTCTTCGAGTGAGGAGCTCTCCCCGGTCCATTGCGTCTTACTCAGATTCAGGCCTCCATCCCCGAAGTGCCTTAGGACCCTTCCCTCGCGGAACACAGTGTTGGGCACTGAGCTCTGGACCTTCCTGTAAGTACCTCACCCCAGGACTGAAGGTGCCTGAGGTGAAACACGATCTCCGTTGGTCCCCTAGGCCGAGGCCTCCTAGGGGACGAGCATGAACCCACGTCCGCAAGCTGAAGGTGCTTGGGACGAAGACCCCGTGACCAAGATGGCCGGCCCCCTTTATACCCTCCCCCAGCAAGCACGGCGGGTTCCCCGCCCCACCATACCGCTGCCGAGAGAGGACAAAAAGGGCCTCGGCACACAGTGATATTCGTCCCTCCGGTCACAGTGACAGCGCCACCTCGTGGACCGCAGGGAACATAGCACTGATGTCACAGCCAGATTCAAAAAATGCACCCGGGAAAGTAAGTACCCGCTACACATTCCCCCCTGTCTTTTGACACTGGACCCCAGTGTCTGGAGTGAATCACGCCCTCAACGGCTGACATAATCCAATCCAGAAACCAACTAACAATTTGAAAAACCCAAAATTTTTAGGGAACTATCCTAACGGAGAAGTTGTGTCTGAGCCCCTGCAACAAAAGAGGAGTGAAAGACAACATTTTAAACATGAAATCACATTCCAACATTATACTTTTCCCTCCCATCCTAACTAAGAACCACCCCAGGTTCCATAATCTTGACGAGACGCTCTCCTGCAGAGGGAAGAGAAAAGAAACAATAAAACCCTGACACATGTGTATGTGTGAGAGAAAAAGAAACTCCTCCAAAGAGAAATATCTTTTCCTCCAGTGTAAGTGTGTACAATGTGTAACGTTGCACAAGACTGCCACCTGGTGACAGCCTCGCGGTAACTGCACCCGTTGAACCATCTTCTCTTTTCTTGCTGCTTGACTCCGGGCCCTATCTACCCCAAAGTCTGCAACTTCTCACCGGAGAGGAAAGAACAACAACTGGAACAGTTCTTCCTTGGAATGACACAAGCACCCCTCTTGCGGGGCAAAACACTGATGATAGCACCAACAAGAAAGTCAAACAGCAACTTCCTGGCAGAAGAGTCTCTGAAGCCTTAACAGCGGAGGCATTGTGACTCTGTCCCCTTCGCCGGGTAGAACTATAGAGTCCGGATGGCGAGGGGCCTTAACCACTTCTGGTTGGGGCATAGGTGCCCGTAGTATCAACCTCTGCTCCCCAGTACCTGATGCAGGCGGCACCGGAGATGTAGATGTGGGCTGGGGACAGGACCCTTGTTCAGGCGCTGGTGCCTCCACCCGGGGTGTACTCTCCCCCGTGGACATGGGTGAATCTCGAGGCCTTCGGAATGAAGCTAGCGGTACTTTGTCCCAGCCCTTCTCTGCAAACAGTTCATCAATAGCGGTGTCATCTCCCAGATCAGAGAGCGACTCCAGATCCGAGGTATCACACTCCTCCGCGGGTATGTAGCCCATTGTAGAGACGGAGCTAACACCTCCCGCGGGCGTACTGGGCCATGCCTTCCCGGCACCTCCGCCCATGCACCAAGTCTCTTTGCCCGGCTCACCTCGGCCTTTACTTGGAGCGGGACGTCCGGAACACTCGTCAACGGATCCGTCTAGGCCTGGCGAGATGGTCCGCCACCACCACTGGTCGGGGCCACCACACTGGTTCTCTTCTTCGGTGGCGGACGCTGTGAGACAGTGGTGACCGAGTCAGCATCCTCGGATTTCTCCCGTTGAGTTTTAACGACCTCCTCCTCGGTCGCCGCAGTGTGCGCTGGGATGGCTTTTACAGCAGTAATTCCTCCTCTGCGAGTAGTGTTACCTGAAGCCCGGCCTGGGTAGATGGTTCTCGGTCTGTCTACTATCGGATCCACCTCGAACAGGAACTCCCCACAGGCCTCACATTGTCCGAAGGGCTTCAGGTGGCACACCAGTCCCGAGCGCCCGGGACAAATTACACCCAGGGCCTCTACGTCCATGCACGAATACAGGGCGAATCGACCCCTTGGCTTCAGCCGGATCCCGGTATCCGTTATCGGAGCAGCAGCAGTCATCGTGGTAGTAGCAGGGTGAACTGGAATCCATGAAGTATGTCCAAACATGGTGACTTGTTGCTGGTCCATCGCACACTGCAGAGTTTTCGCGCCAAAGTCCCACGTGTAGCCCTCTCACGTATTGGACTCCTCCCCTTTGCTCCAGTTCGCGGGCTTTTTCACTTTCTTTGGTTGAGCCACTCCCACGAACTAAGCGGTGGGGGTTGTGTCTGTTGGCGCAGTGCAATTAGAAGCCCCCACGTGTAGTACCTCACACGGCTGGGCCTCCCCCCGTTCACCGCTCTTCCTGCGCAGGCCTTTCCCTTGTCTAGGGTCAATTCCACGACTTCGAGCAGGGCTGCACTTTGGCCTTTTCAGTTAACTCATCCAGCAGACTTGTTCAATACTGTGATGCACAACACAATACCGGACCCGAGCCCCCACGTGTAGCGCCTTCCCCTCTTCTCTCTCCGTGCGACTCGCACTGTCTCTTGTCTAGGGGTATCTGATGGGGGAGAGAGAGAGAGCGGGTGGGCTACGCCTAGCTTCCACCACGTGGGAATACCTGTGGTATCAGCAATGTCTTGTTTACCTTCGGGTCTGTGCTGTGCACCCGGATCCTCCCTCCAAGAGTCACCGTGAACTTTGTCCGCCAGGAAGTGAGCCTCACACCATTAAAGTCCAACACTCCTTTATTAGAACACACCATACATCCTTGATAGATAGAACCGAAAAGGAGGTGTGAGTGTGAATAGGCCCAGACACAAATTCGGTCCTCCACTCTCCTCCTGGAGAGTGGGCTATGGTCTCCGCACGAGGCGAAGGGGATCCTTCTGGACGGTCTCCGACAAGAGACTCACCCGTCACCGGCAGTCTGCTGCACCGGGTCTTCGAGTGAGGAGCTCTCCCCGGTCCATTGCGTCTTACTCAGATTCAGGCCTCCATCCCCGAAGTGCCTTAGGAACCTTCCCTCGCGGAACTCAGTGTTGGGCACTGAGCTCCGGACCTTCCTGTAAGTACCTCACCCCAGGACTGAAGGTGCCTGAGGTGGAACACGATCTCCGTTGGTCCCCTAGGCCGAGGCCTCCTAGGGGACGAGCACGAACCCACGTCCGCAAGCTGAAGGTGCTTGGGACGAAGACCCCGTGACCAAGATGGCCGGCCCCCTTTATACCCTCCCCCAGCAAGCACGGCGGGTTCCCCGCCCCACCATACCGCTGCCGAGAGAGGACAAAAAGGGCCTCGGCACACAGTGATATTCGTCCCTCCGGTCACAGTGACAGCGCCACCTTGTGGACCGCAGGGAACATAGCACTGATGTCACAGCCAGATTAAAAAAATGCACCCGGGAAAGTAAGTACCCGCTACATTTATAACAAAATATAAAACGGTTTTGTATTTATTTATTTTTTAAGAAAAAATAAAAACCGCAGAGGTGATCAAATGCCACCAAAGGAAAGCTCTATTAGTGGGAAAAAAATTATAAAAATTTCATTTGGGTACAGTGTTGTATGACCGCGCAATTTTCATTCAAAGTGTGAGAGCGCTGAAAGCTGAAAATTGGTCTGGGCAGGAGGGGGGTTTAAGCGCCCAGTAAGCAAGTGGTTAAAACTGCAATTCCTTTGTAGGGCATGCCTAAAAATTAGTAATAAGTAATGACATTTCTGGGGGCTTACAGTAGACCAGTGGTGTATAAAATGCTTCCAGGCTACTATAATGCTGAGTCTCCATGATTGAAAGAAATTAAACCCAATGAATGAAAGGGGAGGGTTGTGGTAATATGTGTTTTACTGCATTGCATGTAAAGCCAGTCTACTTTGAAACCTGGACTGGGCTCCAGCCAAAAAAAAAAAAAAAATGGAACCCTCAACTTTCTGAAAGATCTTTGGAGAAATTTAGCAAAAGATCGTGCTCTTCTCCTTGTATGCTATCCATGAACACAGATGAGGAAAGTTGACACAGGAATATAGGCACTTAAAATAAATCATAATGTCTAAAAATAGAAGAGCATGTAGTAAAGAGTTAAAATGATCAGTATCTACCCTTAGCTCGCACATATGAGAAAAAATACAAAATCCCATTGTCTGGTCTTCTCTAGCATAGAATGCCATTACCGCTGCTGAGTTCACTGTTAGTAGGAATCACAAGGAAGCATGTTGCCTGAGGGTAACAAGTAAAACAAAAGACTTACTGTGCACTAATGGGTCATGTTGCCTGCAAGCAAATAAAATAGATTAGTTACAGGAGATAACATAATCTGTACACCACTCATTCGCATTGGTTCTTTATGTCCTCATATTTGCCTTATTGACCCTACATAGAAGAGACAGAAAGACGTGCAGGCCACTGCAATGGTTGACACTTCTTTTATCAATCAGCACCTAATCAGCTGCAATTTTTGTTTCCTGTTGGCTTATGTAGCAATGTAAAGCCCAGCTCAAGTCTGAACTTTTTTTTGGATGAAGTTTTGTAACCTCTTCCTTTTTCCCCGTCATCCTAAAAGAATGGAGCGGCGCTCAAACTGTCAGCCGTGTAAAGACCTGCACATCAAAAATGGCTTCAGCTAGTCTCTCCTATGCCATGCCCCTCTAATGTGTTTGACCCTCCCACGGGCTCCATCATTGAGGTGTCATTTTGTCATAGTTTTGTGAGATTTCTCTTTACTTCCTGTTTATTTGACGGGTGTCAGAAATTCCCAAGACACAGGCAGCAATATCTACAAATTTTCTAGTAGACTGAGAAAGATTCAGAACCTTTGTCCCTAATGAAGGAGGTTTCTCCTCACTTCCTGGCAGGTGACGGATGTCAGACAAGAAGAGAAGAGAAATCCTCTCTTTGGGCATGCAGAAAGCACTCCCAGAAACACAGAAAAAACACATGGACACAGACACCATTGACTGAGTTTTAATAGACTTTAATAAATATATATGCAGCATACTGAAAAATCCATGTTTAGCTATCTATGTTTAGTGATGGGCACTTTGTGTCACCCACAATGCCCGATTCACACAAAAGACAACCAAACACTACTTAAAGGTACTCATATACTGTATGCTCAGATGGTGATTTGGGTTTTGAGTAGAAGTCTCCAAACTTTCTAAACAAAGGGCCGGTTTACTGTGCCTCAGACTTTAGGGGGGCCGGACTGTGGTCATCAGAACTACAAAATATCCCAGCATCAGGAGTACACAACCCCCCCATCATTGCTGTCATTGGGAGGAATTGTTCCCCCATCAATGGTGTCATTGTGCCCCATTCTTGGTGTCAATGGGAGGATTTATGCCCCATCGTTGTGCCCTTCAGTAAACAAAATAGTGCCCCAAGGGCCAGGAAAAAGAAAGTAAAGGGCCACATTCGACCCCCGGGCTGCAGTTTGGAGACTACTGGTCTAGGATATGGTCTCAGCAACCTCTTGAGTCCAAATTTCAGAACAATCATTTAGTCCTTTATAAACGCAAATGCTCACAAACATCAGACTTAATTTGTATGTTTTTTTAAACTGAATACAGCTGTATGTGCACAGATGTGAACCTAGAGGGAAAAAGTAAATATGGCTAATTTGAAAAAGAGTTGTGGCTTATCTGAGTTAAGCAGGCCATAGACAAGTCAAAAACTGAATGAAAATCCTTGTCAAACATCAGATTGTTCATTTTTTGCATCATTAGTGCAACATTACTGCAACACACGATTGAAAGTGCCTGAACATTTTGTTTAGAAAAACAAAACAAATGATGGCACAATTGTATGTGCTAGTTTCATTTTTCGATCGATAGAATGTTTGTGTAGTGCCCCCCTGGGTTTCCTGGGAGCAAGGAGGTACCACCAGAGGCAGGGAGCGAACTAACGTTCACCCCAGGGCTGAGTCCATGGCTATAATTTTGAGTTTAGAACAGAAATTTGGATATTTTCAATGTTTTAATAAGGAACTTGAAAGTAGTGATAGGAGAGAGGGTTAGGGGAGGTTTCAGATACCATTTGCAGATCACATACAGACTCCTTGAACAGCGGCATCGCTGGGGGGGGGGGGGGGACACAGAGGAGAGGGACATCTATGCTGCAAGGAGTCTTTTTAGGGAGGGGATGGGGGGTGGGTGATTTGAGGGTATGTGCTAAGGGGTGCTTTATTTTGGGTTAGAAATGACTTGTGCTATTAGGAGGGGGACAAATTTGAAGTTTAACTCTCCCCAGCACAATTCCTTTCCCCTTCCAAAGCATCCCCTAGCAGTTATCCTCTAACCACCCCAAAATCAAAGATCCCATCCATCCCCCCGGTCCCATTCCTGCTCCATCCACCCCCCGATCCCATCCCAGCTCCATCCATCCCCCCAGCCCAGCTCCATCCATCCCCCCAATCCCATCCCTGCTCCATCCCATCCCAGCTCTATCCATCCCCTCGATCCCATCCCGGCTAAATCCACCACCCCCATCCCCTCCCAGCTACATCCATCCACCTTTTTACCATGGACCACAGTGAGTAACTGAAGCAAGTACCGGAGTAGTATTCTCACCAACCGGGGACGGTGAAGAATCTGGAAACTTCAGTGGGTATCAAGCCAGGGACCCATCCAGTGGAGGTGGCGCTTGCAGAGCAGCCTTGTGTGTCAAGCTAGGGACCGAGCAGGCCAGTGGGGTGAAGCTTGAGAGGTATCTTGAGTGCCAAGCTAGGGACCCAGCAGAGAGGCGGGGGTGACGCTTGAGGAAGATACCATCATGAAGATTGGAGGAGCTCAAGGGTTTCAGTGGCAGTGAATCATCTAATCTGTGAGTGTAAATCTTTTCTTTTTATTAATAAATTTTGTGTTATGCGGACTCACACTATATGCGTTTTTTTTTTTCCTTTTTGGCCCTATATGTTTGAATCCACATGACGTTTTATATATCTTGGAGCTTCCTTTCCTGTTGACTGGTGGTCCTTGTGAGAAGATTATTTTATCCAATTGTATCAACGCCTATATCTATCCGGGCCTTACTATCTTTGGTGAAGAATCACTGACAAGTCTGTTTGATTCATAGGGCGTATGTCCTATTGAATCCACACTTTCCGGTAAGCCTGAAGCCTCGTACACACGGCCAAGAATCTCGTCAGGAAAAAACACGTAGTTTTTCCTCACGAGATTCTTGAACAAGAATCTTGTCCCGGCCGAGTGTACACACGTACGATTCAAAAGAACCGCCGTTCTTTTGAATGGCACGAACGCGGTGATGTCATCGACTACGACGAGCGTGCACTCATCACATTCTATGCCGTCGCCGCCATCTTGCTACACCCTACCTATGCCTAGGAAGCTACCGCGCATGCGTCAGTCATTTCGAGCATGCGCGGGTTTCCACGGCGACAGGTAAGTGTACACACTCTTGGGTTTCTCGTCGGGAAACAGGCGCTATTCGATTAGTAGCTGGACATCTGTACAACCTCCCTGCTGAGCTACACAGATTTTGATCCATGTATAGCCAGCTTTACTCTTTATGCACTTGTTGACCAGCCACCGTCATTATACTGCGGCAAGGTACTGTAGCACGATCCCACAAATCGCCGTAGGTGTACATCGGCTTGCGAACCCGCTTTTGTGGGCACACGCGCGCTCCCATTGGCCAGTGGGGTGCCAATCAGCGGGTCGTTCCCTGCAGTGACAGAACAGGGATCTGCCTGTGTAAACAAGGCAAATCTCCGTTCTAACAGGGGAGATCACACAGATCCTGTCTTTCTGCTATGGAGGAAGACAGATATGTGTGTTTACCCAGTCACAATGTCCCCCATACAGTTAGAAGACACCTGCAGGGAACACATTTATCCCTTGATCGCCCCTGATGTTAACCCCTTCCCTGCCAGTGTCATTAGTACAATAACAGTGCATATTTTTAGCACTGATTACTGTAATGTCAGCGGTTCCCCAAAAAGTGTAAAAAATGCCATAAATATACCCCCTATTTTGTAGACACAATCAAGCCTCGTACACATGACCGATTTTCTCGTCGTAAAAAACACGTCGTTTTTTTCGACGAGTTTCTTGTTAAGCTTGTCGATTTTCTCGTCAAGCTTTCCATGCGTACACAATGACATTTCCCAATTTCCTCGTTGTTCTCCGCGCTCACGTCCAGCACGTACGAGGGCACTATAAAGGGGAAGATCTTTTTTCTTGGCGCCACCCCTTGGGCTGCTTTTGCTGATCTCGTGTTACCGCGTGTGAAGTAAAAGTTTGGGAAGAGACGATTCGCGCTTTTCAGTCTTCGTACTTTTCAGATCGTTTTCTGCCGTTCAGTTTGTGCTTGTGGGTTCGTATTTTGACTTTCAGGGCGTCTAGGCAGGTCGTATCTGTTTTACAGTGCGTTCTTGCCTGTTCGTTTCTGATTTTCAGTTCGTTATTCATAGGCCTTGCTGTTCTAAAGTGCGTTCTGTTCTGTACGTTCTGATAAGACGACCGTTTCTTAGCCATGTCGCCTGGACGTTCTCGTCGTCGAGTTCGTGCTGTGCATGTGCTTGGTGTTGGTCTGCTTGTTTTGGACCAAGACCAGTCCATGAATGGTGTGAGGAGGAGTTCATGGACCAAGAATCGGTTGCTCCAGCGGGACCAATTCTGCCATATGCCTCTGCTGCGGGAGATCGTCGAGAATAATCCTGAGGACTACAGGAATTTTCTGCGGATGTCTGACCCCGTTTTTCAGGAACTGTTGGCTTTGGTGTCCCCCTATATTACCAGGAAGGACACCGTTATGCGGGAAGCCATCAGTGCTGAGCAGAGGCTCATCGCCACGTTGCGTTACCTGGCGACAGGGAGAAGTCTTCAGGACTTGAAGTTCACCACAGGCATCTCCCCCCAGGCTCTGGGCCTCATAATCCCAGACACCTGTTCTGCCATTATACAAGTCCTGCAGGAGGAGTATATTAGGGTAAGTTTTCTCCCTTAACATCACAATTTATGTATTACATGTATGCTAATGTATTGTATTTCTTTCATCCTTCCCTAATTACCATGATTGTAATATGCTGAGAATGTCCCCTTTGTCCCCATGCATGCTGGAAGCTTTAGATTGCCCCTTTTTTCTCCTCCATAAATATTTCCCTTCACTAACTTTTCCAGCAGGGTCGCCTGTTGCTCCAAATGTTTGGGGGTTCAAACACCAATTTAGGAAATAAACTTCCTCCTTTTTTGCTCTGGTGCCTATTAAACGCCACCAGTTGTCCCCTCTAATGCAGCAATTTTGTTCCCTCCAATGCAGCCATTTAGTCCCCTCTAATGCAGCCAGTTTCCCCCCAGCCCTGCACTTACCTTCTTGTGGTCAGCGCCATCCTTCTTCTGTCCTTGATGTGTTCTCCTTCCCTTGATGTTGCATCAGCCAATCATGTTACCATTAAACAGACTTGGTGAACATGATTGGCAGAGCAGCCTGCCAGTGTTTCCCCAAGGAATGCCCCCCCCCCCCAGCGTCCCCTATTTTACTTTTAGGAAGCCAATTACATCCCTCAGGTTGTAATGTGCAAGACTATTTTACTACCTGTTTCTGCTATGCAATTTGAACCCCCTAAATGCCGCAATTATTCATATGTCGGTCGCTTTACAAGAGGCCATCCACCTGAATAGTGGGCGGAATAGACAATACATAGGTTAATGCAACGCATGAACCTATGTATTGTTCTGAGTGATGGGCACAGGAGAGAGGGGGCAGTGCTCCAGCGCCCACTCTGGACGCACCGCCACTGCAATGCTATCCTGTGGCCAAACACATCTCCCCCCCCAAAATAATTTAGTAATGGCCCATCAGAGGGGGTGATGAATATGATAAATGAGCCTTCCATTATACTTATTTTAAACACCTTAATAAACGTAGAATTTGATTGATGTTGGCCTCTAATTTTTTTTCATAGAATTTCCTTGTAATGTATGACTTTTGTATTCTAATATTATTTCATCTTGTTTCACTCCACAGCTTCCTTCCACGCCACAGGAATGGCAGACTGTGGCATCGGAGTTTGCCACGCGGTGGGACTTCCCCAACTGCGGTGGTGCCATAGACGAGAAGCACGTCCGCATCGTGCCAGCACCCCGTTCTGGGTCCTACTACTACAATTACAAGGGGTTTCATAGCATTGTGCTGATGGCGGTGGTGTCAGCACGGTATGAATTCCTCTATGTTGATGTAGGGAAGAATGGCCGGATGTCCGATGGGGGATCCTTCATCCAGACGGAGTTTGCCCTCCGTCTCCAGAGTGACGACCTTGCATTGCCACCGGATGCAGGGAATATTGAAGGACTCCCCTTTGTTTTTTTGGCTGATGAAGCCTTCGGACTCGGACGGCATCTTATGAGGCCATTTCCACAGAGGACCCTGACCCCAGAGAAGAGGGTGTTCAATTACCGGCTGGCCAGGGGCCGAAGAGTTGTCGAAAATGCCTTTGGCATAATGGCCAGCCGGTTCCGCCTTTTTATGACTTCAATACACTTGGCGGACTACAAAATAAACTATGTCGTATTATGCTGCTGTGTGCTACACAACTTTCTGAGCCAAAAATCTAATTCCTATATGGCCTCAGTTTTGCCAGAGGCTGGACTTTCCCCTGCAAATCCCCTGCCGGGCCTGGAATCTGCCCGTCCTGGCTTGCCCTCCCAAAATGCCCGTGAGGTTCGGGACAAATACATGGAGTATTTCACGGGTAGGGGGGCAATTCCTATGCCAGCCTATGTCTAAGGATCCAAATAAAAAGCTTGTTTAAACCTTTAATTATTTGTTCTTTCCTGTCTCCTAGTTTGTCTTTGTGCATTTGTAGTGCCAAGTGTATTTTACTTTAGTAACTAACAACCATTTCACTATGTAACCTTACAAAATAACCAAATAAGCTTAGAGGGTATTATAAAAAGAAGCTACATGTTGTTTGTGGTCAAATATTTTACTCTGTGCACATTCTCACCATTTTTTGTTTTTTCTTGTTTTTTGGGTTGGCCTGGTACCAACCCGGCAATTTTTTGCTTATGAAAATACAAAAATAACAGTTGCATTCCAAAAATTACAACATTGGATACCTCTGAGCAATCTGAGACATTCACTTACACAAACTATGTCTCTATGTGCCCGTCCTAATATGGGGTCCTGCCACCCCTTGCCCAGCCAAAAATTGAATATGCACACATTTGGGATTTTTTTCATCTAGGAAGTTTACAATCCTGATCCCTATTGTCAACATGTGCTATCTGCCATCAGGGGTGATCAATGGATGTGTTTTGGGGGTGCAACCCCTTCCTCAGTTCACCGACTTTAGATACGAGGAAGGGGTTGCACCCCCAAAAGACGTACATGGATATCCCCTGATGGCAGATAGCACATGTTGACACACTGTGTGCAGATTCAATTTTTGGCTGGTTTGATTGTCAAAAATATTCGAAAAGGTGCAAAAACAAACATGTAAAAACAAATGTGTTTGGATGGCTTATTGAAGTCTCCCAAAAACATCGAGAATGTCTTTAAATGTTTGTTCCATCACATGGATTCTTTGTTTAATTAGGTCCAGTTCCGTGCTACATTCCATCACTTGCTGGATGAGGCGGAGGGCACTGTCAGCAGAGAACCGTGTACTATCCTTCACAACATTTATATCCCCTAAAAACAAAAAACAAAAGGTATTATAACTCTGCAGGCCTACATCTCTTACCTGAAGCTGTGGTGACAGATACTGACCTGTTGTGGTGACCAGATCCACAACGTCATCCACCTCTCCTTCCTGCACTTCTCCTTCCTCCACCTCAACTTCCTGCACATCTTTCGGTTGTGGGTCTTTGGGAGTTTGGGGTTGCTTGGAAGTTGTGGGGTGCATGTGCTCCCTGGAGTGTCCTCCTCCCAGTCTTCTCTCCCCTATGAGAATCAAACAAAAGGTCTATTTATTACACTGTAAATCTCAATGTTAAAATAAAAACAGGCTTAATTGCTTGGAAGTGTGGTACAAGTGTATGTTTGGGCGGAATTTAAAGAAGAATGCATTATTTATGACCAAGAATATGTTTAGTATTCACCTTTTGGATGTAATTTATTTGACATGGAGGCACCACAAAAATTCTATGATGCACCTGTGTGGGACACCCAAAAAAGGCGGGTCTGGTGGCCCACACTATAGTGCTCCAAAGTACAGATGTGGAAGCAGCTGCTGAGTGTCCTCTCCTTTACACTGATAAAAGTTTGCATTTCATTCTCTTTACAAACACATCATCTAGACTAAAAATTTTGCCACAATATTTGAGCAAAAATGGCAGATGTCTAATTACTTTTGTGGCTCTAAAATAAGCCAAAACCGCGGATAGTGGCCGAACGAAGTGTCGGTAACGTAACGAACGATTACTGTGCCCAACCAAGTTCAAAATATTACATTTTGGAAGGGAGTCCAATATGAGAAACCAAAATAAAGAGCAACATGTCAGTTTAGAAAAAGATTAATAGCAGAAAAGTCTACATTTTACTTACTTTTAGCGAGCATTCTCTTTATGCTCCTCAACTGGTCTGGCTCCCTCAGTTTGAGGTCTGACCACCTCTTTCTGAGCATCTCATTTGAGCGTTTCACCCCGAAATTAGCCTTCAGACTCTTCACGACTTTAGTGAGGATTTTGGCCTTCCTTCTATTTGGTTTGCTATACGGCCCATGCTTGGCATCATAATCAGACTTGAGCAAGATGTCCACCATCTCCGCAAAAGACATATTCGATGCCTTGAATCTCCTCCTTGATCGTGACGTTTCCTCGGTCTCCGGGCTTGTCTCCTCCTCGTTAGTTGCGGAATTATCAGACACCTGCTGTAACTCCGCCATATCTGTCTGCGCGCCGAAAGAGAAGGGGCGGGGAAAAGATGTTAGTTAGAACGTCATGGGCGGGCGACGTGTGCGGAGCGACGTGTTCGTATTTTGACGCATGCGTGGTGTGTATATAGCAAACACACATGTGACTATAGTACGTTCGGTGTGCGGAGAGAGGAGTTCAAGTGACGGACGTGCGAACGAAGGTATGTGATTTTGTGACTTGTACAAATTGTTGGCCTATACTGTCTTGAGAATGTTGGAGGATATATATGGTGACAAGGATGTTAAGGAGGTTAGACTGTTTGCCTCACATTAGTTATATATAATTTATTTAACTTGCAGAGACAATATGAATGTCTTTATAAGCGACAAGGATTTCCTGGCGGAATTTATTGACCGGGTAAGGGAGCTGCCGGCTCTGTGGGAGACGAAAAACCCCATCCACAAAAAAAGAGGGGTGCGAAAAGCAGCGCTGGAGAAGCTGCTCCCATTTGTGCAGACCAAGGTGCCCACAGCCACAGCAAAACAAGTGGACACTAAAATTGGGAGCTTGAGAGGTACCTACAGGACTGAACGCTCTAAGGTGCTGGCTTCTCAGAGGTCAGGAGCAGCAGCAGGTGATGTTTATGTCCCGATTTTGTGGTACTACAACAGGATGTCCTTCCTGGATGACCACATTGAGACAAGGCCATCACTCTCCACTCTTCCCCCCAGACTTCCCTGCAGCCAACCTGAGCCTTCTCTGGAGCAAGAGGAGGCAGCCATCCTGGATGATCCTGATTTGGCCATCTGGAGCCGGGTATAGTATTAACTGAAAATGTATTGGGATAAACTTAATGTTTGACAAATATGTCAAGATGACAAACATAAAATATTTTGGATTCCACAAGTGAAATCAAGATCTGTAGACATTATTCTGCACTTAATTGGGTGCTAAATAGTCAATCTGATGTAGTGGTAAATTTAAAGCAAGGATTTATGGATTTACATTCTAATTGCTTCAATCAGGATTACAAAGTTTGATGAAAAGATTAAACCAACATATTAAACTATGTCCCTTTTTCATACACAGGATGAAATCAGCCAGGAGGAGGGTCTGGAAACTGTCAGGCAGGAGGAGGAAGGGCCCAGTGGCAGCCAGGAGGTGGCAGGGCCCAGTGGCAGCCAGGAGGTGGCAGGGCCCAGTGGCAGACAGGAGGTGGCAGGGCCCAGTGGCAGACAGGAGGTGGCAGGGCAAAGGAGAAGCACCAGATCCCAGGTGCCTCCCATCCGGCTTCCCAAAAGAGGCAGGAGGAACAGGAGCACGAGTGAGGCAGCAATGGCCCTTATTCGTGAGGCCCATGCCACCCTCCAGGAGCCCACATCCCCTGAAGAGGCCATTGCCGGCCTAGTGGAGGCTAAGTTCAAGGTGATGAGCATGGAGCAACGCCTCCTATGCCAGCCCCTGCTCATCACCTTGCTCAACAAGGGGGTGATGGAGAAAATTACCCCCAATACCGCCATATGTGAGGTGGCACAACTGACCCAACCTCAACCTCCACCTCCACCTTCTTCTTCTGCCCCACCCCCTTCTGCTACACCTCCACCTTCTTCTTCTGCCCCACCCCCTTCTGCTACACCTCCACCTTCTTCTTCTGCCCCACCCCCTTCTGCTACACCTCCACCTTCTTCTTCTGCCCCACCCCCTTCTGCTACACCTCCACCTTCTTCTTCTGCCCCACCCCCTTCTGCTACACCTCCCCCTTCTTCTTCTGCCCCACCCCCTTCTGCTACACCTCCACCTTTTTCTTCTGCCCCACCCCCTTCTGCTACACCTCCACCTTCTTCTTCTGCCCCACCCCCTTCTGCTACATCTCCTCCTCCTCCTCCTGACAGGAGTACCCCTCCAGTGGCCCAGCCTCCAGCCAAACGAAGAAGGAAGGCTGCAGGGAAGGCTTCAGGGAAGGTTGCAGGGAAGGTTGCCAGGAAGAAGAGGAAGTGATGGCCTTGCTTCATTGTGGTCGGACAGAAGGCAGCCTGTTGTAGTACCACACACTTGGGACATATATATCACCTGCTGCTGTTCCTGACCTCTGGGAGGCCAGCATCAGATTGTGTTCAGAAATGTTGGCCTTCTCAAGCTCCCAATTTTAGTGTCAACACAGGGTTGCTGTGTGCTCTGGGGTCCCTGGGATGCACAAATGGCAGCAGGTTCTCCAGCGCTGCCTTCTCTTTATTTTATTTCGAAACATGAATAAATGTGATTTTTGTTTAAGTTCATACTTGACTATGTGTATTTGTAAAAATTAAAAATCTAGCTTTGGAGTAAGCAGATACATTTGACTGACAAAAAAAGGGACAGATATCACCCCCCCCAAAAGAATAACTAAATCTGATTTGCAAAAAAACATGGGGGGAAATTTAACTAATATAGATTCCAAAATTAAATGGGAGATCACTATCAAAACATTGCGAAATTATAATTAACATAATTTTTAAAAATATAACCATTTAAATTATTCCTAAAAACTTGCACGATATAATACACATAAATCTTCTTAAGAGCAGCATGAAAAAGGTTAAAGGAGTAGTAAAGTTACATGTTTTTTCACCTTAATGCATCCTATGCATTAAGGTGAAAAAACATTCGACAATACCGCCCCCCCCCGAGCCCCCGTTTTTCTTACCTGGCCCCTCGAAAGTCCCATGCTCGTCCCCGTCATCCTCTTTGTTTTTCAGCCTGGCCGCCGATTGGCTACACTGGATGGATTGAAAGCAGCGCAGCCATTGGCTGGCGCTGCTGTCAATCACATCCAATGACGCGGCGCGCGGGGGGCGGGGCCGAGTGATACAGTCGGCGGCTATGGCCGCCGCTGTATCACGGGAGCGCGCCCGCAATCACTCCACACCAAGCGAGCTCACTCGCATTAAGGTGTGGAGTCCTTGCGGGGAGGAGCCAAGACAGCCGCCGAGGGACCCCAGAAGACCAGGATCGGGGCCACTGTGTGCAAAACGAGCTGCACAGTGGAGGTAAGTATAACATGTTTGTTATTTTTAAGCAAAAAAAAGGGAAGCTTTAGTGCTCCTTTAAAAAAAAAAGTCATAACTCTGTGTGAATATCAGCAGCAAAAGAAGGTCACTCGTTTTGATTAATGTAACATTCTAACGAAGATTTCAATGCTGAACATTTAAACGATGCAATATTTTTGAGCGTGACGAATGTGCTCTCTCCATTACGAAGGCTTGTTTTACCAGAAGATGCGCTCTCGTCTCATAGTTGCTTGTGAGCATGCGCGCTTTTGGAAGAGTCGTAAAAGCATACACACGAACCATTTTCTCGTCACAAAACAGCCCGACGAGAAACACGACGAGGAAATCTGGAATCCTGACGAGAAAATAGAGAGCAGGTTCTCTATTTTCTCGTCGAGATTCTCGGCAATTTTCTCGTCGTAAACGAATGTTTTTCTCCACAAAAAAGCTCTCGCGGCACTTTTCTTGACGGTTTTGGACGAGAAAATCGGTCGTGTGTACGAGGCCTAACTTTTGTGCAAACCAATCAATATACGCTTATTGGGATTTTTTTACCAAAAATATGTCGCAGAATACATATCGGACTAAACTGGTAAATAAATTATTTTTTTTACATTTTTGTTGGAAATGTTTTATAGCAGAAAGTAAAAAAAAAGTTTCGCTCTTCTTTTGTTTATAGCGCAAAAAATAGAAACCGCAGAGGTGATCAAATACCACCAAAAGAAAGCTCTATTTGTGGGAAAAAAGGACAAAGATTTTGTTTGGGTAGAGCGTTGCACGACCGCGCAATTGTCAGTTAAAGTGACACAGTGCCGTATCGCAAAAAATGGCCTTGTCAGGAAGTGGGTAAATCCTTCCGGGCTGAAGTGATAAAATTATCTATTAGTCTCTCCCTGACCTCTGTTGGCACATTCAAGGCCAACTTTGAGTTCACTTGTACTCTCAATAAGCTTTCCTATTTGGCCATTCACAGGACTTATGCCGCGTACACACGACCATTTTTAATGTCATTGAAAAAAAAAGAGTTTTTCTCAACGTGATTCTTCTCAAGCCTGCCTAAAACACTATCGTGGAAAAAAATGCTTGAGTAAAGCGCGGTGACGTACAACACGTACGACGGCACTATAAGGGGGAAGTTCCATTCGGATGGCGCCACCCTTTGGGCTGCTTTTGCTGATCCTCATGTTAGTAAAGTTTGGTGAGAGCCGATTTGTGCTTTTAAGCCTCGTGCTTTTCAGTCCGTTACAGCGTGACGAATGTGCTATCTCCATTACGAACGCTAGTTTTACCAGAACGAGCGCTCCCGTCTCATACTTGATTCTGAGCATGCGCATTTTTTTTCACGTCGTTAAAGCCTACACATGGCCGTTTTTCATGACGAGAAAAACGACGACGTGAAAAACGACGTGAAAAATTAGAGCATGTTCCAATTTTTTCATGGCCATTTTTCACGTCGTGAAAAATGCTCTGAAGCCCACACACGGTCATTTTTAATGACCATTTTAAAAAATTGCATTTTTCTCGTCATTAAAAACGGTCGTGTGTACGCGGCATAACTCCTATGACACTTTATTCCAGGCCAACTACCCATCCTTGATACGTCACCTTCGGGATTTATTGTTTTTAAAAAAATATATATATTCTTTATTTAAAGGACTGCTTCAGCTTTGCAGAGTCAGATAAAACAACAATATTGAAATGTAAACAATTAAACATGTGTGCCTGTTCATCAGCAAAACAATCAATGTATGACTTTCGAGAAGCAAACAAATCAGGACAATAAACCATCATGTTCCTTATCTATAATAATAGGAAAGGAACAAAGAAATACAATCAGGATTATTAGGTTTGTTGCGACAGTAAGGCCCCTTTCACACTGGGGCGGGCAGGAGCGGTGGCGGTATAGCAGCGTGATTTTCAGCGCTGCTATACCGTCGTTCTTACCGTGGTATGCGGTCGCTAGGGGGGTGAATTTAACCCCCGCTAGCGGCCGAAAAAGGGTTAATACCGCGCTGTCCCATTGATTTCAATGGGAGACCGCGGTAAAGGAGCGGTGAACACACCGCTCCTTCACCGCTGTAAAGAAGCGGCTAGCAGGACTTTTGGAGCGGTCCTGCTAGCGCACCGCTTCAGTGTGAAAGCCTTCGGGCTTTCACATTGAAGGCTAAAGGGCATGATTTTTTCATGCGGTATAATAGCGCTAATATTAGCGCTAAACCGCATGAAAAACGCCCCAGTGGGAAAGGGGCCTAACCAGTCATCGGCAGATGTGACACTATTTTCTAGAGGGAGTCTTCCTGTGTTACCTAATAGGCCGGAAACTGATCAGGCTGACAGGATTTATTGTTGGAATGGAAATGATACCCAATTTCTTGACGGCAAGAATTGCTGCTGCTTATTTTCCCGTGCTCCCTGTAAAGGTACCCTTACATGTCCTCCATTCCTTCTACACCAAGATACTCAGTTTCGTTTGGGGTATTATTAGACCAATGACCATCGGCAGGCAAATACCTTTTAAAGCGAAATTACAGGGAGGTCTTGGGGTTCCTTATATCATTAGCTACTATCAATGGCCCTTCTCCATGCTCAATCAAACGTACCTCTATGAACTTGAGAGCCTATTTAAAATCTCTAATTTCTTCTCACATACTAAAGTGGTTCTCTCTTTGTAATAATAAGCTTCATAGTAATAACAATAGTAACAATAGCTGTTCACGATAACGTGGTCCAAAAATGTTGTCATGTCAAAGATTACCCAGTATGTTTAGATAGCAATGTCAATTTGATTTGCTTCACTGAACACTTGGCCTTGGGCATAAATGAGTTTAGAAAAATTATGAATATTGTTTTGTAGCTACAGCTTTATATGGCCTGCATCATTTCCTGGCTGGAGGACATCATTCAGCCCTTTCCTCCTCAGCTGAACTGTCCCTGACTAACCCCTTTCACTCACTGCATCTTAAAGCGGTTGTATACCGCAAAACGTCAACCTGCAAGGCAAAGGTATAATGAGCTAGTATGACTAGCATACTAGCTCATTATCAATCACTTACCTTAGATCGAAGCCCCCGCAGCGGTCCTCGGACACGTCCTCCGTCGCATCCATGATACCCGGAGTGACTTCCGGGTATCGCTGCTCCGGCGCTGTGATTGGCCGGAGCGGCGATGACGTCACTCCTGCACATGCGCGGGGAACGGCACGATCCCCGCGCATGCGCGAATTTCCGGCAGTGTCCGGCAGACTCCCATTCAAAAGCCGCCGCGCTCAGTACGCCTGCGCCGTTATCTACGGCGTGCATGCGCTGTAGATAGCGGTACAGTCTTTTTTGCAAATATCTCCGAGACTGTGTAGGTCTCGGAGATATTGCAAGCACCTACAGGTAAGCCTTAATGTAGGCTTACCTGTAGGTGCTTGTACAAATTTTAGGTATACAACCACTTTAAAGAGGAAGTAAACCCTCATGGGTTTTACTTCCTCTTTTGCTCCCTGCAAAGCCTGCAAATTTAAAGCATAATGGGCTAGTATGCATCGCATACTAGCCCATTATTTGACATTTACCTGCAAAAGAATCCAGCGCTGTCCCCTGTGTAGGCTGGGTACATCTTCTCGCCCCTCTTCCTTCCGGGCCGCGGACTCCGACTCTGTGATTCGCCGGAGTCGCGTGATGTCACTCCCGCGCATGTGAACAATAACGGCACACGCTAGGGAAGAAATGGCACGGAGTTTAGTTTCTTCCCAGCGCATGCGCCGTGAACATTTTCGGCGGACTACAAGTGAAATATCTCCTAAACGGCGCACATTTAGGAGATATTTCCACTACCTATAGGTAAGCCTTATTCTAGGCTTACCTATAGGTAGAAGTAACAAAAAAGGGTTTACAACCACTTTAAGGTTAAACAGCTCCTTAGGGCATTACCTAAGGCAGTCTGCATGCAAAGCAGCCTGCCTAGGAATGCCTAATTATAAGCATCTAAAGCCGGCCATAGATAGATCGAATCTCGACCAGTTCAGCAGGGACCAACCAAGATTTGATCCATCTATGGGCAGGCTGGTTGTACTGAAGTCAATCCATCAATTGACTATAGTACAACCAGCCTGTTGGAATATTTGCATGCTATAGCCACAAGCAATGATTTATTTTGTTCTGCCGTTAGGGAAGGCTCCCTGTCGGGCAGAACATAATAATGTTCACTATGTTGATGATGGAATCAAGCAAATTTCTTTCCTGCAACCACAGGAAATTGCATCATCTATGGCTTGCTTATGTCTAGAACAACTGCCAACTTAAGAAAATTATGTACAACACCCTGCTGACCCCGTTCACCAACCACAGTCGGCCTGCATTGCATAGAGAAGCACAGAGACCCAGAGATCACATCACTGGGTCTAAAATAAGGTATGTAATAAAAACGTAAAGGTCATATTGAAAAATTGCATTACCATGTTGATAAAGGTGGAAGGGAGAAACCAGGAAAGGCAAAATATAAGCAGATGAGGCT
Source organism: Rana muscosa (assembly GCA_029206835.1). Taxonomy (NCBI): domain Eukaryota; kingdom Metazoa; phylum Chordata; class Amphibia; order Anura; family Ranidae; genus Rana; species Rana muscosa. The sequence goes on along the minus strand of CM055117.1, from coordinate 343,749,400 downwards.
TAAGTTTTAATAATTATATTCACTATATTATTTTATTTTTTTGTATTTACAATAAGTCCAGCTTTAAAATAAAAAATAAGAACAGTGTAGCAAAGTCCCGGGGCCCCTGAGGCCTAATGGTGACCTCCAGAGTTAGAAACAGCTGACATCCTTCAGTGTAGAGTGGGTTACAAGGCATGGTGGGTACAATGCAATATGAAACGGTGAGCACCAGACACTTTTTGAATGCAAAGAGATTTATTGTCTCTTAAACAGAACTGTAGGAGAGAGTCGTAGGGCCAGGACACCCTTGGGTAGATGCAAACATCTCCGAGACTTCTATAGGTAGACAACTATACAGGTAAAGGCCTCCAGCCAGACACCACTTTTGTATAGGTAGGACCGCTGTCTGCTATGGCAACAATCTTGTAGCTGTTACTAACGGTAAAGGTATTCAACTATCTGCAACACAAACAGTTCTCTTTACCCCACACTCACTCACTGTGGGTCTTCACTCAACGAGCTCCCAGTCTCTCTCACTAGACTTCAGATCCACTAGTCATTGGATCCCCAGAGCTTTTTCACTTCCTGAAGCGTCACCCCCGCTTCACTGCTGGGTCCCTGGCTTGACACTCACAGATACTCTTCAAGCTTTACCCCTGCTGACACGTTAGGTCCCTGGCTTGGCACTCCACAAGCGTCTCCTCTGTTGTCCCGCTGGGTCCCTGACTTGGCACTGGCTGATGCTTTCCCACTTCTTCACCGTCCCCGGATCGCGAGAAGTCTGCTCTGGTACTGGTCTCAGCTTACTCACAATGGTCTCTGGGAGCAAGGTGGATGGTCCCTCAGTGGCGACAGCTTTCCTTCTACCTCTGACCACGACTGGTTCCCACGGCCGGTGGAACCGCTAATTCTGGTTGGACTATAAGCCCACAGTCCCAACCCTACGCTGCTTCCTGCTTCTGGATAGTCCCTCAGACAGCCTAGCAGCCAGATGTCCCTGGGATAGGCCTTAGGTATCTGGCCTAGCAGCCCGGGGCAATACAACACACGTCCACCCAGACAGCCGTCCAGGTTGCACAGAACCCTGATCTCCTGACTCCACCCAAATAAATAGGTTCTCCCAGCAGGCCAAGGGACCCAAGAAAATCCCTGCCCATTGGCTGAGACACCCCATTCATTCCTAATCTGTCCTTGCAATGCCCTTGTCTTATCTAATGTCACCAGATACCTGGCCATCTAGCGACAGAAGAGATAAGTGCAGCAATTGCAGAATTAGGGCGAAATCAATTGACCTCCTAATAATTGGCCAAGGCAACTATCGCTTGGCAAATAAATTTAATAGCAACCCTGCCTAAACATCAAGGCGCTACAACAGTATGCAAAATAATGTTAAGGTTATAATATTAAATGGCTAATAAAAAAAAAACTAAGAACCCTTAGTGAGGCACATTAACTAGTGACTATAATGCCTGAAAAGAGGGCTTTAATCCCCTAAAAGCTTGCATGAAAGGAATTTTTAATTAGCTGTGAAATGGCACCTTGAGATTACTTTTTTCCTTCTTACCTTCATATTTATTCCTGGAAACACACAGCATAATACATTTTTTTGCTTCTGATCAATGTTTGCAAAATACACGCACAATCTTATTTGTATTGTTTATGATCCATTTCAGTTCAAAATATTCCCAAGTAAGATCAAATAAATACTATACACAATTAGCAGTAAAGCTGCATATTACATTTCTGTAAAATGTTTTTCTGCTAAAATTTCCCAAAATCCAAGTATTGCAAGTGCATATAAAAAGAGGTTTTTGACAGAACTATTAATGTAATATTTGCATGATAATGAGGTCTTTATTGCACTTAGAGAAATGGGGTACTGTTTTTGTAGGACCATTTGATACTAAAACCCTCACTTGACCTAGAGCTGGCTCAGCATCTCTCATCTACTGAGCGGTTCTGACAGTAGATGCTTGTTGTCATAGAAACCAGAGTTGCGGCTCTGCAGTGAAAAGATGGTATGCTGGGTAGAAAATAAGGATTAAAAATAGAGAGAAGAAGGGTGAACTAAGACATAGGGAAAAAAATAATAATGTCAAAGAATAATAAATGACTTCAATGAGAAGGAAAGATAAAAATTAATCAGATTCAAATAACACAATTAAGAGCAAAGGGCTGCTTAAGAGCTGGTTCCCACCATATGCAGTCCAGTGCATTTTTTTTTACAATGTTTATCATGGATTCCAATGGCCTTAGTTCACACCAGTGCAGTGTGTTTCAGTGCCCTCCACAAAAGTAGAACATGTTGCATTTTTTTCTGTATGGAACGCATCTGGAATGCAACAAAACATATGAAAAATGCACCAGAATGCATATATATCCTTAATTAAGATGAAAATCAAAAAGTAGGGGAAAAACGCACTATAATGCATCAAAAATGCACCAAAAGGACATAAAAAAAGCGCATGCGGAAATGCATCCGGAACATAGAAATTGTGGTGTGAACCAGTTTGTGCAGTGCTTTATATAAAGGGCAACAGTACAGTTGCAATGCAATGCAATACAAGAGGGTTAAGATGCCTGCTCGTGAGAGCTTACAATCTAATAATATAAGTTTGTATTTTATAGCTGCTTTAAATATTTAAAAAAATATGTTGTCAAATATCTTTCATGAATGTTTTTATATACATGCACACATCCAATCCAATTCACACCTTTGTTAAAGCTCATTAGGGTTAATAATGTAGAAATAATCTGTTAGCATCATTGAAGGGCATATGGATATCCAAAAAGGACATCTGCAGATAACTGTCTCAGTGAGAATGATTGTGTGTCTGTAGACATGCTGTTTCTGTAGACATGGGTGAAACAACCATTCTCATTTTCTCCCTGTCTAATTTTTTTTTAATTCCTTCTCCCTGTCTAATTAAAACATGTCTGATTGTAGCGCCCCTCTCATTTGAGGGGTGCTGTGAGCCTAAATTTAGGGGTTGGTCTGAGCTAGTAGCCAGGCTCAGACCGCTTTTATTGATAGGTTTGGTTATTTGTTTTTCAGGTGTTGTACTGGTGTGCAGTTCCCTGTGGCCTGTAGGTGGCACTGCCATTACAGGTCAGTGTTGAACCACTGGTAACAGTGCTGTGCCTTAGGGTGTCCTCTCTCGGCAGTAGTAGAGTGGGCGTGGTCAACCTGCTGTGCATGCCGGGAGAGGATACATTAGGGGCAGACGCCGCCTGGAGCGGGGTTGTTCCAGAGTTCCGTGGCTCCGGAGTTCGGGTCGCGTGACCTGGCCCTCCAGGCCAGGGGTGCGCATATGCATCAGTCCCAGGCACCTTTACTCTGGGGCTGCAACTTCGCCATTGACCCCAGCACCTTTAGCTGGGGCACAGCTCTAAGAGGAGGAATCCCAGGGTGCCCCTGAGAGGGGACCCGCTCTAAGAAGAAGAGACCGGGGGAGAACCTTTCTGAGGGACCGGTGAGAGTTTCACGGTGAAAGAGAGGCCCGGTAAACTTTTGGAGGGATTCCGCTAGTGATCTAAGGCCTTGTAATGTGCAGCAACTTGCACCTGTTCTTGAATTACAAGAGCTGAGAGGTTTGGGGCTCAGAGATTCTGTGGCAGAGGATCTCAAGATCGTATCTCCAAAGAAACTTAAGTGAAGTAAAGTTCGTGCATCACTCCGGCTGCTAGGACTGAGAGAGGGGACTATCCGGGTGAGCAGAGCCCACTCGGGATTGAGTGGTGATACCAAGTGTCTGAACCTGCATCCCTGTTTCTTTATTCTTCAACTCCAACTTTCCTATCCAATTATCTGCATAAAGAAAATAAACCTTCCTTCATTAAGGTTTAACCTTGTCTGGACATTGGCCTTATTGGTGCACCTACAACAGACTCTTCCCTACACTCTAGGGGTGAGAACCAGCCGAGGGAAAGTAACTTGCTGCGGGACCCAACAAATTCTGAACACCGCTCACCCTCTTAAGAAGAAGGAACTTGGGCATTGTGGTACGGTGTGTCCCGCCTTGAGGAGGTAAGGCCAGGGATCTGTGTGCTACATGATATTAATATGTTTACATTTTTTACTAAGGTCCCCTTCACATACATATTCACACATATTCACATTCACATACATATGAAGAAGTATCTTGTATATTTCACATCCACTTTAAACATATTTTGATGCATTATACATACCTCCCAACTTTTTGAGATGGAAATGAGGGACACCTATCAGCAAAAGTATGCAGGCATAGGACACACCCCTTGCCATGCCCCCTAAAGGAGAATCGTACAAAAAAACACATTTTTTACCATTACTATTACTTTATATCGGCTTTTGGAATTTACAAATGCAGCAATTTAGAAATCGGATGAAATGTTTAGCACTGGGAAACACTTTTTGATAACAAAAAAGTGTATTTTATATACAACTATATGGATCAGACCAAAATGAGGGACAGAGACACATTGCTCCAAATCAGGGACAGTCCCTCGAAATCAGGGACAGTTGGGAGCTATGCATTATACGGTACATGCATTGGCACATTGTGGTTCATTCTTTTATCTAATGGTTTCTTGTATCTCTCATGTATCTCTGCCCTTGAGTTTTCAGTCATTATAAAGACATTCCATTCTATCAATGTAATTTTTCATTTAAACGCTGGAGAAAGTAACAGAGGTATTGGGAACACCTAAAGACCCAAGTCATCCAGTAACAAAAAAAAAACTGTGGCAGGGAGATCTCTCCGCTGGAGTCCCCAAAAGTAACGAGAAGCCACCAGGTAACTAGGCTCACTAGGCTTTATAACTAAGAAAAGGGTTGAGTATAGCCTCAATTATAAAAAATAAACTAACAGTATATTGTGCCCTCATCCGTACGAATGTTTGAAGGGGGAATCCATCAGACATAGGGTAGTGGTTGCTAGGGTCATCTTCCCCTAATAGTCACTCAGGATTAAAGGTTTGATGGACTTTCTCAGGCACTGATATGACAACATACAAATATTACATAAAAAAAATATTTATTGATGTGTATAAACAAAGAAAACAATAATGTTTAAAAAAACAAACAAAGACCAAACCCCACAGTATAGAACAGCATGAGTCGGTGACAGAACAGCCGTATACAATCTATCAAAGTGGAGCAGGCCAAGCCTCAACCGGTTTCGCGGCAGAAAAAAACGCTTCTTCAGGAGGGTCTATACAAAACATAATATACATGATAAATACTCTAGCAGTGTGTTAATACAAATATAAAACATATTTAATATCAACAATATAATCAAAAAGTCAAGGTCTGTGGACTGCTCACCGTAGAGACGTTCAGAGGTGCAGCGACTGCCCAGGTAAACCCCCCGCGGCGGATGAGGGGGAATAAACGTATATGGTGCAGATTGACACAATCTAATAGTAATGATTAAAATAATATGGGTTAGATAGTTTATATTTGAGCCAATTTGACATGGGACACCCAGTGCTGATAGTGGGGAGGGGGGGAGGGGAGAGGAAAGGAGGGGAAGGGAGAGGGAAGGGGAAAAAAAGGAAACAAAGGTAGGGAAGGAAAGGGATAACGAGGGAAAGGAAAGGAAGGGAAGGGGGGGCGCAAAAAGGAGGGAAAAGGGGAGGAAGGGGGGGAGGGGGAAGGGGGGGAGGTAGTGGAACGTGGGGAGAGGGGGGGGAAAGGGGGGGAAGAGAGAAAGGATGGGGGAGGAAAAAAGAAGAAGGGGGAAGAGGGAGGGAAAGAGGTAATTGGAGAAGGGAGAAACAATTGAGAGGGAGAGGGAAGATGAAGAAAGGGGGGAAAAGGAAGGGAGGGGGGGAGGGGGGAAGGGAAAAGAGGGGAAAGGGGGGGGGACGGAAAGTTCTAATACAGAAGGAGCCGACCTCGACCCCCAATGTACTGGAAACACCAACAAGCACCAAACCACTGTGCCCAGCAGATACAAACGAGGAAGGAAGGGGAGACAGACCAAGGAACCCAGAGGAGAAGGGGAAGGAAAGGGGGGGGGAGGAAAAGGGGAGGGGAAATTAGGGCGCTTGGGGTAAAGACTGGACTGTATAGCCAGCACATGTAATAGGCTCTTACCAATATTCAAACGTATTGCAGTAATGAGGAAAACCTGAGGAGGATCTAGACAGCCAGAGGGTTATGATAGACCAGATTTGGAGCCCAAAGTCCGGCGAGGTAGAGGGACAAGGTTATAGGCTGTATATGAAACCAAAGAGTTGCATATAAAAAACAGCAATTTTAAGACAGATTGAAAGGCCACTAAGCGCCTTGTTGTTATATAGAGCACTCACCTCGGCATGTCTGTTCCTCACATATGGTTTTCCAGGGGGAGTGTGCGTGCACCACTCACACCAAGGGCTTGCGAACAAGCCACTTATGTGTGTTCCCCGACCCCGCCGTCAGACGCGCCGCAAGTGACGTGCGGCGCGTGACGTCACGGGGTCATCCCTTCCGCACTATGCACACCTGGCGTGCAAGTGCGCGTCAATTAACCCAAGGCCGTGGGGCCAGGTCAAACGACGCAAGTACGGGATGACGTAGTCATCCCGACCAGGAAGAGAACTGATCCGCCAATGGGGTGAAAATAGCCCTGAAAAAACAGCAGGGAAATTTAGACACATTTGTTCACAAGAACACACAACCACTTCCCTCCCCTTTACCACCACAAATAATTCCCAACACAATACCCATCTGAACATCATTAACCTCACTCCTCATAGATTATCTGAGGATGAGTTTTCAGTTCTACAATTGGGCTTAGGTTTCTGTCCTCTGGACTCTTTAAAAGTCACAGACACAATCAAGGACTTATACCTCTTTGCTCGCAACCTCACCTTTAAATTCATTTATGATAATGATCGTGCCAAGATTAATTTAGAGCGGGAGTTGGCTGAGCGCACGAAGCATTTCTCGATGGAGGAGTTCCGTGCGCTCCGCGACCTTATGCTCCTTTATGATGAAGGTGGCATGGAAGATCTCCAGTCACCGACACCCACCATCACCCCCCCACTCCCAACCTCCACTATCTTACATCCACTCAAACCTTTTAGACTCCGTTCGCGGAAATTTCCAGACTTAATGACATGTCCCGCTATCTGGGCATTTGTACAGGCCACCATTCGTGATCTTAAAAGACAGAAATGGCAGACTATACCTTCCAACCTTACGCAGGGGCAGACCAAAGCCTTGAAAATGTTACAGAAATCTCCAGATCTGGTAATAAAAAACTCAGACAAAGGAGGGAACATTGTTCTAATGACACACGAGTTCTACCAGAACATGTGTCTCTCAATTCTCCAAAATGTCAATTGGTACTGTCCCATTTCTCATGCTGCCATTTCTTCTTTTTCCACACAACTGCATATCCTTTGCACTGAGGCCTTTCATTTGGGCCTCATTGAGAAGGATACTTTAGAATTTCTTCTCCCCAAATTTCCCCGTATACCCACCTTCTATGCCTTGCCTAAAACCCACAAAAATATAAGCAACCCCCCAGGCCGCCCTATTGTTTCTGGAATTGGATCCCTTACTGACAATGCCAGTAAGTTCGTTGACGCCTTTTTGATGCCGCACGTCAGCAGTTTGCCTTCTTATATCAAGGATACTTCTGACTTGCTGCGTCACATTGAGGGTATCCGGTCCCCCCGGACGCCCTGCTCGTGGCCATAGATGTCGAGGCATTATACTCGAGCATCCCCCACGAGCGGGGCGTCCGGGTGGCCGGTTCTTTTTTACACGAACAGGAGCGGACCTCTTGGCCACTCAATGAGTTCATCCTCGATCTGTTGTATTTCATTTTGACTAAAAATTATTTTCTCTTTAATGATCAACTTTTTTTACAAACACAGGGGGTTGCAATGGGGACTTCTTGCGCCCCCGCCTACGCCAATCTCTATTTGGGCGGGTGGGAGCGCTCTATCAATGCAGATGAACAATACACGGAAATGCTTGAGTATGCGTTGGTTTGGTATCGTTATATTGACGATCTTTTTCTGGTTTGGACGGGGACCAGTACACAATTAGAACAATTTATGGAATTACTAAATCGTAATGATTTCAACTTGACCTTTACAGTACATTTTGATGATACTCAGGTCCCATTCTTGGACCTGACTATCGTGAAACAACCAGACGGTACGTTAAGTACCAACCTTTATCGTAAACCAACTGCCGGTAATACTTTACTTTACGCCACCAGTGCCCATCCAAAGCCATTAATACGCAGTATCCCATTTGCGCAATATCTACGCATACGTAGAAATTGTGCTTCAGAAAGTGACTTTAAAATTCAAGCTAATGCTTTACGTGAACGGTTATTACTAAGAGGTTATTCTCGCTCCAACCTGAGAAAGGCCTATAATAAGGCCCGCCTTCGCTCCAGGCAATCTCTGCTTTACCCCCCCCCTAGACTGAAACCTATTCAAGAATCAGTCAGATTTGTTACTACCTTTTCGGGTCATCATCGCACACTTCGAAATATCCTCAATGAACACTGGCATTTGCTCACCGAACATAATACCTTGCAAAAACACCTTAGACCTTATCCAGAATTGGTGTTCCGCAGAGCTCACTCTTTACGGGACCGCCTAACTCAGAGTCACTACATTCCCTACAGTGTCCCGCCACAGGGACCCAACGGCACCTACCAATGTGGAGAATGTCCCCATTGCCCTTGGGTCCTGGAGGGCCGGAACTTTACTCTCCCCAATGGGGAGCATTTCCGCTCCTCTGCACATGCCAACTGTGGCACCAAGGGGGTTATTTACCTTATGGTGTGCTCTTGCAAGGCTTTTTACGTGGGTAAAACCATCAGAGAGTTCAGACAACGTATAGGAGATCACATATACTATTCTGGCAATGGGAAACTGACCACCATTGGACGACACATGGGTCTATACCACCGGTATGACCTATCTGCCGTGCAGTTTTTCGTCTTGGAAGTTGTTAAACCAAGCCCCAGGGGTGGCGATTGGGATAGAACTATCCTACAGAGGGAAACCCTGTGGATAGAACACCTCAATGCCACAACTCCCCCTGGAATTAATGAGATGAACTCCTATAAATCCTTTTTATAAGTTAATTTTATTATTAATTTATTCCTCCTCTCCCTTCCCCCTTCCCCTTTTCCCTTCCCCAACCCCCCTCCCCCCCCTTTTTTCCCTCTGAAATATGGCCTATTTATAAGTCTATATTCAACCTAACCTGCCATCAATGTGACACATTCCTGTAAATGTTTTTCTTTCCAATCCCCTAAATTGTATATTGGTGATTTCCGTCAAACATATTGTTATCGATTGGTATCATTAATCATTGATTAAAAGCCCTATACTGCTATTACATGTACATTGTTACTGCATTACATTTCTATTGTTGTTTGGTCTTTGGCTGCTGACGTTACATGCGATGCGGCGGCTTCCTATTTTCACCCCATTGGCGGATCAGTTCTTTTCCTGGTCGGGATGACTACGTCATCCCGTACTTGCGTCGTTTGACCTGGCCCCACGGCCTTGGGTTAATTGACGCGCACTTGCACGCCAGGTGTGCATAGTGCGGAAGGGATGACCCCGTGACGTCACGCGCCGCACGTCACTTGCGGCGCGTCTGACGGCGGGGTCGGGGAACACACATAAGTGGCTTGTTCGCAAGCCCTTGGTGTGAGTGGTGCACGCACACTCCCCCTGGAAAACCATATGTGAGGAACAGACATGCCGAGGTGAGTGCTCTATATAACAACAAGGCGCTTAGTGGCCTTTCAATCTGTCTTAAAATTGCTGTTTTTTATATGCAACTCTTTGGTTTCATATACAGCCTATAACCTTGTCCCTCTACCTCGCCGGACTTTGGGCTCCAAATCTGGTCTATCATAACCCTCTGGCTGTCTAGATCCTCCTCAGGTTTTCCTCATTACTGCAATACGTTTGAATATTGGTAAGAGCCTATTACATGTGCTGGCTATACAGTCCAGTCTTTACCCCAAGCGCCCTAATTTCCCCTCCCCTTTTCCTCCCCCTCCCCCCTTTCCTTCCCCTTCTCCTCTGGGTTCCTTGGTCTGTCTCCCCTTCCTTCCTCGTTTGTATCTGCTGGGCACAGTGGTTTGGTACTTGTTGGTGTTTCCAGTACATTGGGGGTCGAGGTTGGCTCCTTCTGTATTAGAACTTTCCGTCCCCCCCCCCCTTTCCCCTCTTTTCCCTTCCCCCTCCCCCCCCTTTCCCCCCTCCCTTCCTTTTCCCCCCTTTCTTCATCTTCCCTCTCCCTCTCAATTGTTTCTCCCTTCTCCAATTACCTCTTTCCCTCCCTCTTCCCCCTTCTTCTTTTTTCCTCCCCCATCCTTTCTCTCTTCCCCCCCCCCTTTCCCCCCCCTCTCCCCACGTTCCACTACCCCCCCTTCCCCCTCCCCCTTCCTCCCCTTTTCCCTCCTTTTTGCGCCCCCCCTTCCCTTCCTTTCCTTTCCCTCATTATCCCTTTCCTTCCCTACCTTCGTTTCCTTTTTTTCCCCTTCCCTCTCCCTTCCCCTCCTTTCCTCTCCCCTCCCCCCCTCCCCACTATCAGCACTGGGTGTCCCATGTCAAATTGGCTCAAATACAAACTATCTAACCCATATTATTTTAATCATTACTATTAGATTGTATCAATCTGCACCATATACGTTTATTCCCCCTCATCCGCCGCGGAGGGTTTACCTGGGCAGTCGCTGCACCTCTGAACGTCTCTACGGTGAGCAGTCCACAGACCTTGACTTTTTGATTATATTGTTGATATTAAATACGTTTTATATTTGTATTAACACACTGCTAGAGTATTTATCATGTATATTATGTTTTGTATAGACCCTCCTGAAGAAGCGTTTTTTTCTGCCGCGAAACCGGTTGAGGCTTGGCCTGCTCCACTTTGATAGATTGTATACGGCTGTTCTGTCACCGACTCATGCTATTCTATACTGTGGGGTTTGGTCTTTGTTTGTTTTTTTAAACATTATTGTTTTCTTTGTTTATACACATCAATAAATATTTTTTTTATGTAATATTTGTATGTTGTCATATCAGTGCCTGAGAAAGTCCATCAAACCTTTAATCCTGAGTGACTATTAGGGGAAGATGACCCTAGCAACCACTACCCTATGTCTGATGGATTCCCCCTTCAAACATTACTACGGATGAGGGCACAATATACTGTTAGTTTATTTTTTATAATTGAGGCTATACTCAACCCTTTTCTTCATTCTATAGGGTGGATAACACACCCGTTTCTCTCTTTCGATGGATATCACCAAGTGATCCATACGAAAATCATTTTGAGTGCCTCTACCCTATTATCAAAGCTATATTGCTTTCTTTTTCTTATTTATACCATTTCACCAACAATTTTTGGGAAAAGATCGACTAGCCATAACCATGGATGTTCTAGGCACTGATTGGACTGGGTTTATGTCTAAAATTCACACTTCTTGTATGAATGACCATAAAATTGAAGATGATCTTAAATAGTTTTTTTCGAAAATGTTTTTACTCTTAAAGCGTAAATCACACCTTCACTGGCACATCGAATATTTTAGGTATTATTTGGCAGAGAACATTTGTCCAATTGGACTTAGAGTCCAAATTTTCCCTACCATCAAAGACCCCTCAGTAGATTTTAAAAAAATATGGGAAAGTTCCCTCTTAAACTGCAGTTCTGAATTGATGAAGTCCTTGGTTGTACAATATTCTAAGGATATGATCAATCTAGACCAAGAAATTGATAATCTTAATGTACAATACCTCCATTTGGCTGGCAACATTACGTTTGCCGCCAAGTGGAAGGAATTAAAAGAACGTCTAGAGATCATCAATAAAGAAATCATCATCAAAAAACAAACTAAATTTAATAAAGATAAGGCTGTCTTTGCAGAGGGACATGCATATAAATGGTCAGGTGGTGTACCTACCAAGAGGGGATTTCAACGTGCAAATTTTGCCCGAAATCCCACTACAGAGGCTGAATCTGATTCATCAGCCTCATCTAACTTTTCACAAAATCCTATACACCCCACCACAACACCAGCAGTCTATTCATCCCGTAAGAGACTAAGATACGGAGGTGGTACACCTCCCACTGGCCCCAAGAAAGGCAAAAAGGGACATACTGGACCCAAAATACGTGGGCCGCCAATACAGGACGTGACTAATTCCACTGGTCTGGTTACCGGTGGAGCTGCCACGTCCACTTCATTACATGGGGCAATTCCTAAAGTTCTTAGTTCCATGTCCAATAAATATACTAAAGTTAACGAGGATGCCATTTTTTTAGCCCTGAAAAAACAGCAGGGAAATTTAGACACATTTGTTCACAAGAACACACAACCACTTCCCTCCCCTTTACCACCACAAATAATTCCCAACACAATACCCATCTGAACATCATTAACCTCACTCCTCATAGATTATCTGAGGATGAGTTTTCAGTTCTACAATTGGGCTTAGGTTTCTGTCCTCTGGACTCTTTAAAAGTCACAGACACAATCAAGGACTTATACCTCTTTGCTTGCAACCTCACCTTTAAATTCATTTATGATAATGATCGTGCCAAGATTAATTTAGAGCGGGAGTTGGCTGAGCGCACGAAGCATTTCTCGATGGAGGAGTTCCGTGCGCTCCGCGACCTTATGCTCCTTTATGATGAAGGTGGCATGGAAGATCTCCAGTCACCGACACCCACCATCACCCCCCCACTCCCAACCTCCACTATCTTACATCCACTCAAACCTTTTAGACTCCGTTCGCGGAAATTTCCAGACTTAATGACATGTCCCGCTATCTGGGCATTTGTACAGGCCACCATTCGTGATCTTAAAAGACAGAAATGGCAGACTATACCTTCCAACCTTACGCAGGGGCAGACCAAAGCCTTGAAAATGTTACAGAAATCTCCAGATCTGGTAATAAAAAACTCAGACAAAGGAGGGAACATTGTTCTAATGACACACGAGTTCTACCAGAACATGTGTCTCTCAATTCTCCAAAATGTCAATTGGTACTGTCCCATTTCTCATGCTGCCATTTCTTCTTTTTCCACACAACTGCATATCCTTTGCACTGAGGCCTTTCATTTGGGCCTCATTGAGAAGGATACTTTAGAATTTCTTCTCCCCAAATTTCCCCGTATACCCACCTTCTATGCCTTGCCTAAAACCCACAAAAATATAAGCAACCCCCCAGGCCGCCCTATTGTTTCTGGAATTGGATCCCTTACTGACAATGCCAGTAAGTTCGTTGACGCCTTTTTGATGCCGCACGTCAGCAGTTTGCCTTCTTATATCAAGGATACTTCTGACTTGCTGCGTCACATTGAGGGTATCCGGTCCCCCCGGACGCCCTGCTCGTGGCCATAGATGTCGAGGCAATATACTCGAGCATCCCCCACGAGCGGGGCGTCCGGGTGGCCGGTTCTTTTTTACACGAACAGGAGCGGACCTCTTGGCCACTCAATGAGTTCATCCTCGATCTGTTGTATTTCATTTTGACTAAAAATTATTTTCTCTTTAATGATCAACTTTTTTTACAAACACAGGGGGTTGCAATGGGGACTTCTTGCGCCCCCGCCTACGCCAATCTCTATTTGGGCGGGTGGGAGCGCTCTATCAATGCAGATGAACAATACACGGAAATGCTTGAGTATGCGTTGGTTTGGTATCGTTATATTGACGATCTTTTTCTGGTTTGGACGGGGACCAGTACACAATTAGAACAATTTATGGAATTACTAAATCGTAATGATTTCAACTTGACCTTTACAGTACATTTTGATGATACTCAGGTCCCATTCTTGGACCTGACTATCGTGAAACAACCAGACGGTACGTTAAGTACCAACCTTTATCGTAAACCAACTGCCGGTAATACTTTACTTTACGCCACCAGTGCCCATCCAAAGCCATTAATACGCAGTATCCCATTTGCGCAATATCTACGCATACGTAGAAATTGTGCTTCAGAAAGTGACTTTAAAATTCAAGCTAATGCTTTACGTGAACGGTTATTACTAAGAGGTTATTCTCGCTCCAACCTGAGAAAGGCCTATAATAAGGCCCGCCTTCGCTCCAGGCAATCTCTGCTTTACCCCCCCCCCTAGACTGAAACCTATTCAAGAATCAGTCAGATTTGTTACTACCTTTTCGGGTCATCATCGCACACTTCGAAATATCCTCAATGAACACTGGCATTTGCTCACCGAACATAATACCTTGCAAAAACACCTTAGACCTTATCCAGAATTGGTGTTCCGCAGAGCTCACTCTTTACGGGACCGCCTAACTCAGAGTCACTACATTCCCTACAGTGTCCCGCCACAGGGACCCAACGGCACCTACCAATGTGGAGAATGTCCCCATTGCCCTTGGGTCCTGGAGGGCCGGAACTTTACTCTCCCCAATGGGGAGCATTTCCGCTCCTCTGCACATGCCAACTGTGGCACCAAGGGGGTTATTTACCTTATGGTGTGCTCTTGCAAGGCTTTTTACGTGGGTAAAACCATCAGAGAGTTCAGACAACGTATAGGAGATCACATATACTATTCTGGCAATGGGAAACTGACCACCATTGGACGACACATGGGTCTATACCACCGGTATGACCTATCTGCCGTGCAGTTTTTCGTCTTGGAAGTTGTTAAACCAAGCCCCAGGGGTGGCGATTGGGATAGAACTATCCTACAGAGGGAAACCCTGTGGATAGAACACCTCAATGCCACAACTCCCCCTGGAATTAATGAGATGAACTCCTATAAATCCTTTTTATAAGTTAATTTTATTATTCATTTATTCCTCCTCTCCCTTCCCCCTTCCCTTTTTCCTCTCCCTTCCCCCCTTCCCCTTTTCCCTTCCCCTTTTCCCCCCCTTCCCCAACCCCCCTCCCCCCCCTTTTTTCCCTCTGAAATATGGCCTATTTATAAGTCTATATCCAACCTAACCTGCCATCAATGTGACACATTCCTGTAAATGTTTTTCTTTCCAATCCCCTAAATTGTATATTGGTGATTTCCGTCAAACATATTGTTATCGATTGGTATCATTAATCATTTATTAAAAGCCCTATACTGCTATTACATGTACATTGTTACTGCATTACATTTCTATTGTTGTTTGGTCTTTGGCTGCTGACGTTACATGCGATGCGGCGGCTTCCTATTTTCACCCCATTGGCGGATCAGTTCTCTTCCTGGTCGGGATGACTACGTCATCCCGTACTTGCGTCGTTTGACCTGGCCCCACGGCCTTGGGTTAATTGACGCGCACTTGCACGCCAGGTGTGCATAGTGCGGAAGGGATGACCCCGTGACGTCACGCGCCGCACGTCACTTGCGGCGCGTCTGACGGCGGGGTCGGGGAACACACATAAGTGGCTTGTTCGCAAGCCCTTGGTGTGAGTGGTGCACGCACACTCCCCCTGGAAAACCATATGTGAGGAACAGACATGCCGAGGTGAGTGCTCTATATAACAACAAGGCGCTTAGTGGCCTTTCAATCTGTCTTAAAATTGCTGTTTTTTATATGCAACTCTTTGGTTTCATATACAGCCTATAACCTTGTCCCTCTACCTCGCCGGACTTTGGGCTCCAAATCTGGTCTATCATAACCCTCTGGCTGTCTAGATCCTCCTCAGGTTTTCCTCATTACTGCAATACGTTTGAATATTGGTAAGAGCCTATTACATGTGCTGGCTATACAGTCCAGTCTTTACCCCGAGCGCCCTAATTTCCCCTCCCCTTTTCCTCCCCCTCCCCCCTTTCCTTCCCCTTCTCCTCTGGGTTCCTTGGTCTGTCTCCCCTTCCTTCCTCGTTTGTATCTGCTGGGCACAGTGGTTTGGTACTTGTTGGTGTTTCCAGTACATTGGGGGTCGAGGTCGGCTCCTTCTGTATTAGAACTTTCCGTCCCCCCCTTTCCCCTCTTTTCCCTTCCCCCATCCCCCCCTTTCCCCCCCCCTCCCTTCCTTTTCCCCCCTTTCTTCATCTTCCCTCTCACTCTCAATTGTTTCTCCCTTCTCCAATTACCTCTTTCCCTCCCTCTTCCCCCTTCTTCTTTTTTCCTCCCCCATCCTTTCTCTCTTTCCCCCCCTTTCCCCCCCCCCTCTCCCCACGTTCCACTACCCCCCCTTCCCCCTCCCCCCCTTCCTCCCCTTTTCCCTCCTTTTTGCGCCCCCCCTTCCCTTCCTTTCCTTTCCCTCGTTATCCCTTTCCTTCCCTACCTTCGTTTCCTTTTTTTCCCCTTCCCTCTCCCTTCCCCTCCTTTCCTCTCCCCTCCCCCCCCTCCCCACTATCAGCACTGGGTGTCCCATGTCAAATTGGCTCAAATACAAACTATCTAACCCATATTATTTTAATCATTACTATTAGATTGTATCAATCTGCACCATATACGTTTATTCCCCCTCATCCGCCGCGGGGGGTTTACCTGGGCAGTCGCTGCACCTCTGAACGTCTCTACGGTGAGCAGTCCACAGACCTTGACTTTTTGATTATATTGTTGATATTAAATACGTTTTATATTTGTATTAACACACTGCTAGAGTATTTATCATGTATATTATGTTTTGTATAGACCCTCCTGAAGAAGCGTTTTTTTCTGCCGCGAAACCGGTTGAGGCTTGGCCTGCTCCACTTTGATAGATTGTATACGGCTGTTCTGTCACCGACTCATGCTGTTCTATACTGTGGGGTTTGGTCTTTGTTTGTTTTTTTAAACATTATTGTTTTCTTTGTTTATACACATCAATAAATATTTTTTTTTATGTAATATTTGTATGTTGTCATATCAGTGCCTGAGAAAGTCCATCAAACCTTTAATCCTGAGTGACTATTAGGGGAAGATGACCCTAGCAACCACTACCCTATGTCTGATGGATTCCCCCTTCAAACATTACTATGGATGAGGGCACAATATACTGTTAGTTTATTTTTTATAATTGAGGCTATACTCAACCCTTTTCTTCATTCTATAGGGTGGATAACACACCCGTTTCTCTCTTTCGATGGATATCACCAAGTGATCCATACGAAAATCATTTTGAGTGCCTCTACCCTATTATCAAAGCTATATTGCTTTCTTTTTCTTATTTATACCATTTCACCAACAATTTTTGGGAAAAGATCGACTAGCCATAACCATGGATGTTCTAGGCACTGATTGGACTGGGTTTATGTCTAAAATTCACACTTCTTGTATGAATGACCATAAAATTGAAGATGATCTTAAATAGTTTTTTTCGAAAATGTTTTTACTCTTAAAGCGTAAATCACACCTTCACTGGCACATCGAATATTTTAGGTATTATTTGGCAGAGAACATTTGTCCAATTGGACTTAGAGTCCAAATTTTCCCTACCATCAAAGACCCCTCAGTAGATTTTAAAAAAATATGGGAAAGTTCCCTCTTAAACTGCAGTTCTGAATTGATGAAGTCCTTGGTTGTACAATATTCTAAGGATATGATCAATCTAGACCAAGAAATTGATAATCTTAATGTACAATACCTCCATTTGGCTGGCAACATTACGTTTGCCGCCAAGTGGAAGGAATTAAAAGAACGTCTAGAGATCATCAATAAAGAAATCATCATCAAAAAACAAACTAAATTTAATAAAGATAAGGCTGTCTTTGCAGAGGGACATGCATATAAATGGTCAGGTGGTGTACCTACCAAGAGGGGATTTCAACGTGCAAATTTTGCCCGAAATCCCACTACAGAGGCTGAATCTGATTCATCAGCCTCATCTAACTTTTCACAAAATCCTATACACCCCACCACAACACCAGCAGTCTATTCATCCCGTAAAAGACTAAGATACGGAGGTGGTACACCTCCCACTGGCCCCAAGAAAGGCAAAAAGGGACATACTGGACCCAAAATACGTGGGCCGCCAATACAGGACGTGACTAATTCCACTGGTCTGGTTACCGGTGGAGCTGCCACGTCCACTTCATTACATGGGGCAATTCCTAAAGTTCTTAGTTCCATGTCCAATAAATATACTAAAGTTAACGAGGATGCCATTTTTTTAGCCCTGAAAAAACAGCAGGGAAATTTAGACACATTTGTTCACAAGAACACACAACCACTTCCCTCTAGAGTTGAGCATGTAGCTGGATATTCGGGTCCGGCGGGTTCGGCCGAACTTCGGAAAAAAGTTCGGATTCGGGACCGAACTTTAGCCCGAACCCGGACCCGGACCCCATTGAAGTCAATGGGGACCCGGACTTCTGACGACTAAAAAGGCTCTAAAAAAGTAATGGAAAGGGCTAGAGGGCTGCAAATGGCAGCAAAATGTTGTTAAGAACATGGCAAGTGCTCTGCAAACAAATGTGGATAGGAAATAACTTAAAAGAACATAAAAAAAAATAAAAAAATAAAAAAATATGCTGGAGGCCCCCTTTTCAGCAGAAGAGGTACAGGAAGTCATTAAGAACCTCAGAAACTCAACGGCACGATGCCACACATATGGTGGGAATGCCCCAGAATACGCCCTTTATGGAATAAATTATTTAATTTAATGGATAAGCTAGTGGGAAAATAAAATACTTTGAAATAAAAATGTAGCGGGGTGCTAAATTTAAGGAAAGTGTTTGAGTGGTAAATAGGCTCAAATACCCTAATTCTGTAGGATTCATGGACCATTTTGTCCTCGGGGGACAGTATTGGTGTGCAGTTCCCTGCGGCCTACAGGTGGCGCCTTTTGTGTCCCCTCTTGGCAGTAGTACAGCGGGGCGGGGAACCTGCTGTGCATGCCGGGAGAGCATATAAAAGGGGCAGACCTTTGGCCTGGGGGCTGATGTCCAGTGGGGTCCGCGCCCAGGTGCCTTCGGCCTGGGTGCATGTGTTCCTGTTCCATCTCGGGCACCTTTAGCCCGGGGTGAGGTACTATCCTGGAGTTCTTGCTGCCCTGGGTATGGAGGCCTAGGGGCGGGAGTAAAGCCTGGAGTCCAGAGCCGCCTCGTGTAGGGGACCCTGTTACAGGGAAGGGAGGATCATTCTGATGGACCGATGCGGGAGTCACGGTGAAGGAATGGTCTGTTGACTCCCTGGAGAGATGTCTTCCCCTTGATATGGGCTAGGTTCGTAGAAGGAGAAGCTCAAGGTCACCTTGACTGTATCAGAGGCCTTATTCAACCAGCCCGTGGCAGGGGCCTTATACACCCTGGTCTGTGGCTGAGACCAAAGTTCTCCAGGCCCGTGGCAGGGGCCTTGTACACCCGGTCTGTGGCAGAGACCAACCTCAATGTCTGTGGCAGAGACCGTGCGCCAAAAACTGTTTGAGAAACCTAAGCAGTGAAGTGAATGTGCTACGTTTGTGCCTGGACCTCCTCCACACCTTAAGCTGTCCTGTTTCTTTGCTCTAACCTTTTCTATCTGAGTACAGTTTATTTTGCCATGAGAGAATAAGAGTTGGAGTTTCAGCTGGTGTGGACATTGACTTTACTGGCAATTAAAGGACTTGCCTCTACCTACAGTAGAGGTGAGAATCATCCTCTGGAGGAGTTTTGACTCCGGCTGTGGACACGGCCCGTCAAGTACACCGCTCAACCTCTTTATATAGGAGGATACGGGCTGGTAGTGCGGTGTGCCTTTCTCCCTCCTGCGAAGAGCCAACAACATAAAGGCAGGTAAGGGGGAAAGGATCTGTGCGCTACAAAAAAATAAAATAAAAATTTTAATCTTGGCCTAGCAGGACGAGGTCCATATGGAGTAGGAGGTTGAGGTGGCGGTGGATGTGGCTGTGTAGGTGGAAGCGGCGGTGGAGGAGGACGAGGTAGCCAACACTGGTTCAAAAATACAACAATGGCTGGGTAAGGCCGGTGATGTGTCGAATTCTGTCCCCTGTCGAATAGTGTCCGCCCTGTACTGCGCTTGCTGAGTATGTAGGACAAGGGGATTTCAAAAATCTCCCAAGACTAACGGCGCCTGCGTGTTGAGTTCAGGTGAAGGCCACACCATCCGTGGTTCAAGCTGAGCCAAGCAAGGCCGCGATCGAAGCGAGCCCGTGAGGGGCCCTGTTACTATGTGCTACCGTATGTCCTCTTGGATGGTGGGGCTTGAACCTGCACTCACAGCGCAGGCGCCGTTCATCTTCGGAGATTTTGTGAATCTCCTTGTCCTCTGTACTGCGCAAGCGCTGCACCTGCGCAGTACGGGCCGGGCACAATCCGATGGCCGGACAGTTTTTGTCACAACACCGGTATACATGTCTATTCTGCACAAGGTACGGACAAGTCCTGTGGGATCCATGCCTGGTTCATTTTAATGAACGTGAGCTTGTCCACATTGGCTCTGGACAGGCGGCTGCGCTTGTCTGTGATAACGCCCCCTGCCGTGCTAAATACACGTTCAGATAATACACTGGCTGCAGGGCAGGCCAGCAAGTCCAAGGCATAAACGGCAAGCTCAGGCCATGTGCCCAATTTGGAGACCCAGAAGTTAAAGGGGGCAGACCCGTCATCCAGTACGTGTAGGCCTGTGGACACATACTGCTCAACCATGTTGGTGAAATGCTGCCTCCTGCTAAGACGTTCCATCTCAGCTGGTGGTGCTGGTTGTTGTGGCGTGCTGACAAAGCTTTTCCACATTTCGGCCATGCTAACCCTGCCTTCTGAGGTGCTGCCGGTGCCCCGGCTGCGTTGGTGACCTCTTCCTCCTCCTCTGCCTTCGCCTTGTGCTTCCACCGTACGCCCGCTGTCAGGTGGGAATGCCACCAGCAGCGCGTCTACCAGCGTGCGCTTGTGCTCGCGCATCTTACGATCCCGCTCCAGTGAGGGAATTAAGGACGGTACGTTGTCCTTGTAACGGGGATCCAGCAGGGTGGCCACCCAGTAATCAGCACCAGTTAAAATGTGGGCAACTCGGCTGTCGTTGCGGAAACACTGCAGCATGTAATCGCTCATGTGTGCCAGGCTGCCCAGAGGCAAAGAAAAGCTGTCCTCTGTGGGAGGTGTATCGTCTGTGTCCTCTGTATCCCCCCAGCCACGCACCAGTAATGGCCACGAGCTGGTCTGAGTGCCACCCTGCTGTGAACATGGCTCCTCCTCCTCCTCCTCCTCCTCCATCTCCTCCTCCACCTCGTCATCCTCCAGAACTGTGCCCTTTCTGCCGGACAATTGTGTACCTGGCGTTTGTTGGTGCAGGAACCCACCCTCGTAGCCACTTGTGAAAGACTGCCCTGAAAGCCTTTGAAATGATCCCGCTTCCTCCTCCTCCTCCTCATCCTCCTGTGCCACATCCTCTTCCATCATCGCACGAAGCGTTTTTTCAAGGAGGCATAGAACTGGGATAGTAACGCTGAGAACGGCGTCATTGGCACTGGCCATGTTGGTGGAGTACTCGAAACAGCGCAACAAGGCACACAGGTCTCGCATGGAGGCCCAGTTATTGGTGGTGAAGTGGTGCTGTTCCGCAGAGCGACTCACGCGTGATTGCTGCAGCTGAAACTCCACTATTGCCTGCTGCTGCTCGCACAGTCTGGCCAGCATGTGCAAGGTGGAGTTCCACCTTGTGGGCACGTCACATATGAGGCGGTGAGCGGGAAGGCCGAAGTTACGCTGCAGCGCTGACAGGCGAGCAGCAGCAGGGTGAGAACGCCGAAAGTGCGCACACACAGCCCGCACTTTCTGCAGCAGCTCTGGCATATTGGGGTAATTTTTAAGGAACCTCTGGACCACCAAGTTCAGCACATGCGCCAGGCAAGGGATGTGCGTCAAACCGGCTAGACCCAGAGCTGCTACGAGATTTCGCCCATTATCGCACACCACCAGGCCGGGCTTGAGGCTCACTGACAGCAACCACTCATCGGTCTGTTGTTCCATGTCCCTCCACAACTCCTGCGCGGTGTGGGGATTTTCCCCCAAACAGGAAAGTTTTAAAACTGCCTGCTGTCGTTTACCCCTGGCTGTGCTGAAGTTGGTGGTGAAGGTGTTACGCTGAATGGATGAGGAGGCGGTAGAGGATGAGGAAGCGGAGAAGGAGGAGTTAGCAACAGGAGGCAAACTGAAGCGCCCTGCAATCCTCGGTGGTGGAAGGACATGCGCCAAACTGCTATCTGCCTCAGGCCCAGCCGCCACTGCATTTACCCAGTGTGCTGTTAGGGAGATATAACGTCCCTGACCGTGCTTACTGGTCCACGCATCCGTAGTTAGGTGGACCTTGCCACAGATGGCGTTGCGCAGTGCACACCTGATTTTGTCCCCCACCTGGTTGTGCAGGGAAGGGATGGCTCGCCTGGAAAAGTAGTGGCGGCTGGGCACGACGTACTGCGGGACAGCCAATGCCATCAGGCTTTTAAAACTCTGCGTCTCCACCAGACGGAATGACAGCATTTCAAAGGCCAGGAATTTTGAAATGCTGGCATTCAGGGCCAGGGATCGCGGGTGGCTAGGGGGGTACTTCCTCTTCCGCTCCAATGTTTGGGAGATAGAGAGCTGAACGCTTCCATGGGACATTGTGGAGATGGTTGGTGACCCAGGTGGTAGTGTTGCTGGCAGATCCTCTGTTTGCGGGGTGACAGGTGCCACTGTCACTACAGAGGTGGATGAAGAGGCCGAGACTGCAGCAGAAGAGGAAGCAGGAGGAGCCAGAGACCTTTCTTGGTTTTTGAGGTGTCTACTCCACTGCAGCTCGTGCTTTGCACTTAGATGCCTGGTCATGCAGCTTGTGCTCAGGTTGAGAACGTTTATGCCTCGCTTCAGGCTCTGATTGCACAGCGTGCAAACCACTCGTGTCTTGTCATCAGCACATTGTGTGAAGAACTGCCACGCTGGGGAACTCCTTGGACCTGGCTTTGGTGTGCTCGGTCCCTTGCTGCGCTGGGCAGTAGCAGGCATACTGTCTAGCTGACAGACGCTCCGCTTTTGCACCCTGCTCCCTCTTCTGCTGTGCTGATGGCTCTGTGCGACCACCGCCTCTTCCTCCGAACTACACTGGTCACCTGCATAACGTTGATTCCATGTGGGGTCGAGGACCTCATCGTCCTCCACATCATCTTCCACCCAGTCTTCACCCCTACCCTCCATGTCTGTCTGCACAATTGCGAAAGCAGCAGCAGTTGGCACCTGTGTTTCGTCATCATCCCAGACGTGCTGCGATGGTCCTCCCATGTACCCATCATGAAACATAAGTGGTTGGGCATCGGTGCACTCAATCTCTTCCACTTCTGGGGCAGGGCTAGGTGGATGGCCCTGGGAAACCCTGCTAACAGAGTCATCGAAAAGCAGAAGAGACTGCTGCATGATTTGGGGCTCAGACTGCTTGGCTGATTTGCAAGGGGGTGAGGTGAAAGACTGATGGACATGGGCTTCAGGTGCCAACTCTGATCTTTCATCAGAAGAGTTGGTGGGAGACAATGTGAAGGAACCCGAGGCACTGTCAGCAACCCAATCTACTATCGCCTGTACTTGTCCTGGCCTAAACATTGGTACAGCCTCATTAGGCGCGACAAAATACCGCCGCAGGCTCGGTCGCCTACTCGCACCTGAGGAAGGTGTTTCACTTGTGCGTGTAGCTGGCACAGATCCACCACGTCCTCTCCCTGCAACAGGAGCTCCACCAGCAGCACCACGACCGGGGCCACCACGTCCCTTTGACCTTCCCCTCATATTTTCCAAATTTAGGATCTTGCCCTAAATGGCGTTTTTTGGAAGACCACAACACACCCACAGTACGTAATGGCTGAAACGCACAGCTACAGAACTGCAGAAAATGCTATACAAAAAAAAAAGGTTGTTTTTTTTAGTACAGCACAGTACAAGGAAAATATATAGAAATTGTTTATTTCACACACCTCCACATGTGTATTTCACACTGCAAAATATTTTCTGTGGCCCTAAATGGCGTTTTTTGGAAGAGCACAACACAACCACAGTATTTAACCACTGAATCGCACAGCTATAGAAGTGCAGAGAATGCTATTCAAAAAAAATGTTGTTTTTTTTAGTATAGCACTGTACAATATATAGAAATAGTTTTTTTGTCACACACCTCCAGATGTGTATTTCACACTGCAAAATATTTTCTGTGGCCCTAAATGGCGTTTTTTGGAAGAGCACAACACAACCACAGTATTTAACCACTGAATCGCACAGCTATAGAAGTGCAGAGAATGCTATTCAAAAAAAATGTTGTTTTTTTTAGTCTAGCACTGTACAATATATAGAAATTGTTTATTTTACACACCTCCACATGTGTATTTCACACTGCAATTTATTTTCAGTGGCCCTAAATGGCGTTTTTTGGAAGAGCACAACACAACCACAGTATTTAACCACTGAATCGCACAGCTATAGAAGTGCAGAGAATGCTATTCAAAAAAAATGTTGTTTTTTTTAGTATAGCACTGTACAATATATAGAAATTGTTTTTTTCACACACCTCCAGATGTGTATTTCACACTGCAAAATATTTTCTGTGGCCCTAAATGGCGTTTTTTGCAAGAGCACAACAACCCCAACAGTATATAACCGCTGAATCGCACAGCTGCAGAGAATGCTATTCAAAAAAATTTTTTTTTTTTTTTTTAGTATAGCATAGTACAAGAAAAATATATAGAAATTGGTTATTTCACACAACTAGAGATATACACTGCAAAATATTTTTTTTGCCCAAAAATAGGTCTTTTTTGCGCACAACAAAGTGCCTTTTTTTTTTTTGCAACAGCACAATAAAGTGCCTTTTTTTTTTTTGGGGCCCAAAAATGGGTCTTTTTAGCAAAAGCACAATAAAGTGCCTTTTTTTTTTATTTTTTATTTTTTTTCTGCCCGAAATGGGTCTTTTAGCAACAGCACAATACAGCCACAGTATGGAATAGGTGTATCACTCAACGTAATGCAGTGCTGGTGCACTGAGCTTGCAACACAAACAGATAAACCTATGCAGATCGCTGAGCTATTATATCTCTCAATCTGGACTCCTATCTAAATCTCTCTCCCTGAAAGCACAAACAGGATCCTGCCCCTACAGTACACTACACTGTTTCTCTATCTTTTCTATCAGTAGATTGCAGAATCAGGACTAACTCCTATCATATAATTCTCTCCCTCACAGCAACAGCAGCCAGGATCCTTTCCCTACACTGTCTAAAAGCAGAGTGACGATCTGTGCTGTGTGCCTCTTGCTTATATAGAAGCTGGTCACATGCTGGGTCACATGTTGCACTGACCAATCACAGCCATGCCATTAGTAGGCATGGCTATGATGGCTTCTAAGGGCACACCAGCTAATCAAATGGTGATTGGCTGGCCCCTGAAGCATTTCTAACTGCGCCATTAAATTCCCGAATCCGAACCCGAACCCGGACTTTAGCGCAAAATCCGGGTCCGGGTCCGGGGTCGGGAAAACGCCAAAATTCGGTACGGACCCGAACTTTACAGTTCGGGTCCGCTCAACACTACTTCCCTCCCCTTTACCACCACAAATAATTCCCAACACAATACCCATCTGAACATCATTAACCTCACTCCTCATAGATTATCTGAGGATGAGTTTTCAGTTCTACAATTGGGCTTAGGTTTCTGTCCTATGGACTCTTTAAAAGTCACAGACACAATCAAGGACTTATACCTCTTTGCTTGCAACCTCACCTTTAAATTAATTTATGATAATGATCGTGCCAAGATTAATTTAGAGCGGGAGTTGGCTGAGCGCACGAAGCATTTCTCGATGGAGGAGTTCCGTGCGCTCCGCGACCTTATGCTCCTTTTATGATGAAGGTGGCATGGAAGATCTCCAGTCACCGACACCCACCATCACCCCCCCCCACTCCCAACCTCCACTATCTTACATCCACTCAAACCTTTTAGACTCCGTTCGCGGAAATTTCCAGACTTAATGACATGTCCCGCTATCTGGGCATTTGTACAGGCCACCATTCGTGATCTTAAAAGACAGAAATGGCAGACTATACCTTCCAACCTTACGCAGGGGCAGACCAAAGCCTTGAAAATGTTACAGAAATCTCCAGATCTGGTAATAAAAAACTCAGACAAAGGAGGGAACATTGTTCTAATGACACACGAGTTCTACCAGAACATGTGTCTCTCAATTCTCCAAAATGTCAATTGGTACTGTCCCATTTCTCATGCTGCCATTTCTTCTTTTTCCACACAACTGCATATCCTTTGCACTGAGGCCTTTCATTTGGGCCTCATTGAGAAGGATACTTTAGAATTTCTTCTCCCCAAATTTCCCCGTATACCCACCTTCTATGCCTTGCCTAAAACCCACAAAAATATAAGCAACCCCCCAGGCCGCCCTATTGTTTCTGGAATTGGATCCCTTACTGACAATGCCAGTAAGTTCGTTGACGCCTTTTTGATGCCGCACGTCAGCAGTTTGCCTTCTTATATCAAGGATACTTCTGACTTGCTGCGTCACATTGAGGGTATCCGGGTCCCCCCGGACGCCCTGCTCGTGGCCATAGATGTCGAGGCATTGTACTCGAGCATCCCCCACGAGCGGGGCGTCCGGGTGGCCGGTTCTTTTTTACACGAACAGGAGCGGACCTCTTGGCCACTCAATGAGTTCATCCTCGATCTGTTGTATTTCATTTTGACTAAAAATTATTTTCTCTTTAATGATCAACTTTTTTTACAAACACAGGGGGTTGCAATGGGGACTTCTTGCGCCCCCGCCTACGCCAATCTCTATTTGGGCGGGTGGGAGCGCTCTATCAATGCAGATGAACAATACACGGAAATGCTTGAGTATGCGTTGGTTTGGTATCGTTATATTGACGATCTTTTTCTGGTTTGGACGGGGACCAGTACACAATTAGAACAATTTATGGAATTACTAAATCGCAATGATTTCAACTTGACCTTTACAGTACATTTTGATGATACTCAGGTCCCATTCTTGGACCTGACTATCGTGAAACAACCAGACGGTACGTTAAGTACCAACCTTTATCGTAAACCAACTGCCGGTAATACTTTACTTTACGCCACCAGTGCCCATCCAAAGCCATTAATACGCAGTATCCCATTTGCGTAATATCTACGCATACGTAGAAATTGTGCTTCAGAAAGTGACTTTAAAATTCAAGCTAATGCTTTACGTGAACGGTTATTACTAAGAGGTTATTCTCGCTCCAACCTGAGAAAGGCCTATAATAAGGCCCGCCTTCGCTCCAGGCAATCTCTGCTTTACCCCCCCCCTAGACTGAAACCTATTCAAGACTCAGTCAGATTTGTTACTACCTTTTCGGGTCATCATCGCACACTTCGAAATATCCTCAATGAACACTGGCATTTGCTCACCGAACATAATACCTTGCAAAAACACCTTAGACCTTATCCAGAATTGGTGTTCCGCAGAGCTCACTCTTTACGGGACCGCCTAACTCAGAGTCACTACATTCCCTACAGTGTCCCGCCACAGGGACCCAACGGCACCTACCAATGTGGAGAATGTCCCCATTGCCCTTGGGTCCTGGAGGGCCGGAACTTTACTATCCCCAATTGGGGAGCATTTCCGCTCCTCTGCACATGCCAACTGTGGCACCAAGGGGGTTATTTACCTTATGGTGTGCTCTTGCAAGGCTTTTTACGTGGGTAAAACCATCAGAGAGTTCAGACAACGTATAGGAGATCACATATACTATTCTGGCAATGGGAAACTGACCACCATTGGACGACACATGGGTCTATACCACTGGTATGACCTATCTGCCGTGCGGTTTTTCGTCTTGGAAGTTGTTAAACCAAGCCCCAGGGGTGGCGATTGGGATAGAACTATCCTACAGAGGGAAACCCTGTGGATAGAACACCTCAATGCCACAACTCCCCCTGGAATTAATGAGATGAACTCCTATAAATCCTTTTTATAAGTTAATTTTATTATTCATTTATTCTTCCTCTCCCTTCCCCCTTCCCTTTTTCCTCTCCCTTCCCCCCTTCCTCTTTTCCCTTCCCCTTTTTTCCCCCCTTCCCCCTTCCCCCACCCCCCTCCCCCCCCTTTTTTCCCTCCGAAATATGGCCTATTTATAAGTCTATATCCAACCTAACCTGCCATCAATGTGACACATTCCTGTAAATGTTTTTCTTTCCAATCCCCTAAATTGTATATTGGTGATTTCCGTCAAACATATTGTTATCGATTGGTATCATTAATCATTTATTAAAAGCCCTATACTGCTATTACATGTACATTGTTACTGCATTACATTTCTATTGTTGTTTGGTCTTTGGCTGCTGACGTTACATGCGATGCGGCGGCTTCCTATTTTCACCCCATTGGCGGATCAGTTCTCTTCCTGGTCGGGATGACTACGTCATCCCGTACTTGCGTCGTTTGACCTGGCCCCACGGCCTTGGGTTAATTGACGCACACTTGCACGCCAGGTGTGCATAGTGCGGAAGGGATGACCCCGTGACGTCACGCGCCGCACGTCACTTGCGGCGCGTCTGACGGCGGGGTCGGGGAACACACATAAGTGGCTTGTTCGCAAGCCCTTGGTGTGAGTGGTGCACGCACACTCCCCCTGGAAAACCATATGTGAGGAACAGACATGCCGAGGTGAGTGCTCTATATAACAACAAGGCGCTTAGTGGCCTTTCAATCTGTCTTAAAATTGCTGTTTTTTATATGCAACTCTTTGGTTTCATATACAGCCTATAACCTTGTCCCTCTACCTCACCGGACTTTGGGCTCCAAATCTGGTCTATCATAACCCTCTGGCTGTCTAGATCCTCCTCAGGTTTTCCTCATTACTGCAATATGTTTGAATATTGGTAAAAGCCTATTACATGTGCTGGCTATACAGTCCAGTCTTTACCCCAAGCGCCCTAATTTCCCCTCCCCTTTCCCCCCCCCCCCCTTTCCTTCCCCTTCTCCTCTGGGTTCCTTGGTCTGTCTCCCCTTCCTTCCTCGTTTGTATCTGCTGGGCACAGTGGTTTGGTGCTTGTTGGTGTTTCCAGTACATTGGGGGTCGAGGTCGGCTCCTTCTGTATTAGAACTTTCCGTCCCCCCCCTTTCCCCTCTTTTCCCTTCCCCCCTCCCCCCCCTCCCTTCCTTTTCCCCCCTTTCTTCATCTTCCCTCTCCCTCTCAATTGTTTCTCCCTTCTCCAATTACCTCTTTCCCTCCCTCTTCCCCCTTCTTCTTTTTTCCTCCCCCATCCTTTCTCTCTTCCCCCCCCCTTTTTCCCCCCCCCCCTCTCCCCACGTTCCACTACCTCCCCCCCTTCCCCCTCCCCCCCTTCCTCCCCTTTTCCCTCCTTTTTGCGCCCCCCCTTCCCTTCCTTTCCTTTCCCTCGTTATCCCTTTCCTTCCCTACCTTCGTTTCCTTTTTTTCCCCTTCCCTCTCCCTTCCCCTCCTTTCCTCTCCCCTCCCCCCCTCCCCACTATCAGCACTGGGTGTCCCATGTCAAATTGGCTCAAATATAAACTATCTAACCCATATTATTTTAATCATTACTATTAGATTGTATCAATCTGCACCATATACGTTTATTCCCCCTCATCCGCCGCGGGGGGTTTACCTGGGCAGTCGCTGCACCTCTGAACGTCTCTACGGTGAGCAGTCCACAGACCTTGACTTTTTGATTATATTGTTGATATTAAATATGTTTTATATTTGTATTAACACACTGCTAGAGTATTTATCATGTATATTATGTTTTGTACAGACCCTCCTGAAGAAGCGTTTTTTTCTGCCGCGAAACCGGTTGAGGCTTGGCCTGCTCCACTTTGATAGATTGTATACGGCTGTTCTGTCACCGACTCATGCTGTTCTATACTGTGGGGTTTGGTCTTTGTTTGTTTTTTTAAACATTATTGTTTTCTTTGTTTATACACATCAATAAATATTTTTTTTATGTAATATTTGTATGTTGTCATATCAGTGCCTGAGAAAGTCCATCAAACCTTTAATCCTGAGTGACTATTAGGGGAAGATGACCCTAGCAACCACTACCCTATGTCTGATGGATTCCCCCTTCAGGCTTTATAACTAGCAAAAGTGTTCCCATTCCCAGCATGGGCAATGTTGAGAAATTCTTCAAGTGGGTAAGATGTGCAGTACAGGATTTAAGAGGTAATGACAGCACAAAATATGAAGATTAAAGAATTGTGGATGTTATGACTGCAGCAGTACATGCAGTAGAGGAGTGCAGAGGGTATGACAGCAAGCACAATGCAGTGGGTTTGATGCCAGGCAGAGGTGGCTCTCTAATTAGGCAAATAAGGCGGTCGCCTAAGGCCTCGCACTCACAGGGGCCTCGCGACTGCCTAATTGAAGAGCCGCCTCTGCTGACAACAATGCGCTGCGGCGTTAAGCTCCAGCCAGCAGCGGTTTAACATTTCCTGTGTGAGAGAACTGACACCAGCACTTTAAAGCTCTTAATATATGTAATTTTTACAGTTAATTTTTTTGTCGCTTGAATTATTTTTCCCATTATGGACATGAGTGGGGCCTCATATCTAGGTTTTGCCTAAGGCCTCACAAAGCCTAGAGCCGCCTCTGAATTGCCAGGTGCTACTGTATGTGCAGGAGAGGTTTGTGTAGGTTATGACAGTAGGCAGAATGTGCAGGAGAGGAATGTGGGGATATGATGGCAGGCAGTGTGTGCAGGAGAGAATGGCAGAGGGTATGAAACCAGGGTATGTGCATTAGAGGTGTGCTGATAGTATGTGGTATGTGCAGGAGATGAGTTTGTCTACGGGAAGTATATGCAGGAAAGGGGTGTGAAGGCAATGGTTGCAACAAGTGAGAGAGGCCATTAGGGCTGGTTCACACCACAATTACACAGGAACACTGTGTGTGTTCCAGTGTGATTGCTGTTTGTTTCCCTGCAGTACAATTTGCAGCTCATTCATTTGAATGGGCTAAAATCGCACTGGATCACACAAAAAGTAGTGCATGCACTACTTTTGAAAATTGTATCGCACCAAATCACATGGTACTGTAGCACCATGCAATCTGGTGCCCAAAAACACAGATCTGCATTTGGGTGCTGCTAACAGTGTATTGGTACCCACAGCAGATCGTAAAGGCAGTGTATTTGTAACGAGGTGTGGGAGACGCGCGCGGGATGTTCTGGTGTGAACCGCCCTTTACACTCTAGTCTAGTCTTTCTTACATTTAAAGTGGATTGTACAATCAGATTGCTTGTTCAGCTTCAACCTGGGTTCCCATTAGCGTGATCTAAGAGATTGCATGTGATTCGTACACGCACCCGCAGGTGCCGATCACATGCAATCTCTGAGCAATGCGAGTTCAGCAGTACAGTTCTATGGCTGAGCTTGCATTGGGTTTGTACAGAAATTAGTGCAGGGACTTGTTTTTCCCCACACTAGAATCGGATCGCATGGGTGTTCTAAACTATGCGATCTGATTCATGTGCGAGTTCACAGTTCGCACTGCGATCTGTGAACTTTGAACTTTGTCAATGACACCCGCAGGTGTTTGCACAAGGCAGTGTGAACTACCTGCGGGAGAAGAGCGGTGCGGGAACCGGCGCTGGAATCGCCCTGGCTCCCGCATCACACTAGTGTGAACCCAGGGTAAAGGAGAAGTCCAGCCTGGGCTTGTTTGGCTGGGCTTCTCCTAAGGGTCACAGGAGTGCAATAGGTTTTGCACTCCTGTGACCGGTGTTCAGCAGAGAGCGGTCTGAAGTCCGCTCTCTGCTGACGTCACGCAGATCAGACCAGGCAGCGCGTCATCACGACAGTGAAAGTCTGGATCCGCCAGGTGCCTGGACTGATGGCTGTCTCAGCCTCTCAGCGAGTCGCTGAGAGCCTGAGATGGCCACTCCTCGCCCCTCCACAGCTCAGCACTCCAGTGAGCATGGAGGAGCAGAGTGGATAGCTGCTGATTGACAGTCAGGCTGTAAGGCTCCATGCACACTGGGCCTAAAAAAAATGCCAGTTCCCTTGGAAGTAAAAAAAACGTAGAGCAAATACAGCATTTTTGTACATAGTTTAGGAGAGTTTAGCATTTTTTCTGCCAGTAAGCTCCAATCAGAAACGCAAACCAGAAGTTTTTTTTTCCTGCCTCT
This sequence comes from Rana muscosa, assembly GCA_029206835.1. Lineage (NCBI taxonomy): Eukaryota > Metazoa > Chordata > Amphibia > Anura > Ranidae > Rana > Rana muscosa. The sequence continues at coordinate 343,717,410 of CM055117.1, read as the reverse complement.
AAACGTTGAGCTTAAAATATGCCTGTAATCGTCCTAATGTGCATGGACACACAGGATAACATTGAGCTGCTTCTACAGGCAGAACACTAAACCGTAGAAGCAGTGTTTTTTAAGCCACTGTGTATGGAGCCTTAAGCCTCGTACACACGGTCGGACTTCCATCTGACTTTTCCGTGGATTTTTGTCCGAACGGAGTTGGCCGGGCACACCCATAGCATACACACCACAGGACTTTTCTGCAAACTTTCCCAAAACTTTTTGCAACATCACATGGTTTTTCTGCTCTTTTCTGCTCTTAACCGCCACCCTTTGGTCAACTTCTGCTATTGTTGGTTGATTTTAACATTAGTTGTTTTGTCCATCGGACAAAAGTCCTATGGTTTTCTGTACACACGGTAGGACTTTGCTCCATCGGACTTTTGTTGGGCAAAAGTTTGTCCGTTTGCAGACCCAACTTTTGTCCGATGAAAACAAAACCAAACGAAAAAAAGTTTGTCCGATGGAGCGTACACACGGTCGGATTGTTGGTCCAACTTGCTTAAAACGAAGTTTGTTGGGCAACAGTCTGACCGTGTGTACGGGGCTTAAGGCTCCTTTCACATGGAGCGGAGTCAGCTTTGATCAGCAGGGGATCTGTGATGTCACATCAGTGCCCGTTCAGTGGGCATGGGTGTATCCCTGTCAGCTCTATGGGTGGTTAGGTGTGAACGGACTCCGCTGTCCGTTTACATCAGTCTACCTCCAGTCTTCAAAAATGGAAAAAAAAAATTATTGCACCTGGACAAACCCAGAGTTAGGCGGGTTTAAATGGATGCAAGTCTGTTTACATCCATCTGTCCATGGTGCTTCATGGACCTTCTAATCAGGTCCACCTCAAAAACTGACAGGTGGACCTAAACTTAAAGCGGAGTTCCACCCAAAATTGGAACTATCGCTCATTTGTCTCCTCCTCCCTCCGGTGCCACCTTTGGCACCTTTCGGGGGGGTGGGGGGAGCGGATACCTCTTTGACAGGTATCCTGTCCCCACTTCCGCGAGACCGGACCGTGGCAAATTATGTCAGCAGCTCGGCTCCCTCATCCTGCCTCCTCCTTCCCCCGCTGCCAGGCCAGTAGGAGAGCACAGCAGTGCCATAATGCTGTACTGACGGGTTCCCTTACATGCAATGGCGGCGGCAGCACCCGACAGCTGATGGAAATATGAGCTGCGGTGCCGACATCGCTGGACTCCAGGACAGGTAAGTGTCCTATTATTAAAAGTCATCAGCTGCAGTATTTGTAGCTGCTGGCTTTTAATTTTTGCAGGGGTGGGCAGACCTCCTCTTTAATGCTTGTGTAAAAGGAACCTAAGATTTCTTTCTTTCAGCCCCCATGCATGCTAAACAGCTTGGAAAGTGGAATCTCTCATGCAAGCTATTGTATTCTGACAGCTGGTGCCTGCGGCTGTCCCAATACCCAAACAGTGTCTGCATTTGAAGGTTTTCGGTCTAGAGGCAAAATCATGAGTAAATTGCACTCTTCACCAGCAAGGCTGCAAATGCAAACTCAGAATTGTTATTTATCTGCAGGATTGTCAAGCTTACAATTTATGATAAAGTGAGAAGTGTGGAATCTGTATGTAGCGCCCTGCTCCCAATGACTGGGCGCTATGTAAAATTTAGTGGGTGTCTGAGCTGGTAGTTAGCTCAGACTCTGTAAATAATTATGCTAAATCAGCCTCTGTTCCGGCTATGGCTCTGTTGGAAGACTTCCCACTGTTTGCCTGCAGGTGGCGTTACCACCTCAGGCCAATGTGGAAGACTGACAAGCCAGAGTGCATTGGGTACCTTCCCCCGGGAACAGTTCAGTGGGCGTGGTCTACCCACTGAGCATGCTGGGGAAGGGTACTTAAGGGGCAGACGCCATGTTTTGGGGTCGGTCCTTCGTCCCCTCGCGGCCCCCCTGGCATGGGGAGTGTGTTGTGTGATTTTTGGCCTCGGGACCATGTTGGTCCGAGGCTGAAACTCTACCAAGTAGTCCCAGTTATGCTGACTGGGGCCTACACCTTGAAGGTGATCATGTGCTGTCCGTCCTGCGGGAGGAAGCCACTCAATGGAGGAAACCAGGGGAGGACCTGTCCTGGAAAAGACCAAGAGGAAGGCTGGTGTCTTGAGGAGGGCCTGGTAATTCTATTGGAGGATGCACCGTAGCTAAAGTTCACTTTGCAGTCTGCTGGGTCGGCTTAAAGACTCTTGACTGTTTGGCTGGAAGTTCAGCTGTTAAGTCCTGTGGCAGAGGATCCTGGATTATCCAATTTTGTGCACAACCAGTCTGTGGCAGAGACTGGTCCTGATCATTGTCCGTGCATCATTCCGGCTGCTAGGCCGGGTGAGAGGGGCCTATCCGGGTGAGCAATACCCACTCCAGGAAGAGTGGTGAATGACTGTATAGTTGAGCAGTTTTTTTTCCTAGTGATCTGTACTGTGTGCCTGAACCTACCCCTTCCCTTAAACCTTCTACTATTCTTCAAATGTTTTATGCAAAGGAAAATAAAACCTAACAGCTTAAGGTTTTACATCTTGTGTGGACATTGGAGTTCTTACAGACTTTCTTCCCCTAGACAACAAATACTGAGGTAAGGTGCAAGGCCCAAATTTAAACCAGCAGCTCCTACGGGGGTGTGCTACATGTAAATAGTTTCACTTGTTCCTTGAATTAAGTGGAGCCAGTTATGGTAATTTGGCATGTTCTATCAAAATTTCCTGAAGAGGCTCCTTCTGGATTTTTCCAAACATATTCAATTGAGAGAGACTCTTATTAAACCCATAACCACTGAGCTTGTGTTTTACAGCTATCTTCTATGTTCCTAGGCATCCCTTTGAAAGTGTTTGTGTTCATGGCCAGGCAAAGGTGTGTGCAGCCATGCTTGGCTTTAAAAACTTTTAGGGCTCTTTCACATGGATGGCTGAGCCCGTTCAACATAATTGCTGGCATATTTCCTCTGCCCATGAGGCCCAGGTGCTGCGTATAGCCTGTCACTGACATGAATGGTTGTGTGCTTAAAAATCGTGATGGTGACTGCGCTGTAGTGAATCAGATTGGGTAGAGTGAGGGGGGAGGAAAATGAGTGAAAATCAAAGGGGATTGGCAAAAGAGGAGTGTGGGAAGGGGGCGGGGGGGTAGGGGAAGGAGAGGGAAAATGGGGGACAGGATGGGTGAGTAATTAGCTAATACTTAGCTGAATAACAGTAGTGTGCAATATGCACAGTGACACAAATGTACGTGCACTGGTATAGGGCTGATCAGTGAAAAAACAGATAATGAAAAAGTGTGTAACAAAGTGGATGATAAACAGTTATATAACATATAAAACCAATATCTCAAAGGTCCAGTGTTGTGCAACACGTGTTTAAAAATAATAAAAAATTATTAAATCACTAAAACATATTTGTGGTCCACAAACATTATCCATAAATGGGATAAATAGGATGCATGGAATACACACAATCAGTGCATAAGTGAACTAAACTAATATAGGAGAAAAGTCCCAAATAAATCCTAATAGTGACTTCCTGATAATTCCAAAATTCTTATTCTCAATAAATGGTATATGGATAAGTCATATGTATATAGAGTCCTGTCACCAATGGTGTGCTTGAAAGATATCCTGTAACGTCCACCCAGTGTTCACAACCAGCTTACCTCCCTGTTATGGGGGGGCAGTATGCAGCAGATCTCTGTAGTGAAGGGGGGTATCTCGTCCTTATAGCATGGTCTTTGTGGCACAGTTACTCATTGGAATGCATATGAAAAAACATAAACAGTGAACACATCAATAGCGCAACTTTGTGAGTGCAGCAAGGTGGATAAGCTGGTGCATAAATTCACACACTCACTTGTAAACGAGTGAGCGTGGGCCTCAATCCAAACGAACACCGCGCTCGTGCCAGTGGAAAGAAGTGTGGCGTCTATGGTGCGATCGATGCAACCCTCAGGTGTCAGCAGCGGCAGTCACAAAGTTGAAATTTGGAAAAATAAAGGAAGGAAATATGGTGTGGGTCTGTAACCACTATGGGCATTTAATGGTACTCAAGTAAAAAAGACTCACATTTGGAAGTACAAACAGGGTGTTGAATCCTTACGAGCGGCGAGCTCGTCTCCTCTCAGTTCTGCTGGCGGTGTGTCTGTGCTACGTCCTAGAAGGACGTCCACATGGATGGCTGAGCCCGTTCAACCTAATTGCTGGCATATTTCCTCTGCCATGAGGCCCAGGTGCTGCGTATAGCCTGTCACTGACATGAATGGTTGTGTGCTGCTACGCTTGTGTATACAGCAGTATCATTAAAAACACAAGTACAGCATGCAGGCGTATGCAAAAAATATACACAAGTACATCAGCGCACAGCCATTCATGATGGTGGCAGGCTGTACAGTACACCCTGGGCAGAGGAAATATGCTGGAAAGTATGTTGAATGAACTCAAGTGCCAAAGTCCTCTCTATACCTATTGTAGTGCTACCCCCAGTTAAGAGAGCCGCTGGTTTGATTTCGGGCCCTGAGTACAGCTCCACCAACCCCCGGCAATCTTGTCTAGTCTCCCATGGCACAGTTAGTCTAGGGATGGTATCTATTACAATCTCTACCTGATTATACACACACCCCAATTCTCTGGAGATATAAGCACTATGTGCAATGATAACACAGTGATAACAAGTGGCAAAGTATAATGGTTTTACTTTAGTTTAAAAGGCACAGATTAAAACATAACAGATAACTTGCTTACAGAGCCCTGCAGCAATAGATATAGCATACACTAATAGCACAGCGCGGTAATCCACCACGCGCGGCTATTAGTATCTACGCGCCCTGTGGCGCACTAAACAATATTCTATCTCCCCTCCCTGGTCAGGCCTGACACAGAATTAAACTCAGTCTTTTGAATTAGGATTTCTTCGCATGCAAACTTGAAATGGTGGTGCACATTCAGGAACAATTTTGTAATCCACAAAGTAGGTAACCACAAAGAACACTATGCTGGAGACCCTTTAACTCTGTCCTGCTACCGGTCTCCAGCGGAACAGCAAACAAATGATCAGTGGGCCAAGGCAGTCTATAGGCCTAAACACAGTACAGCCTATTGAATTGAGCAGGTGCTCGCTCACCACTCCGGACGCGATCCCAGTCTGGGACTTCCACCTGCTGTGTCTCCGCACACAACGTCTGCAACGATCGGGTCCCCGATCCAACTGATGTCCGCAGGAAACAAAGTCAGATGCCACCCAGGATATGTAGTGGGGTGGAAGGCTCTTCGGAAGTTGCGCAAGGCCCCAGGCTTCAGGCCCTGCACTCCAGCAGATCCGCACAGGAAGACCAGTCAGCAGCCGCGCGGTGTCCAAAAGAGACCGAGCTCTCCCCGCCTCCTCCTTTTATCTCCCTCCCACAAGTCTCTGCGGTGGCAACATTGCACCCTGGGTGCCGAACGGGACTTTGGGAAATGCAGTTCCGGGAGTCTTAAAGGAGACCCCGCTACACTATCTTTAATAAAAGTACAAGAACTACTAATAATTACATCATGTAATGTTCTTGGTAGCTATGACTATATGAGCGATATGGTATGTAGTCATACACATTTATTTTGTCCTTACTGCCTTGCCAGCCATGTTAACATCTTGAACAAAGATTGTACATTCAGTACTCCTAGTGTTGTACTTTGTACTAGAGAAGTCCATATGCTGCATAAGGGATGAACTATGCTCCACTAAACCAAATAATAAACATATGCCAAAATCAGGGGTTATTTCTAGCGTGACATGCCATATGTACTTTTTTAATTTTTAAATAAAGGAATAGACCACTAATTTTGTTACTGCTCTCTGTTAGAAAGGACACACAAAGGGGTTGATGTGTGTTTTGTAGTTTAGGATAATACAGCAGACTAATACCATTGGGCTGTACACCTCATTCTAGGCTTACAGAACATAAAAAATTAAGATCCAAATGGGTTCAGGCAGTTTTTAGCATGGTCTGTTCTGTTATGGGGATCAAACAGGTACCGTGCGCAGTGTAAGAGTGGAACTGACAAAACAAGTACTGAATTATAAGGGTAGACAGGAAAAATGTGACCTGGCACAACCACCGTGACAGATGCCTGATGAAGAAGCACACATGCCTCAATCGCAAGCTCGACCAAGCCTCCCGTCCATCACTGCTGACGTGCATGTTGTGTGACCGTCTTCAGCCCCTGGAACCACCGGAGCCGCCGGGAACTGCTGACCACCACCGCTGCCCAGCTGGACTACAGGAGCCCAAGCTACTTATGCCATGCACATAATATCTCACTAAAATGTGAGTTGATCTTACTTTTATTAAACATTGAACTTTAACTGACATACTGCACTCATGCCTCGTACACACGACCGGTTTTTGCGACGGGAAAACTGCCATGTTTGCTTTTTGTCAGGAAAACCGGCCGTGTGTATGCTCCATAGCAGTTTTCCCGACGAGAAAACTGCCCGCCAAAAAATTAGAACGAGCTCTCTTTTTTCCTGTCGTGGTTCCCGGCAGTCTTTTTCCCGTCGCGAAAACCGCTCGTGTGTATGCTTTTCCGAGGAGGAAAAAAAGGGCATGCTCGTAATCAAGTATGAGACGGAAGCGCTCGTTCAGGTAAAACTAGCATTCATAATGGAGATAGCACATATGTCAGCATTCTAAACAGCAGAAAACGATCTGAAAGCACGAAGACTGAAAAGCGCGAATCGTCTCTCACCAAACTTTTACTAACACGAGGATCAGCAAAAGCAGCCCAAAGGGTGGCACCATTTGAATGGAACTTCCTCTTTATAGTCCCGTCGTACGCGTTGTACGTCACCGCGCTTTGGTTGGGCGGGATTTGGCATGAACGTCTGTATGCAAGGCAGCCTGGAGAGGAATCAAGTCGGGAAAAACGTAGTTTTTTTTCCTGACAGGAAAACCGGTCATGTGTATGAGGCATCAGAGTGGCGCAGCTCCTCTCTCTCTCGCTCTCACCCATATCCAGAGTCGCTTCTGCTCTCTGCAGCTGGCTGTCCACGCTAATACAGACCAGAACCCCTAAACCCTGGTCTGGTCGGGGGCGTGAAAGAGAGAGGACGTGTGACCGCTGAGCTCCGCTCCTACCTGCATCCTGACTCTTCTTCCAGCGCAGATTCCTTCTTACAGCTGCCGCCTGTCTGACACCCTGGGGCGGAAGAGGGCACTCGGCACCCCAAGGCCACCTCATCTGTCTCCGGGTAAGCTCCACTTGTCCTCGGCGGCTGGTGACCGGTCCGCGGCCGCCATCTTGCCCACGAGGCCCAATACTCCTGCCATGTCAGCCAGCTGCCCCGTCCCACCACGATCCGTCTCCATCCCAAGCTGCCTCGCATGCCGAGCTCCTGGCAGCCATCAAGGAGGGCCAAGACTCGGTGATGGTCAAGATAGACCACCTAGTGGCGGACGTCAGTCTGATCCGCCATGACATGGACAAATTTAGGGCCCGGTTCACCGAGGCAGAAGGCCGCATTTCCCAGCTGGAAGATACCACCAGGGCAGATTCCAAGGAGCTCCATGCCTTACAGCTGCAGGTCAAAGCCCTGCAGGACAAGTCCATAGACACAGAGAATAGGCTCAGGAGGAATAACATCCGTGTCCTGGGCCTCCCTGAGAAGGCAGGGGGCCTGAGGCCTGCAGAATTCACAGAGGCCTTCCTGATCTCACTCCTGGATTTACCTCCCATGCCGCCTACGTTTGTGGTGGAAAGGGCTCATAGAGTCCCCCCTACTCCTCCGGCCCCGGTACCCCTCCTAGGCCCTTTTTGCTCCGGCTGCCAGGGATCAGATCTTGGCGGCTGCCAGGGAGAAAGGTGACCTGGATTACAATGGCGCTCGCATCATGCTTTTCCCTGACTACTCCCCAGAGGTCCAGCATCGCTGCCGTACCTTTACCGAGGTGAGGAAGCATCTGAGAGATAAAGGCCTCAAGTTCAGTCTACTATACCCCAGAAAACTTTGTGTAATTGATGGTGACCGAACATGATTCTTCACGGATCCGAAGGCGGCAATGTCCTGGTTGGATGGCCGTTAGCAGACCTTCCTCGCCGCAAGTATTTGGCTTGTTACACTGAAAGTTGCCCCCTGCTTTTGTCACTGTTTCTTATCCTTGGGGTTGTTTAAACTCTCATTTATCCCGGGGGGCCATGGCTGTTCCCATCCCCCTCCCTTATTGCTGGATTACATGGTGTGTAGCTCACATTCCTCTGGGGGATAGATCCCTGGCCTCTGTGACTGTCCTCCGTTTGTCTTTCCGGTTCCAGCGGGTCAGACTGTATTTGCATTGTGGAATCTTGCCAGGTTTTACTGCAGGAGTAGATTTGCTCAGTGCTCTGTTCTGGACAGACACCACTTCACCACCAAAGTCCGGGACTGCTACCCCCCCCCCCCCCCCGTTAGCCGGGGGCCATTGCCTGCACCCTCCTGCACATTTCCTGGTCTCGGACACTGACCGCAGGGTCACCCACATTAAGACGCTGTCCGGTTGCAGAGTGAGTGCCCTGACACCGGCCGTGTAGGGGCCCTAGTTCAGGGCTCATTTACACCTTCTAATCCACAGGTTCTGTTTGGGAAATGAAACTATTTCCAGCCCCCTGCCCATTTGGCAGTGGGATGGGACATAGTAGGAAAGGCACCTGGTGCCTGGGAAGTTTACTGTTAGTTGTGATTTTTTTTGTCTGTTGTTTTTTTTTTTCATTTTTGTTTAGTTTTTGTAGTGTGCTCAAGTGCTGTCAATGGTCAATGCAATGCAACGGTGGTTTTGATGCTCCTGAGGTCTACTAGGGTGAGTCTAACTTGTCTGTTTTATTTTAACCCCCCTCTGCCTAATGGCTGACCGCCCACCTCCCTGCTTCACCATCCTCTCCTGGAACGTCAGGGGCCTCAACTCCAAATTTAAACGTGCCCTCCTATTTTAATATTTTAAATCTCACTCAGCTTATCCTTCTCCAAGAGACCCACCTTATGGGCAGCAAAATCCTGACTCTTAAAAAAACATGGATCCAGCAAGCGATACACGCTACGTACTCTACGTATGCTAGGGGTGTGTCGATCCTTATCCACAAAAACGTTCCCTGTGTAATTGAGGATGTCCGTACTGATCCACTGGGCAAATTTTGTGATTTTAGTGTTCACATTGTGGTCGCAAAGATATATTGTTTTTAATCTGTACATTCCTCCCCCATTTTCATCTGGTTTACTGTATGATGTGCTAGAAAGAGTTACACCGTTTTGTCCTGGTCGGGTTCTGGTGATGGGTGATTTCAATGCCACTCTATCGCCGGACCTGGACAGGCCCTCGCTGTCCAAGGAACAATGCCTGGACCTGTGCGCCTGGGCCGAGGTGTTGGGTCTGGTGGAAATCTGGAGGTGGACAAGCACCCAGCCACAAGGGCCTATTCATGCTTTTCAGCATCGTACAAGACCTGATCGCGGATTGATTTGGCATTCTCCAACCCTGCACTGTTAGCGGATGTGTTGGAGGCGGCTTATCTTCCTAGCGGCCTATCTGATCATAGCCCCCTGGCAGTGGTTCTCCGCTCTCCGGCCTCCCGGAGTGCTGCACTCTGGAGATTGGGCGCTCAGTGGGTCTCCCATCCAGATCTTTCTGAGAAGCTGCCGCCCCTGCTGGCTGAGTTCTGAGAACAAAACGTAGGCTCCTCTTCCCCTGACATTACCTGGGATGCATTTAAGGCATACACTAGGGGACAATACATCTCTTCCATTGCAAGTGTCAAATAACAACACTCGGCTACATCTCTAACATTGGAGCAAAAGGTTACTGAGCATACGGACGTATACAGTAAGGACCCCACCCCGGTTCACTTTGATCTGCTCATGGCGGCTCAGAGGGAATTACAGTTACACCTGACGGAGGTCACACGACTTAAAACATACAGGGGCAAACAGAGGGTTTTTGAACAGGGGGATTGGAATGGCCGTCTTTTGGCCATGATGGCCCAACACGACCAGCCTCTCTCTCTGGTGTCAACTTTACAGACCCCGGGGGGAGGGACGGCGTCCTCCCCCTCGGACATCCTACAGACTTTCAGCGCTTTTTACAAAACTCTGTACTCCACCAGTCTGTCCTCAGATTTCCAGCCTGAGATGCTAAGTGACCTACTGGACCCGTTGGCGCTTGGCTGGCTCTCTGACCATGAGAGGGAGACGCTGGTTCAAGCGTTCACGGCCCTGGAGATTCAAAACGCCATCCAGTCCTTTCCCCCTGGCAAAGCTCCCGGACCGGACGGACTCCCGATGGACTTCTATAGGGCACACATGGGCCTACTGACCCCCTGCTAGCACAGCTGTATACCACATGTTTGGCTGATGGCAGCCTACCTGCATCTATGTACCATGCCTATTTGACGCTGATTTAAAAGCCCCCTAGGGACCCCACCTCCTGTGCCTCATACAGACCCATAGCACTTCTCAATACTGACTTTAAGATTCTAACTAAGCTCCTGGCCCTTAGATTATAACCCATGCTACCCTCGGTGATAAATCCAGACCAGACGGGTTTCATGCCCCGGAGATCTACAGGTGTCAATTTACGGCAACTTTTTACTAACATTCATACCCAACATCTCAACATGGGCTCACGGGCGGTGGCTTCCCTAGATGTAGAAAAGGCCTTTAATACGGTTGAGTGGCCCTTCTTGTGGGAAACGTTGCACAGAATGGGCTTTTCTATGTTATTCATTAAATGGCTCCAGGTGATTTACAAATGTCCCACTTCCTCGGTGCGTATGGGTGGGGGGCTATCAGTCCCCTTTAGACTTTTTAGAGGGACTAGACAGGGCTGCCCTCTATCTCCGGCTTTGTTTGCCCTTGCTATTGAACCGGTGGCAGAGGCATTACACACTAACCGCACATTAAAGGTCTCCGAGTGGGGCTGCTGGAGGAGAGGGTAGCCTTGTACACAGACGATATGCTGCTTTTCCTTAATGATGCTGGTCCATCGTTACAGGGAGCATTGTCGGTTCTAGACACCTTTGCTGACGTCACTGGGCTCAGGGTAATTTGTCCATATCCCTCCTCTTCCCGATTGACCATGCGGCCATTTCCACCTCCCCACCTGGGAATCCCCTTCGCTGGGTGGAGTCTTTCAAATATTTGGGGGTGCACATCTCCACCTCAGCCTCTGACTTTATACCGCTGAACCTGGCCTCGGTGCTCCTGGAAGCCCAATCTACACTCAAAACATGGAGTAACCTGCCCCTTTCCGTTTGGGGGCGAGTGAACCTCATTAAAATGAAGATTGTTCCTAAGCTTACATACCTTTTCCACCATTCCCCACAATGGGTGCCCAAGTCCTTTTTCCAGAAATTTAACCAAATTTTCTCTTCCTTTATTTGGGGCCCATCACCGCCCAGATACAGGCTTACAACTTTAATGAGACCACAAATGCAGGGTGGCATGGCATTTCCAGACTGCTACAAGTACTACCTGGCCGCGCAGTTGGTGACCGCGGCGTGGTGGTTGCGGCCGGACAGGACGAACTCGTCCACTGTGCTTGAAGCTACAGTGGTGAGTTCGCTGGAAGCCCTCCAATTTCTACTATTCCGGGGTCCCCGAGCTCCTTACTCGTTAACCCCCTCCATGCGCACCACCCTGCGAGCATGGAGAGCTGGCCTGGCCATTGAAAAATGCAAAACGTATGAGATCTCCCCAAATGCCCCAATCTGGTTGAACCCTAGCCTGTCACACATTTACAAACTTCTGGACCCCTACGCGTGGACAAAACACGGTGTCAAGATCATATCACACATAGTCTCACAAAATGCCCTACTTCCCTTTTCCGACCTCTCCTCCACTTTCAATTTGCCTGACCACTACCTCTTTAGATATCATCAGCTGTCCCATGCATTTGCGGCACAGTTCCCGCACTCCTCCTGTATCGTGGCCCAGTCGGAGCTGGAGAGAACACTGAGGTTTAGTTGTGAAGAGAAGCCCACGTCACATTTGTACTCGTACCTGCTTATTGTGTCTCTCCCGCCCCTTGACAGGCTGTGGTCCAGCTGGCAAAGGGACATTCCCACTCTAGACACAGATGACTGGGATGATGTCTGGAATCTACCTTTTAGATCCCTGGTCTCTATCCGCAACAGATTGGTGCAATATAAGATTGTCCACAGGGCATATTTTACTCCGCATAGACTTCACAAGATGGACCCCGCGGACTCGTCGGAGTGCTGGAGGTGTGGCGTCTCCCCTGGCGACTTCACCCACATTTTCTGGCAGTGCCCCGGGGTCCAACAGTACTGGGTGATGGTATTGGACCTAATTAACAAGGTAGCTTCGGACAATATTCCACTGAAGATGGAGGTGTGTCTCTTGGGAATTATTGAAACCATTGTCCCGACATCCGCTAAACGTGTCTTGGTCAGCCTTTTGCTCTTCTATGCTCGCAAGAATATTGCCATGCATTGGAAAAAGCCCACTCCCCCATCCTTGATACAGTGGAAACGCTTGGTGAACACCAGCCTTCCCCTGTATAAGGACACTTACGCTAACAGAGGCTGTTTGCTGAAATACGATAAGGTCTGGCGTACTTGGTTGGCGGAACCTGAAACTGCTGGCTGAATTGGAGTACATGTTGTCTAGGTTGGAGGCCTTGACCCATACCATGACACATCTTTGTGAATTATCGGCCTGCCCCCCTTTTCGTATGGGTGGTCCCGTTGGGCGCTATACATGTATAATTTTCAGCTGTACTTGGATAAATATTGGATGCACTCTAGATATGTCATATGATATGAGGCCATGTATGTTTTGCTATGTTATACTACCTATAATTGCTTTTCTTATTGTGCGATAAGCGCTTGAGCAATGTTTCTTTATTTTGTTTTTGTCTGTTTTTGTGTTTAAATCTTCAATAAAAACAAATAATAAAAAAAAAAACCCTGGTCTGGTCTCAGCAGTAAATTAACTTTGCCTACTGGCACACCTGGACCTTGGAACTATTTCCATTATGCACTAGCTGTGTTTCTAGCTACATACAGTGTACATAGTTACATAGTAGGTGAGGTTGAAAAAAGACAAGTCCATCAAGTCCAACCTATGTGTGTGATTATATGTCAGTATTACATTGTATATCCCTGTATGTTGCAGCCGTTTAAGTGCTTATCTAATAGTTTTTAGAAATTGTGGTCATAGTTTTCACTGGAAATGCGATACCCTAACTACCAAGGCCTGAGGTGTGCCTTGGCCTAGCTGGTCAGTACACCTAAAAGAGGGCATACCCTGAATGTATGAAGAAGAAGAACGATGTATAAGTATGTGAAAATAGGGGGAATGGGTGGGTGGGAACCAGCCAGAGGAGGAGGGATAAATACCCCTCAGACTCCTCCCACAAATGCAGGGTAGCCTCCGGCCAGCCTTCTTACTTGTGGTTAGAGTCTTCACTGGAAATGCGATACCCTAACTACCAAGGCCTGAGGTGTGCCTTGGTCTAGCTGGTCAGTATGCCAAAAAGAGGGCAAAAAGACACAAAAGTAGGTGTGGTGAGAAAGCTTGATGAAGGGTAGGTAACAATCCTACGTGTCTTATTAAACTCCCTTTCGCAAAAAAGTTTTATTCCTATTGTATGGTGTTTGTAAATTGAAATCATATCCCCTCTCAAGTGTCTCTTCTCCAGAGAGAATAAGTTCAGTGCTCGCAAACTTTCTTCATAACTAATATCCTCCAGACCCTTTATTAGCTTTGTTACCCTTCTTTGTACTCTCTCCATTTGCAGTACATCCTTCCTGAGGACTGGTGCCCAGAACTGGACAGCATAATCCAGGTAAGGCCGGACCAAAGTCTTGTAGAGTGGGAGAATTATCGCTTTATCCCTGGAGTTAAACCCCTTTTTAATGCATGCCAATATTCAGTTTGCTTTTTTAGAAGCAGCTACTAGGACCCCCAGGTCCTTTTCCATCCTAGATTCCCCCAGAGGTTCACCCCTTAGTGAATAGATTGCATTCATATTTTTGCCACCAAATGCATTATTTTACATTTTTCTACATTAAACCTCATTTGCCATGCAGTTGCACACCCCGTTAATTTGTTCAGTTCTTCTTGCAAGGTTTCCACATCCTGTGGAGAAGTTATTGCCCTGCTTAGCTTAGTGTCGTCCGCAAATACAGAGTTTACCCCAACCTCCAGGTCGTTTATGAACAAATTAAACAGGATTGGTCCCAGCACAGAACCCTGGGAGACCCCACTTCCTAGCCCTGACCATTTGAGTATTCCCCATTTATCACCACCCTCTGAACTCAACCTTGTAGCCAGTTTCCAATCCATGTACTCACCCTATTGTCCATGCCACTGTTTATGGGGAACTGTGTCAAATACTTTTGCAAAATCCAGATACACCACATCTATGGAGCTTCTTTATCTAGATGGCAGCTCACCTTCTCATAGAAGGCTAATAGACTGGTTTGGCAAGAACGATTCTTCCTGAATCTAATTACTGCTAATGATACTGTTTTCATTACTAAAATCTTGTATATAGTCCCTTATCTCCCCCTCCAAGAGCTTGCATACTATTGATGTTAGGCTAACTGGTCTGTAATTCCCAGGGATGTATTTTGGCCCTTTTTTAAATATTAGTGCTACATTGGCTTTTCTCTAATCAGCTGATACCATTCCAGTCAGTAGACTGTCCGTAAAAATTAGGAACAATGGTCTGGAAATAACTTGACTGAATATCCTAAGTACCCTCGAGTGCAAGCCATGTGGTCCTGGTGATTTATTAATGTTAAGTTTCCCAAGTCTATTTCTAATTGTGTCCTCTGTTAGCAATGAAGGTGCTTCCTGTGATGTGTCATGAGGACAAACACTGCAGTTTTGGTTACTGAAGCCCCCGATTCCCTCGTGAAGACTGAGGAGAAGAATGAATTCAATACCTTTGCCATCTCCCCATCCTTTGTAACCAGATGTCCTTCCTCATTCTTTATGGGGCCAATATGGTCTGTCCTCCCTAGCGCTTCATCTTTTTTCACTTTAATCTCTGCACCGTGACAGGCCTACATCCCTATTGTATACCATACAGAAAGAACAGTGGTCTTTTGGACTTTAAATGAGGCATGTCATGAAAAAGAATACATAAATTATAAATAAAGCTGATATTTATTGAACAAACAATATTTAGACATTCCATGATCATCCATAGTATAGTTTCAAAAAAGGTAAAGCTAGTAGAGAGCTGACATCTAAAAAATGTATATGAGTAAAATAAATTCATCTTGCACTGGTACATAATGGTATATACATACACAATTGCATGGTAAGCATAAAAAGTAAAAGACACAAATCTCTTGACAGCTTTATAAACTCAACGCGTTTCGTGGAGCTTGTCCATTTATCAGGAGTATGGTACAAGAGATATCTATGAATGTAAGTAAAAAAACGTTTTTTAATAATGACAAAATTCAGATTCAAATGGGTTCAGGCAGTTTTAGCATGGTCTGTTCTGGGGATCAAATAGGCACCTTGCACAGTGTAATGGCCCGTACACACGATCCGAAAATCAGAAGACAGATCGTCCTTTTTTTGCATGCTAGTCGCATATCAAAAATGGAGAGTTTACTAAAGTTACGAAAATTCTCGTACGACAGAATAAAAAATCGGAAGTGATGTCATGTGTTGTAGTGTTGTAGTATTGTGTTTTTGAACAACAACTGTACTGATTAAACGAAAATCGTACGATCTGGTATCATACGAGAAATTTTTTGTACTTGTCCCATCGGATAATATTGGATGAACTGTCGTGATCGGCTCTCAAAAGCTCTCTACTAACGATCCAATTATCGTACGATCATGTCGAAAGCGGTATTTTTTGTCCGATTTTCGGATCGTACAACCCATAAGAGTGGAACTGACAAAACAAGTACTGAATTATAGGGGGACCTTTTTTTTTAGGAATTATAATAGTTAAAATATGTGACTCACAAACTATATGGACTGAGTCCAGAAAATGTTACAGTATTATCCTGTTCTCTGGGCAGGGCTAGATTTCTATTGCTGACATGTCTTAGGTTCCAAAACACGATAAAAGAATATTACATTCCAAGAGACTGGGAAAGCAGTACTGAAGAGACATGAAGTTTGTCTCTCTTTCCAGCCAGAACCAGTACTTTGCAATACTGAGCCTTGTTTCTGACAGAGGAATTTGTTCCCTGTTATGTTGTTACTTTCTTTTCCAGTAAAATAAAATCATAAGAATGGAGAGTCTGTTGAACAAGAGCAGTGCACATGTGCCAGGAACATGTTCTACTGATCCATGGAGCAGAGCAGCTTTCTATATTTGTTAAGTTCTGCGTGCTGGTATGTGTGCCTTATTATATTCTTTCAACTTTGCAGGCATGTTGCGTCATAAATCAAACACTAAACTTGACAATTGATTCCATGGAACAGAAATGCCACATTTTCTCTGTTCCTGGTACAAAAACATGCAGGGCCCCAAAGAAGGTGACATCATCACTGTGTTTAGTGAGCAATAATATCATCATGCTTTAGGCATGACCCTGACATGACTTAGGAGAGGCCCCAAATGTTCATACAGGGATCCGAATGACCAGTCATTGTAGAAAATTTTTGGTTCTAAACATTGACAGCATCACATACTCTTTGCTTTTTCTTGAGGCCAAATAGAACACACGTCTTTCAGTATTTCTTAATTTTTAATAGAAAAAAGGTTATTTCTGGAGAATAAAACACAATAGTCTATTGTTGAGATAAAATAGGATTTTTTGCTCACCGTAAAATCCTTTTCTCTGAGTCCATGGACCGACACAGCCTCTCTATTGACAAAGTGGGTATTATCCGTTAATTAGGAGTGACTAGGCAGAAAACTTGTAAAAAGTGTTGCATCACACCCTCTACAGTACCGCCCAGGGGGCGGACCCTCTGGGTATATCACCTCAGTCTGCATCTCGCAGATCAGTTCGTCAAAAAGCAGTACAAACTTAAAAGGAGGGGTGGGTGCTGTGTCGGTCCATGGACTCAGAGAAAAGGATTTTACGGTGAGTAAAAAATCCTATTTACTCTTTCGTCCATGGACCGACACAGCCTCTCTATTGACAAAGTGGGACGTCCCAAAGCAGTGTCAGAGAAAAAAACGAGGGGTGGTAACAGCAAAAAAATAAACTTCACCCCAAACACAAAACAGCACTCCTCCAACGGAGGAGTTGCAACTCTAAACAGCTGCTTGCAAAACCTTGCGGCCAGGAGAGGCATCTGAAGATGCACCTACATCAACTTTGTAGAATTTTGTGAAAGTGTGAGCGGACGACCACGTCGCCGCTTTACATAATTGGGAAACAGACGCTTGATGTCGGAAAGCCCAAGAGGCACATATTGCCCTGGTTGAATGTGCCGTGACCGGAAAGGGGGGCGCTTGACCCTTTAAGGCGTAAGCCTGGATTACTATCTGTCGGATCCACCTAGAGATGGTGGCCGACGAGACTGCTTGGCCCTTCTTGAGACAAGCCACCGAAACAAACAGTGAGTCTGACTTCCGGAACAGAGAAGTAGCAGATAGGTATACTCTCAAAGCCCGGACAACGTCCAAGGAATGCAATGCCGACTCCTTAGGATTCGACGGGTGAGGACACAAGGATAGAAGTACAATGTCTTCGTTGAGATGAAAAGCCGAAACGACCTTCGGAAGAAAGGAAGGCTGCGGCCGCAGCACCACCTTATCCTTGTGGAAAATCAAATAGGACAAGGCTGCCAGCTCAGAGACTCGTCTACAGCAAAAAAATATATATTTTTCCCCCGGACCAATGGGCCCGAAGGGAGCCATGTCCTACTCTTTGCTAGACAGACAAAAACTGATCTGCGAGATGCAGACTGAGGTGATATACCCAGAGGGTCCGCCCCCTGGGCGGTACTGTAGAGGGTGTGATGCAACACTTTTTACACGTTTTTTACAAGTTTTCTGCCTAGTCACTCCTAATTAACGGATAATACCCACTTTGTCAATAGAGAGGCTGTGTCGGTCCATGGACGAAAGAGTAAACACTTTTTCCTTTAGATATACAGTACATATGCTAAAAAAGTCCCCACTTCTCAACCGTTAAAAATTGGGAAGTATGCTTTTGATTGAAACAGGATATTGAAATACTTATTATTAAAGGGCCAGTCCCCTATCCTTCTGCAGTACAACACTAAATATAAGTACATGCTATGGATTACCAAAACTTGGAGGCAACACTGCCTTTCATGCACAGAGTGTTTTTTCCTTCAATTGTCTCAGGAAGCTTTTAAATCCAATGCATGCACTGAGAGACACTATTTTTTTTACTTTTTATTTATTACAGGTACTTATATAGCGCTGTCAATTTACGCAGTGCTTTACTTAAATATATATTGTACATTCACATCAGTGCCCGCCCTCAAGAAGCTCTCAATCTAAGGTCCCTAACTCACAGTCATACATACACATACTAGATAGGAACCAATTAACCTACCAGCTTGTTTTTGGAGTGTAAGAGGAAACACAGAGTATCTGGAGGAAACACATGCAGGCACAGGGAGAATGTTAGCTCTAACGAGCAGGGTCCTCTGATTACTCCTGTATGTAATTGTACTGTCTGCCCTAACGTCATGAAGCACTGCACAAACTGTTGGCGCTATATATAAATCATGTAATAATAATAATAACATGCAAACTTCTGGCAGGCAGTGCCATGGTTTTGGATTCGGACCGACACACCTACTGCTGCTAGGCGGAAGGGCTGACTACTTAGGCACTGTGCTGCCCACTATAGGGCATAATGGGCATTCCGAAACATTGTGCCAAATATAAAGACAAGTATTCTCTGAATTCAAAGTTTTTTTATAAGCAAAGAAGGAGGGGGTGAACTTTGGAGACCAAAAATATTTTGAAAGCTGTACTGAAAGAAACATGGGGACTGCCACTGCTGCTGCTGATCACCTTCTAACAAAACTAGTTGCCTGGCTGTCTCCAGTTTCATTACTTTTTAAGTCACTAAGGGAAGTCAGAGTAAAGCCAGAACTCCTGAGTCCTGATACTTGCTCCAGATCAGTGTCTCATAAAGCATATAAACTATAGGATTAGCATGGCACCTAGGCAGCCAGTGTTTACAGAAGTTCACAATGGCAACCTCCATATTCTCTCATTATAGGTTACCTTTAACACATATGTGATTTATTATAAAGTTGTCCATTTGTTGTTGATTCAATAAACTTCAAATTAACAGTATATGACTTGAAACTACATGTTTTAAACAATATCTCAACCTAAGAATGAATATAAATGTAATATATTGCAACTAACCAGCTTTTTCCAGATAAAAATATTTTCTGCAAATACAAAAAACTCTGTGATCCTGCCCGAAATCCAATATTCTTCTAATTTCTTGTGCACCATGCTGATACTGAATCTCAAGCAATCTTTTCAGTCTTCTAAGCTATCTTCTGCAAACTACAAAGCAAGGCCTCTCCATGTACTAGAAATAAGGAGAGGGAGAGGTGTTCTGTAATCCTGTCCAAGGGTGACAACACTGGCTCTATGGGGACACAGTGTAGTGAGTCAGCGTTGTCACCTTAGGACAGGAAATGTGTTATTGGCAGCATCACCAAGTAAATATAAGAAGAATAAGCCTCAAAAAAGCAGCCATCACATCTGACAACAAGTAAGGTGTAAAATATATCTAGTTTTGGGTTTCAATACACTTTGACATAAAATGTGCAGGTTACAACCCCAGGTTGCTTAATTAGACTTACAGTATCTCAACCTTGTAATATTCTAATAGACTCTGTACTCATCCAATGCACTACTCTTATCCACATAGCCAATAGGGCTGGGTTCATATATATGTGGGTCCGGTTTTAGTGCAGATTCAGTTGCGGTTTACAGTCAGCAGTTCAGGTGCGATTCAGGTGCGAATTTGACACTGAAATCGCACCTGAACTGGACTGAAAAACGCACAGGACTCGTAATGAATTTGCACCTCAACCGGCACGCATATCTATGAACAGGCTCCATTGAAAGCCGGTCTTGTTCACATGTTATGCAAATTGATGCGACTCAAAACAAATCCTATTTGCATATATGTGAACAGAAGCTTACATCCTGGGTTACCTTCAGACCCCTTTCACACGATCGGCTCGATTGGATCCGCATGTCCGTTTTTCAGGCGGATCCGAGCGGTCCACCCATTGACTTCTGTAGGCAGGTGGAAGTCAGTGGATATGTGTTGGCTGACACCTGCCTGTCATCCGATCTGACAAGATCCGCTCAAAACAGCTAGATGGCTATACGTTCACTATCTGTCTAGCGGATCGGATGGAATCGGTTGAAAACGGACAGGCGGTCCGCTTTCTTCCGATCTACCCATAAAGAAGAGCAGGGCTCTGATAGATCCGTCTCAGTGCAGTGAGCAGAGACGGACCTGTCATCCGCCTGCTCAGCGGGGATCAACGGAGCGATCTCCCGCTGAGCTAGCAGAGTCCTTCCAACGGATCCGCCCCGTGTAAAAGGGGCCTCACATGTGCAGTCAGGTTCTTTGTCAAAGCTTAATTGTACAAGTTGAAGTTAGAAGCTTGATTGGCTATCATGCACAGCTGAACCAGATTTTGCACTCTCCCATTTTAGTAAATCAACCCCACTGTCTTGACAGAACGTGAGTAGTGGTAAAAACACTGGTGCCAAGCCAATTCTCATGAGCGCTCATAGTCAGAGAAATCCAGGTATGTGACATCCAGCTTTCTTCACAATATGTTATTTTTTTTAAAGTTTACCTAATTAAAGATTTGATTCTCCAAGGTATTAGAGCAGTAGGTTCCTATACCAATGCCTATTTTTAGTATGGTAGATTTATTCAGCTTAGTGAATGGAGACCTAAAATCTCTATTTATATAGTCCCTTTTACAGTATTGCATTATGTTGTGCATATTAAGTATACTTATCCATTTTTCATACACAATCAGTTTTAATGCATTGTATCTTTATATAGATATTAGTCCATCTCATAAAAGTTTCAGTGTAGCACAAAATTCTAGTAATTATGTTATCTTTAAAGAGGAAGTAAACCCTCTCTAAAAAAATAAAAAACACCAGGCAAGACAAATGCAAAATGAGCTAGTATGCATAGCATTATGAATTACTTACCTGAGATCGAAGCCCACGCAGCGGTTCCCGGTCACCTCCTCCATCGCCGCCATGATACCCGGAGTGACTTTCGGGTATCGCTGCTTCGGCGCTGTGACTGGCATGCGCGCGGGAGCCGGCAGTGATGGCATGATTGCCTTCACTAACGCCACCCTCAGTGCGCCTTAGCCGTTGTCTTTCGGCAGAAATAACAGCTCGATTCATGATCTATATACAGTGGGGCAAAAAAGTATTTAGTCAGCCACCAATTGTGCAAGTTCTCCCACTTAAAAAGATGAGAGAGGCCTGTAATTGTCACCATAGGTATACCTCAACTATGAGAGACAAAATGTGGAAACAAATCCAGACAATCACATTGTCTGATTTGCAAATTATGGTGGAAAATAAGTATTTGGTCAATATCAAAAGTTCATCTCAATACTTTGTTATATATCCTTTATTGGCAAGGACAGAGGTCAAACGTTTAATGTAAGTCTTCACAAGGTTGTAACACACTGTTGCTGGTATGTTGGCCCATTCCTCCATGCAGATCTCCTCTAGAGCAGTGATGTTTTGGGGCTGATGCTGGGCAACACGGACTTTCAACTCCCTCCAAAGGTTTTCTATGGGGTTGAGATCTGGAGACTGGCTAGACCTTGAAATGCTTCTTACGAAGCCACTCCTTCGTTGCCCGGGCGGTGTGTTTGGGATCATTGTCATGCTGAAAGACCCAGCCACGTTTCATCTTCAATGCCCTTGCTGATGGGAGGAGGTTTGCACTCAAAATCTCACGATACATGGCCCCATTCATTATTTCATTCTTTGCAGAGAAACAGCCCCAAAGCATGATGTTGCCACCCCCATGCTTCACAGTAGGTATGGTGTTCTTTGGTTGCAACTCAGCATTCTCTCTCCTCCAAACACGACGAGTTGTGTTTCTACCAAACAGTTCTACTTTGGTTTCATCTGACCATATGACATTCTCCCAATCCTCTTCTGGATCATCCAAATGCTCTCTAGCAAACCTCAGACGGGCCCGGACATGTACTGGCTTAAGCAGGAAGACACGTCTGGCACTGCAGGAACTGAGTTCCTGGCGGCGTAGTGTGTTACTGATGGTAGCCTTTGTTACGTTGGTCCCATGTCTCTGCAGGTCATTCACCAGGTCCCCCCGTGTGGTTCTGGAATTTTTGCTCATCGTTCTTGTGATCATTTTGACCCCACGGAGTGAGATCTTGCATGGCGCCCCAGATCGAGGGAGATTATCAGTGGTCTTGTATGTCTTCCATTTTCTAATTATTGCTCCCACAGTTGATTTCTTCACACCAAGCTGCTTGCCTATTGTAGATTCAGTCTTCCCAGCCTGGTGCAGGTCTACAATTTTGTTTCTGGTGTCCTTCGACAGCTCTTTGGTCTTCACCATAGTGGAGTTTGGAGTGTGACTGTTTGAACTTGTTATCAGTATAAAAGACACCTGTCCACAACCTCAAACAGGTGACATTAATACATGTAATGAGTGGAGGACAGAGGAGCCTCTTAAAGAAGAAGATACAGGTCTGTGAGAGCCAGAAATCTTGCTTGTTTGTAGGTGACCAAATACTTATTTTCCACCATAATTTGCAAAAAAAAAATCTTTCCAAATCAGACAATGTGATTGTCTGGATTTGTTTCCACATTTTGTCTCTCATAGTTGAGGTATACCTGTGATGACAATTACAGGCCTCTCTCATCTTTTTAAGTGGGAGAACTTGCACAATTGGTGGCTGACTAAATACTTTTTTTGCCCCACTGTACCTGTACGCCAATCTGCCTGCCCGTGCCATTCTGTCGACGTATATCGTCGTGCAGCGGTCGGCCACTGGTTAAATCAAATCACAGTTTATTTTTAGTCACTGATGCTTTTACCAGAAGTATGGCAACTATGATATGTAAGTTGTCTCTTAGGAACTGGATACATGCATATATTTATTATTTTACAAATTAACAATTGACCAAGAAGCACATCATGTCTGCTGTATAAGCTAGAGAAAAACTCTGCTGCAAGTATCAGCCCACCAGATTCAGCTGTATGTTTCTGTACTGCAGGTTAGAATACAGCAAAAATTGGACTATCCTGGCAACGCAGATAGTTTTCCATCATCCTGTTTTATGAATCGGGCCTTCTGTTCTAATGGAACTAGATTTATTTATTTTTTTACCTAGAAAGTATGCTTTATTGAGAGTGTCTTCGTACTCAGACTTGTGCATTGGGATATCAAAGCAGCACACAGTGCTTTCAAAGTTCGCATATGTATTACGACATACAGTATGTATGAAAGAGGAATTTACAGTCTAAGGGCTCATGCGCATAATGTCCGTTGAGCTGCATTGCTCTCCATATAGATCAACAGAGGCTCAATGCAAGGGCACATAGAAAACACTTATTTTTTCTATGTGTCCTGTTCACAGCATACAGTACATATGCAGTGGTGTGCACTGCATAGAAACTCCTGCATTTTTACATAGCACGACTCACTGCACTGCCTTCCAACACTGACACAGTCACCAGTCACTATATAGCTCATCCCCATGTTTTTGTCTCCTCCTGAATGGAGAAAAATATATAATTTTTTTTTTCTCCTTGCTAGAGGAGAAAAGTGTGTGTGTAAAAAACATATAAATAAATAAAATAATAAATAGCTAGATCTTAGTTTTGTCAGGGACATTGTTAGGGTCAAAAGTCAGGGTCAGAATCAAAGGTCGGGTCAGTGTATTTTTTTAGGATTCATTTTTTTTTTTTATCAGTGTCAGTTAGTGTCAGTTTAGGTAGGATTAAAAAAAAAGCAAAAAGCACACCATTGTTTCTGGGCCCTACTACGGGTACAAACAACAAATACTGTAATATACACAAATGCAGTATTGCTGTGTTTGTCAGTAGAAGGAGAATTTATTTTGTGTTACCGTATATTTTGGTAGTAGGTTATGGTAATTGCAAGAAATATACAGCTACATTTAAAAAAAAATTATATTTGTTTACTATTTTGTGCCAGTTTTCCTCAGATAATATAAAAAAATCAAGAGATACCATTACTTTTTACCACCAAATGAAAGCTTAATTTGTCCTGGGAAAAAAAGGTATAACCACTTCCAGACCAGACCTTTTCTGCTACTTTTTGTTTTACATGTAACAATCAGTATTTTTTGCTAGAAAATTACTTTCGCTAGATAGTTAATATTTTTGTTTTACATGCAACATGCAATGTGTATACAGTGTAGCTAATATGACTTATACAGCCTTGCTGGGTTGAACAGCAACAGTTAGAGCTGGTTCACACAGGGGCAACACGACTTTGAGCGCGACTCTGCGAGTCAACTTGGACACAACTTGAGCCTGAACCACAGCGCGACCTGGAGCGACTTGAAGTCGCCTCCAGGACAGGCTGCCCCCTGTGTTTGGTATGAATCATGAGGGGGAACTCCACACCAAATTTTAAATAAAAACTCGGCATGGGTTCCCCTCCAAGAGCATACCAGGCCCTTAGGTCTGGTATGGATTTTAAGGGGAATCACCTATGCCAAAAAAAAAACGGCGTGGGGGTCCCCCCAAAATCCATACCAGACCCTTATCCGAGCACGCAGCCCGGCCGGTCAGGAAAGGGGGTGGGGACGAGCGAGCACCCCCCTCCTGAACCGTACCAGGCCGCATGCCCTCAACATGGGGGGGGTGGGTGCTTTGGGGCAGGGGGGCGCCCTGCGCCCCCCCCAACCCAACGCACCCTGCCCCCATGTTGATGCGGACAGGGCCTCTTCCCGACAACCCTGGCCGTTGGTTGTCGGGGTCTGCGTGAGGGGGGCTTATCAGAATCCGCGATCCCCTTTAATAAGGGGGCCCTCAGATCCCGGCCCACCCACCCTATGTGAATGAGTCTGGGGTACATCGTACCCCTACCCATTCACCTGGGGGAAAAGTGTCAATAAAAAAAAGACACTAGACAGCTTTTTAAAGTCATTTATTAAGCAGCTCCGGGGGTCTTCTTCTGACTTCGGGGGTCTCTTCTGACTTCGGGGGTCTTCTTCCAACTTCGGGGGTCTCTTCCGACTTCGGGGTTCTTCTTGCGACTCTCCGGTGCCTTCTCCGCGCTCTCCGGTTCTTCTCCCGCTCTCCGGTGATTTCTGCCTTCTGCCGGCCCCTCCACTATCTTCTTCCAACTCTTTTGCTAGCGGGAGCCCAGTCTTCATCGTCGTCTTCTTCCCTATTCTCTCCTGGAGATGTTGACACGACGAGGTCTCCCGCTGTAATGCAGTGTGAGCGGCACGCAATAATTTATATAGGCATGGGGCGTGGTCACCGGGTGATGTGACCCAGCCCCCTTATGACGTCACCGTCCCATAATGCCCCGGGCTGTGACGTCATAGGGAGCGGGGTCACCAGGTGACATCACCCGGTGACCATGCCCCATGCTAAATTATTGCGTGCCGCTCACACTGCATTACAGCGGGTTTGGTTACAAAATCAGGCGTCCTTGATTAAACTTTTTACAAACTGCGTAAATTGACGGTGCTATATAACTGTGGTACTGTGGTAGTGTGGTACCCCACCAGTGTATGAATACAGGATTCTCAACCAGGCAGGTTGAGGGGCTCCAGGGTATTTGCTTGTTTGGGAGGAAACTGGCTTTTCAGTTTCCTCATGATTTACTAAAGTCCACTTTGGGACCTGGAGCCTGGGGATATCTTAGAGATCCGGGTGGGATCCCCAGTCCTGAATCCGGGTTTTAAGACTCAACGGCACACTGATTGTTCAGGTGTGTGTGGGCCTGATAGTAGAGTCAGGACCAGCATTCTGGGCTCCACCCTCCCGACGAGTGCAGGTGTGAACTGGGGAAGCCATAGAGTGCATGTGTGCAGGTGTGCACAGTGGAAGCCAGAGACCCAAGTCTGAGGATCTGAGCAGCGAAGGGCTGCTATCTAAATGGATGGTGTTGCCAATGGAATAGTCTGTAGAAGACAGACAAGAGCCTGAAGTGGAAGGCCTGAGCAACACTGCTGTATGTATAAGCCAGGAGGCTGAATGTCATGTTATTGATGAAAAGGAGTGTTGAAACCCCTGCGAGGGAAACCTTTGATTTTCTTTGAACTTCTTTTAATAAAAATGGGCAAATAAAGCCCTAAAAAAGAAGACCCAACGAGTGGCGTTGTCCTTCAAGCTCTACCTTTGATGCTAGTCCGTCACAGTATCTAAAAAATAATAATAATAATATCACGTTATCACTGTTTATGTTAAACACACCATTGATCATATAACTGGCATGTGTTTCATTTTAATGGTTTGATTTTAATCATGTATCAATAAACTATGAAGTTTTATATTATCAATTGTTTTTCTACTGTTTGCTGGCACAGTTAAAATCTCATCAAATATCTGCTGCTCTGTGAACGATATTGGTGCAACAGTTTATGAAGCACAAAACTTCCGTAAAAAATACACTAAAGTTAGTTTTAGGGTACCGTCGTTACTCGGAGATCCTGGTGCCTAGACTACTGCAATTGTATGCCAACTGTTTTCAGAAGGAGGGCCTTTTATGAGGCTCAAATTGTACTGTTGGCCAAGCCGGACAAGGACCCAATGCTATGTTCTTCTTATAGGCCCATTTCTTTACTGAATATGGACTTCAAAATACTGACTAAGATGTTGGCTACTAGACTTATGTCGGTCTTGCACCATGTTATTTCCCCTGACCAGACAGGTTTCATGCCCAAGAAAGCCACGGATATCAATCTGCATAGGGTTTTCACCCACACGCAGTTGGGCCCAGACAGTTCCAGCGGCGGGATACTGGTCTTTTTGGATTTGGAGAAGACCTTTGATTCCGTTGACTGGAATTACATGAGGGTGGTGCTGGAGGTATTCGGTTTCGGGCCTCATTTCAGGAAGTGGATCGACATTCTATATCATTCCCCTACAGCGGCCATTAAGTTAAACAATATGTTGTCGGAATTTTTTTCAGTGCGGAGGGGCACTCGCCAGGGTTGCCCTTTGTCCATTTCCATCATGATTGAACCCGTGGCTGCGGCCTTGCGGGCCTCTGAGGAGGTGCGGGGGATCATGGTGGGTGACTTGAATGAAAAGACGGCACTATATGCGGACGACATGGTTCTTTTTCTGAGGGACTCCGGAAATTCCTTGTCGGCAGCACTAGATATCCTAAATTCTTTTGCACGTTTTTCGGGTCTGAAAGTCAACTGGGGAAAATCCCAAATTCTATCACTCAGGACGCCATCCCCCAGGTGTGAGATTCCTGTTGACTGTCCTTTACAGCGGGTGGAGGTGCTCAAATTTCTGGGGTTAAACATTTCTAATTCCGTGTCCGATTTTATTGCATTAAATGTCGATCCACTTTTGACTAAACTGAAATCCAGGCTACAGGCATGGCAAAACTTACCTTTGACGCTCATTGGTAGGGTGAATTTAGTGAAAATGAAATTTTTACCTTTGTTTTTGTATATATTTCGGAATTCCCCTGTTTGGATACCGAGATATGTTTTAAAAAAAATAGATAGTCTCATAACAACTTTCCTATGGCAGGGACGACCCCCTCAAATTAAATTCCGGGTGTTACAACTGCCGTGGAAACAAGGGGGACTGGCGGTCCCGGACTTCTACCGGTATTTCTTAGCCGGTCAGCTGGTATTTGTCCACAGGTGGTTCACTCTACCTGAGGACGACACTGCTAATACGCTGGAGGCGGCTGTTGTGGGTTCGTATGAGGTACTGAAGCATCTCCCGCTTCGGGGAATCAGGGCTCCGTATAGGCTCACGATATCCATGCGTGCCGCCTGTAGGGCATGGGTAGCAGTGAATAAGGTGGGTGGTGCCTCTGAAATTTCTCCTTACACACCACTTTGGAAGAATCCTCAGCTAGCACACTTTTGTGAGTACCCCGATCCAGTCACCTGGACTAAATATAGCATTAAGACTCTGAGGGACATAGTGGGGGGTGGGAAACTCTTACAGTTTGACGCCCTTAAAGCCAAGTTTGATCTGCCCAATACGCACTTGTTTCGTTTTCTTCAGCTCAGATATGCATTTAAGGCCCAATTTGGAGATATTGGTATCACCATGCAAACTAGTGATATGGAGTCTTTACTGAGAGAGGACACTTTAGACAAGGCCTTGTCTGAAATATATAAACAGCTGTTCAGTGAGGGAGGTGATCTCCTGGCAAAGTGTAGGGCGGCGTGGGGTGAGGTGTTCCCCCAGATGGACAGGGATGACTGGGATGATGTATGGGACATTAATTTTACTAGATTGGTCTCTGCTAGGGACCATCTCATCCAATTTAAATTCCTGCATCGCATCTATCTTACGCCGGCTAGACTGGCCAAGATATTCCCTACACAGTCTCCTTGTTGCTGGTGGTGCAGTTCCCTCACGGCCGATTTCATGCATGTCTTTTGGAATTGCTCATTCATCCAAGGGTTCTGGAGAGGGGTTGCCGACTGCATAGCTGGGGTGACCACCATCCAGGTACAGCCTTCAATTGAGGTATGCCTCTTGGGACTGGTAGACAATCTAGCCCCAAGGAGAGCGACTCGTGCTCTGTTAACGATTCTCATATATTATGCCAGGAAACTGATAGTGTTATCATGGAAAAAGCCCAATCCGCCCACTGTATCAGCGTGGAAGGGGGTGGTGAATAGAGCTGTACCGCTGTACAAAGCTACGTATGCTAGTAGGGGCGCACCTCAGAAATTTGATAAAGTATGGGGCAGTTGGATGAATAGTGAACTTACGGTGGCGGATTGAGTGGCACCCATTATAAATGCACTTGCAGTAAGAGTTGAATATGATTGTGATTATGTGACATTTCCAAACAACATATGACTGTGACTGAGTTAAAGTGACTTTATAAATGTATTATTCCTGTTGATGGGTGGGGGTCTGGAGGGAGGGAGAGGGAGCCAATGCTGAAGAATTGTATATAGTTTGTGTTTGTGTTTGGCCCACTGGGTCTGTTTGTTTTGTCAAAAGCTATAAATAAAACTTTAAAAAAAAAAAAAAAAGTTAGTTTTAGGGCAAACTTTTGGTAAAATATAAAAAGATAAGGTAGCATCAAGTAAATAGATACCAAACATGTCAAGCCTTAAAATTGCGTGTGCCCATGCAAGGGCGACAAACTTTGGTACCCCAAATTATTTATAAGGAATGCTTTTAAAGCCCTTACAGGTCTTCAGTTTAAAGTTCACTGTGAATAATGGCCCTAGAATTATTGCTCTCACTCCAGCGCGCATGACAATATGTAACATGTGTAGCGCAACCATCATTTTCGAACGTAGGCAATGCGCCATGTTTGCATGTGGAGGGGGGGGGGGAGATTATTTCGATGCCTGGGTTTAACTTTATTTTTTACACTTCTTTTTTTACTACACTTTATATTTTTTATTGCATATCAAACCAAAAGTCCCCCATGTAATACCATTTTACTGTGACAGGTTCACTTTAATGGGACACCTTTGCTCCATTGAAGCTACTGGAGAACAGATTGCATTAGCTTCTTCCAGCCTGGGGAAAGTGACAGGGAATGTGTAATACACATCGCTTTCGGGTTTTTACTAGGTAGGGAAGATCAGTGAACATGCATACCGGGAGGGGTGTGAACATACTGGGGGTAAGTGGAAGCTATTGGGCAGCTGTTCGCATTCACTGGACAGCCGACAGTAGGGTTATTAGATTTACACACATTCCTGAATATGTTTAACTCCCCCCACCCCCACTGTTTTCTGTAACTGATTATAAAGTATTAGCTGGAGTTTGGCTTCAATTTGGTATTTTAGTGTATCTAAATCTGCTAGTCCATCTAACACTCCCCTCTCTCCAGACTGACAATGTTGCTATTCAAAGGTACCCCCTGTGCTCCTTCATTCATAATGGGGACACTAATACAGAAGGTGTGTTACTGGCCAGATCATCAGGTAAACAAAAGAGAAAAAAAAAAGGGGTCAAGAACGCCGGTGGGGGACCCCCAGAATAGGAGGTTTGGGCTGGGTGAGTATACCTTGTCTGTTAATTTTTTTTTAAAAACAAGCTTTTACAACCTCTTTAACCACTTGACATCCAGAATATTTTACCCCCTTCATGACCAGAGCATTTTTTGCTGTTCAGCACTGTGCTATTTTAACTGGCAATTGCTCAGTCATGCAACACTGTACACAAATTAAATTTCTATAAATTTTTTTTACACAAATAGAGCTTTATTTTGGTGATATTTAATTACCACTGTTTTTTTTATTGTTTGCTAGATAAACGGAGAAAGAGAATATTGTGACAAAAAAAACACGTTTTATGGGAACAAGACATGTGTGAGAGGTTTGAACTGAAAGACTGGTGCAAGATGGCGTAGTGTGCTTCCAAAATGTACACAAATACCTCATTAATTGAAGCTCACTATAACGTTTTCTTGACGTGCTGTATGGTACCAGCGAGAGTGGCATCGTGTCTCGGGTGCCTCCCTACTAAGCTTCAGAGGCTGCGGCCTGGAGGGTACGGCATTCCATATGTGGTGGACTTGCCCTAAAGTGAAGAGGTTTACGTACCTATAACTTTATTTACTCTCTTACTCAGATAAATCTCATTAAATCTCCACAACAGGCACTACTGGGCTGCCCAGTGGAGGGAACACCTGGACACACGGGGAGATTAATTATTTTTGCAGCACCCAGAGTCTCTATAGCCAGGTCATTGAAATCCCCTAAATTCTATTCGATACATTAAAGACCAATCTATCATGTATAATGATTATTGAACGTCTTTTGGCTATCCTACACAATAAACTTGCTTTCTTTGAGAAAATCTGGGATCCCTGGATTAAATACCTCTCGGAAGCCTCATAAGATACCCAAGGCAGCAGATGTTTGGATAGGATGGGTTGCACTTTCTTCCTTACTCTTTCTTTCTCAATTACTTATTTTCCTCTATCAGACCCTCGGGCCCTTAGGGCACGCAAAGTATGCGACAGACCTAGGTCTGTGCTTTTAAGGTATGAATCATGGCCAATGAGGCCATTTTAAATGCTTAGATGTCAATAGTTGAAGCGTACTCAGCCTTCGACCTACTACTCAACTATGGTGTAGGAGGGTATACTTCTGTGATATTGATGTACCATGCTGTCATCCTCCCTATATCTGTAAAATTAACGGAGGTGCGGAGTAGGATTTAGTTTTTTTATATATCCCAAATGTTTTAAATGTATGTCTCCCGCATCTCACCATAGGTGCACTGTATTTACTGGAAGATGTTTTATTTTTTTATTTCATGACTTCTCACATCTCTGTATGCTGTAAATGCCAAATGTTGTCATGCCTAATGATGTTTGAATTTGTTTGTACTTCATTTGAAATACTTAATAAAAGTCATTGGAAGAAAAAGAAAAAAAAATGTTTCTCTTAGTTTCTGTTTTAAATTTTGCAAATAAAAAATATTTCTTCATAAGTTTAAGCCAAACTGTATTTTACTACATTCTTTGGTAAAAATAACCCAAACCGTTATATTATTTAGTCTGTAGGAAAGACTAAGGCCTTATAGGCTGAAACGCGTCAACCTTTTTTGCGTTTGTCTACTGTGGCTTGTCAATAAATACGTAATTTTTTAAGAGCAACGACCGGAGTGCGGATCATCTTTTCTATAGAGTCTACAAACAATGGGATATATTTTTGAACGTTGATCAGTCCTGATGTACTCATTTCTTGAGGCCGGAAAATGGCAGGACAGTACAAATATCCCCAAATGCTCCTTTTTCGACAGTCCAAGGTATTTTGTAAGGGGCATTGCAAGTTTTTTTAAGTTGTAATTTTTTTGTCACAATTTTTTGGAAAATGAAAAAAATGTATTAAATAATTTTTTCACAATAATTTTTTTACATATTGTCACCAGAGCAGTCCAGTGTTATCATATGACTAGTGTGGCAGTGATCAGGGATACTGACTGGTGACAGTATGTATAAAAAAAAATTAAGTGGTTGTAAACCCTTTACAACCACTTTTCACTAGAGGTAAGCCTATAATAAGGCTTACCTGTAGCTACCCCAAATATCTCCTAAACCTGCACGGTTTAGGAGATATCCCCTGTATCAGCATGTGCCGACATCATCGCCACATGCGCAGGGAAGCAATGGCAGCTTCGTGCCATTGCTTTAGCTAGTGTTCC
This sequence comes from Rana muscosa, assembly GCA_029206835.1. NCBI lineage: Eukaryota > Metazoa > Chordata > Amphibia > Anura > Ranidae > Rana > Rana muscosa. The sequence goes on along the minus strand of CM055117.1, from coordinate 343,685,083 downwards.
GTTATTGGCGGCTCCCGCGCACATGCGTGGGAGTGACATCATCGCGGCTCCGGCCAATCACAGTGCCGGAGCCCGCGATACCCGGTGCTAAGTACTGAACGTACCTGGTAGTAGAGCCTGACTTGTAGGAGGAGACCTCTCTTACAGCCCTGGCTCTGGAGTCACTGGAGTGAGGACAGTGAGCTTGAGAGCACAGCGAGGTAGGAGTGCCTGAGGTAGTTGTAGTAGCTTGGCACAGTAGCAAGGTGATGATCCTCCAGGAAGAGCTGGAACTGTAGGCAGCAATAGAGATGGTTGCAGGTCAGCAACCCAGGAGCTGGCAGGTACAGGATCAGCAGGAAGCTGAAGCAGGGTGAGACAAGCCGGGTTAGGTGCAACACAGAGCAGTAGGCAGTAACAGGGTCAGACAAGCCGGGTCAGAGCAGGTAATCAGACGGTTGAATACAGGAGACTAAGCGTGGTCAGAGGTTCAGGCAAGGTCTGGCAGCAGGTAGGCAAATAGAAGGCAAATAGAAGACAGAGCAGGGTCAAGGCAAGCCGAAGGTCAGGGTTGGAGATATCGGATGGTCAAGCAGAGCCGGGTCGGTGCAGGTAACTGGTAAACAGATTACTGGTACAGAGCTGCAGATCAAACAGCAATGCATCATAAGGCATAATGGCGCCAAGTAGCGCTAGCGTGCGTGCACCCGGCACACAGTCACGGATGGATGCTGTTGCCTATTCTGCACAGGAGCGCGTGTGTGCGTATGCGCCTTCTTCCCATACCAACAGGTCCCTGACACCCGGAAGTAACTCCGGGAGACATGTCGCTGGCCAAAGCAGTGTGTCGGGACCACTGAGGGGGCTTCAATCTAAGGTAAGTATATCATAATGAGCTAGTTTTCTATGCATAAAAGCTCACTGTGCCTTTGTCTTGCATTTTTTTTTCTTCTGCCTGGGTTTACAACCACTTTAAATAATTTAATATTCTAGTTGTAAAAAACACATTTTCTTTTAACATTTTTTTTTCTTTTATTATTTTTTTTACATCCTTTCATCAGAGTAGTTCAGTGTCACCATAGTGACACTGTACTACTCTGGGGGGTGATCAAGGACTTTTTTTTTTTTGCATTGTTATTGCTTATACAGTGATGATCAATAGTTAACTGTCATGAATGGCTTTGTATTTATGACTGCTTGCTTTCTTTTGACATGCTGTGATTGGCTACAGCTAATCACATGGTACAGGGTTTCATGTACCATGTGATAGCTGTTGGCCAATCACAGCTTCAGAACACTAAGCAAGCAGTCATGAATGGTAACTATTCATGACTATTTACATTGTAATCATGCAAATGCTCTGACCAATCATAGCGATCACATAATACCCCGCCCGATGTGAGCTGCTGTATCCACCAGATACAGCAGTCATGAGATCGTGCCACTGCATGGCCCAGGGAGCCTGCTGGTGTGCATGCGCTGGCCGATGTACCAGTATGTCGCTCGGACTGGCTGTGCCACACGCTAGCATTATATGTACTGTTAGCGGGTGGCAAGTGGTTAAGGGAATGCCTGAAAACATCTATTTATTTTGCATACTCTCATTAAAGTCATTAAGGCCAAATTGCCTCATTCTGTTTCTAAAGTAGCTCCTGTACCTTTTTGAGCTTCATACACCTGAGCGCTCGAATGTAAACATGGACAATTTGAAATCATGGGATTTGCCTTGTTGAGTGTTTTGGAGCTTTGAGATACAAAACGCTCAGGTGCAAATAGGGGCTAATGCCAACTATTAGGCCTCATGCCCACGGACGTTTTTACAGCCGTGTTTTTTACAGCTTAAAAACGCCTGTCCATGTTATTGTATACATTTTTTGACCTTTTTTTCGAAAAAAAAAAAAACGTCGGAGCTCAGAAACGCAATTGCGGCGTTTTTGCGTGTTTTTCTATGCCTAACGCTGACCAGGGGCGGATCCAAGGGGGGGCAACAGGGCAATTGCCCCCCCCCCCGAGACCATCTGTCACACTCGCTTGCTGTTTTTTTTTTTTGCGCCTGATCTCCCGAACTTTGGGGACCCGGTACCGGCCGGCCATAGGTCCTCTGGATCTCAAACGTTGCACACATGTAGCCCCATATCTCCTCTACAAGTGTGCAAAGTTTGGTGTCTGGAGGACCTACGGCCGGGTAGCACTGATTTTTTAAAGCCGGGCACCCCTTCCATAGACTCCAATGTTAAACGGTCATTTCTCCGGTGACTTTGCGGACCCGGTACCAGCCGGTCGTAGGTCCTCTGGACCCCAAACTTGGAACACATATAGCTCCATGTCTCCTCTACAAGTGTGCAAAGTCTGGTGTCTGGGAGACCTACGGCCGGGGAGAACCGATTTTTCAAAGCCGGGCACTCCTTCCAGAGACTCCCATGTTAAACATCAGTCTAGTCATGGGCACAGTGAAGCATGGGCACAGTGAGGCATAGGCACAGTGAGGCACAGTGAGGCATGCAGATGGACACCCTAGGTTTATACTCGAGTCAATAAGTTTTCCCAGTTTTTTGGGGTAAAATTAGGTGCCTCGGCTTGTATTCAGTTCGGCTTATACTCGAGTATATACAGTACTTGTTCTACGGCTGCCGCTGCCTCTCTGAGTCTCTCTCTCAGTTTCTCACATCAGCCGATCAGCGGCGCAGAGAGAGAGACTCGTCTAATGTAGTTACGCGGTGCACAGACACGATACCAGGAGCGGAGGAGGAGGTGGGTGGAGCCTCTTCCCTGCACTCGTTGCTAACACCTGGGCCGCTTGGCGTCTAGCAACGAGTGAAGTCAGTGAGTCACGTCAGGCCGCTCTGCGGGCAGGTATGATAGCGTGCGGCTCCACAGACAGGTAAGAAAGCAGGCGGCTCCGCTTGCGGCGCGGTTTGTGGGCAGACCGTGCTGCTCAGTGTGTTGGCAGCGCAGGTGAGAGTGAGAGAGCAGGCTCAGTGTGGCAGCTGGCCAATCAGCTAGCCGGGAGCGGGGGAGCAGAGAGATGAGATCATCTCTCACCGCCCGTGCCTGCCCTGCATTCCTGCAGTGACTTCCGCCCTCACTGTGCAGGCAGCAGAGAGATTACATTATCTCTCTGCTGCCTGACTCTGGGAGTCTGGGACACAGCAAGAGACAACCAAAACTACACCTTAGCAGGCAAGTTAGTGACAATCCGCAAGGTGTGGCAGGCGACGTGGCAAGTGACAATCCGCAAATTGTGTCAGGTGACGTGGCAAATGACAATCTGCATCTGGTGGCAGGCAAGTGACAATCAGCAAGGTGTGGCAGGTGACGTGGCAAGTGACAATCCGCAAGTTGTGGCAGGTGATGTGGCAAGTGACAATCCACAAGGTGTGGCAAGTGACAATCCACAAGATGTGGCAGGTGACGTGGCAAGTGACAATCCGCAACGTGTGGCAAGTGACACGTTCAGGGCTCCCACTAATTGCAGGCGATGGTGGCAAGTGACAAACTCGGGGCTCCCAATGATTCTGCATTGAACTATTTAATTTTATATTACAATGTAATAGAAATAATGCGCTTCAATCATCCTGACACCATAACAACTATGGTGCCGGGATGATTGAAGCGCTGACACCAGCCATTTCCCCGATAAATTTCCCACAAAAAAAACATATTTTTTGGCAGTGCCCCTCCCGAGAAAAGACTCTGGATCCGCCCCTGACGCTGACGCCGAGGAACGCACTGGTCCTGTTTTTTTTTTACAGCTTAAAAACGCCTATGCTATTTGTAGCTCAAAAACGCCTAGGTGGGCATGAAGCTATAGACTGACATGGACAGGCGTTTTTAAGCTGTAAAAAACGCTCAAAAACGCGGCTGTAAAAACGTCCGTGGGCATGAGGCCTTACTGGGTCGGTCAGTAGGGGGAAATACACAATATTCCAGTTGTTACCCGAAAACAAGTTTGGGTCATACAATTCAACGACAGTCATAGGATTTCCGACTTTGGGGAGATTTCCTTACATTTCCTGTGGTTTCTCTAAGACAGGAAGTAAGCAGAAATTACCCCACAGGACACACAGACAACAATAAAAAACAGAAATATAGAATGGAGTGCCAGACCAAAACGAGATAAAAAAAAAGTACAAGATAGTTTTAACTATTAAAAATAAAAAGTCATGTAAAAAAACAGCCAACACATTTTGAAGATAACACCACTCCCCCCTCATAAGGGCTCAACATGGGTTAAAGCTCTGATGATCTCAGAGAAAACAGTGACTTCACACATCTACAGTCAGGTCCATAAATATTGGGACATCGACACAATTCTAATCTTTTTGACTCTATACACCACCACAATGGATTTGAAATGAAACTAACAAGATGTGCTTTAACTGCAGACTTTCAGCTGTAATTTGGGGGTATTTACATCCAAATCAGGTGAACGGTGTAGGAATTACAACAGTTTGTATATGTGCCTCCCACTTTTTGGACAGATTAACAATCATAAATCAAACTTTCACTTTTTTAATACTTGGTTGCAAATCCTTTGCAGTCAATTACAGACTGAAGTCTGGAATGCATAGACATCACCAGATGCTGGGTTTCATCCCTGGTTATTAGGGATGAGCTTCGAGTTCGAGTCGAACTCATGTTCGACTCGAACATTGCCTGTTCGCCCGTTCGCCGAACAGCGAACAAATTGGGGTGTTCGCGGCAAATTCGAAAAATCTATGGGAGAAATCTAAAGTGCTAATTATAAAGGCTTATATGCAAGTTATTGTCCTAAAAAGTGTTTGGGGACCCGGGTCCTGCCCCAGGGGACATGTATCAATGCAAAAAGAAGTTTTAAAAACGGCCTTTTTTCGGGAGCAGTGATTTTAATAATGCTTAAAATGAAAAAATAAAAGTGAAATATTCCTTTAAATTTCGTACCTGGGGGGTGTGTATGATATGCATGTAAAGTGGCGCATGTTTCCCGTGCTTAGAACTGTCCCTGCAAAAAATGTCATTTTTGAAAGAAAAAAAGTAATTTAAAACTCACTCGCGGCTATTAATGAATTGTCGGCTTCCGGCAATACATACAAAAGTCATTGATAAAAAAAAAAGCGTGGGGGTTCCCCAGAATTCAATTACCAGGCCCTTCAGGTCTGGAATGGATATTAAGGGGAACCCCACCGCAAATTTAAAAAAAAATTGACGTGGGGTTCCCCCAAATATCTATTCCAGGCTCTTCAGATCTGGCATGGATTTTAAGGGGAACTCCACCCCAAATTTTTTTAAAAAATGGCGTGGAGTCCCCCTAAAAATCCATACCAGACCCCTTATCCGAGCACGCAACCTGGCTGGCCGCAGGGGAAGAGGGGGGGATGAGAGAGCGGCCCCCCTCCCTCCTGAACTGTACCAGGCCACATGCCCTCAACATGGGGAGGATGTCCCCATGTTGATGGGGACAAGGGCCTCATCCCCACAACCCTTGCCCGGTGGTTGTGGGGGTCTGCGGGCGGGGGACTTATCGGAATCTGGAAGACCCCTTTAACAAAGGGGACCCCCAGATCCCGGCCCCCCCTATGTGAATTGGTAAGGGGTACATTGTACCCCTACCATTTCACGAAGAAAGCGTAAAAAAATGTTTAAAAAAACACACAAACACCTTGAAAAAGTCCTTTATTAAAAAAAAACATTCCAGCGGTGAAATCCAGTGTCCCGCGGCGATCCCGATGTCCAGCGCTGTCCTTCATTGGTTGTGCCTGAGCGGACCTGATGGGGAACTCCCTCTCAGTGTTTTAAATGTATAGACCCGCCCCTTCTAAAGTTCCCCATCAGGTCCGCTCAGCGGACCAGATGCGGAACATGAAAAGGGGCGGGTCTATACATGTATTACCAAAGTAAGAGAAGTTCCCCATCAGGTCCGCCCCCTCGGTTGTCGGACCCGCCTACGTCATTGGCTTGAGCGGGGAACTTCCTTCACTGTGTAATTTAAATTTACACAGTGAAGGAAGTTCCCCGCTCAAGCCAATGACGTAGGCGGGTCCGACATACCGAGGGGGCGGACCTGATGGGGAACTTCTCTTACTTTGGTAATACATGTCAGGTTGCATGCTCGGATAAGGGGTCTGGTATGGATTTTTAGGGGGACTCCACGCCATTTTTTTTTAAATTTGGGGTGGAGTTCCCCTTAAAATCCATGCCAGATCTGAAGGGCCTGGAATGGATATTTGGGGGAACCCCACGTCAATTTTTTTTTAATTTGCGGCGGGGTTCCCCTTATTATCCATGCCAGACCTGAAGGGCCTGGTAATTGAATTCTGGGGAACCCCCACGCTTTTTTTTATCAATGACTTTTGTATGTATTGCCGGGAGCCGACAATTCAATAATAGCCGCGAGTGAGTTTTAAATGACTTTTTTTCTTTCAAAAATGACACGGGAAGCACGGGAAACATGTGCCACTTTACATGCATATCATACACACCCCCCCAGGTACGAAATTTAAAGGAATATTTCACTTTTATTTTTTCATTTTAAGCATTATTAAAATCACTGCTCCAGAAAAAACGGCCGTTTTTAAAACTTTTTTTTGCATTGATACATGTGCCCTGGGGCAGGACCCGGGTCCCCAAACACTTTTTAGGACAATAACTTGCATATAAGCCTTTATAAATAGCACTTTAGATTTCGAACGTTCGAGTCCATTGTATTTAATAGGGTTCTAAAGTTCACACAAACATTTTGTCTGTTCGCAGGTTCTGGTGCGAACCGAACAGGGGGGTGTTCGGCTCATCCCTGCTGGTGATGCTCTGCCAGGCCTCTACTGCAACTGTCTTCAGTTCCTGCTTGTTCTTGTGGCATTTTCCCTTCAGTTTTGTCTTCAGCAAGTGAAATGCATGCTCAATCGGATTCAGGTCAGGCGATTGACTTGGCCATTGCATAACATTCCACTTCCTCATCTTAAAAAACTCTTTGGTTGCTTTCGTAGTATGCTTCGGGTCATTGTCCATCTGCACTGTGAAGCGCCGTCCAATGAGTTCTGAAGCATTTGGCTGAATATGAGCAGATAATATTCCCCGAAACACTTCAGAATACATCCTGCTGCTTTTGTCAGCAGTCACATCATCAATAAATACAAGAGAACCAGTTCCATTGGCAGCCATACATGCCCACGCCATGACACTACCACCACCATGCTTCACTGATAAGGTGGTATGCTTTGGATCATGAGCAGTTCCTTTCCTTCTCCATACTCTTCTCTTCCCATCACTCTGGTACAAGTTGATCTTGGTCTCATCTGTCCATAGGATGTTGTTCCAGAACTGTTAAGGCTTTTTTAGATGTTGTTTGGCAAACTCTAATCTGGCCTTCCTGTTTTTGAGTCTCACCAATGGTTTACATCTTGGGGTGAACGCTCTGTATTCACTCTGGTGAAGTCTTCTCTTGATTGTTGACTTTGACACACATACACCTACCTCCTGGAGAGTGTTCTTGATCTGGGCAACTGTTGTGAAGGGTGTTTTCTTCACCAGGGAAAGAATTCTTCGGTCATCCACCACAGTTGTTTTCCGTGGTCTTTCGGGTCTTTTGGTGTTGCTGAGCTCACCGGTGCGTTCTTTGTTTTTAACCACTTAAGCCCCGGACCATTTGGTAGCCTCTGCGATTTTTATTTTTTGCGATATAAACAGAAAAAGACCGAAAATTTTGAAAAAAAATGATATTTTCTCCTTTTTGTTATAAGAAAAATCGAATAAACTCAATTGTAGTCATACATTTAGGCCAAAATGTCAATAAGCGTATATTTATTGGTTTGCGCAAAAGTTATAGCGTCTACAAACTAGGGTACATTTTCTGGAATTTACACAGCTTTTAATTTATGACTGCCTATCTCATTTCTTGAGGTGCTAAAATGGCAGGGCAGTACAAAACCCCCCCAAATGACCCCATTTTGGAAAGTAGACACCCCAGGGAAATTGCTGAGAGGCATGTTGAGCCCATTGAATATTTTTTTTTTGTCCCAAGTGATTGAATAATGACAAAAAATAAAATAAAATTACAAAAAGTTGTCACTAAATGATATATTGCTCACACATGCCATGGTTATATGTGGAATTGCACCCGAAAATACATTCTGCTGCTTCTCCTGAGTACGGGGATACCACATGTGTGGGACTTTTTAGGAGCCTAGCCACGTACGGGACCCCGGAAACCAAGCACCGCCTTCAGGATTTCTAAGGGCGAAAATTTTTGATTTCACTCCTCACTACCGATCACAGTTTCGAAGGCCATAAAATGCCAAAATAGCACAAAACCCCCCCAAATAACCCCATTTTGGAAAGTAGACACCCCAAGCTATTTACTGAGAGGCATGATTAGTCCATGGAATATTTTATATTTTGCCACAAGTTGCGGGAATATGACAAACTTTATTTTTTTTGCACAAAGTTGTCACTAAATAATATATTGCTCACACATGCCATGGGCATATGTGAAATTACACCCCAAAATACATTCTGCTGCTTCTTCTGAGTATGGGGATACCACATGTGTGGGACTTTTTGGGAGCCTAGCCGCGTACGGGACCCCAAAAACCAAGCACCGCCTTCAAGGTTTCTAAGGGCATAAATTTTTGATTTCACTCCTCACTACCTATCACTACCTATCACAGTTTTGAAGGCCATAAAATGCCAAGATGGCACAAACCCCCCCCCCCCCCCAAATGACCCCATTTTGGAAAGTAGACACCCCAAGCTATTTGCTGAGAGGCATGTTGAGCCCATTGAATTTTTTATTTTTTTTGTCCCAAATGATTGAATAATGACAAAAAGAAAAAAAAAAGAAAAAATTTACAAAAAGTTGTCACTAAATGATATATTGCTCACACATGCCATGGTTATATGTGGAATTGCACCCCAAAATACATTCTGCTGCTTCTCCTGAGTACGGGGATACCACATGTGTGGGACTTTTTGGGAGCCTAGCCGGGTACGGGGCCCCAAAAACCAAGCACCGCCTTCAGGCTTTCTAAGGGCGTAAATTTTTGATTTCACTCCTCACTACCTATCACAGTTTCGAAGGCCATAAAATGCCAAAATAGCACAAAATCCCCCCAAATGACCCCATTTTGGAAAGTAGACACCCCAAGCTATTTACTGAGAGGCATGTTCAGTCCATGGAATATTTTATATTTTGCCACAAGTTGCGGGAATATGACAAACTTTGTTTTTTTTGCACAAAGTTGTCACTAAATGATATATTGCTCACACATGCCATGGGCATATGTGAAATTACACCCCAAAATACATTCTCCTGCTTCTCCTGAGTACGGGGATACCACATGTGTGGGACTTTTTGGGAGCCTAGCCGCGTACGGGACCCCAAAAACCAAGCACAGCCTTCAAGGTTTCTAAGGGCATAAATTTTTGATTTCACTCCTCACTACCTATCACAGTTTTGAAGGCCATAAAATGCCAAGATAGCCCAAAACCCCCACAAATGACCCCATTTTGGAAAGTAGACACCCCAAGCTATTTGCCGAGAGGCATGGTGAGTATTTTACAGCTCTCATTTGTTTTTGAAAATGAAGAAAGACATTTTTTTTTTTTTTTTTCAATTTTTAAAACTTTGTGACAAAAAGCGAGATCTGCAAAATACTCAACATACCTCTCAGCAAATAGCTTGGGGTGTCTACTTTCTAATATGGGGTCATTTGGGGGGGTTTGTGCCATCTGGGCATTCCATGGCCTCCGAAACTGTGATAGGCAGTGAGGAGTGAAATCAAAAATTTACACCCATAGAAATCCTGAAGGCGGTTCTTCCGGGGGCCCGTACGTGGCTAGGCTCCCAAAAAGTCTCACACATGTGGTATCCCCGTACTCAGGAGAAGCAACAGAATGTATTTTGGGGTGCAATTCCACATATAACCATGGCATGTTTGAGCAATATATAATTTAGTGACAACTTTTTGTAATTTTTTTTTTTTTCTTTTTGTCATTATTCAATCACTTGGGACAAAAAAAATAAAAAATTCAATGGGCTCAACATGCCTCTCAGCAAATAGCTTGAGGTGTCTACTTTCCAAAATGGGGTCGTTTGGGGGGGTTTTGAACTGTCCTGGCATTTTATGCACAACATTAGGAAGCTTATGTCACACATCATCCACTCTTCTAACCACTTGAAGACAAAGCCCTTTCTGACACTTTTTGTTTACATGAAAACATTTTTTTTTTGCAAGAAAATTATGTTGAACCCCCAAACATTATATATATTTTTAAAGCAAAGGCCCTACAGATTAAAATAGTGGGTGTTGCATTTTTTTTTTCCACACAGTATTTGCGCAGCGATTTTTCAAACGCATTTTTTGGGGAAAAAACACACTTTTTTTATTTTTAATGCACTAAAAAACACTATATTGCCCAAATGTTTGATGAAATAAAAAAGATGATCTTAGGCCGAGTACATGGATACCAAACACGACATGCTTTAAAATTGCGCACAAACGCGCAGCGGCGAGAAACTACATTCATTTTTAAAAGCATTTAAAAACCTTTACAGGTTACCACGTTAGATTTACAGAGGAGGTCTACTGCTAAAATTACTGCCCTCGATCTGACCTTTGCGGTGATACCTCACATGCATGATGCAATTGCTATTTACATATGACGCTAGACCGACGCTTGCGTTCGCCTTTGCGCAAGAGCAGGGGGGGACAGCGGTGCTTTTTTTTTTTTTTTTTTTTATTATTTATTTTTCTTTTTTATTTTATTTTTAAATTGTTCCTTCCATATTTTTTTTTTATCATTTTTATTGTTATCTCAGGGAATGTAAATATCCCCTATGATAGCAATAAGTAGTGACAGGTACTCTTTTTTTGAAAAGAAATGGGGGGTTAGACCCTAGATCTTTCCTCTGCCCTCAAAGCATCTGACCACACCAAGATCGGTGTGATAAAATGCTTTCCCAATTTCCCAATGGCGCTGTTTATATCCGGGGGGGGGCATTCCCTCCCACTGCTTGTAAAAGCAGTCCAGAGGCTAATTAGCCACTAGGATTGCTTTTACATGAAAGCCGGCCGCTGGCTGAAAAGAATGATACCCGCAGGCATCAATCTGGTATAACCATTCAAAGTCCAGCAACATACCAGTACGTTGCTGGTCCTTGTTGGACATGTATTGTAATCTTTTTTTTCATGCAGACTGTTGGCTGAACGAAAAAAAGAGATTGATCGGTGGGTATGCCCACCATTAGAATACCTCCCTTCATCCACCCACTTCTAATGATGGGCATACATGCCGAAGCATGGGGGCATCCTCCCGCAAAAAAGTTATGCCGCGTACACACGGTCGGACTTTTCCACGGGCAAGCCTTCGTCGGAATTTCGACCGTATGTACGCGGCATAAAAGGTTATGCCGCGTACACACGGTCGAACTTTTCCACGGGCAAGCCTCCGTCGGAATTTCGACCGTATATACGCGGCATTAGGAGCAAAATCGCTCCTCCGCCCCTGCTGCCCCCATGCTTCGGCATATATGCTCTTTTTTTAACTGTGGTGGTGAAATCACCTCCTACAGCGTTGGAGTCATGGCTTTATGTATCGTGGGAGCAAACGCTGTTGCTGTCAAGATAAATAAATCCGCGATGCAACTGAATGGCGTACCTGCTAAGCAAATGATGGTTAACATTAAAACAAAGTAACATTACAGTACAACAGTAAGACCTTACCATACCATACCTGCAAAGCAAATACCAAAACAAAACCTAGTAAAAAATAAAACATTTTTTTAACGCAACCTGTGCCTAAAATATATATATGCCGAAGCATGGGGGCATCCTCCCGCAAAAAAGTTATGCCGCGCACACACGGTCGGACTTTTCCACGGGCAAGCCTTTGTCGAAATTTCGACCGTATGTACGCGGCATAAAAGGTTATGCCGCGTACACACAGTCGGACTTTTCCACGGGCAAGCCTCCATCGGAATTTCGACCGTATATACGCGGCATTAGGAGCAAAATCGCTCCTCCGCCCCTGCTGCCCCCATGCTTCGGCATATATGCTCTTTTTTTAACTGTGGTGGTGAAATCACCTCCTACAGCGTTGGAGTCACGGCTTTATGTATCGTGGGAGCAAACGCTGTTGCTGTCAAGATAAATAAATCCGCGATGCAACTGAATGGCGTACCTGCTAAGCAAATGATGGTTAACATTAAAACAAAGTAACATTACAGTACAACAGTAAGACCATACCATACCTGCAAAGCAAATACCAAAACAAAACCTAGTAAAAAATAAAAAATTTTTTTTAACGCAACCTGTGCCTAAAATATATATATGCCGAAGCATGGGGGCATCCTCCCGCAAAAAAGTTATGCCGCGTACACACGGTCGGACTTTTCCACGGGCAAGCCTCCGTCGGAATTTCGACCGTATATATGCGGCATTAGGAGCAAAATCGCTCCTCCGCCCCTGCTGCCCCCATGCTTCGGCATATATGCTCTTTTTTTAAACTGTGGTGGTGAAATCACCTCCTACAGCGTTGGAGTCACGGCTTTATGTATCGTGGGAGCAAACGCTGTTGCTGTCAAGATAAATAGATCCGCGCTGCAACTGAATGGCGTACCTGAAAACAAAAAATTACATACCTGAAAAGCAAGCATGATAAAACATTGCAGAATAGAATACAGTAAAAAAGAGCAGAACAATAGAGAGAAAATAGAGAGAGAGAGAGAACAATAAAACGACAACTATTTTTTATTTTTTTTTATATTTTTTTTGTTTTTGTTTTTTTACGTTTTTTTTTTTTTCTTTTTTACACTTTTTTTTGTAACTTTACCAACTGTAATGGTTCGGGTCTCTCAAAATGTAATGGCATCTTGGGAGACCCTGTGTAAGTGTGTCCTAGTCTGTGAAATGCTGTACCCTACGCTAAAACTTCACTTTTGAGTGGTAGCGATCAAAACATTCACCAAGGCAAAGACCAGGTTTGTCAGGACAGAGTGGACAAAAAACACGGGTGTCACGCCTAAATCCGCGCTTGCTACAGACACGACATCTTTTTTGGGGGGTTCGTTGGGTAGGGGTACTCGGGAGGGCATACGGATAATGCCTCTCATGCAGCCGGCTTACTGCATTTGGTAGGGGATGGTGAGGTGCAGAACCGCCTGGATACAGGAGTTCTGTGACTATATCATTCTGGAATTTTAGAAGAGATAACGTCCCGCCTGAAGCTCTGTATAGCACATGAGCATTCAGCAAAGCCAATTGGAATAAGGATAGAGACACTTTTTTGTACCAGCGTCTCGCCTTACGGTCAATTAGATACGGCGCCATCAACTGGTCGTTGAGGTCCACCCCTCCCATATTTTTGTTATATTCGTGGACACAGAGGGGTTTCTCCACAACACCAGTCGCCGTACGAATTTGGAGTGTCGTGTCTGCATGAAGGGAGGTAAGAAGGAAAACATTCTTATTGTCCCTCCACTTCATAGCGAGCAAGTTATTACACTTCACGCAGGCTCTCTCCCCCAGCCTAAGACGGGCATCTACAAGCCGCTGGGGAAAGCCCCGGCGATTAGGTCGCACGGTGCCACATGCTCCAATCTGATGATCAAACAAGTGACTAAACAGTGGCACGCTCGTGTAATAATTGTCCACATACAAGTGGTACCCCTTTCCGAATAAGGGTGACACCAATTTCCACACTATCTTGCCAGCGCTCCCTATGTAATCTGGGCAGTTGACCAGCTCAACCTGACTATCTTTTCCCTCATAAACCATAAAGCTCCATACATAGCCTGTTGCCCTGTCACAGAACTTATAGAGCTTGACCCCGTATCTGGCACGCTTGCTGGGAAGGTACTGCTTGAAAGCCAAGCGGCCAGAAAATTTAATCAGGGACTCATCAACGCAGACAACTTGATCGGGAATAAACAAGGCTGCAAAACGTTCGTTGAAGTGGTTTATGAGGGGCCGAATTTTATAGAGCCGGTCGTACTCAGGGTCCCCACGTGGACGACAAAGTTCATTGTCGTTGAAGTGCATGAACCGCAAAATCTGCTCGTATCGTGTCCTGGGCATGGAGGCAGAGAACACGGGCATGTGGTCAATTGGGTGCGTGGACCAATAAGCACGCAATGACGGGAATTTACCGTATGTGTGCCCATGTTGAGGGAAAGGCCCAGAAAGGTCTTAAATTCGGAAACCGTAATTGGTTTCCAATCTTTGGCAATTTTAGGCAACTGGGGGTTAGCGGCGATGAATTGACCAGCATACAAATTACTCTGGTCCACAATAGATCTATAGAGATCTTCCGTGAAAAACAGCGAATAATAATCGATTGGCATAAAATCAGCTGTTTCCACCTGAATACCGGGTTGGGCAGTGAATGGGGGAAGTACGGGTTCTGCAGAAGTGGTGGGGACCCAATCAGGATAGGCGAATTCTGCAGGAAGGGCACTATGGGCACGACGGGCCTGCCTTTGTCTTCTTGGTGGCAGCGGGACACTACTTGTGCTTGCCACCTCGCCAGCTTGAACTGCACTTATGGGACTCGCCACGTCACCACGTGATACTGCAGTGCTGGATGTACGCCCAGGCTGTACTAGGCCGCTGGTGCTTGCCAATTCACCAGAAGGAATAGCGGCGCTTGTACTACTCTGCTCCATGATACGAGAGCCCTGCGGTTCTTGCTCCTCAACAACCTCAGAAGATCGGGATCGGGTACGCCTGACCTTAGCAGGGACCTCAACTTCGTTGTCAGAGCTATCTGAGGTGGGGCCGCTGACGTCACTGTCTTCTACGGGAAGATATTCTGAGCCTGAATCTGACAGATACGTGACCTCCTCTTCACTATCTGTCATGCTCAGAATCTCGTAGGCCTCTTTACTAGTGTACCTTCAAATTGCCATTTTGGGCTCTAAATTTAGGGGTACACTAGTAAGATTCACAGGTAAAAAAAGCACCTGACTGTCACCAAATGTATCAAACGCTACCAAAAAAACTGTTAGCGATCGCAGGGATCAGGACTGTCTCTGCGAACGCTGCAGTTATGGGTGTTGTGTTTGGTAAGTGACAGTGATCGATCGATACTGCACTTGGGTGGGCTGGGCTGGGCTGGGCTGGGCGGAGGGGCTAAACGCAGGTACTAGCAGGTATCTGGGCTGATCCCGCTAACACTGCGTTTTTGGGAACCCTAAACCGCTGGGGACGCTAGTATAGATCTGATCAGATACTATACCACTAAGGGAGGTGTATGCTTTGCGCGTGGGTGTTAGCGTTACTGGCACTAACCTAAAGCTGCCTGGGGCGACGCAGACCCTCTCTGGCGCTAAAACCTAATTGATATCACCCGCCGGGCGATCAGGGGGTTAAACCTTTATTGGGTTATATACGGCGGGTGCCCTGATGCTATAAAAAGCAAACTAACCAACCAGCGTCACCTGTAACCTTTATATGGTGATCACTGGTGAAAGGGTTAACTAGGGGCAATCAGGGGGTTAAAACCTTTATTAGGTTAAATATGGGGGTACCCGACGCTATATAAAAACCTGACGGGTTACCTAAATAACGAAATAACTCACTGGGTAACCAGTGTCACCAGTGACGCTTATACGGTGATCACTGGTGAAAGGGTTAACTCTAGGGGCAATCAGGGGGTTAAAATAATATATGGGGGTACCTGACGCTAATAAAAACCTGCGGCGAACCTAAAAATAATTAACTGGCTATCTAGGACACCAGCGACAAGAAAAAAGCGATCGGAAAAACGATCGCTTAGTGACGCTGGCGTTAGGGGGTGAAAGGGTTACCTGGGGGGCGATCAAGGGGTTAAACCTTTATTAGGGGGGGTTAGGGGGCTACCTTGGACCTAAAGGGGCCTCATCCTAACTGCCCTGCAACTTTTTACAGTCACAAATGACACTTATTGCAGTGATCAGTAAAAAAAATGATCACTGCAAACGGTGCACTGTGACTGGGGGTACTGGGGGTGATCTGGGGGGTGATCTGGGGGTGACTGGGGGGTGATTTGTGTTCCTACGTGTACTGGCGTCAGTGGGCTGTTGGTGCACTTACTGTGAGATGTCTTCTCTCCTCGCGCCGGATCGAAAAGACCGACACGAGGAGAGATGACATCACTTCCTCCTGCCTGTGTTTACATTACAGGCAGGGGAAGCTCTCTCATTCGCCGGGAGCGATCGAGAGGGGGCGGCCGGAATCGAACGGCCGTCCCCTCATGCCGGATCGCTCCCGAACACTTAACCACCGCTCACTGTACAGAAGGGGGGTCCGATCGGACCCCCCAACTATACAAAGGCGATCACGTACATATACGTGATTCTGCCTGTCGGTGCCATTCTGCCGACGTATAATTACAGTGGGCGGTCGTTAAGTGGTTAAGGAAGTTCCAAACATTTGTTTTGGCCACACCTAATGTTTTTGCTATCTCTCTGATGGGTTTGTTTTGTTTTTTCAGCCTAATGATGGCTTGCTTCACTGATAGTGACAGCTCTTTTGATCTCATATTGAGAGTTGACAGCAACAGATTCCAAATGCAAATAGCACACTTGAAATGAACTCTGGACCTTTTATCTGCTCCCTGTAAATGGGATAATGAGGGAATAACACACACCTGGCCATGGAACAGCTGAGAAGCCAATTGTCCCATTACTTTTGGTCCCTAAAAAGTGGGAGGCAAATATACAAACTGTTGTAATTCCTACACCGTTCACCTGATTTGGATGTAAATACCCTCAAATTAAAGCTGAAAGTCTGCAGTTAAAGCACATCTTGTTAGTTTCATTTCAAATCCATTGTGGTGGTGTATAGAGTCAAAAAGATTAGAATTGTGTCGATGTCCCAATATTTATGGACCTGACTGTATATTAGAATCGGCATTAAACCATCCATATGGAGTAAAAACTTGACAGCAGTTACAGAGCAGCAATGGTGGCCTCCACAGTGAAGTCAATGTGTCCATCCAAGACACATCCAAGTTTTATCTTGTGTTGACCTTTTTTTACCAACAATTTAAAACTATCTTGGACATTTTCATTTGCCATTGGTTTGGCACTCCTTTCTGTATTTCTAAGGTTTGAGCTACTGTCGGGTGTCCATTGAGGGAAGCCTTACTTGAGGTATTGAGCTTGTTTTAAGTATTCCTTCATCTAACTATCTGACTACACATGTAAGAAAAACATGACAGAGGATCTAGCCTTTCCCAACTCTGTTGTAACCTAAAAAGTAGGGTTGCACTGATACCGAGCATTTGCATGAATACTTGTGCAAATGCTTGTTCCCTTAAACCAATAACTTTGCAGTGCGATTTGAGCCCATACAAAATTAATGGGCTCAAATCGCACTGCAAAGAATCGCATGTGACTTAAACAGGAATGCGGTGCTCTAATCGCACCACAAAGGTATCGGTACTCTATACCGGAGAGTACTTGACCAACACTATTAGTACTTGTACTCACCGGTATAAAAAATAAAAAAAAAACGGGATCAGTGTATCAGTGCAACCCTACTAAAAAGGGATTAGTACGTCCAATCTCAACCAGGTTTCCATGAGCTGTGGCTGACTGGCCTCCCATTTGATGGTGCTTGCTTAGCTCTGGGACCAACACTACTTGGGAGATCCAGTGATATGACACCAATGATCCTAAAGTGATAAGGCTTACAAATATTTTAAAATAGAAAGAGATAATACTTACCTGCTTTGCGCATGATATTGCACACAAAGGTCATGTTTTTTCTCTTCTGGCAGTCCCCCCAGCACTTTCAGCTTCTCCTTCCTTCAGATACCTCCTTAGCAAGTGGGGTGCAGTGTGCGTCCATAGACATACACAGTGTCGGTAAGCCACGCCCATGCTTCCTTCTCACAGGCAGCCTATGCTTCCTGCTGTTTCTCCTGTGAAGCCAGAAGTAAGGGGTGCAGTGTTTCAGCTGGAGACAGTGCTTGAGTGGTGACATGGAGCCAGGTAAGTGTTTAGGGATGGGGGAGGGGGTTTAGGACAGGTAGTGTGTGTGTGTGTTTCTTTTTGCCTTAAAGTGATATTAAAGGCAAATTTTTGTTTTAATTAAAATGAAAAAGAGGTTATACTTGCCTGCTCTGTGCAACCATATTGCACAGAGTGGTCTCCTACCTCCTCTTCTGGAATTTCCCCACCGACACTGCCATCTGCTCTGGGTGCCCCCTTAGCAAGCCTTGTACTATTGGGCACCCATACTGGTATGCTCCTGAGCCAGGCTGTTTGCATCCCTAGACACACTCCAGACTCCCTCCTCAGCAGTGCTGCAGCCGGGGCAGTGCTGGGTTGCGAGTGGAGGCAGGTAAGTGCACAGAGTAGGAAAGTATGACATGGTTGTTATTTTAAAAAAATCTGCCTTTATTATCACTTTAAAAATCAGTTAAAGTGGTTGTATACCCAAATTTTGTACAAGCACCTACAGGTAAGCCTACATTAACCACTTGCCGCCCGCCCTATAGCGGATTGACGTCGGCAAAGTGGTTGCAGAATCCTGACTGGACGTCATATGACGTCCTCAGGATTTTGAGCCGCTGCGCGCCCCCGGGGGCGCGCATCGCGGCGATCGTTGCTGCGGGGTTTCAGTCTGACACCCCGCAACACCGATCTAGGTAAAGAGTCTCCGACGGAGACTCTTTACCACGTGATCAGCCGTGTCCAATCACGGCTGATCACAGTGTAAACAGGAAAAGCCGGTCATCGGCTTTTCCTCACTCGCGTCTGTCAGACGCGAGTAGAGGAGAGCCGATCGGCTGCTCCTCTGACAGGGGGGGTTTGTGCTGATCGATTATCAGCACAGCCCCCCCGAGGATGCCCACTGGACCACCAGGGATCCCACTGGACCACCAGGGATGCCACTAGACCACCAGGGATGCCACTAGACCACCAGGGAAGCCCACAATAAGGTATGCCACCCTAGACCACCAGGGATAATGGATGCCAATCAGTGCCACAATAGATGCCAATCAGTGCCCACAATGGGCACCACTGATTGGCAGGCATTATTGTTTGGCACTGATTGGCATCCATTAGTACAGTACCACCTATCAGTGCCCACCCATGCCACCTATCAGTGCCCACCCATGCCGCCTATCAGTGCCCACCCATGCCGCCTATCAGTGCCCACCCATGCCACCTATCAGTGCCCATCCATGCCGCCTATCCGTGCCTATCTGTGCCCACCCAAGCCGCCTATCTGTGCCCACCCGTGCCGCCGATCTGTGCCCACCCGTGCCGCCGATCTGTGCCCACCCGTGCCGCCGATCTGTGCCCACCCGTGCCGACGATCGTTGCCCATCCGTGCCGACGATCGTTGCCCATCCGTGCCGACGATCGTTGCCCATCCGTGCCACCTCATTGGTGCCCATCCGTGCCGCCTTATCCGTGCCCGTCAGTGCAGCCCCATCAGTGCCCATCAGTGAAGGAGAAAACTAACTTATTTACAAAGTTTTGTAACTGAAACCAAAAAAAACCTTTTTTTTTTTCAAAATTTTCGGTCTTTTTTTTATTTTTTAGCAGAAAATAAAAATCGCAGAGGTGATCAAATACCACCAAAAGAAAGCTCTATTTGTGGGAACAAAATGATAAAAATTTAGTTTGGGTACAGTGTACCATGACCGCGCAATTGTCATTCAAAGTGCAACAGCGCAGAAAGCTGAAAATTGGTCTGGGCAGGAAGGTGTTTAAGTGCCCAGTATGGAAGTGGTTAAGGCTTACCTGTAGGTGCTTGTAATATCTCCGAGACCTACACAGTCTCGGAGATATTTGCAAAAAAAACTGTACCGCTATCTACGGCGCATGCGCGCCGTAGATAACGGCGCAGGCGCACTGAGCACGGCGGCTCTTGAATGGGAGCCTGCCGTACACTGCCGGTAATTCGCGCATGCGCGGGGATCGTGCCGTTCCCCGCGCATGTGCGGGAGTGACGTCATCACCGCTCCGGCCAATCACAGCGCCGGAGCGGCAATACCCGGAAGTCACTCCGGGTATCATGGATTCGACGGAGGACGCGTCCGAGGACCGCTGCGGGGGCTTCGATCTAAGGTAAGTGATTGATAATGAGCTAGTATGCTAGTCATACTAGCTCATTATACCTTTGCCTTGCAGGTTGACCCAAAAAAAAAAAAAGTTTTGCGGTATACAACCGCTTTAAATTGAATTTTTGGTTTATCCGTTGCTTTTAGCCTCCTCCAAATATTTTTTTTTTTGCGGCTGTGATCCAACTTCCGGTTAGAAGGTGGCTAAATTTTTATCCATGGTCCCATTGTATGTAAGAACATAGTCAGACATCCCAAGTCTCCCGTGAGTCGTGGGAGTCTCCCGAATTTGGCTGCGGGCTCACGGACACCTGCGAGCGCCGGGCGATCTCCCTACTGGGCCTGTCACTCAGCCACAGACAGACAACAGAGCAGCCCGAGCGGCCGAATGGAGTATGACCGCGGCAGACGCTCGGGCTGACCTGTCTTCTGTCTGTGGTTGAGTGACAGGTGGATGTGATGACGTGCCTGTCTGTGCGAGGTGGAGGACTGTAAAAAACGTCCCGCCTCCTATATAGACAGAACCAGTGGCGGCTGGTGCTCAAATTTTTTTTGGGGGGGGCACAAACAAACTGAAAAAAAAACATCAATTGCCGCCACTGTGCCCATTAAACGCAGCCACTGTGCCCAAACGCCACCAGTTTGCGCCCTCAAATGCAGCCAGTTTGCCCCCTCAAATGCAGCCAGTTTCCCCCCAAATGCAGCCAGTTTCCCCCCAAACCTGCACTTACCTTCCTCGGGTCAGCGCTGTCCTCCTCCACGCTCCCTCATGTCTTCTTCTGTCCTCGATGTCTTATCCCGCTCTCAATGTCGCTTCAGCCAATCAGGTTACCGGTAACCAGACGGTTTCCAGACCCTTCCAAAAACCAACCAACTGCTGTTATTCAGATGGCTGGCGCTCGCCGGGGGCCGGCCATCTGAATAGTGGGCGGCAGCGGCGCCAGAGACAATACATACATACATTCATGCAATGCATGAATGTATGTATTGTTGACGGTACAGGGGAGAGAGGGGGCGGCGCACCTGCGCCCACTATGGACGCACCGCCACTGGACAGAACACTGATCCAATGATAGATTGAATCAGTGTGACGTGTATCATAGAAGGTGGGAATTTGTTACAGTTGCTGTCGGGATATTCTAATCCATTTCAGAGCTCTGTGTGATCAGGCTGTATTTCATGGGCTGCATTTAATTATAGTATAGCTGCATTTAATTGGCACTGTTCAGGCTGCATTTAATTGGCACTGTTCAGGCTGCATTTAATTGGCACTGGTATAGCTGCATTTAATTGGCACTGGTAAGGCTGCATTTAATTGGCAATGATCAGGATGAATTTAATTGGCACTGGTAAGGCTGCATTTAATTGGCACTAGTAAGGCTGCATTTAATTGACACTGGTAAGGCTGCATTTAATTGGCACTGGTAAGGCTGCATTTATTTGGGGGGAGGTCGGCGCCGGCACGAAGGATCACCTCCCTGAAATTTGTTTGCCACCTCCCTGAAATGAGTTTTTGCAGGTTGGGATGTCTGCATAGTCAACCTCTCTGGCTCACTCCTAATACAGACTACGGACACTGTTTTGTAGTGTGCATAGAGCAGTGCACGTGGCCATGACGATTGTGCACTGCTTCTTCCAAACAAACAGAACTGGGCAGCACAGTGGCTAAGTGATTAGCGCTTCCTTCTAGCAGTATGAGGGTCGTTGGGTTAATCCCAACCACAGCACTACCTACCTGGAGTTTGCATGTTCTCCCTGTGCCTGCGTGGGTTTCCTCCACTCTCCTTCCACACTCCAAAGGCATGCTGGTAGGTTAATTATATGTATGAATGTTAGTTAGGGACCTTAGATTGTAAGCTCCTTGAAGGCAGAAAATATTTTTTACCGTCACTATAACCACTTGTGTTACGGAAGATTTTATCCTTTTCATGACCAGGCCATTTTTTGCAATTCAGCACTGTAACTGGTAATTGCGCGGTCATGCAATACTGTACCCAAACAAAATTGATATCATTTTTTTTTCACACGCATATCGCTTTCTTTTTCTGGTATTTAATCATCACTAGGTTTTTTATTTTTTATTATACACTACGGTACACGACGAGTTGGCTGTTTTCACAGAACACTGGCAGTGTATATACTACGGTACACGACGAGTTGGCTGTGTTCACAGAACACCGGCAGCGTTTACACTACGGTACACAACGAGTTGGCTGTGTTCACAGAACACCGGCAGCGTTTACACTACGGTACACGACGAGTTGGCTGTGTTCACAGAACACCGGCAGCGTTTACACTACGGTACACAACGAGTTGGCTGTGTTCACAGAACACCGGCAGCGTTTACACTACGGTACACAACGAGTTTGCTGTGTTCACAGAACACCGGCAGCGTATACACTACGGTACACGACGAGTTGGCTGTGTTCACAGAACACCGGCAGTGTATATACTACGGTACACAACGAGTTGGCTGTTTTCACAGAACACCGGCAGTGTATATACTACGGTACACGACAAGTTGGCTGTGTTCACAGAACACCGGCAGTGTATATACTACGATACACGACAAGATGGCTGTTTTCACAGAACACCGGCAGTGTATATACTACGGTACACGACGAGTTGGCTGTGTTCACAGAACACCGGCAGTGTATATACTACGATACACGACGAGTTGGCTGTGTTCACAGAACACCGGCAGCGTATACACTACGGTACGCAACGAGTTGGCTGTTTTCACAGAGCACCGGCAGTGTATATACTACGGTACACGACGAGTTGGCTGTGTTCACAGAACACCGGCAGTGTATATACTACGGTACACGACAAGTTGGCTGTGTTCACAGAACACCGGCAGTGTATATACTACGATACACGACAAGTTGGCTGTTTTCACAGAACACCGGCAGTGTATATACTACGGTACACGACGAGTTGGCTGTGTTCACAGAACACCGGCAGTGTATATACTACGATACACGACGAGTTGGCTGTGTTCACAGAACACCGGCAGCGTATACACTACGGTACGCGACGAGTTGGCTGTTTTCACAGAACACCGGCAGTGTATATACTACGATACTCGACGAGTTGGCTGTGTTCACAGAACACCGGCAGTGTATACACTACGGTACGCGACGAGTTGGCTGTTTTCACAGAACACCGGCAGTGTATATACTACAGTACACGACGAGTTGGCTGTGTTCACAGAACACCGGCAGTGTATATACTATGATACACGACGAGTTGGCTGTGTTCACAGAACACCGGCAGCGTATACACTACGGTACGCGACGAGTTGGCTGTTTTCACAGAACACCAGCAGTGTATATACTATGATACACGACGAGTTGGCTGTTTTCACAGAACACCGGCAGTGTATATACTACGATACACGACGAGTTGGCTGTGTTCACAGAACACCGGCAGCGTATACACTACGGTACGCGACGAGTTGGCTGTTTTCACAGAACACCGGCAGTGTATATACTACGATACACGACAAGTTGGCTGTTTTCACAGAACACCGGCAGTGTATATACTACGGTACACGATGAGGTGGCTGTGTTCACAGAACACCGGCAGTGTATATACTACGATACATGACGAGTTGGCTGTGTTCACAGAACACCGGCAGCGTATACACTACGGTACGCTACGAGTTGGCTGTTTTCACAGAACACCGGCAGCGTATACACTACGGTACGCTACGAGTTGGCTGTTTTCACAGAACACCGGCAGTGTATATACTACGATACACGACGAGTTGGCTGTGTTCACAGAACACCGGCAGCGTATACACTACGGTACGCGACGAGTTGGCTGTTTTCACAGAACACCGGCAGTGTATATACTACAGTACACGACGAGTTGGCTGTGTTCACAGAACACCGGCAGTGTATATACTACGGTACACGACAAGTTGGCTGTGTTCACAGAACACCGGCAGTGTATATACGACGATACACGACAAGTTGGCTGTTTTCACAGAACACCGGCAGTGTATATACTATGGTACACGACGAGTTGGCTGTGTTCACAGAACACCGGCAGTGTATATACTACGATACACGATGAGTTGGCTGTGTTCACAGAACACCGGCAGCGTATACACTACGGTACGCGACGAGTTGGCTGTTTTCACAGAACACCGGCAGTGTATATACTACGATACACGACGAGTTGGCTGTGTTCACAGAACACCGGCAGCGTATACACTACGGTACGCGACGAGTTGGCTGTTTTCACAGAACACCGGTAGTGTATATACTACGGTACACGATGAGTTGGCTGTGTTCACAGAACACCGGCAGTGTATATACTACGATACACGACGAGTTGGCTGTGTTCACAGAACACCGGCAGCGTATACCCTACGGTACGCGACGAGTCGGCTGTTTTCACAGAACACCAGCAGTGTATATACTATGATACACGACGAGTTGGCTGTTTTCACAGAACACCGGCAGTGTATATACTACGATACACGACGAGTTGGCTGTGTTCACAGAACACCGGCAGCGTATACACTACAGTACGCGACGAGTTGGCTGTTTTCACAGAACACCGGCAGTGTATATACTACGGTACACGACGAGTTGGCTGTTTTCACAGAACACCGGCAGTGTATATACTACGATACACGACAAGTTGGCTGTTTTCACAGAACACCGGCAGTGTATATACTACGGTACACGACGAGTTGGCTGTGTTCACAGAACACCGGCAGTGTATATACTACGATACACGACGAGTTGGCTGTGTTCACAGAACACCGGCAGCGTATACACTACGGTACGCGACGAGTTGGCTGTTTTCACAGAACACCGGCAGTGTATATACTACGATACACGACGAGTTGGCTGTGTTCACAGAACACCGGCAGCGTATACACTACGGTACGCGACGAGTTGGCTGTTTTCACAGAACACCGGCAGTGTATATACTACGGTACACGACGAGTTGGCTGTGTTCACAGAACACCGGCAGTGTATATACTACGATACACGACGAGTTGGCTGTGTTCACAGAACACCGGCAGCGTATACACTACGGTACGCGATGAGTTGGCTGTTTTCACAGAACACCGGCAGTGTATATACTACGGTACACGACGAGTTGGCTGTGTTCACAGAACACCGGCAGTGTATATACTACGGTACACGACAAGTTGGCTGTGTTCACAGAACACCGGCAGTGTATATACTACGATACACGACAAGTTGGCTGTTTTCACAGAACACCGGCAGTGTATATACTACGGTACACGACGAGTTGGCTGTGTTCACAGAACACCGGCAGTGTATATACTACGATACACGACGAGTTGGCTGTGTTCACAGAACACCGGTAGTGTATATACTACGATACACGACGAGTTGGCTGTGTTCACAGAACACCGGCAGTGTATATACTACGGTACACGACGAGTTGGCTGTGTTCACAGAACACCGGCAGTGTATATACTACGGTACACGACGAGTTGGCTGTGTTCACAGAACACCGGCAGTGTATATACTACGATACACGACGAGTTGGCTGTGTTCACAGAACACCGGCAGCGTATACACTACGGTACGCGACGAGTTGGCTGTTTTCACAGAACACCGGCAGTGTATATACTACGGTACACGACGAGTTGGCTGTGTTCACAGAACACCGGCAGTGTATATACTACGGTACACGACAAGTTGGCTGTTTTCACAGAACACCGGCAGTGTATATACTACGGTACACGATGAGTTGGCTGTGTTCACAGAACACCGGCAGTGTATATACTACGATACACGACGAGTTGGCTGTGTTCACAGAACACCGGCAGTGTATATACTACGATACACGACGAGTTGGCTGTGTTCACAGAACACCGGCAGCGTATACACTACGGTACGCGTCGAGTTGGCTGTTTTCACAGAACACCGGCAGTGTATATACTACGATACACGACGAGTTGGCTGTGTTCACAGAACACCGGCAGCGTATACACTACGGTACGTGACGAGTTGGCTGTTTTCACAGAACACCGGCAGTGTATATACTACGGTACACGACGAGTTGGCTGTGTTCACAGAACACCGGCAGTGTATATACTACGATACACGACAAGTTGGCTGTTTTCACAGAACACCGGCAGTGTATATACTACGGTACACGACGAGTTGGCTGTGTTCACAGAACACCGGCAGTGTATATACTACGATACACGACGAGTTGGCTGTGTTCACAGAACACCGGTAGTGTATATACTACGATACACGACGAGTTGGCTGTGTTCACAGAACACCGGCAGTGTATATACTACGGTACACGACGAGTTGGCTGTGTTCACAGAACACCGGCAGTGTATATACTACGGTACACGACGAGTTGGCTGTGTTCACAGAACACCGGCAGTGTATATACTACGATACACGACGAGTTGGCTGTGTTCACAGAACACCGGCAGCGTATATACTACGATACACGACAAGTTGGCTGTGTTCACAGAACACCGGCAGCGTATACACTACGGTACGCGACGAGTTGGCTGTTTTCACAGAACACCGGCAGTGTATATACTACGGTACACGACGAGTTGGCTGTGTTCACAGAACACCGGCAGTGTATATACTACGATACACGACGAGTTGGCTGTGTTCACAGAACACCGGCAGCGTATACACTACGGTACGCGACGAGTTGGCTGTTTTCACAGAACACCGGCAGTGTATATACTACGATACACGACAAGTTGGCTGTTTTCACAGAACACCGGCAGTGTATATACTACGGTACACGATGAGGTGGCTGTGTTCACAGAACACCGGCAGTGTATATACTACGATACACGACGAGTTGGCTGTGTTCACAGAACACCGGCAGCGTATACACTACGGTACGCTACGAGTTGGCTGTTTTCACAGAACACCGGCAGTGTATATACTACGATACACGACGAGTTGGCTGTGTTCACAGAACACCGGCAGCGTATACACTACGGTACGCGACGAGTTGGCTGTTTTCACAGAACACCGGCAGTGTATATACTACAGTACACGACGAGTTGGCTGTGTTCACAGAACACCGGCAGTGTATATACTACGGTACACGACAAGTTGGCTGTGTTCACAGAACACCGGCAGTGTATATACTACGATACACGACAAGTTGGCTGTTTTCACAGAACACCGGCAGTGTATATACTATGGTACACGACGAGTTGGCTGTGTTCACAGAACACCGGCAGTGTATATACTACGATACACGATGAGTTGGCTGTGTTCACAGAACACCGGCAGCGTATACACTACGGTACGCGTCGAGTTGGCTGTTTTCACAGAACACCGGCAGTGTATATACTACGGTACACGACAAGTTGGCTGTTTTCACAGAACACCGGCAGTGTATATACTATGGTACACGACGAGTTGGCTGTGTTCACAGAACACCGGCAGTGTATATACTACGATACACGACGAGTTGGCTGTGTTCACAGAACACCGGCAGCGTATACACTACTGTACGCGACGAGTTGGCTGTTTTCACAGAACACCGGTAGTGTATATACTACGGTACACGATGAGTTGGCTGTGTTCACAGAACACCGGCAGTGTATATACTACGATACACGACGAGTTGGCTGTGTTCACAGAACACCGGCAGCGTATACACTACGGTACGCGACGAGTCGGCTGTTTTCACAGAACACCAGCAGTGTATATACTATGATACACGACGAGTTGGCTGTTTTCACAGAACACCGGCAGTGTATATACTACGATACACGACGAGTTGGCTGTGTTCACAGAACACCGGCAGCGTATACACTACGGTACGCGACGAGTTGGCTGTTTTCACAGAACACCGGCAGTGTATATACTACGGTACACGACGAGTTGGCTGTTTTCACAGAACACCGGCAGTGTATATACTACGATACACGACAAGTTGGCTGTTTTCACAGAACACCGGCAGTGTATATACTACGGTACACGACGAGTTGGCTGTGTTCACAGAACACCGGCAGTGTATATACTACGATACACGACGAGTTGGCTGTGTTCACAGAACACCGGCAGCGTATACACTACGGTACGCGACGAGTTGGCTGTTTTCACAGAACACCGGCAGTGTATATACTACGATACACGACGAGTTGGCTGTGTTCACAGAACACCGGCAGCGTATACACTACGGTACGCGACGAGTTGGCTGTTTTCACAGAACACCGGCAGTGTATATACTACGGTACACGACGAGTTGGCTGTGTTCACAGAACACCGGCAGTGTATATACTACGATACACGACGAGTTGGCTGTGTTCACAGAACACCGGCAGCGTATACACTACGGTACGCGATGAGTTGGCTGTTTTCACAGAACACCGGCAGTGTATATACTACGGTACACGACGAGTTGGCTGTGTTCACAGAACACCGGCAGTGTATATACTACGGTACACGACAAGTTGGCTGTGTTCACAGAACACCGGCAGTGTATATACTACGATACACGACAAGTTGGCTGTTTTCACAGAACACCGGCAGTGTATATACTACGGTACACGACGAGTTGGCTGTGTTCACAGAACACCGGCAGTGTATATACTACGATACACGACGAGTTGGCTGTGTTCACAGAACACCGGTAGTGTATATACTACGATACACGACGAGTTGGCTGTGTTCACAGAACACCGGCAGTGTATATACTACGGTACACGACGAGTTGGCTGTGTTCACAGAACACCGGCAGTGTATATACTACGGTACACGACGAGTTGGCTGTGTTCACAGAACACCGGCAGTGTATATACTACGATACACGACGAGTTGGCTGTGTTCACAGAACACCGGCAGCGTATACACTACGGTACGCGACGAGTTGGCTGTTTTCACAGAACACCGGCAGTGTATATACTACGGTACACGACGAGTTGGCTGTGTTCACAGAACACCGGCAGTGTATATACTACGGTACACGACAAGTTGGCTGTGTTCACAGAACACCGGCAGTGTATATACTACGATACACGACAAGTTGGCTGTTTTCACAGAACACCGGCAGTGTATATACTACGGTACACGATGAGTTGGCTGTGTTCACAGAACACCGGCAGTGTATATACTACGATACACGACGAGTTGGCTGTGTTCACAGAACACCGGCAGTGTATATACTACGATACACGACGAGTTGGCTGTGTTCACAGAACACCGGCAGCGTATACACTACGGTACGCGACGAGTTGGCTGTTTTCACAGAACACCGGCAGTGTATATACTACGATACACGACGAGTTGGCTGTGTTCACAGAACACCGGCAGTGTATATACTACGATACACGACGAGTTGGCTGTGTTCACAGAACACCGGTAGTGTATATACTACGATACACGACGAGTTGGCTGTGTTCACAGAACACCGGCAGTGTATATACTACGGTACACGACGAGTTGGCTGTGTTCACAGAACACCGGCAGTGTATATACTATGGTACACGACGAGTTGGCTGTGTTCACAGAACACCGGCAGTGTATATACTACGGTACACGACAAGTTGGCTGTGTTCACAGAACACCGGCAGTGTATATACTACGATACACGACAAGTTGGCTGTTTTCACAGAACACCGGCAGTGTATATACTACGGTACACGACGAGTTGGCTGTGTTCACAGAACACCGGCAGTGTATATACTACGATACACGACGAGTTGGCTGTGTTCACAGAACACCGGTAGTGTATATACTACGATACACGACGAGTTGGCTGTGTTCACAGAACACCGGCAGTGTATATACTACGGTACACGACGAGTTGGCTGTGTTCACAGAACACCGGCAGTGTATATACTACGGTACACGACGAGTTGGCTGTGTTCACAGAACACCGGCAGTGTATATACTACGATACACGATGAGTTGGCTGTGTTCACAGAACACCGGCAGCGTATACACTACGGTACGCGACGAGTTGGCTGTTTTCACAGAACACCGGCAGTGTATATACTACGGTACACGACGAGTTGGCTGTGTTCACAGAACACCGGCAGTGTATATACTACGGTACACGACAAGTTGGCTGTGTTCACAGAACACCGGCAGTGTATATACTACGATACACGACAAGTTGGCTGTTTTCACAGAACACCGGCAGTGTATATACTACGGTACACGATGAGTTGGCTGTGTTCACAGAACACCGGCAGTGTATATACTACGATACACGACGAGTTGGCTGTGTTCACAGAACACCGGCAGTGTATATACTACGATACACAACGAGTTGGCTGTGTTCACAGAACACCGGCAGCGTATACACTACGGTACGCGACGAGTTGGCTGTTTTCACAGAACACCGGCAGTGTATATACTACGATACACGACGAGTTGGCTGTGTTCACAGAACACCGGCAGTGTATATACTACGATACACGACGAGTTGGCTGTGTTCACAGAACACCGGTAGTGTATATACTACGATACACGACGAGTTGGCTGTGTTCACAGAACACCGGCAGTGTATATACTACGGTACACGACGAGTTGGCTGTGTTCACAGAACACCGGCAGTGTATATACTACGGTACACGACGAGTTGGCTGTGTTCACGGAACACCGGCAGTGTATATACTACGATACACGACGAGTTGGCTGTGTTCACAGAACACCGGCAGCGTATATACTACGATACACGACAAGTTGGCTGTGTTCACAGAACACCGGCAGCGTATACACTACGGTACGCGACGAGTTGGCTGTTTTCACAGAACACCGGCAGTGTATATACTACGGTACACGACGAGTTGGCTGTGTTCACAGAACACCGGCAGTGTATATACTACGATACACGACGAGTTGGCTGTTTTCACAGAACACCGGCAGTATATATACTACGGTACGCGACGAGTTGGCTGTTTTCACAGAACACCGGCAGTGTATATACTACGGTACACGACGAGTTGGCTGTGTTCACAGAACACCGGCAGTGTATATACTACGGTACACGACAAGTTGGCTGTGTTCACAGAATACCGGCAGTGTATATACTACGATACACGACAAGTTGGCTGTTTTCACAGAACACCGGCAGTGTATATACTACGGTACACGACGAGTTGGCTGTTTTCACAGAACACCGGCAGTGTATATACTACGATACACGACGAGTTGGCTGTGTTCACAGAACACCGGCAGCGTATACACTACGGTACGTGACGAGTTGGCTGTTTTCACAGAACACCGGCAGCGTATACACTACGGTACGCGACGAGTTGGCTGTTTTCACAGAACACCGGCAGTGTATATACTACGATACACGATGAGTTGGCTGTGTTCACAGAACACCGGCAGTGTATATACTACGATACACGACGAGTTGGCTGTGTTCACAGAACACCGGCAGTGTATATACTACGGTACACGACGAGTTGGCTGTGTTCACAGAACACCGGCAGTGTATATACTACGATACACGACAAGTTGGCTGTTTTCACAGAACACCGGCAGTGTATATACTACGGTACACGACGAGTTGGCTGTGTTCACAGAACACCGGCAGTGTATATACTACGATACACGACGAGTTGGCTGTGTTCACAGAACATCGGTAGTGTATATACTACGATACACGACGAGTTGGCTGTGTTCACAGAACACCGGCAGTGTATATACTACGGTACACGACGAGTTGGCTGTGTTCACAGAACACCGGCAGTGTATATACTACGGTACACGACGAGTTGGCTGTGTTCACAGAACACCGGCAGTGTATATACTACGATACACGACGAGTTGGCTGTGTTCACAGAACACCGGCAGCGTATACACTACGGTACGCGACGAGTTGGCTGTTTTCACAGAACACCGGCAGTGTATATACTACGATACACGACAAGTTGGCTGTTTTCACAGAACACCGGCAGTGTATATACTATGGTACACGATGAGGTGGCTGTGTTCACAGAACACCGGCAGTGTATATACTACGATACACGACGAGTTGGCTGTGTTCACAGAACACCGGCAGCGTATACACTACGGTACGCTACGAGTTGGCTGTTTTCACAGAACACCGGCAGTGTATATACTACGGTACACGACGAGTTGGCTGTGTTCACAGAACACCGGCAGTGTATATACTACGATACACGACGAGTTGGCTGTGTTCACAGAACACCGGCAGCGTATACACTACGGTACGCGACGAGTTGGCTGTTTTCACAGAACACCGGCAGTGTATATACTACGATACACGACAAGTTGGCTGTTTTCACAGAACACCGGCAGTGTATATACTACGGTACACGATGAGGTGGCTGTGTTCACAGAACACCGGCAGTGTATATACTACGATACACGACGAGTTGGCTGTGTTCACAGAACACCGGCAGCGTATACACTACGGTACGCTACGAGTTGGCTGTTTTCACAGAACACCGGCAGTGTATATACTACGATACACGACGAGTTGGCTGTGTTCACAGAACACCGGCAGCGTATACACTACGGTACGCGACGAGTTGGCTGTTTTCACAGAACACCGGCAGTGTATATACTACAGTACACGACGAGTTGGCTGTGTTCACAGAACACCGGCAGTGTATATACTACGGTACACGACAAGTTGGCTGTGTTCACAGAACACCGGCAGTGTATATACTATGGTACACGACGAGTTGGCTGTGTTCACAGAACACCGGCAGTGTATATACTACGATACACGATGAGTTGGCTGTGTTCACAGAACACCGGCAGCGTATACACTACGGTACGCGACGAGTTGGCTGTTTTCACAGAACACCGGCAGTGTATATACTACGGTACACGACAAGTTGGCTGTTTTCACAGAACACCGGCAGTGTATATACTATGGTACACGACGAGTTGGCTGTGTTCACAGAACACCGGCAGTGTATATACTACGATACACGACGAGTTGGCTGTGTTCACAGAACACCGGCAGCGTATACACTACGGTACGCGACGAGTTGGCTGTTTTCACAGAACACCGGTAGTGTATATACTACGGTACACGATGAGTTGGCTGTGTTCACAGAACACCGGCAGTGTATATACTACGATACACGACGAGTTGGCTGTGTTCACAGAACACCGGCAGCGTATACACTACGGTACGCGACGAGTCGGCTGTTTTCACAGAACACCAGCAGTGTATATACTATGATACACGACGAGTTGGCTGTTTTCACAGAACACCGGCAGTGTATATACTACGATACACGACGAGTTGGCTGTGTTCACAGAACACCGGCAGCGTATACACTACGGTACGCGACGAGTTGGCTGTTTTCACAGAACACCGGCAGTGTATATACTACGATACACGACAAGTTGGCTGTTTTCACAGAACACCGGCAGTGTATATACTATGGTACACGACGAGTTGGCTGTGTTCACAGAACACCGGCAGTGTATATACTACGATACACGACGAGTTGGCTGTGTTCACAGAACACCGGCAGCGTATACACTACGGTACGCGACGAGTTGGCTGTTTTCACAGAACACCGGCAGTGTATATACTACGATACACGACGAGTTGGCTGTGTTCACAGAACACCGGCAGTGTATATACTACGGTACACGACGAGTTGGCTGTGTTCACAGAACACCGGCAGTGTATATACTACGATACACGACGAGTTGGCTGTGTTCACAGAACACCGGCAGCGTATACACTACGGTACGCGACGAGTTGGCTGTTTTCACAGAACACCGGCAGTGTATATACTACGATACACGACGAGTTGGCTGTGTTCACAGAACACCGGCAGTGTATATACTACGATACACAACGAGTTGGCTGTGTTCACAGAACACCGGTAGTGTATATACTACGATACACGACGAGTTGGCTGTGTTCACAGAACACCGGCAGCGTATACACTACGGTACGCGATGAGTTGGCTGTTTTCACAGAACACCGGCAGTGTATATACTACGGTACACGACGAGTTGGCTGTGTTCACAGAACACCGGCAGTGTATATACTACGGTACACGACAAGTTGGCTGTGTTCACAGAACACCGGCAGTGTATATACTACGATACACGAAAAGTTGGCTGTTTTCACAGAACACCGGCAGTGTATATACTACGGTACACGACGAGTTGGCTGTGTTCACAGAACACCGGCAGTGTATATACTACGATACACGACGAGTTGGCTGTGTTCACAGAACACCGGTAGTGTATATACTACGATACACGACGAGTTGGCTGTGTTCACAGAACACCGGCAGTGTATATACTACGGTACACGACGAGTTGGCTGTGTTCACAGAACACCGGCAGTGTATATACTACGGTACACGACGAGTTGGCTGTGTTCACAGAACACCGGCAGTGTATATACTACGATACACGACGAGTTGGCTGTGTTCACAGAACACCGGCAGCGTATACACTACGGTACGCGACGAGTTGGCTGTTTTCACAGAACACCGGCAGTGTATATACTACGGTACACGACGAGTTGGCTGTGTTCACAGAACACCGGCAGTGTATATACTACGGTACACGACGAGTTGGCTGTGTTCACAGAACACCGGCAGTGTATATACTACGATACACGACAAGTTGGCTGTTTTCACAGAACACCGGCAGTGTATATACTACGGTACACGATGAGTTGGCTGTGTTCACAGAACACCGGCAGTGTATATACTACGATACACGACGAGTTGGCTGTGTTCACAGAACACCGGCAGTGTATATACTACGATACACGACGAGTTGGCTGTGTTCACAGAACACCGGCAGCGTATACACTACGGTACGCGACGAGTTGGCTGTTTTCACAGAACACCGGCAGTGTATATACTACGATACACGACGAGTTGGCTGTGTTCACAGAACACCGGCAGTGTATATACTACGATACACGACGAGTTGGCTGTGTTCACAGAACACCGGTAGTGTATATACTACGATACACGACGAGTTGGCTGTGTTCACAGAACACCGGCAGTGTATATACTACGGTACACGACGAGTTGGCTGTGTTCACAGAACACCGGCAGTGTATATACTACGGTACACGACGAGTTGGCTGTGTTCACAGAACACCGGCAGTGTATATAGTACGGTACACGACAAGTTGGCTGTGTTCACAGAACACCGGCAGTGTATATACTACGATACACGACAAGTTGGCTGTTTTCACAGAACACCGGCAGTGTATATACTACGGTACACGACGAGTTGGCTGTGTTCACAGAACACCGGCAGTGTATATACTACGATACACGACGAGTTGGCTGTGTTCACAGAACACCGGTAGTGTATATACTACGATACACGACGAGTTGGCTGTGTTCACAGAACACCGGCAGCGTATACACTACGGTACGCGACGAGTTGGCTGTTTTCACAGAACACCGGCAGTGTATATACTACGATACACGACGAGTTGGCTGTGTTCACAGAACACCGGCAGTGTATATACTACGATACACAACGAGTTGGCTGTGTTCACAGAACACCGGTAGTGTATATACTACGATACACGACGAGTTGGCTGTGTTCACAGAACACCGGCAGCGTATACACTACGGTACGCGATGAGTTGGCTGTTTTCACAGAACACCGGCAGTGTATATACTACGGTACACGACGAGTTGGCTGTGTTCACAGAACACCGGCAGTGTATATACTACGGTACACGACAAGTTGGCTGTGTTCACAGAACACCGGCAGTGTATATACTACGATACACGACAAGTTGGCTGTTTTCACAGAACACCGGCAGTGTATATACTACGGTACACGACGAGTTGGCTGTGTTCACAGAACACCGGCAGTGTATATACTACGATACACGACGAGTTGGCTGTGTTCACAGAACACCGGTAGTGTATATACTACGATACACGACGAGTTGGCTGTGTTCACAGAACACCGGCAGTGTATATACTACGGTACACGACGAGTTGGCTGTGTTCACAGAACACCGGCAGTGTATATACTACGGTACACGACGAGTTGGCTGTGTTCACAGAACACCGGCAGTGTATATACTACGATACACGACGAGTTGGCTGTGTTCACAGAACACCGGCAGCGTATACACTACGGTACGCGACGAGTTGGCTGTTTTCACAGAACACCGGCAGTGTATATACTACGGTACACGACGAGTTGGCTGTGTTCACAGAACACCGGCAGTGTATATACTACGGTACACGACGAGTTGGCTGTGTTCACAGAACACCGGCAGTGTATATACTACGATACACGACAAGTTGGCTGTTTTCACAGAACACCGGCAGTGTATATACTACGGTACACGATGAGTTGGCTGTGTTCACAGAACACCGGCAGTGTATATACTACGATACACGACGAGTTGGCTGTGTTCACAGAACACCGGCAGTGTATATACTACGATACACGACGAGTTGGCTGTGTTCACAGAACACCGGCAGCGTATACACTACGGTACGCGACGAGTTGGCTGTTTTCACAGAACACAGGCAGTGTATATACTACGATACACGACGAGTTGGCTGTGTTCACAGAACACCGGCAGTGTATATACTACGATACACGACGAGTTGGCTGTGTTCACAGAACACCGGTAGTGTATATACTACGATACACGACGAGTTGGCTGTGTTCACAGAACACCGGCAGTGTATATACTACGGTACACGACGAGTTGGCTGTGTTCACAGAACACCGGCAGTGTATATACTACGGTACACGACGAGTTGGCTGTGTTCACAGAACACCGGCAGTGTATATAGTACGGTACACGACAAGTTGGCTGTGTTCACAGAACACCGGCAGTGTATATACTACGATACACGACAAGTTGGCTGTTTTCACAGAACACCGGCAGTGTATATACTACGGTACACGACGAGTTGGCTGTGTTCACAGAACACCGGCAGTGTATATACTACGATACACGACGAGTTGGCTGTGTTCACAGAACACCGGTAGTGTATATACTACGATACACGACGAGTTGGCTGTGTTCACAGAACACCGGCAGTGTATATACTACGGTACACGACGAGTTGGCTGTGTTCACAGAACACCGGCAGTGTATATACTACGGTACACGACGAGTTGGCTGTGTTCACAGAACACCGGCAGTGTATATACTACGATACACGACGAGTTGGCTGTGTTCACAGAACACCGGCAGCGTATACACTACGGTACGCGACGAGTTGGCTGTTTTCACAGAACACCGGCAGTGTATATACTACGGTACACGACGAGTTGGCTGTGTTCACAGAACACCGGCAGTGTATATACTACGGTACACGACAAGTTGGCTGTGTTCACAGAACACCGGCAGTGTATATACTACGATACACGACAAGTTGGCTGTTTTCACAGAACACCGGCAGTGTATATACTACGGTACACGATGAGTTGGCTGTGTTCACAGAACACCGGCAGTGTATATACTACGATACACGACGAGTTGGCTGTGTTCACAGAACACCGGCAGTGTATATACTACGATACACGACGAGTTGGCTGTGTTCACAGAACACCGGCAGCGTATACACTACGGTACGCGACGAGTTGGCTGTTTTCACAGAACACCGGCAGTGTATATACTACGATACACGACGAGTTGGCTGTGTTCACAGAACACCGGCAGTGTATATACTACGATACACGACGAGTTGGCTGTGTTCACAGAACACCGGTAGTGTATATACTACGATACACGACGAGTTGGCTGTGTTCACAGAACACCGGCAGTGTATATACTACGGTACACGACGAGTTGGCTGTGTTCACAAAACACCGGCAGTGTATATACTACGGTACACGACGAGTTGGCTGTGTTCACAGAACACCGGCAGTGTATATACTACGATACACGACGAGTTGGCTGTGTTCACAGAACACCGGCAGCGTATATACTACGATACACGAGAAGTTGGCTGTGTTCACAGAACACCGGCAGCGTATACACTACGGTACGCGACGAGTTGGCTGTTTTCACAGAACACCGGCAGTGTATATACTACGGTACACGACGAGTTGGCTGTGTTCACAGAACACCGGCAGTGTATATACTAGGGTACACGACAAGTTGGCTGTGTTCACAGAACACCGGCAGTGTATATACTACGATACACGACAAGTTGGCTGTTTTCACAGAACACCGGCAGTGTATATACTACGGTACACGATGAGTTGGCTGTGTTCACAGAACACCGGCAGTGTATATACTACGATACACGACGAGTTGGCTGTGTTCACAGAACACCGGCAGTGTATATACTACGATACACGACGAGTTGGCTGTGTTCACAGAACACCGGCAGCGTATACACTACGGTACGCGACGAGTTGGCTGTTTTCACAGAACACCGGCAGTGTATATACTACGATACACGACGAGTTGGCTGTGTTCACAGAACACCGGCAGTGTATATACTACGATACACGACGAGTTGGCTGTGTTCACAGAACACCGGCAGTGTATATACTACGATACACGACGAGTTGGCTGTGTTCACAGAACACCGGCAGTGTATATACTACGGTACACGACGAGTTGGCTGTGTTCACAGAACACCGGCAGTGTATATACTACGGTACACGACGAGTTGGCTGTGTTCACAGAACACCGGCAGTGTATATACTACGATACACGACGAGTTGGCTGTGTTCACAGAACACCGGCAGCGTATATACTACGATACACGACAAGTTGGCTGTGTTCACAGAACACCGGCAGCGTATACACTACGGTACGCGACGAGTTGGCTGTTTTCACAGAACACCGGCAGTGTATATACTACGGTACACGACGAGTTGGCTGTGTTCACAGAACACCGGCAGTGTATATACTACGGTACACGATGAGTTGGCTGTGTTCACAGAACACCGGTAGTGTATATACTACGATACACGACAAGTTGGCTGTGTTCACAGAACACCGGTAGTGTATATACTACGATACACGACGAGTTGGCTGTGTTCACAGAACACCGGCAGTGTATATACTACGGTACACGACGAGTTGGCTGTGTTCACAGAACACCGGCAGTGTATATACTACGGTACACGACGAGTTGGCTGTGTTCACAGAACACCGGCAGTGTATATACTACGGTACACGACGAGTTGGCTGTGTTCACAGAACACCGGCAGTGTATATACTACGATACACGACAAGTTGGCTGTGTTCACAGAACACCGGCAGCGTATATACTACGATACACGACAAGTTGGCTGTGTTCACAGAACACCGGCAGCGTATACACTACGGTACGCGACGAGTTGGCTGTTTTCACAGAACACCGGCAGTGTATATACTACGGTACACGACGAGTTGGCTGTGTTCACAGAACACCGGCAGTGTATATACTACGATACACGACGAGTTGGCTGTTTTCACAGAACACCGGCAGTATATATACTACGGTACGCGACGAGTTGGCTGTTTTCACAGAACACCGGCAGTGTATATACTACGATACACGACGAGTTGGCTGTGTTCACAGAACACCGGCAGTGTATATACTACGATACACGACGAGTTGGCTGTGTTCACAGAACACCGGTAGTGTATATACTACGATACACGACGAGTTGGCTGTGTTCACAGAACACCGGCAGTGTATATACTACGGTACACGACGAGTTGGCTGTGTTCACAGAACACCGGCAGTGTATATACTACGGTACACGACGAGTTGGCTGTGTTCACAGAACACCGGCAGTGTATATACTACGATACACGACGAGTTGGCTGTGTTCACAGAACACCGGCAGCGTATATACTACGATACACGACAAGTTGGCTGTGTTCACAGAACACCGGCAGCGTATACACTACGGTACGCGACGAGTTGGCTGTTTTCACAGAACACCGGTAGTGTATATACTACGGTACACGACGAGTTGGCTGTGTTCACAGAACACCGGCAGTGTATATACTACGGTACACGACAAGTTGGCTGTGTTCACAGAACACCGGCAGTGTATATACTACGATACACGACAAGTTGGCTGTTTTCACAGAACACCGGCAGTGTATATACTACGGTACACGACAAGTTGGCTGTTTTCACAGAACACCGGCAGTGTATATACTACGATACATGACAAGTTGGCTGTTTTCACAGAACACCGGCAGTGTATATACTACGATACACGACGAGTTGGCTGTGTTCACAGAACACCGGTAGTGTATATACTACGATACACGACGAGTTGGCTGTGTTCACAGAACACCGGCAGTGTATATACTACGGTACACGACGAGTTGGCTGTGTTCACAGAACACCGGCAGTGTATATACTACGGTACACGACGAGTTGGCTGTGTTCACAGAACACCGGCAGTGTATATACTACGATACACGACGAGTTGGCTGTGTTCACAGAACACCGGCAGCGTATATACTACGATACACGACAAGTTGGCTGTGTTCACAGAACACCGGCAGCGTATACACTACGGTACGCGACGAGTTGGCTGTTTTCACAGAACACCGGCAGTGTATATACTACGGTACACGACGAGTTGGCTGTGTTCACAGAACACCGGCAGTGTATATACTACGGTACACGACGAGTTGGCTGTGTTCACAGAACACCGGTAGTGTATATACTACGATACACGACGAGTTGGCTGTGTTCACAGAACACCGGCAGTGTATATACTACGGTACACGACGAGTTGGCTGTGTTCACAGAACACCGGCAGTGTATATACTACGGTACACGACGAGTTGGCTGTGTTCACAGAACACCGGCAGTGTATATACTACGATACACGACGAGTTGGCTGTGTTCACAGAACACCGGCAGCGTATACACTACGGTACGCGACGAGTTGGCTGTTTTCACAGAACACCGGCAGTGTATATACTACAGTACACGACGAGTTGGCTGTGTTCACAGAACACCGGCAGTGTATATACTACGGTACACGACAAGTTGGCTGTGTTCACAGAACACCGGCAGTGTATATACTACGATACACGACAAGTTGGCTGTTTTCACAGAACACCGGCAGTGTATATACTACGGTACACGATGAGTTGGCTGTGTTCACAGAACACCGGCAGTGTATATACTACGATACACGACGAGTTGGCTGTGTTCACAGAACACCGGCAGTGTATATACTACGATACACGACGAGTTGGCTGTGTTCACAGAACACCGGCAGCGTATACACTACGGTACGCGACGAGTTGGCTGTTTTCACAGAACACCGGCAGTGTATATACTACGATACACGACGAGTTGGCTGTGTTCACAGAACACCGGCAGTGTATATACTACGATACACGACGAGTTGGCTGTGTTCACAGAACACCGGTAGTGTATATACTACGATACACGACGAGTTGGCTGTGTTCACAGAACACCGGCAGTGTATATACTACGGTACACGACGAGTTGGCTGTGTTCACAGAACACCGGCAGTGTATATACTACGGTACACGACGAGTTGGCTGTGTTCACAGAACACCGGCAGTGTATATACTACGATACACGACGAGTTGGCTGTGTTCACAGAACACCGGCAGCGTATATACTACGATACACGAGAAGTTGGCTGTGTTCACAGAACACCGGCAGCGTATACACTACGGTACGCGACGAGTTGGCTGTTTTCACAGAACACCGGCAGTGTATATACTACGGTACACGACGAGTTGGCTGTGTTCACAGAACACCGGCAGTGTATATACTACGGTACACGACGAGTTGGCTGTGTTCACAGAACACCGGCAGTGTATATACTACGGTACACGACAAGTTGGCTGTGTTCACAGAACACCGGCAGTGTATATACTACGATACACGACAAGTTGGCTGTTTTCACAGAACACCGGCAGTGTATATACTACGGTACACGATGAGTTGGCTGTGTTCACAGAACACCGGCAGTGTATATACTACGATACACGACGAGTTGGCTGTGTTCACAGAACACCGGCAGTGTATATACTACGATACACGACGAGTTGGCTGTGTTCACAGAACACCGGCAGCGTATACACTACGGTACGCGACGAGTTGGCTGTTTTCACAGAACACCGGCAGTGTATATACTACGATACACGACGAGTTGGCTGTGTTCACAGAACACCGGCAGTGTATATACTACGATACACGACGAGTTGGCTGTGTTCACAGAACACCGGCAGTGTATATACTACGATACACGACGAGTTGGCTGTGTTCACAGAACACCGGCAGTGTATATACTACGGTACACGATGAGTTGGCTGTGTTCACAGAACACCGGCAGTGTATATACTACGGTACACGACGAGTTGGCTGTGTTCACAGAACACCGGCAGTGTATATACTACGATACACGACGAGTTGGCTGTGTTCACAGAACACCGGCAGCGTATATACTACGATACACGACAAGTTGGCTGTGTTCACAGAACACCGGCAGCGTATACACTACGGTACGCGACGAGTTGGCTGTTTTCACAGAACACCGGCAGTGTATATACTACGGTACACGACGAGTTGGCTGTGTTCACAGAACACCGGCAGTGTATATACTACGGTACACGATGAGTTGGCTGTGTTCACAGAACACCGGTAGTGTATATACTACGATACACGACAAGTTGGCTGTGTTCACAGAACACCGGTAGTGTATATACTACGATACACGACGAGTTGGCTGTGTTCACAGAACACCGGCAGTGTATATACTACGGTACACGACGAGTTGGCTGTGTTCACAGAACACCGGCAGTGTATATACTACGGTACACGACGAGTTGGCTGTGTTCACAGAACACCGGCAGTGTATATACTACGGTACACGACGAGTTGGCTGTGTTCACAGAACACCGGCAGTGTATATACTACGATACACGACAAGTTGGCTGTGTTCACAGAACACCGGCAGCGTATATACTACGATACACGACAAGTTGGCTGTG
This sequence comes from Rana muscosa, assembly GCA_029206835.1. Taxonomy (NCBI): domain Eukaryota; kingdom Metazoa; phylum Chordata; class Amphibia; order Anura; family Ranidae; genus Rana; species Rana muscosa. The sequence goes on along the minus strand of CM055117.1, from coordinate 343,642,159 downwards.
TTCACAGAACACCGGCAGCGTATACACTACGGTACGCGACGAGTTGGCTGTTTTCACAGAACACCGGCAGTGTATATACTACGGTACACGACGAGTTGGCTGTGTTCACAGAACACCGGCAGTGTATATACTACGATACACGACGAGTTGGCTGTTTTCACAGAACACCGGCAGTATATATACTACGGTACGCGACGAGTTGGCTGTTTTCACAGAACACCGGCAGTGTATATACTACGATACACGACGAGTTGGCTGTGTTCACAGAACACCGGCAGCGTATATACTACGATACACGACAAGTTGGCTGTGTTCACAGAACACCGGCAGCGTATACACTACGGTACGCGACGAGTTGGCTGTTTTCACAGAACACCGGTAGTGTATATACTACGGTACACGACGAGTTGGCTGTGTTCACAGAACACCGGCAGTGTATATACTACGGTACACGACAAGTTGGCTGTGTTCACAGAACACCGGCAGTGTATATACTACGATACACGACAAGTTGGCTGTTTTCACAGAACACCGGCAGTGTATATACTACGGTACACGACAAGTTGGCTGTTTTCACAGAACACCGGCAGTGTATATACTACGATACACGACAAGTTGGCTGTTTTCACAGAACACCGGCAGTGTATATACTACGATACACGACGAGTTGGCTGTGTTCACAGAACACCGGTAGTGTATATACTACGATACACGACGAGTTGGCTGTGTTCACAGAACACCGGCAGTGTATATACTACGGTACACGACGAGTTGGCTGTGTTCACAGAACACCGGCAGTGTATATACTACGGTACACGACGAGTTGGCTGTGTTCACAGAACACCGGCAGTGTATATACTACGATACACGACGAGTTGGCTGTGTTCACAGAACACCGGCAGCGTATATACTACGATACACGACAAGTTGGCTGTGTTCACAGAACACCGGCAGCGTATACACTACGGTACGCGACGAGTTGGCTGTTTTCACAGAACACCGGCAGTGTATATACTACGGTACACGACGAGTTGGCTGTGTTCACAGAACACCGGCAGTGTGTATACTACGGTACACGACGAGTTGGCTGTGTTCACAGAACACCGGTAGTGTATATACTACGATACACGACAAGTTGGCTGTGTTCACAGAACACCGGTAGTGTATATACTACGATACACGACGAGTTGGCTGTGTTCACAGAACACCGGCAGTGTATATACTACGGTACACGACGAGTTGGCTGTGTTCACAGAACACCGGCAGTGTATATACTACGGTACACGACGAGTTGGCTGTGTTCACAGAACACCGGCAGTGTATATACTACGGTACACGACGAGTTGGCTGTGTTCACAGAACACCGGCAGTGTATATACTACGATACACGACAAGTTGGCTGTGTTCACAGAACACCGGCAGCGTATATACTACGATACACGACAAGTTGGCTGTGTTCACAGAACACCGGCAGCGTATACACTACGGTACGCGACGAGTTGGCTGTTTTCACAGAACACCGGCAGTGTATATACTACGGTACACGACGAGTTGGCTGTGTTCACAGAACACCGGCAGTGTATATACTACGATACACGACGAGTTGGCTGTTTTCACAGAACACCGGCAGTATATATACTACGGTACGCGACGAGTTGGCTGTTTTCACAGAACACCGGCAGTGTATATACTACGGTACACGACGAGTTGGCTGTGTTCACAGAACACCGGCAGTGTATATACTACGGTACACGACAAGTTGGCTGTGTTCACAGAATACCGGCAGTGTATATACTACGATACACGACAAGTTGGCTGTTTTCACAGAACACCGGCAGTGTATATACTACGGTACACGACGAGTTGGCTGTTTTCACAGAACACCGGCAGTGTATATACTACGATACACGACGTGTTGGCTGTGTTCACAGAACACCGGCAGCGTATACACTACGGTACGTGACGAGTTGGCTGTTTTCACAGAACTCCGGCAGCGTATATACTACGGTACACGACGAGTTGGCTGTTTTCACAGAACACCGGCAGCGTATACACTACGGTACGTGACGAGTTGGCTGTTTTCACAGAACTCCGGCAGTGTATATACTACGATACACGACGAGTTGGCTGTGTTCACAGAACACCGGCAGTGTGTATACTACGGTACACGACGAGTTGGCTGTGTTCACAGAACACCGGTAGTGTATATACTACGATACACGACAAGTTGGCTGTGTTCACAGAACACCGGTAGTGTATATACTACGATACACGACGAGTTGGCTGTGTTCACAGAACACCGGCAGTGTATATACTACGGTACACGACGAGTTGGCTGTGTTCACAGAACACCGGCAGTGTATATACTACGGTACACGACGAGTTGGCTGTGTTCACAGAACACCGGCAGTGTATATACTACGGTACACGACGAGTTGGCTGTGTTCACAGAACACCGGCAGTGTATATACTACGATACACGACAAGTTGGCTGTGTTCACAGAACACCGGCAGCGTATATACTACGATACACGACAAGTTGGCTGTGTTCACAGAACACCGGCAGCGTATACACTACGGTACGCGACGAGTTGGCTGTTTTCACAGAACACCGGCAGTGTATATACTACGGTACACGACGAGTTGGCTGTGTTCACAGAACACCGGCAGTGTATATACTACGATACACGACGAGTTGGCTGTTTTCACAGAACACCGGCAGTATATATACTACGGTACGCGACGAGTTGGCTGTTTTCACAGAACACCGGCAGTGTATATACTACGGTACACGACGAGTTGGCTGTGTTCACAGAACACCGGCAGTGTATATACTACGGTACACGACAAGTTGGCTGTGTTCACAGAATACCGGCAGTGTATATACTACGATACACGACAAGTTGGCTGTTTTCACAGAACACCGGCAGTGTATATACTACGGTACACGACGAGTTGGCTGTTTTCACAGAACACCGGCAGTGTATATACTACGATACACGACGTGTTGGCTGTGTTCACAGAACACCGGCAGCGTATACACTACGGTACGTAACGAGTTGGCTGTTTTCACAGAACTCCGGCAGCGTATATACTACGGTACACGACGAGTTGGCTGTTTTCACAGAACACCGGCAGCGTATACACTACGGTACGTGACGAGTTGGCTGTTTTCACAGAACTCCGGCAGTGTATATACTACGGTACGCGACGAGTTGGCTGTTTTCACAGAACACCGGCAGTGTATATACTACGATACACGACGAGTTGGCTGTGTTCACAGAACACCGGCAGCGTATACACTACGGTACGTGACGAGTTGGCTGTTTTCACAGAACACCGGGTAAGGAGGAAAAAAGTTGTTGCCACCTTTGAAGCGGCCATGTTGGTTAGTAGCAGGCAGACTAACAATGTCCATTCATTATATCGTACTGTATACGCTGCCGATGTTCTGTGAAAACAGGAAAGTCTTCGAAATCTGCAATTACTGGTGCTGGCGAGTCACCGGAACTGGCGTAATTGGAGATTTTGGCGAATTGGCTCTTTTGACATCGGCACAGAGCGGCCGCCCTCTTGCTATATACGCATCATGCGGCGGTCCACAAGTGGTTAATAGCTATCTGTAAGGCGAGCATTCTTCCCACTGACCCAACCAATGTTGGTTTTATCAGGAGGACCTTGAAGCCTAAAAATAGTATGAAGAGGAAAAATAAAAATAAAAAGGTTGAGAAAAGCTTCTGTGGTACTACATTAGTACATGTGGTAAGGCATATATATCACTTCTTTCACACATGCGTTTTTCAAGTGTGCACCCAGCTGTGGCCTTAACCTTGACCCAGTCTATATATATATATAATTTATATATGTATGTATGTCGGTGAGCGGTGAGCAGTTCTGAGGTAATGGTGCGGTGTGTCCATGTTGTGTCCTCTGTCACTTTCCCCGTCTTGTGTCCTCCTCCTCTTCACCTCTTGCGGCGTGGCTGTCCTTCTCCTCCTCCTCCTCCTCCTCGTCTGTAGTCTCCCTCCTCCCCTTGTGTCTCTTCCTCCCTCCTCTCCTCTCCCCTCCCTCCTCTCTCTCTCAGCATCCTCCGGGAGGTAGAGGAAGCAGAAAGCGGAGGGAGTGCCCTGTTCTCCGGCACCGTTACTACTATAGAGCTGCGGCGGGGCTCGCCATTGACTGGGGCTGACAGGAGGCATAGCCGCATGGACGGGCGCTTTGTCTTCTCATTTCCTTTCCTTTGTTTCCTCAGCTATATGTAATCACGCCGTGTCTGTCCTAGATTCTCTTCTCATCTAATCGTCCCTCATATACCTTCTTCTGTGTGCTATTCATCCCTATCAGCGCTCCTGTCTCTCCCTCATGTCCTTTCTCCTATAGCTCTGCACCTTTCTTCTCTGCCTTCCATCCCATTATTCTCCATTTTATTCTGCATCCATTTTTGTTATTGCATGCCCTTTGTTATTTCCTCTCCTACCCCTCTCTCCTGTTCCCACCTTTAGAAGTATATGCCTGTGTTATAACCTTCCCTCCTCCCGTACTCCCTCTTACTCCAGGGAGGGGAGGTGCGATGATGCAGAGGAAGGTGAAGCCCCCCTCGGGGGTGGGATCAGGCCGCTCGGCGGAACTGCGCGTTTTTCGCGGCACTAGCGCCGGCCATGAGACCCGCCTGCCCGGAGCGCCCCTTCGACGCCAACGTTCACTCACTAACCTGTCGGTGCTGACGGACGCCGAGAAGAAACTACGCCTCTGCGGACCCGAATGGTGCGATGATCTGGCTACTACCACCTCGGTCAAGAACCTTACGACGGCCCCGGCATCCCCTGCTATGTCCAGGGCGCTTTCTCGCTCAGAACACTCTCTTCTTCAGCCACGGACACCTAGCCGAATTCCACGGGGACCGTACGCTGAAGTTAAGCCGCTTAGTAAAACGACGGACTCCACTTCCAGTGGTCCTTCTGCAGATGATTCTTCGAAAGAGGCCTCTGATGACAAGAAGACTTTTCTTAAGGTGGACCCGGAGCTGGTGGTGACTGTTTTAGGCGATCTGGAGCAGCTTCTCTTCAGCCAGATGTTGGGTAAGGCAAATGTTACACTAATGGGTGAAATCAGTACGTAATGTAGAACTGCCATTCTCAACCAGGGTTCCTCCAAAAGTTGGTTGGGCTTCGTTGAGCTGTGGCTGATTGCCCTCCCATCTGATGATGTCTGCATATTTCCAGGTCCAACACAACTGCATGACACCAGTTTTAGCTGTCTGTAATGGGGGCATTCTGACCATCATTTTACAGAGGGTATTCTTCCCATTGGCCACCACCATTGTAATGGGCATTTTCTCATTGACCACCAATTAATTGGTTTTAGCAGAGCTTCCCTGAGACCTGAACAAGATTTCCAGGGATCCTCTGGGATGAAAAGGTTGAGGAAGGCTGTTTATGTTCTAATATTGTAGAGAGCCAAGGTCCCGTTTAAATTTGCCTCAAGAATACTTAAAGCGGAGTTCCAGTCTTTTGTGTGTTTATTAAAAGTCAGCAGCTACAAAAACTGTAGCTGCTGACTTTTAATAAACACACACTTACCTGTCCCACGGTCCAGCGGTGCACTCACCCCAGCAGTTTTCTTCCTCTCTCCTCCCTCGGCGGCACCGGCATCTCTACTATGGACACCAAGCTGTGAGAGCTTGCGGCTTTACAGCCAGGTCTCTGCAGTTGGTCCCAAAGTCTTCTAGGACCTGTCCTGTGTCCCAGAAGACTTCGGGAGGGAGGGGGAAGCAGAACTTCCGCTTCCGATCGTCTAAGGCGACCGTAACGGAAGTGGCTGCGGGTACCTGTCAAAATTGGGTACCCGCTCCCCCCCTCCCCAAAAGCTCAGTTTCACCATCAGGAGCTAGGGAGGAGGCCTTAAAGCGGAAGTTCCACTTTTCAGTGGAACTGTGCTTTAAATGATAAGACAGCCCTGACTTCCTGCTCTGCTGGTCATGTGATGTATGATTTCACCTGGGTGCTTCCTCAACTTGGTCTTCTCCTAGATCTTTGTCACATGTGTGTCACTGTTTGAAAGCAGATGAATGTTCTCCCTATGCCATCTGGGTATATGGCAGCTCAAGAATCTTCTAATATTTTTTTACAGTGTTATTGGACTTTATTTGCAACTGTTGTTAGGGAACTACTTTTGGTGCATAAGATTTCTTTTAAAATAAAAAATCAAAAAGGGACAACAGAAAAAAGACCAAGACCAAGTGGACCATCGAGCCTGCCCCATTTTTTTAAATGTATACATGTTTTAGTTTTTAATTTTGTAATTTTCTTTTTGTAATTTTTTTTTTTTCTAAATATAGATCTGTTTGTCCCAAGCATGTTTTGAAGACATTTAATGTTGACTGACTCACTACCTCTACTACAAGTTTGTTCCAAGCATCAACTACTCTTTCAGTAAAATAATGCAATAGTCTATGTACCTATATGCTTTTGGGCTGGAAAGTGTATATTGTGCTGCTATTGACTCACAAGCAAAGCTAGTGATGTGTATGTGAAAGTTTAGTACCCACAATTGGTAGTTTAAAAAATCTTCAGACTTATCTGTTGGACATCAATGTCTGCAGGACGTACCTGATACAATTTTTTATTATACATTTCATTCATATTAATATTTTTGTAATAACGTTTGGCTGCTGTAAATTGTTTAGACAACTGTGATTTGGTACCAATTTATATGAAAACTGAAAGTATAAATCACGCAAACCCAAAATGTGAAAGTACCACACCCACAAATGTAAGTAGCAACCTGAATGTAAAACATACTAAGAGCCCATTCACACAGGGGCGTCTTTGGATCCGACTCCAAATCGCCCCAGGTCGCCCCTAGTCGCCTGAGGTCGCGCTGGCTGAAGAAATCAATGTAAGTTAATGGAGCCGTCCTTGTGCACACTACTGCAGTCGCTCCGACTTCAAAAAAGGTCCCTGTACTACTTCAATCCGACTCCTAGGCGACCTGTAACCATTCATTTCAATGGGAGTCGCCTCTCACTGTCTTAATAGGAGCAACTCTCCAGGAAGAAAACATACATTTATCAGGCAAACCTCTCCCTCCCCCCTCCCTCCCACAGAGCTGATTCTTGTTTGATTGGCCACTGGAATGTCTCCTGTCCTGCAGGCAACTTGGAGTTGCCTTGTAAGTAGCTCCAGATCGTGCTATGATTCATTCTCAAGTCGTGTCTGAGTTGCCTCATAAAATCGTGCTGGAAGTCGTGTTGCCCCTGTGTGAATGGGCTCAGCCCCTTAAGCCGGCCATAGTTGGATTGAAATGTATCCAGTTCAGCAAGGACTGGTCAAATTTTGATCTATTTATGGGCAGGCTGGTTGTACACAAGTAAATTTTTAGATCGACTTGTGTACAACCAGCCTGTCTTTTTTTTTTTTGTGCGATCAGTGCCACTGGCTATAGCTGCTAGACAGAGAGGGACCTCAGGTAAGTGTTAGGGGGGCTGCTACACACAGAAGTCTTTTTATCTTAATGCATGGAATGCATTAAGATAAAGAACCTTTTGCCTTTACAACCCCCTTAAAGTGGAGTTCCACACAAAAATTGAACTTCTGCTTTTCGTATTCCTCCCCTCCGGTGTCACATTACAGGGGGGGGAGCAGTTACCTGTGTAATCCAGGTATTTGCTCCCACTTCCGGGCATAGATCGCTGCAGTATCTGCGGCGATCTACGCCATATCCGACCCCTCCTCCGTCCCCCCTGCTGTCTTCTGGGAGACACAGGTCCCAGAAGACAGCAGGGACCTGTGAGATCGTGCAGCGCGACTCGCGTATGCGCAGTAGGGGAACCAGGAAGTGAAGCCGCAAGGCTTCACTTCCTGATTCCCTTACCGAAGATGGCGGCGCCCCTACCCGAGAGCCAAGAGACAGATCGGCTTCGAGTGCCGACATAGCAGGCGCCCTGGACAGATAAGTGTCCTTATATTAAAAGTCAGCAGCTGCAGTATTTGTAGCTGCTGAGTTTAAAATTTTTTTTTTTCGGGGGAACTCCGCTTTAACGTCTGAGTAGTAGGGGTGGGTTTGAGTCATTTAGCAAAAGACAATGCGCAGGGCTGACACCACTCAGTCTACAAGAATGCGGTGTGTTGTCAGCCCACTGGAAGAGTTAGAAGCTGATTGCATATCTGGAAGATCAACAGGTACAATATCTTTCTGTACTTGCAGGGCCTTTTAAAACACGTGCATGTTTTGCTGAGATGTACTGCATGTTTTTTTTTGCCCTAACGTACACTTTAAAGCAAACCTGTGTATGCTGCCCATCTAAGTATTAGGATGGATGTGACCCACTCTGTGTGACAGCATTGTGCCAGTCACCAAGTACCTGAGCTAGACAGATAAGAACTGATCACTTTCCTCTGACTTTCCTAATTTACATAATTGGTTTGGGTATGTGACCAAGAAAACAATAAAGCAGGTGGGAGAAAATAGCAGCCAGCCAACTATAATTTTCAAAATAAAGAATCATTATTGACCGCCCCAAATGTTTCCCATGTGTACTTAAATGTGCACTTTAACTTAAAGCGAAACGTTCAGTAATTTTTTCATCTTTCCATCTATTAAATCTTCTGCCCTTGTTGTTTTAACTTTGGATAGTAAAATATTTTTTTTTCTGCCAGTAGATACCTTATACAGCCCACTTCCTGTCTGTTGTCTGGTAAAAAGCCTAGGCCAGGGGTAGGCAACCTCAGCCCTCCAGCTGTGGTGAAACTACAAGTCCCATGAGACATTGCAAGACCTTGACAATCACAGGCCTGACTCCTAGAGGCAGAGGCATGATGGAATTTGTAGTTTCACCACAGCTGGAGTGCCGAGGTTGCCTACCCCTGGCCCAGGCTTATGACCTCATGCACAGCTCTTTCTCTAATTCTCATGAGAGTTTGCCAGGAAGAGAGGGGGGGTGAGTCATAAGAGGGCCAATGAGAGCTGCAGAGCTGAAGGTGTGCTTCTGTGTGTCTGTGCAAAACCAGGAAGTGAACAGTCAGCAGCTTCAGTTGCCCACAGTTAAAATGGCTGCAACCAGACTTAGTGGAGGGAGATTTCTGAAGCATTTTTGGCAAGTATAGAGTCACAGTATATATAAAATAATACGGTAATGTTATTATTATAAAAAGTGGTTGGAGGGAAGCTTCACAATGGCACATAGACTAAATGTGAGGGTAAATCCAAAACTTTGAGTTGTCACCAGAACCAGAATCAAGGGCAAATTTTTCAGTGGGGATACATGTTCTGGTGACTTTCTAAGAGAGTATTTGCCTTAGTTGAGATAGGTTTCCTCTCATTTGCTGATGTGTTTACAGCAAAGGAAGGGGTTATAACCATTCTCTGTTCTATCCCCAAAAAGTTTTGGGTTTAAGCTATGCATTAACCAAAAATGTATGTCAAGAGGGGGATCCTGTACTAACAAACCGATGTTAGTACAGTGATCTCCCCTGCTGATTTATTGTGTTCTGACAGGGGGACAGGCCCCCGCCAGAACACACTGGTCAACTCTCTTAGTCATTGGTTGAGAACACTGATCTGATTGGAAGACCTTTTGCTGTCATGCCCCCTCGACAGAAGCTGGACCGGGTGTCATACACACGGGCCGAATGTTGGCAGGTTTCTATTGAACCGATATTCAGTATCTGTGTACCCCTCTTTACTCTCTAACGCAGGGGTCTCCAAACTTTCTAAACAAAGAGCTAGTTTACTGTCCTTCTGAGTAGGGGGGCTGGATTGTCCAAAGTGCCCTAGCATCAGTGGAATTAAACAGTCCCCCATCATCGGTGTCATTGGGAGGAGATGTGCCCTTCTTTGGTGTCATTGGGAAGAATTGTGCCCAATCATTGGTGTCATTGGGAAGAATTGTGCACAATCCTTGGTGTCATTGGGAAGAATTGTGCCCAATCATTGGTGTCATTGGGAAGAATTGTGCCCAATCATTGGTTCCACTGTGCCCCATTGTTGATGTTATTTGGAGGAACTGTGCCCCATCAGTGGTATCATTGGGAGGATTTTTTCCCTTCATTAGTGTCAGTGAATAAAATAGTGCTTCAAGGGCTGAATAAAAACAAGCAAAGGGCCCCATTCCGGCCCCTGGGGGCCACAGTTTTAAGATAACTGCTCTAACGGATAGCAGTAAATACCTGAAGGAGGTTCTAATTCTATCCTACTTAATATAACACTTGACTGGACATACACTTTGACCTTTGTTTTTTTTTTTTTTTAAGTCAGCACAACAAAAGAAAATATTATTATCATAATTAAAAAAACAATACTATTATGCTAGTGAGTGTAGCGTGCCAGTGTTCTTGACACAAACATTGAGGACAAATTCACATTATTTACATTTCTCAACACGTGCTCGTGGCACACTGTTCATGTTCAATCAAGCTATGATTAAGCGCCATTAACGGTGCGAAACACGTCAGGTATCTTCTGTACCTGTGTCTCTGATTGGTGTATGGACTAAGTTTTGTCAATAAAGACATTATATGGGAGTGCGGCCATCCTCTCTTCACTTTTCGCCACACTGTTCATGTGTCATTGTGTGTGGCATTGCCAATAAATTTGTCCGGGGCATGTGAAGTGATCATTTAAAAGACATAAACAGGTATGTGTAAGGGGTTTTAACCTTTTAGTAAATTGCAGATGCTATAGTACTGTGTGCTGGACTTGGTGGTTTGTTACATGTGCACTGCTTAGTGATACTTTATTGCACTTTAACCACTTCCATACTGGGCACTTATACACCTTCCTGCCAAGACCAATTTTCAGCTTTTGCGCTGTTGCACTTTGAATGACAATTGCGCGGTTGTGCTACGCTGTACCCAAACTACATTTTTATAATTTTGTTCCCACAAATAGAGCTTTCTTTTGGTGGTATTTGATCACCGCTGCGGTTTTTTTTCTGCTCAAAAATGTAAAAAAGACCGGCACGGATGGGCACTGATAGGTGGCACGGATGGGCATGGATGGGCACTGATAGGTGACATGGATGGGCACTGATAGGTGGCACTGTACTGTAATGTGGTACTAATGGATGCCAATCAGTGCCAAACAATAATGCCTGCCAATCAGTGATGCCCATTGTGGGCACTGATTGGCATCCATTTGGGGCACAGAATGGCATCCCTGGTGGTCTAGGGCAGTGTTTCTCAACTCCAGTCCTCAAGGCGCCCCAACAGGTCATGTTTTCAGGATTTCTGTAAGATGAAGCAGCTGTGGCAATTACTAAGGCAGTGAAACTGATCAAATCACCTGTGCAAAATAATGGAAAGCCTAAAAACATGACTTGTTGGGGCGCCTTGAGGACTGGAGTTGAGAAACACTGGTCTAGGGAGGCATCCCTGGTGGTCCAGTGGCATCCCTGGTGGTCCAGTGTGGGCATCCTCGGGGGGGCTGCGCTGATAATCGATCAGCACAAACCCCCCCCCTGTCAGAGGAGCAGCCGATCGGCTCTCCTCTACTCGCGTCTGACAGACGCGAGTGAGGAAAAGCCGATGACCGGCTTTTCCTGTTTACATCGTGATCAGCCGTCGGAGACTCTTTTCCTAGATCGGTGTTGCGGGTAGGGTTGCCCCCTCATCCCTTTAAACCCGAACACATCTGAATTACACAGGTTCTGAGGCTAATTTAATGCAGATAAGGCACCAAGTGAGTTTAATTACCACCTTAATCAGCCACAGAACCTGTGTAATTCATATGTGTTCGGGTTTAAAGGGATGAGGTGGCAACTCTAGTTGCGGGGTGTCAGACTGACATCCTGCAACAACGATCGCCGCGGCTCAAAATCCTGAGGACGTCATATGACGTCCAGTCAGGATTTTGAAACTACTTTGCCGCCGTCAATCCGCTATAGGGCGGGCGGCAAGTGGTTAAGTATCATTAGGATTGTGAGGGGAGTAACCAGGTTCCATGGTTGGAGCCAAGTATTGGTATCTGTTTGGTGAATGCTTCTCATCCTGGGGATCACAGGCAACAATTTCTGAACAATTCAGGGCTCATACAGGCACTATATATAGAGTGCTGATAGACACGACTGTCAGTGAGGAGAGTTTACTTTTGATTAGGTTTGTATTAAAGGGATTTTAACCACTTGACCACTGGGCACTTAAACCCCCTTAATAACCAGACCAATTTTCAGCTTTCGGTGCTCTCACATTTTGAATGACAATTACTCAGTCATACAACACTGTACCCATATGAATTTTTTGTCCTTTTTTTCACACAAATAGAGCTTTCTTTTGGTGGTATTTAATCACTGTTGGGTTTTTTATTTTTTGCGCTATAAGAGAAAAAAGACTGAAAATTCTGTAAAAAAATGATTTTTTTTTCGTTTCCGTTATAAAATTTAGCAAATTACTATTTTTTCTTCATAAATTTTGGCCAAAATTTATACTGCTACATATCTTTGGTAAAAATAAGTACAAATTGGTGTATATTATTTGGTCTTTGTGAAAGTTATAGAGTCCACAAGCTATGGTGCCAATATCTGAAAATTGATCACACCTGAAGTACTGACGGCCTATCTCATTTCTTGAGACCCCAACATGCCAGAAAAGTACAAATACCCCCCAAATGACCCCTTTTTGGAAAGAAGACATTCCAAGGTATTCAGAAAGAGGCATTGTGAGTTTTTTGAAGTTGTCATTTTTTCCCACAATTCTTTGCAAAATCAAGATTTTTTTTTTCTCTTTTTTTTTTCTTCACAAAATTGTCATATTAGCAGGTTATTTCTCACACACAGCATATGCATACCACAAATTACACCCCAAAACACATTCTGCTATTACTCCCGAGTATGGCGATACCACATGTGTGAGACTTTTACACAGGGTGGCCACATACAGAGGCCCAACATGCAGGGAGCACCTTCAGGCGTTCTGGAGCACCGAGGCCAATTCTGTCATTTCTCTCCTACGTGTAAAAATCATCATTTGTTTGCTATAAAATTACATAGAACCCCAAAACATTATATATGTTTTTTTAGCAAAGACCTTAGAGAATATAATGGTGGTTGTTGCAACTTTTGATCTCGCACGATATTTGCGCAGCAATTTTTTAAACACGTTTTTTACGGAAAAAAAATGTTTTGTGCTTAAAAAAAAAAAAAAACTGTAAATTTAGCCCAATGTTTTTGCATAATGTGAAAGATGAAGTTACGCCGAGTAAATAGATACCTAACATGTCACCCTTAAAAATTGCACACGCTTGTGGAATGGCGCCAAACTTCGCTACTTAAAAATCCCCATAGGCGACGCTTTAAATATTTTTACTGGTTACATGTTTTGAGTTACAGAGGAGGTCTAGGGCCAAAATGATTGCTCTCGCTCTAACGTTCGCAGAGATACCTCACATGTGTGGTTTGAAAACCGTTTTCATATGTGGGCGGGACTTACGTATGCGTTCGCTTCTGTATGCGAGCTCACGGGGACAGGGGCGCTTTAAAAAAAAATATTTTTTTTTATTGTTCATTTTACTTTATTTATTTTAGTTTGACATGTTTTTCCGCCCCAAAATTTTTTTTGATCACTTTTATACCTATTACAAGGAACGTAAACATCCCTTGTAATAGGAATATGGCATGACAGGTCCTCTTTACAGTGAGATATGGGGTCAATAAGACCCCACATCTCACCTCTAGGCTGGGAAGCCTGAAAAAAACAAAAACAAAAAAACAATCCTGGCTTTGATCGTAGCGGTGAGTCGGTAGAAGCACCGGAGGGCGGCGGGGGGGGGGGGACATCCCCTCTCGCCTCCCATAAGAATGATCAAGCAGCGGGACAGCCACTATGATCATTCTTATGGTGTAGGGAATCGCCGGCTGAAAAAGCTAATATCTGAATGATGCCTGTAGCTGCAAGCATCATTCAGATATCCCCGCACAAAGTCAAGGACGTCATATGACGGCCGGCGGGCGGGAAGTGGTTATTGCAGAGTATTGCCGGGCATTGCGGAGTATTGCCGGGCATTGCGGAGTATGGCAGGGCATTGCGGAGTATGGCAGGGCATTGCGGAGTATGGCAGGGTATTGCGGAGTATGGCAGGGTATTGCATGGGGTATTGCACAGGGGGTATTGCACAGGGTATTGCAGAGTATTGCGCAGGGTATTGCAGAGTATTGCACAGGGTGTATTGTGCAGGGTATTGCAGAGTATTGTGCAGGGTATTGCAGAGTATTGCGCAGGGTATTGCAGAGTATTGCGCAGGGTATTGCAGAGTATTGCGCAGGGTGATGCAGAGTATTGTGCAGGGTATTGCAGAGTATTGTGCAGACTATTGTGCAGGGTATTGCAGAGTATTGCGCAGGGTATTGCAGAGTATTTCGCAGGGTATTGCAGAGTATTTTGCAGGGTATTGCGCAGGGTATTGCAGAGTATTGCGCAGGGTATTGCAGAGTATTGCACCAGGGTATTGCAGAGTATTGCACCAGGGTATTGCAGAGTATTGCGCAGGGTATTGCAGAGTATTGCGCAGGGTATTGCAGAGTATTGCACCAGGGTATTGCAGAGTATTGCACCAGGGTATTGCAGAGTATTGCACCAGGGAATTGCACCAGGGTATTGCAGAGTATTGCACCAGGGTATTGCAGAGTATTGCACCAGGGTATTGCAGGGTATTTTGCAGAGTATTGGCAGGGTATTTTGCAGAGTATTGGCAGGGTATTGCACAGGGATGGCTGAGCAGGGATGGATGGATGGCTGGATCTGTGACTGCAATTGTCACAGATCCAGCCCACAGTGCTGCTGCTGCCATCCGCTCTCTCCCCCTCCCCTCTCACACTGTACCGATCGGTACAGAGAGGGGAGAGAGGAACCGGCGTCATCACATGACACCGGTCTGTTTACAAGTGATTGCTCCGTCATTTGACGGAGCGATCACGTGGTAAACGGCCGCTATCAGCGGCGATTTACCGCGATTCGTGATGCGCCGGGTCCTCTGGACCCGGCGGTCACGGAGTTTCCCGTGTGCGCACCCCAGGGGACGTGCATGAGCGCGATTCTGGGAGGACGTTATATAACGTCCTCCCAGAGTTAAGCAACCACCTTGTCGACGTTATTTGTCGGCAGGTGGTTGTTAACTGGTTAAACCCAAAACCAAAAAGGTAATATATTGCAGCTCATCAATCATGAGATGTGGTGGCTGCATTCGTTTTCTTTTTTAGGCTTTTTCCCTCTGTTTTCACCTGGTGGTCTAGCCAGTAACACCCTTCCCTGCATTAGTTTCACACTTTTGCATTTTTTAGTCTGTTTTCTGAAGCGCAGAAAGCACTACAATCCATTTAACATTATTTCCTATGAGACCTGTTCACATCTATGCAGTTTTTTGAAAAGGTGCAGGGACTTTTTTACACACAGGATGGTGCATGTTTGCCATAGACTTCAACGGAAGCACATGAAAAACACATGTAAATGTGTTTTTGGTAGGGTTTTGCGTTCAATAACCAGTCTCCCCCTACAAAAAAAAATGCATGAAGCATGAAAATGCGTTAGGAACGCTCAGCAAAAATGCATCAACTGCACTAGCCTTAAGCCTCGTACAGACGATTGGATTTTCCGCAGACAAAGCGTCAGACTTTTGTCCGAAGGGCGTGTGCCTGGATTTTGTCTTGCGTACAAACGGCACACAATTGTCGGCCAAGAAACACGAACGTAGTGACGTACTACGTGTTTTTTCAGCTCTTTAGCGCCACCATTTGGGCACCTTCTGCTAATGTTGTGTTTGGTGAGCATTGCTTCCGAGCATGCGTGTTTGTACTTTGGATCTTTGTCCGACGCACTTGTGTACACATGATTGGAAAATCCGACAACAGACCATTGTCCACTGAAAATTTTAATGCCTGCCATCCAACATTTGTCTGCAGAAAATCCGACAATAGTCTGATAGAGCGTACAAACGGTCGGATTTTCCGGCAACAGGCTGTCAACACAAAATTCCCTTCGGAAAATCCGATCGTGTGTACGAGACTTTAAAGGGCTTATGCTCTGGATGAATGAATACAGGGGGCACAGCAGACAGCAGCATTGTCAGTCTGGGGAGAGGGGAGTGTTAGTGTATCTAAGTCTGCTAGTCCATCTAACAAATTGAAGCCAAATTCCAGCTCACGCTTTATAAGCAGTTACAGCAACAGTTTTCTCCTTTTGGGATAAATGTTTTATATAAATAAAAGCTGATCATTGTAGGTACCCCTGACAGTGGTAAATAGTTTTTGTAAACCCTTTAACTGCTACATATGCAGGACAGCTAGTTCTGTTGGAAACAAAAAAAAAAAGATTTATTGGCTAGATCACCAGGTGAAAATAAAGGAAAGTATACCAAAAAAAAAAACAAAACAAAACAAATGCAGCCACCACATCTAAGAATTGGTAAATTGCAATAAATAAACTTTTACTTTTGGGGTTAATACTGCTTTAAAGTGGTTCTAAAGGCTGAAGTTTTTTTTTTTTCTCTTATCTTCATGCATTATGCATTCTAAGCATGAAGGTAAAAAACCTTCAGTGTGCAGCTCCCCCTCAGCCTTCCTGATACTTACCCAAGCCCGATCTCGATCCAGCAATGTACATGAGAGCCGAGGCTCTTCCTAGCCTCTCCCTGGCCTCTTCCTCCTGATTAGCTGAGATGCAATAATGAGCCACGCTCGGTGCCTTATGGAGAGTGGGGCTCGGGAGTGAGCCCACACGAGTGCCCCCATAGCAAGTGGCTTGCTATGGGGGCACTTGGCAGGGGGAGGGGCCCAGAGTGCTGGCGGGGGACCCAAGAAGAGGAGGATCGGATCTGAGCAAAACCACTGTAAAGAGCAGGTAAGTATGACATATTTGTTATTTAAAGAAAAAAGTGGTTGTAAATGCTAAAGTTTTTTTTTTTTTTTTACCTTAATGCCTTCTCTGCATTAAGGTAAGAAATCTTTCATGTTTAGCTCCCCCCTCCTGAATACAATCTCAATCCAACGATGTGCCAGAGAGCAGCAGCTCCTGCTGTTGCCAATCGGCTTGCAATGGGGGGCACTCAAAAGGGAGGAGGAGCCAGGACCACCAGCAGGGGGAGGAGGCTCAGTGCTGATCTGTGCGTAAGTATAACATGTTTATTATTATTTTTTAAATGCAAACCTTTAAAACTGCTTTAAGGATTTAGGAGACGTGCTTCTTATGACATCAGTAAATAAGCTTGAAAAGTGTAGGTGTGGACTATAATTTTTACCATATGCGGCATACGTGTCTCCTGAACTGTGCAATTTTTGACCTCATGGTCCCTAATTGAAATCGAACAGCTCCAGAGTTCAATACCAATTTACGTACTGAATTTATAACATTTCATGTCTTCTTTTAGTACTTCAGCTAAAAAAATGATAGAAACCAGTCATCTTTCATTGTTCTAATTTTTGTAAATGGATGTGGTGTGAAATATTGGTTGTTATAGGTTGCTTTTCATCACCATAGCTCTTTGCACTCCTTAATTAAGTGGTTATAGAAGTTTCGCCCCCTCGACCCCCAGAAAGATTTGTCTCTTGTGCAATTTGACGACAGGTTATGTGTAGATTATCCAGGATCAGGCGTCCACCCGCTGAATGTTCACAAGAATGATTGCTGTGGGCTGGGAACCACCACGGCCGGGATCATCACTGACGGACATACGGCCATCTTTGAAACATTTACACTATTCAAATGTCTTACTGCGGCTGAGCCCCTCATCACCGTACTGCACTTGAAGTCTTCTGTAGATATCCATGGGGTTTTACGCCTTTGTTCACAAGAAACTTCATCGCTACACGCTATTCCATGCACACACCAACACTGTTGTCTGCCATCTTGATTAACAGTCTCTGAACCGGCCCGTGACATGTGCGCCACCTATCAGTAATAGTACACACTTGCCACTTACTACTGCGTGTACTGCCGCCATGCTAGCATCTCTTTTTATACCTGTAAAATAAAAGTCCCGGTTTGAGTTGAACGTCCCTCGTACACTCCCAGATCTCTGACTTACAAAATAGAAAATTCTTCTGCTCCACTGCTTACATAGAAAATTGCCTAAGTAGGTAATCAGTAGCACTTCCTACACACATATCGCATCCCTCAATGGTTCAATCACAGCACCCAGTCACACACGAGTGCCAGGTCTGGGAAAGTATAAACATTACAGAACAGCTTTTGTTTTTTTGGTTTGTTCTGCAATGACTCCTGCTTACTGGTGTTCCTCCAGACCATACATGGCTGCAGTTGTGGAAATGACATTGGGGGGTTTATTTACTTTAAGGAAAATCCACTTTGCACTACAATTGCACTGCAAGTGTACTTGGAAGTGCAGTCACTGTAGATCTGAGGTGGACATGCAAGGAAAATAAAAAACAGCATTTTTGATTGGATAATAGAAATCAACAGAGCTTCCCCTCATTTCGATCTTCCCCTCCGATCTACAGCGACTGCACTTCCAAGTACACTTGTAGTGCAAAGTGGCTTTGCCTTTAGTAAATCAACCCCTATATGTCACTTGAGGCACCACAAGAACACTTTGAAATATCACTATAGTTAGAGATAACTATACCTGGGCCAAAATTTGAAAAAACAAGAGGAAAGTGTCTATGTGTTGTTCATAGCAAACAAAAAGTTTGGCGGACATTTTTTCTTTCAGCAAAATTTGGAAATATGAAGGCTGTCATAAGTGCTATTGGCAAAATATCAATTCTTTCTTTCCAGACATGACCCCCTTTCTCCGGATACATTATACATAAAAAAAAAAAAAAAAAGATACTAAGCATTAAAACGAAACAAAAGATGGGTGCTTGCCTTTAATATAAAACATCTGTTACAGACAATACAAAGAAATGGGAAGCATAGCATGACTAAGATTTTCAGCTGCTTGCATTTTTATTAATAGAAAAACATTAACATTTCACTCATTTACAACATGTAAGTATACATTAACACATAAATCAGGCAATGGAAACCTCAATCATTTAATGTTCCAGCAATATACTGTATTTGATGTTACACAGAAACAACACCAATCAAAACAAGATTAGATAGGCACACAGAGTGGAAACTGGCAGATGCAGTAATGGTGTATATATAAAAAAGAAAAAACTGCTGCGTAAACTTGTACAACCAGAAAAGGATAACCACAATACAAAAACAAATTCCCTGAATATTAGTTAATTCATTAATCAAAAGTACAGAGAGGCATGAAGTAACAGGAGTAGACTAAATGAGACCCATAGATAGGAAAATTGATGAGACCCACTTTTTTTCTGTATCTGTCGTCCATACCATTTAAATCAATCCACATATGCAATTATTATTAATACAAAATCAGGTATTTTAATACATATTTTATTTATTTATTACAGTAAGGGGTAAAAATAAACAACAACCTACCCCCCACCCCTCCTCCACACTTCATCAGGGATCAACACAGGATAAAACATATGACTTCACAGATATATATTAGAACTAGTATTGAACTCTCCACAACTAACAAAACATGACAGCGGTTGCTGAAAGTATTGTTGCCCCCATTTTTATATGACTTATTTACTAACAATTAAAATTGTTATTTCATATGGTTTTGGTTTGGCGTGCCTTCTGTATTTCTATGGTTTGAGCTACTGTTGGGTGCCTATTGAGGGAAGCTTTGTTGTGTGGAAGCTTTTCCTACTTATGACTTTACATACAAGTTTGAAAGTTCCCAGCACCTCTTTGAGTACTGTATTTGCTGGCGTATAAGACTACCTTTTACACTCAAAAAAACTGGCCAAAAAGCAGGAGTCGTCTTATACGCCGGGTCAGCTGCTCGGATGCCTGCTGGATGTGCGGTAATACTGTATGTAGCTTTGGCTACATACAGTATATACTGCTTAGCCAATCCCGGTGAGCGATGTATTCAAATGAATACAGAGCCTGCTCGGATTGGAGTAACAACCTCTGCCAATCCGAGCAGGCTACATACAGTAGCCTGCTCGGATTGGCTTTGAGAGTCAGAGAGGCATGAGCAGATGATGTTATAGCCTCTGCCAATCCAAGCAGGCTTTGTATTCATTAATAGAATACATCGCTCGCCATGATTGGCTCCAGTTCCAGCAAGAAGGAAGAAGAAAATGGCTCCAGAAGGAAGAAATATGAAGCGTCGGAAGCCTCGGAAGGGGGGTCGTCTTATACGGTGAGTACAGGCAAAAAATCTTAAAAAACTGTAAAATTAGGGGGTCGTCTTATACGCCCGGTCGCCTTATACACCGGCAAATACGGTATGTTGTTTTGGAGAAAAGAAATGCAGACAGTGAAAATTGTGTTTCCTGTGAGTAAAATTGGTTAGTAAAATTCGCTCTTAGATTGGCCCATTTACATTTGGTGGCCATTGGGAGAAGGGCCTACTTAGACTGGTGGTCAGTTGCAGAAGGTCTACAATACTCACTGGTCACTGAAAAGAATGCTTCTTATTGCCCGTACACACGATCTGAAAATCGGACGAAAAATACCAGTTTCGACGCGATCGTACGATAATCGGATCGTTAGTACAGAGTTTTCGAGAGCCGATCACGACAATTCATCCGATTTTTATTAATTCGGACAAGCACAAAAATTTTCCTCGTACGATACCAAATCGTACCATTTTCGTTTAGTCAGTACAGTTGTCGTCCGAAAATACAATACAAATACATTACAACACATGACATCACTTCCGATTTTATTTTCTGTCGTACGAGAATTTTTGTGACTTTAGTAACCTATTCAATTTCTACTTGCGACTAGTAAACGAAAAAAGTCAGACGATCTGTCTTCCGATTTTCGGATCGTGTGTATGGGGCATTACTCTGGTGGTCAGTGGGAATAATGTTCCTTACATTGATGGTCATTGGGAAGAATGTCTCTTACATTGGTGGTCAGTGGCAAGAATGTTCCTTACATTGGTGGTCAGTGGGAAAGATGCCTCTTACTTTTGGTGGTCAGTGGAAAGAATGTTCCTTACATTGATGGTCAGTGGAAAGAATGCCTCTTACATTGGTGGCCAGTGGAAATAATGTTACTTACATTGGTGACCAGTGGGAATAATGTTACTTACATTGATGGTCATTGGGAAGAATGCCCCTTTCATTGGTGGTCAGTGGGAAGAATGTCCCTTACATTGATGGTCAGTAGGAAGAACGCCTCTTACATTGGGGGTCAGTGGGAAGAATGCCCCCTTACAGATAGCAAAAAACATTATTGGTGTCCGTGGTTACATATATAAAGTTGGTCAACAGTGTTAGATTTTTTCAGCCTGTGTCTGAATGTAAAAAAATCGAAGAGATGCTATACTGCACAGATCTCCCGCTGTGGCTATAGTATTCTGACAGCTGACATCAGCGGCTGTCAGAATACCCGAACAGTGGCTGCAGCTGATTGGATGCAGCTGCTGTTTGGCTGACAGTTTTCCATCCAGCTTGCTCTGCTTCTCAATCAAAGGATGTTGAGTGGGAGTGGGCTGATAGTGCCACCGCCTAAGTGAATTTAGGCCAGTTCATCAGGAACTGGATGCAAGTTGAACAATGCATGGCCAGACTTAGGCCTCGTACACACGACCGTTTTTCTCGTCCAAAACAGTCAAGAAAAGTGCCGCGAGAGTTTTTTTGTCTAGAAAAACGTTCGTGTGTATGGTTTTACGACGAGAAAATTGCCGAGAATCTCGACGAGAAAATAGAGAACCTGCTCTCTATTTTCTTGTCAGGATTCCAGATTTCCTCGTCGTGTTTCTCGTCGGCCTGTTTTGTGACGAGAAAATGGTTTGTGTGTATGCTTTTACGACTCTTCCAAAAGCGCGCATGCTCACAAGCAACTATGAGACGGGAGCGCATCTTCTGGTAAAACAAGCCTTCATAATGGAGAGAGCATATTCGTCATGCTCAAAAATATTTCATCGTTTAAGGCCTCATGCCCACGGACGTTTTTACAGCCGCGTTTTTGAGCGTTTTTTACAGCTTAAAAACGCCTGTCCATGTTAGTCTATAGCTTCATGCCCACCTAGACGTTTTTGAGCTGCAAATAGCATAGACGTTTTTAAGCTGTAAAAAAAACCCAGGACCAGTGCGTTCCTCAGCGTCAGAATTAGGCAGGAAAAAACGCGAGCGTCAAAAAACGCGCACTAACGCGCAAAAACGCGCACTAATGCGCGGTCGCGTTTTTAGCTCCGACGTTTTTTTTTTTTTTTTTTTCAAAAAAAAATAAAATAAAAATAAAAAATATTTACAATAACATGGACAGGCGTTTTTAAGCTGCAAAAAACGCAGCTGTAAAAACGCCAGTGGGCATGAGGCCTTAATGTTCTGCATTGAAATCTTCGTTAGAATGTTACATTAATCAAAACGAGTGACCTTCTTTTGCTGCTGATATTCACACAGAGTTATGCCTTATTTTTAACCTTTGTCATGCTGCTCTTTATAAGATTTATGTGTATTATATCGTGCAAGTTTTTCGGAATAATTTAAATGGTTAGATTTGTAAAAATGATGTTAATTCTAATTTCTCAATGTTTTGATAGCGATCTCCCATTTAATTTTGGAATCTATATTATTTAAATTTCACACCATGTTTTTGTGCTAATCCGATTTAGTTCTTCTTTTGGGGGGGTGATATCTGTGCCTTTTATTGTCAGTCAAATGTATCTGCTTACTCCAAAGCTTGATTTTGTTTATTTAAAAATACACATAGTCAAGTATGAACTTAAACAAAAAACACATTTATTCATGTTTATAAATTAAATAAAGAGAAGGCAGTGCTGGAGAAGCTGCTGCCATTTGTGCATCCCAGGGACCCCAGAGCACACAGCAACCCTGTGTGGACACTAAAATTGTGAGCTTGAGAAGGCCAACATTTCTGAACACAATCTGATGCTGGCCTCCCAGAGGTCAGGAACAGCAGCAGGTGAGATATATGTCCCAAGTGTGTGGTACTACAACAGGCTGCCTTCTGTCCGACCACAATGAAGCAAGGCCATCACTTCCTCTTCTTCCTGGCAACCTTCCCTGCAGCCTTTCCTGAAGCCTTTCCTGAAGCCTTTCCTGCAGCCTTTCCTGCAGCCTTCCTTCTTCGTTTGGCTGGAGGCTGGCCCACTGGAGGGGTACTCCTGTCAGGAGGAGGAGGTGGAGGTGTAGCAGAAGGGGGTGGGGCAGAAGAAGAAGGTGGAGGTGTAGCAGAAGGGGGTGGGGCAGAAGAAGAAGGTGGAGGTGTAGCAGAAGGGGCTGGGGCAGAAGGTGGAGGTGTAGCAGAAGGGGGTGGGGCAGAAGGTGGAGGTGTAGCAGAAGGGGGTGGGGCAGGAGGTGGAGGTGTAGCAGAAGGGGGTGGGGCAGAAGGTGGAGGTGTAGCAGAAGGGGGTGGGGCAGAAGGTGGAGGTGTAGCAGAAGGGGGTGGGGCAGGAGGTGGAGCTGTAGCAGAAGGGGGTGGGGCAGAAGAGGAAGGTGGAGGTTGAGGTTGGGTCAGTTGGGCCACCTCACATATGGCGGTATTGGGTGTAATTTTCTCCATCACCCCCTTGTTGAGCAAGGTGATGAGCAGGGGCTCGCATAGGAGGCGTTGCTCCATGCTCATCACCTTGAACTTAGCCTCCACTAGGCCGGCAATGGCCTCTTCAGGGGATGTGGGCTCCTTGAGGGTGGCATGGGCCTCTTTAATAAGGGCCATTGCTGCCTCACTGGTGGTCCTGTCCCTCCTGCCTCTTTTGTGAAGCCGGATGGGAGGCACCTGGGATCTGGTGCTTCTCCTTTGCCCTGCCACCTCCTGTCTGCCACTGGGCCCTGCCACCTCCTGGCTGCCACTGGGCCCTGCCACCTCCTGGCTGCCACTGGGCCCTGCCACCTCCTGGCTGCCACTGGGCCCTGCCACCTCCTGGCTGCCACTGGGCCCTTCCTCCTCCTGCCTGACAGTTTCCAGACCCTCCTTCTGGCTGATTTCATCCTGTGTATGAAAAAGGAACATAGTTTAATATGTTGGTTTAATCTTTGCATCAAACTTTGTAATCCTGATTGAAGCAATTAGAATGTAAATGCATAAATCCTTGCTTTAAATTTACCACTACATCAGATTGACTATTTAGCACCCAATTAAGTGCAGAATAATGTCTACAGATTTTGATTTCACTTGTGGAATACAAAATAATGTATGTTTCTCATCCTGACATATTTGTCAAACATTAATTTTATCCCAATACATTTTCAGTTAATACTATACCTGGCTCCAGATGGACAAATCAGGATCATCCAGGATGGCTGCCTCCTCTTGCTCCAGAGAAGGCTCAGGTTGGCTGCAGGGAAGTCTGGGGGGAAGAGTGGAGAGTGATGGCCTTGTCTCAATGTGGTCATCCAGGAAGGACATCCTGTTGTAGTACCACAAAATCGGGACATAAACATCATCTGCTGCTGCTCCTGACCTCTGAGAAGCCAGCACCTTAGAGCGTTCAGTCCTGTAGGTACCTCTCAAGCTCCCAATTTTAGTGTCCACTTGTTTTGCTGTGGCTGTGGGCACCTTGGTATGCACAAATGGGAGCAGCTTCTCCAGCGCTGCTTTTCTCACCCCTTTTTTTTTTATGGATGGGGTTTTTCGTCTCCCACAGAGCCGGCAGCTCCCGTACCCGGTCAATAAATTCCGCCAGGAACTCTTTGTCGCTAATAAAGACATTCATATTGTATCTGCAAGTTAAATAAATTATATTTAAATAATGTGAGGCAAACAGTCTAACCTCCTTAACATCCTAGTCACCATATATATCCTCCAACAATCTCAAGACAGTATAGGCCAACAATTTTTACAAGTCACGAAATCACATACCTTCGTTCGCACGTCCGTCACTTGAACTCCTCTCTCCGCACACCGAACGTACTATAGTCACATGTGTGTTTGCTATATACACACCACGCATGCGTCAAAATTCGAACACGTCGCTCCGCACACGTCGCCCGCCCATGACGTTCTAACTAACATCTTTTCCCCGCCCCTTCTCTTTCGGCGCGCAGACAGATATGGCGGAGTTACAGCAGGTGTCTGATAACTCCGCAACTAGCGAGGAGACAAGCCCGGAGACCGAGGACACGTCACGATCAAGGAGGAGATTCAAGGCATCGAATATGTCTTTGGCGGAGATGGCGGAGATGGTGGACATCTTGGTCAAGGCTGATTATGATGCCAAGCATGGGCCGTATAGCAAACCAAATAGAAGGAAGGCCAAAATCCTCACTAAAGTTGTGAAGAGTCTGAGGGCGAAGTTCGGGGTGAAACGCTCAAATGAGCAGCTCAGAAAGAGGTGGTCAGACCTCAAACTGAGGGAGCCAGACCAGTTGAGGAGCATAAAGAGGATGCTCGCTAAAAGTAAGTAAAATGACGTCGTTTCTGCTAATAATCTTTTTATAAACTGACATGTTTTTTTTTTTTTTATCATATTGGACTCCCTTCCAAAATGTAATATTTTGAACTAGGTTGGGCACAGTAATCGTTCGTTACGTTACCGACACTTCGTTCGGCCACTTTCCGCGGTTTTGGCTTATTTAAGAGCCACAAAAGTAATTAGACATCTGCCATTTTTGATCAAGTATTGTGGATAATTTTTAAGTCTAGATGATGTGTTTGTAAAGAGAATGAAATGCAAACTTTTATCAGTGTAAAGGAGAGGACACTCAGCAGCTGCTTCCACATCTGTACTTTGGAGCACTATAGTGTGGGCCACCAGACCCGCCTTTTTTGGGTGTCCCACACAGGTGCATCAGAGAATTTTTGTGGTGCCTCCATGTCAAAAAAATTACATCCAAATGTGAATACTAAACATATTTGGGGTCATAATTAATGCATTCTTCTTTAAATTCCGCACAAACACACACTTGTACCCCACTTCCAAGCAATTTAGCCTGTTTTTATTTTAACAATGAGATTTACAGTGTGATAAATAGACCTTTGGTTTTATTCTCATAGGGGAGAGAAGACTGGGAGGAGGACACTCCAGGGAGCACATGCACCCCACAACTTCCAAACAACACCAAACTCCCAAAGACCCACAACCGAAAGATGTGCAGGAAGTTGAGGTGGAGGAAGGAGAAGTGCAGGAAGGAGAGGTGGATGACGTTGTGGATCTGGTCACCACAACAGGTCAGTATCTGACACCACAGCTTAAGGTAAGAGAGGTAGGCCTGCAGAGTTATATTAATTTTTTTTTTTGGTTTTTAGGGGATGTAAATGTTGTGAAGGATAGTACACGGTTCTCTGCTGTCAGTGCCCTCCGCCTCATCCAGCAAGTGATGGAATGTAGCACGGAACTGGACCTAATTAAACAAAGAATCCATGTGATGGAACAAACATTTAAAGACATTCTCAATGTTTTGGGGAGAATTCAATAAGCCATCCAAACACATTTGTTTTTACATGTTTGTTTTTATAATTTTTTTCGAATTTTTTGACTATCAAACCAGCCAAAAATTGAATATGCACACAGTGTGACAACATGTGCTATCTGCCATCAGGGGATTTCCATGTACGTCTTTTGTGGGTGCAACCCCTTCCTCGTATCAAAAGTCGGTGAACTGAGGAAGGGGATGCACCCCCAAAACACGTCCATTGATCACCCCTGATGGCAGATAGCACATGTTGACAATAGGGATCAGGATTGTAAACTTCCTATTTGAAAAAAAAAAAAAATGTGTGCATATTCAATTTTTGGCTGGGCAAGGGGTGGCAGGACCCCATATTAGGACGGGCACATAGAGACATAGTTTGTGTAAGTGAATGTCTCCGATTGCTCAGAGGTATCCAATGTTGTAATTTTTGAAATGCAACTGTTATTTTTGTATTTTCATAAGCCAAAAATTGCCGGGTTGGGGCCAGGCCAACCCCAAAGTAAAAAAAAAATGAAGAGAATGTGCACAGAGTAAAATATTTGACCACAAACAACGTGTAGCTTCTTTTTATAATACCCTCTAAGCTTATTTGGTTCTTTTGTAAGGTTACATAGTGAAATGGTTGTTATTTACTAAAGTAAAATACACTTGCCACTACAAATGCACAAAGACAAACTAGGAGACAGGAAAGAACAAATAATTAAAGGTTTAAACAAGATTTTTATTGGGATACTTAGACATAGGCTGGCATAGGAATTGCCCCCCTACCCGTGAAATACTCCATGTATTTGTCCCGAACCACACGGGCATTTTGGGGGGGCAAGCCAAGACGGGCAGATTCCAGGCCCGGAAGGGGATTTGCAGGGGAAAGTCCAGCCTCTGGCAAAACTGAGGCCATATATGAATTTGATTTGCGGCAAAGAAAATTGTGTAGCACACAGCAGCATAACACTACATAGTTTATTTTGTAGTCCGCCAAGTGGATGGAAGTCATAAAAAGGCGGAACCGGCTGGCCATTATGCCGAAGGCATTTTCAATGACTCTTCGGCCCCTGGCCAGCCGGTAATTGGACACCCTCTTCTCTGGGGTCAGGGTCCTCTGAGGAAATGGCCTCATAAGATGCCGTCCGAGTCCGAAGGCTTCATCAGCCAAGAAAACAAAGGGGAGTCCTTCAATATTCCCTGCATCCGGTGGCAATGCAAGGTCGTCACTCTGGAGACGGAGGGCAAACTCCGTCTGGATGAAGGATCCCCCATCGGACATCCGGCCATTCTTCCCTACATCAACATAGAGGAATTCATACCGTGCTGACACCACCGCCATCAGCACAATGCTATGAAACCCCTTGTAGTTGTAGTAGTAGGACCCAGAACGGGGTGGCGGCACGATGCGGACGTGCTTCCCGTCTATGGCACCACCGCAGTTGGGGAAGTCCCACCGCGTGGCAAACTCCGATGCCACAGTCTGCCATTCCTGTGGCGTGGAAGGAAGCTGGGGAGTGAAACAAGATGAAATAATATTAGAAAAACAAAGTCAGACATTACAAGGAAATTCTATCCCAAAAAATTAGAGGCCAACATCAATCTAATTATACGTTTATTAAGGTGTGTAAAAAAAGGATAATGGAAGGCTCATTTATCATATTCAGCACCCCCTCTGATGGGCCATTACTAAATTATTTTGGGGGGGGGGAGATGTGTTTGGCCACAGGATAGCATTGCAGTGGAGGTGCGTCCAGAGTGGGCGCTGGAGCACTGCCCCCTCTCTCCTGTGCCCATCACTCAGAACAATACATAGGTTCATGCGTTGCATGAACCTCTGTATTGTCTATGCCGCACACTATTCAGGTGGATGGCCTCTTGTAAAGCGACCGACATATGAATCATTGCGGCATTTAGGGGGTTAAAATTGCATAGCAGAAACAGGTAGTAAAATAGTCTTGCAAATTACAACCTGAGGGATGTAATTGGCTTCCTAAAAGAAAAATCGGGGACGCAGGGAGGGGGGCATTCCTTGGGTAAACACTGACAGGCTGCTCTGCCAATCATGTTCACCAAGTCTGTTTAATGGTATCATGATTGGCTGATGCAACATGAAGGGAAGGAGAAGACATCAAGGACAGAAGAAGGATGGCGCTGACCACAAGAAGGTAAGTGCAGGGCTGGGGGGAAACTGGCTGCATTAGAGGGGACTAAATGGCTGCATTTGAGGGAACAAAATGGCTGCATTGGAAGGGACAACTGGGGGCGTTTAATAGGCAACAGAGCAAAAAAGGAGGAAGTTTATTTCCTAAATTGGGGTTTGAACCCCCCCAACATTTGGAGCAACAGGCGCCCCTGCTGGAAAAGTTAGTGAAGGGAAATATTTAGGGAGGAGAAAAAAGGGGCAATCTAAAGCTTCCAACATGCATGGGGACAAAGGGGACATTCTCAGCATATTAGAATCATGGTAATTAGGGAAGGATGAAAGAAATACAATACATTAGCATACATGTAATACCTAAAATGTGATGTTAAGGGAGCAAACTTACCCTAATATAGTCCTCCTGCAGGACTTGGATGATGGCAGAACAGGTGTCTGGGATTATGAGGCCCAGAGCCTGGGGGGAGATGCCTGTGGTGAACTTCAAGTCCTGAAGACTTCTCCCTGTCGCCAGATAACGTAACGTGGCGATGAGCCTCTGCTCAGCACTGATGGCTTCCCGCATAACGGTGTCCTTCCTGGTAATATAGGGGGACACCAAAGCCAACAGTTCCTGAAAAACGGGGTCAGACATCCTCAGAAAATTCCTGTAGTCCTCAGGATTATTCTCGACGATCTCCCGCAGCAGAGGCATGTGGCAGAATTGGTCCCGCTGGAGCAACCAATTCTTGGTCCATGAACTCCTCCTCACACCATTCATGGACTGGTCTTGGTCCAAAACAAGCAGACCAACACCAAGCGCACGCACAGCACGAACTCGACGACGAGAACGTCCAGGCGACATGGCTAGGAAACGGTCGTCTAATCAGAACGTACAGAACGCACTTTAGAACAGCAAGGCCTATGAATAACGAACTGAAAATCAGAAACGAACAGGCAAGAACGCACTGTAAAACAGATACGACCTGCCTAGACGCCCTGAAAGTCAAGATACGAACCCACAAGCACAAACTGAACGGCAGAAAACGATCTGAAAAGTACGAAGACTGAAAAGCGCGAATCGTCTCTTCCCAAACTTTTACTTCACACGCGGTAACACGAGATCAGCAAAAGCAGCCCAAGGGGTGGCGCCAAGAAAAAAGATCTTCCCCTTTATAGTGCCGTCGTACGTGCTGGACGTGAGCGCGGAGAACAACGAGGAAATTGGGAAATGACAGTGTGTACGCATAGAAAGCTTGACGAGAAAATCGATAAGCTTAACAAGAATCTCGTCGAAAAAAACGACGTGTTTTTTACGACAAGAAACTCGGTCGTGTGTACGAGGCCTAACAGTCAGAAATTGCTGACTGTTTAAGAAACCCCCTAACAACCTCAACCCCTGGTTGAGAAAGGCTGATCTAGAGCAAGGAATCACCAAAAATTCAATGTGTGCATTTTATTTACTGTTTTCCTTCTGTTCATTTCTTAAATTTAGTTATGGTTTTAGCCAACCCAAAATAAATAAATCAAAGAAAACAGATGTATCTGAAGAATTTATAATTAGATTACCTGATCGTAGTCTGTCTTAGTATAATTAGCACCAGGAATAAATGGGTATAGAGACATCTGTTTATTTGGGACAGCCTAAAATAGAAATTGAGGATCGCTAATGCTCAGTCTTGTAATACTTTAGTGTTTGCAGTACATAATCAAGATCATATTTTGTTTTAACCCCAAAAAAAAACGTTCAACATCTCTGCATTGTGACTTTGTTTACCATTGAAATGTCATGAGGTTTGTCAATTAAAGTGGTTGTAAACTCTTACATATACCCAGTGAAGTGACTGGCCTCAGATGATACACAGAGATTAAACAAACCCTCCTACATAAGTGGCACCTGTTTATCTGCAGTCTTATCTTCTCTAAATCCAGAGTCCAGAATTGATAAAGCTTGTCTGAACTGTCAGAAAAAAGGGGGCGAATAACTGAAGTTACACTGTGCAGAGCTCAGTAAGAAGAGCCCTAAGAGATGAATGGAGGGAAGGGACACACCCTCCTCTACAATGCACACAGCAACAGAGCTGAGGCTATCAATCAGCTGGAGCTCCCCCCCGTCACCATTCTTCTCGGTGTTGGGAAAACTTGTCAGGAGTGACTCGAGCTAATAGCATAGGAACGAGGCAGACACTTAATGCTCCTAATTGAGACATGTACACACTATAGAGGGATATGCTTTGTTCATATTTCATGTCTGAGGTTTACAACCACCTTAAGGAAAAGTCTGGGTTTTAGGTATACTTGCACCTGATCCAACTAGAGCTAGAGTATGGAAGTATATGTGTCTGGAAGTTTTGGTTATTAAGAACACTTCACTGGTGGAAACTAAAGTGTTATCAGAATACTTCAAAATATCTAATCAATGATCACTTCATTATGTTTAGTGATGGAAGCTGCAACATAGTTGATATTAAGATATTTTCTTCACATTAGAATGTTCAAGTAATTGTAACGGTAGTTTGTCAGATGTGTGGGTTGAATTGAAATGCTTAGAAAACAGAAATAAAATCCATATCAACAGCTGTTTAAGTTTTTAGCAGGCTTGTTTAGGACTAGTGTGAGGTACTGCAAATGTAAAAAAAACGAGTTGGGAGGAAGGTACATTCTGTATTTCAGAGTCTTCCAGTGAGAATGCATATGATAGAAGATTTTGTCCAGGCCAGAAGGATGACAGAACGTGAAGATTAAAGAATCTTTAGACTAACCTTAATCACCAAACATACATAACCCGAGCTCACTACAACAAACTTATTACTTATCATTTGCTTGGAGCAAGACTTTGATCTCCTGTCCCAATACAATAATTACCTCCAAGAAAAACCTACAAAGTTGACCTGGTGTGGTGGACATGTGAATTGAACAACCATGCAGCCAAGATTCATGTTCAACTCAACATCACTTTGGGTCTATCTGACCAAAGACAATATAGAGTGATTATTTTGGGGGACGTTTGAGGTGTAAAATAGGCTTGTTTGGTTGTAGTAGCATGTTTTGTTAGAGCAGTGTGGCAGATTAAAAACTAACGTTTTCTAAAAACTGCATGACCAACCTCATAGCAAAGTCATTATTAGATGAACATCACTAATTCAGTGGGCTGCCCTTGCTGGTCCCCAGATTTGTGAAACAAATGTGGGATATAATCGCCGCAGTTTGTCGCCGGCAAGCATTGAGGTTGAACTTACATCCCTGGTAATACAAGGCTAAAATTCTAATTACAAATTATGTTTCTGGTGTGATATCACATAACACCTGATAGTGGTGCAACAATGTCATATTTTTTATATTACAGTTAAACCTTGGTTTGAGAGTAACTTGGTTGGAGAGCGTTTTGCAAGATAAGCAACATTTTTTTATAAATTTTGACTTGATAATCAAGCGATGTCTTGATATACTGTACAAATAGCGTAATGTCACAACTGAATATAAAAGAGAAGAGAGGCGCCTCTAAGTGTAGCAATATGGTTACATTTAATGAAGGTACAACATTTAGCAACATATTGCTACACTTAGAGGCGCCTCTCTTCACTTTTATACTCTGTAGCTGCTGGATTTGGCTTCTAATACCCTTGTGAAGGCTTCCATTTGTGGATGGACATTTTATGGTTACACAACCTGGTCACATTGCTATTATCTATTTATATAGACTATAAACTGAAGGACTTATGAATAAATGGTTGTGGAACGAATCATTTGAGTTTCCATTATTTCTTAAAGGGAAATTTGCTTTGATATACAAGTGCTTTGGATTACAAGCATGTTTCTGGAACGAATTATGCTCGCAATCCTAGGTTTTACTGTATATATAAATTGACTGTTCCTACTAAATTAAATAAACTTGATGCTAATACTTTATGAAAAGACAGGATGGGATCTTTCCAATAATCCTTGATGAATGGACAGAAAGAAAGATGAGTGAACGTGAACCTAAAGTTGCTTTATGAGAAAATGTTTGGAATAAGGGTAGTTATGAGGCCGGTATGTACACTTATTGTACTCCTGTTTTCATCTGTCTACCTGCAGGTGCATTAAGTAAGGACAAGCTAGTTATAAGAGGTTACCTGTCTTAAGGCCAGGCCTGACCCCTTGTAAGTTTTTTTTTTTTTTTCATGTTTTTATTTGTTCATAGAGTATATATCAGTGTGGTATTCTAAAAGTTTACTGGAAGGAAGTCCTGTTTTCTTGTTGACTTGTAGAGTTAACATTTGAAGACCACACGCTGTCTGTCTTTGTGGCAACACTCCCTGATCACGTGGACTGCCAAAATGGAGTGAAGTTTCAAATACTACGAAAGCTACACTTATTTGGACTGGGTAGATTTCTAGTGATCCAGTACCAATGCCTTTTACTAACCCAAAAAAAAAACATGAATAGAGTCCCATTAGCTAAAATACTAAACAGTTTCTGAGCCTAAAGTGTTTTGGTGAAGTTAAAAAAGGAATCTGTCTTTCGCCTACTTTATATCTGCACTAACATTATAATTTTCAGGACAGACAGGACAGAGAAGAAGGGAACACCCAGAAAGCATGTCCTAAAATTTAAATGTTAGTGCGAAAAAAAAGTAACGGACCATATAGTTCATTTTATTTCCTCTGCCTCTGATCTGTTTCTATATACTGTAAAATAAAATGATAGTAAGTAATTAGGGGGTGCTGGGGGGCTGCTGCACACAGAAGGTTTTTTATCTTAATGCATAGAATGCATTAAAGTGATTGTAAAGCCTCATTTTTTTTCCTATTAAAATAACAAACATGTTATATTTACCTGCTCTGTTGCAGTGGATTTGCAGAGTGGCCCGAAACCCCTTTTCTCTGGTCCCTCTTCTGTGCTCCTGGCTCTTCCCTCTTGTTCAGTGGCCCCACAGCAAGCAGCTTGCTATGGGGGCACCCGAGCTGAGTCACAGCTCCCTGTGTCCATTCAGACACGGACTGCCCCCTCTCTCTCTCCTGATTGGCTAGCTGACTTTGATTGAAAGCAGCGGGAGCCAATGGCGCCGCTTCTGTGTCTCAGCCAATCGGGGGGGGGAGAATCTCAGGTTGCTGAGACACTCGTGGACATCGCTAGACAGAGAGGGACCTCAGGTAGGTATTAGGGGGGCTGCTGCACACAGAAGGCTTTTTATCTTAATGCATAGAATGCATTAAAGCAGAGGTCCATCTAAAAAAAAAATATTAAAAGCCAGCAGCTGCTGACTTTTAATATATGGACACTTACCTGTCCAGGGTGCCCGCGATGTCAGCAGCCGAAGCCGATCAGTCGCTCGACTCTCGGATGCTGCCGCCGCCATCCTGTGTGAGGGAATCAGGAAGGAAAGCCTTGCGGCTTCACAGACTGGTTCCCCACTGCGCATGCGCGAGTCACGCTGCGCGTCCTCACTGGTCCCTGCTGTCTCTTGGGACCTGTGTGTCTAGCAGAAGACAGCGGGGGAGGACAGTGTAGGTGCAGGAAGTGGCATAGGTCACCGCGATCACCGCGGTGATCTATGCCAGAAAGTGGGAGAAAATACCTGTATTAGACATCCCCCCTGTACCCCCCCCCCCCCCCTGAAAGGTGCTAATTGTGACATCGGAGGGGGGGGGATTCCAAAAAGTGGAAGTTCCATTTTTGGGTGAAACTCCACTTTAAGATAAAAATACTTCTGCCTTTACAATCCCTTGCTA
Organism: Rana muscosa; assembly: GCA_029206835.1. Lineage (NCBI taxonomy): Eukaryota > Metazoa > Chordata > Amphibia > Anura > Ranidae > Rana > Rana muscosa. The sequence continues at coordinate 343,607,958 of CM055117.1, read as the reverse complement.
GAAAAAACCTTTTGCCTTTACCACTCCTTTAATAACTGCATGTCTTCCAAGTTGAAGTTTGGTGTTTGGGTATTTTTTATTAAGCAGTTTGATCTTCATGTTTGATCTTCATGTTGTTCGCTCAGGGTTCTCAATTGTGATAGCATTGTGCAGTGACAACAGAGTGGAAGCTGTATACTAGGCTTGGTAGATAACCATGCTCTCAACTTTTAGAAAGAAGGGAAAATTCCCCAGGGTTTTTTTTAGCAGCAAATAAAGATTGGACGTTTGTAAAAAATAATGTTTTTTATTATCAAAAGGGAACAAGGACATGACACATGTACAAAAGTTTAAAATATGAGCTCTGGTAAATACAAAAGCGAGACAAAGGATGGTTTCAGGAAAAATATGCATAAAACAGTGAATCCCTATTAGATTGATGTTAGCACTGTCCGATGTATGGGAGTGCCCCAATGCATTTCGACCTATAGGATTTTGGGTCTTCCTCAGGGGGTTCTTACATTTCTAGAAATACATAAAAAATGACAGGTTTATATATCCTATCTATCATTGTATATAGTATAATTCCAGTTACATTACAAAACATTGTACAAGCATGCATTCAACTTTACATTCCATGCATATTTACCCTTTCCGTCAAAGAGGGCTCGCTATACCAGAGACTTCATTAAAAAGAGTAGTTAGAAGGAATCTCCTCAGGTATGATCCTGGACCGTGCTGGTGGAACGCATGCTCCCCAATCCAAGCCGTCGGGCTTTCAGGTGGTCACACAATTGTGGGCCTCTCAGGGGGGAAGAGAGCGCCACGTGGGCCAAAACACCTGGAATTTATAATTTAGTATAATTTAGTATATTGGTATGGAAAGGCAGGCACTTGTGGTCATCACAGTGGAGGGCAGGAAGAGGACCCTTCTCAGTACGCTGCTAGGCGCAACAAGCTATGTTTCTTGATGTGCACAGGCGCGCTCCCCAGTGTGGGGATCAGTGGATCCATGTCCGATCAACCACACATGAGAGCACACCCAGAAACACATGACATATATAGCAATTTTCTTTAGTTTTTTGTTTTTATTTTATTTTTATCATATCGATTAATTATCTTGCTACTCTATAGCGATTAATTGGAGTGCCTTATTTTTGTTGATAAAGTGATTAGTATAAAAAATTATTAATAAAACTGCTAGTAAGTGATTTTTGGGGTGCGCAGCCCTCTCATGCCGCGTACACATTTTTTTTTCCGGATATTCCGACCGTGTGTGTGCCCCATCTGACTTTTTCCGGCGGAATTTAGAAAGAGAACATGTTCTCTTTTTTTTCCGACGGAAAAAATTTCTATCCGAAATTCCATTCGTCTGTGTGGAACTCCGACGGAGAAAAAAAAACACGCATGCTCAGAATCAAGTTGACGCATGCTCGGAAGCATTGAACTTAATTTTTCTCGGCTCATCGTAGTGTTGTACGTCACTGCGTTCTTGACGGTCGGAATTTGGTGTGACAGTGTGTATGCAAGACAGCTTGAACGGAATTCCGTCTGAAAAATCCATGTGTACGCGGCATTAGACTCCCACAGATGTGTCATCCTATGATATAGTACCATGCTCTCAACTTTTTCTCTAACCTAGATGCAAAAATTGCAAACTCACTTGTCTCCATATAGAGGTCAGGAAGCTGTTTTTCCCATAAACTTCAGTGTAGAAAACACTGATGAACTGGAAAAAGTGCGATAATGATCAGTACAGTAAACTGACTATAGAATAATCTGAGCTGAAACCTTGTTATGGAATACTGGGGTTATGGATCACATCATCCCTGATTTGTAGATGCACCCTTATATGTGTTTTTAATTAGGCCTTATGCTGTATACAGTCCTACTGCGTACAGAGCGAGCGTAATGACATTCTTAGGACCTGCTTTTGCCACATACAGCCGCCCATTGGGATGTATTAGAAGAGGGGGCTGTAGTGGTTGTGCACTGAGAGTTGTTTAAAGCTAGTCAATGTCATATGCTCTGAATGCATATAGTGTGTGTTTAGAGCATACGTCATTGGAGCATAGTGTGCTGTACACAAACCCTGGTGCACGACTGCATATGGCCACCTCTACTAGTGCATCTCAGCTGTGCGTGGCAGTAGTGGGTCTCCGGAATGTCATTACACAGGCTCTGTGCACTGTACGGCCATATGCATGAAGCCGTAAGCCCTTGGTCACACCAATATGACTTCAAGCACGACATACGATTTACTAATGGTACCTGAAGTAGCATCTAATTTGTTTCTATGGCAGTGTCTTAATAGATACGATTTCAAGTAGTACGATATGAGAAGTAGTTCATGTATTACTTTTTCAGGACATCAGCATGATTTCACTGCCATAGACTATAATGTAAATCGTGCTGCAAATCATACCTGCGTCTATAACCTTTGCTTGCTAAAATTTTAAACTCAATTTTCTTCATTGCGACATAGACAGCCCCTCTCACTGAAGTAGCGCCGAAGTCTAATCAGATCGTTACAATCGCACTGCTTTAAATCGTACCCGATGTGACCGCAGGCTACTATTGGTGAATATGACCAGCTGTGGAAGAACACTTTAAAAGTAGTATAACGTAGTTGTAAACCCTTCCATATACCCAGTGAAGTGACTGGTACACAGAAATGAAACAAATCATCCTAAATAAGTTGTACTTGTTTATCTGCAGTATTCTCTTCTCTACATTGGTTCAAAGTCTAGAATTTTAAAGCTTGTCTGCACTGTCAGAAAAAAGAGGGCAAGAGCTGAAGTTACACTCTGCAGAGCTCAGTGAGGAGAACTCTGAGAGCTGATTGAAGGGAAGGGACACACCCCCTTCACACAGGAATAGAGCTAAGGCTAGCAGTCAGCTGGAGGTGTCAGAAAAACTTGTCAGAAGTGATTCATGCTGATAGCAGAGGAACAAAGCAGCAGACAGAAATGACATTTAGCCCTGGTTCACACCAGTGTGGGTTTGAAGTCCAGCCACTTCAGCTTGACTTCAAAGCAGTGCGATTTCATGTGCAGCCTGCTGATATCTGTGTGACTTAATTTAACAGATGTCAATAAAATCGCACAGAAATAATGCAGGAAGATTTTTCAAAGTCGCTGCAACTTCCATACCGCAGTGGTGTGGACCAGGGCTAAGTGCTCTTAAAGCGGAGCTCCGCCGGAAAAAAAAATATTAAAAGCCAGCAGCTACAGCTACAGCAGCTGCTGGCTTTTAATATTTGGACACTTACCTGTCCTGGAGTCCAGCGACATCCGCAGTAGAGGACGAGCGATCGCTCGTCGCTCTGCTGCTCCCTTCGCCATCCTCGCTGAGGGAACCAGGAAGTGAAGCCCTGCGGCTTCATGCCCGGTTCCCTACGGCGCATGCGCGAGTCGCGCTGCGCCGTTCTGATTGGTGCTCCTGTGTTCTGGGAGCCGAGTGTCTCCCAGAACACCAAGGGAAGTCTGCGGGAAGTGACGTCACTCCCGCAGATTCCCGGAGAGAGGACTCCCGGATGTGGGTGAAAATACCTGTCTTAGACAGGTATCTTCACCCCCCTCCCCCTGAAAGGTGTCAATTGTGACACCGGAGGGGGGGAGGGTTCCAAATAGCAAAAGTTGCTATTTAGGGTGGAGCTCCACTTTAACCTCCCTGGCGGTATGATTCTGTCAGATTTTAGGTGCTGAAAGCGGTACAATTATTTTGCATGGAAATTTGGCATTTTATATTGTAGACCTGTAATTCTTAGGAATAACTCACTTAAATCTGTCCAAACAAGAGTCTAGTAGACATCCCGGGTATGATAAAGTTTGAAACACAAAATCATAAATTATAATATAATAAATAACTATAAATAATTATAACTAATAATAATATAATAATAATAAAAATTATTCAATAATGTAATCAAATCAAAAACACAGAAATTTGCTCAGTTGCAGAATTGTCGCTGTCATTAGATTTAGCGTTTGATGACGAATTTCCCCACAAATCGCTATCGCTCAATTCTGCAAGTGATTCTAATTTATTATCGCTGTTTTCTAGCTGGTCTAAAACCACTTTTGACATAAAAGGACACTTTTTGGTTGCTATGGACAATCTCCAAATTCCAGGCAGAAAAAATTGTATTTATAATATAAAAGTGCATGCAGGGCACTGGACAGACCACTAGGGACAAAGGGGATGTGTAATTTTTGTATACAGTACTGTAATCTGTAAGATTACAGTGTACTGTATGTGTACTGTGTTTTAACTTTTTTGAATTTGGCACCGATCTCCGCCCCCGTGCGCCGCAACGTCGCAGAGCACGGAGCTCGGCAGCACTCGGGCACTGTGTGTGAATCGAGCGAGGAGACAGCTCGCACACACAGCGGGGAGACATTGCAGGATCCAGGGAACAAGGTAAATAACTTTCCCTGTATCCTGCGAAGCAGCCCGAGTCTGGCTCGGGGTTACCGCTATTGGTACTGAAATCTCACCCCGAGCCTGACTCGGGAATACCGCCAGGGAGGTTAATTGAGACAAGTACACACTATTGATAGATATGCTTTGTTCATATATCATGTCTGAAGTTTACAACCGCTTTCAGTCTTTGAAGATGATCCTTCTCTTGCACCTCTAACGTAGGGTTTCACTTAGGGTTAAATATAGAAATAGTCACCCTATTAAAATAAAATGTCAAAAAGCCAATAAAAAAATTCTATGTGAATCTAATGTGGATCAGGGACTTTATATTAGACCAGAAAATGTAAAACAAGTCGCCTACTGCTCCTCAAGTATCTAGCAGGTCATCCAAAACTACTCGAGTATCTGGCAGGTTATTCACCACTGCTTCAAAATCTATCAGGGCACCTAACAGTTCTCTAGAATCCCGCAGGTCACGCCCCCCTTTTCAAATCTGACAGTTCACCTAACAGTTCTCTGGAATCCCACAGGTTACGCCCCCCTTCTCAAAATCTGACAGTTCACCTAACAGTTCTCTGGAATCCCGCAGGTCACGCCCCCTTTTTAAAATCTGACAGTTCACCTAACAGTTCTCTGGAATCCCGCAGGTCATGCCCCCTTTCTCCAAATCTGACAGTTCACCTAACAATTCTCTGGAATCCCGCAGGTCACCTCCCCTTTTTCAAATCTGACAGTTCACCTAACAGTTCTCTGGAATCCCACAGGTCACGCCCCCCTTCTCCAAATCTGACAGTTCACCTAACAGTTCTCTGGAATCCCGCAGGTCACGCCCCCTTTTTCAAATCTGACAGCTCACCTAACAGTTCTCTGGAATCCCGCAGGTCACGCCCCCTTTCTCCAAATCTGACAGTTCACCTAACAGTTCTCTGGAATCGCGCAGGTCACGCCCCTTCTCCAAATCTGACAGTTTACCTACCAGTTCTCTGGAATCCCGCAGGTCACGCCCCCTTCTCCAAATCTGACAGTTCACCTACCAGTTCTCTGGAATCCCGCAGGTCACGCCCCCCTTTCTCCAAATCTGACAGTTCACCTAACAATTCTCTGGAATCCCGCAGGTCACGCCCCCTTCTCCAAATCTGACAGTTCACCTACCAGTTCTCTGGAATCCCGCAGGTCACGCCCCCCTTTCTCCAAATCTGACAGTTCACCTAACAATTCTCTGGAATCCCGCAGGTCACGCCCCCTTCTCCAAATCTGACAGTTCACCTACCAGTTCTCTGGAATCCCGCAGGTCACGCCCCCTGTTCTCCAAATCTGACCGTTCACCTAACAATTCTCTGGAATCCCGCAGGTCACGCACCCCTTCTCCAAATCTGACAGTTCACCTAACAGTTCTCTGGAATCCTGTAGGTCACGCACCCCTTCTCCAAAACTGACAGTTCACCTACCAGTTCTCTGGAATCCCGCAGGTCACGCCCCCCTTTCTCCAAATCTGACAGTTCACCTAACAATTCTCTGGAATCCTGCAGGTCACGCCCCCTTCTCCAAATCTGACAGTTCACCTACCAGTTCTCTGGAATCCTGCAGGTCACGCCCCCTGTTCTCCAAATCTGACCGTTCACCTAACAATTCTCTGGAATCCCGCAGGTCACGCACCCCTTCTCCAAATCTGACAGTTCACCTAACAGTTCTCTGGAATCCCGTAGGTCACGCACCCCTTCTCCAAATCTGACAGTTCACCTAACAGTTCTCTGGAATCCCGCAGGTCACGCACCCCTTCTCCAAATCTGACAGTTCACCTACCAGTTCTGGAATCCCGCAGGTCACGCACCCCTTCTCCAAATCTGACAGTTCACCTAACAGTTCTCTGGAATCCCGCAGGTCACGCACCCCTTCTCCAAATCTGACAGTTCACCTAACAGTTCTCTGGAATCTCGCAGGTCATGCATGCCCCCTTCTCCAAATCTGACAGTTCACCTAACAATTCTCTGGAATCTCGCAGGTCATGCACGCACCCCTTCTCCAAATCTGACAGTTCACCTAACAATTCTCTGGAATCTCGCAGGTCATGCACCCCTTCTCCAAATCTGACAGTTCACCTAATAGTTCTCTGGAATCCTGCAGGTCACGCCCCCTTCTCCAACCTGACAGTTCATCTAACAGTGCTCCTGAATGATATCTACATTATGTACATCTAGGTGAATGAACAATGATATATATATATATTTTTATAAGTATATCTACAGAAAGGTCAGTAGATTATGTATTATGTAGTTGGATGGCATGCATCGTGTGGGATTCTTCCTGTTTGTGAGGGAAACAGATATAATGCACATTGGAGCAGAAGCGGAAACAATCTAGAATTACATTACAGGTACACTGGAGTATAAATAACTCGGGAAATCTATCTATAGCAAACATCAGTCAGGACTGTGTAGGGATTAAAGCGAGTTGTCCTACTCACACCATCTTTCAAGGGCACAGGTGAAGGGTGCAAATAACCTGGTTCCCCAGATGTTATGGTGGAGGAAATTCAGGTTGATTTACGTGACAGATTATGGGATGTAGTAATTATGTAAGATAGACTGAAACATTGCCTTTTGATCTTCGGCTTCAGTCACACTTAAAATGTTGCTATAAAAAAATATCAGACCATGTGAAACGAAGCTTTGCTTGTGAAGAGATTGTGAATGGAATTGTCAGGAATGTTAGCTGCAGGACGGAGGTGCAGAGCTAATGCTGTATGTGTGTGGGAGTGGTTCTCTGCTTATGACAGTAAAATCTCTTTGTTCACACATCCATGCTGCACTGCTGCAGGCAAAGAAAAATACCAAGCAATGGATAAACTGGGTTTGCATTATTGCCGTAATATTGTCATTGAGCTACTGTATATGCTGTAGCACCTTTTGTAAATTCTAGTATTTTAAAAGCTGTATACAATATATAGTCATTTTCACAGCATGTATGCATCAACACGTGTTCATATCAGTTATTCATAATTAGTACTTTATTTATATACTCACAATGGCTCTATAATTAATCAATTACATATAAAAAGTGTTACTGTGTTACCTTGACTGAGGTGACATTCATGTATGCTTGAAAGTGAAGATTCCCCCGAATTCAGTATATCTTTACTGAATTTAATCATTTTAAGATACCATTTACATTTGTGTGGTGTGTTAATGCACATGTGTTAATGAGCGTTGTGTCACACAGTAACGTTTGTTCAATTGCGGCAACCAATTAAAATCAATGGGCCTTATTAAATATCGACCATGTCACATATATTTTGCCTCAGTAAATCACAACACACTATGTATTCTATTTATTATTTTTTTATTAAATTACCAAATGGACTTGTGTCTTGTTTCAACCTAGCTAGGTAACTATGCTGTGTTGCAGCACATTGCAACACGTGCATTGTGCGTTTCCTTAGTGCATTGGGTTGCTATTCAGAATAAATGGCTCTGCAGTGTCAACCTCTAACACGTGTTGCAATAATGAATAGATGTAATTCAACCCTTAATGTGTTACTAAACCCACATCATAAAAAACTATCAATAAATGCTGTATTGCATGCTGTGCATACTCACTTAATCACTATGGGATTCGTTTTCTGTATTCTGCAAAAAACCTGGTTGATCCTGCTGCTCTCGATCTCCACCTTCTGCTCATGTCAAAGCGCTGCGCAAACTGTTGGCGCTATATAAATCCTGTATAATAATAATAATAATAGTAATAATAATAATAATGTCCTGAAGGCAGCTAGGGATTTTGCAGTTGTGGTGGCAGCTCTGCACATGCTCAGTTTTTAGTGAGTTTCAATGCTGAGCATTTTCTCCCTATCACATCTGAGCAGCCCAAGTGACTATAGAGTCACACATGTTGGCGTAAACACAATGCGGGCGGAAAGAGACAAAAAAATGCTTTACTCAGAAGGAGCAAAACAAGGTCGGACTTTACAGGCAACACTGCGGGCGGGATATTACATTTACTTGAATGGTGGCTTCACCCACTCTTAATACACAGGCTGGAGGGGCATGACACAGCCTGTGATTGGCAGAAATCCACCCACACCATGTTATTGCCAAAAAATAATAAGGATTCAATTTCAAATACAGTATATGTTTGTATGACAATTTATAAGAGTTTATTGATATTATTTATTTATTTTTACTCTGTGTTCCAAAGACTGTTTTTTTTATTTTAGGCTTCATGTACACAGGACGTTGTTCAACCTCTCCTGAACAATTTAACTTGACAGCTAGAAACCAGTGTCTAAAAACGGCCGCGTTTAGCTGCTTTTAGCAGCGTTTGTGTCTAGAAGCATTTAAAAAATATATATATATATATATATTTTTTTTTTGTTAAAATGAAAAACGTCTCTAAACGAAACGCTGCTAAACACAAGTTGTCGCGTTTAGCCGCGTTGAGACGCGTTTAGCTGCGTTTGCCGCTTCAACTGCCCCTAAACACAGCTTCTGAACGCATTTTTTGGGGTTCAAGAAAAAGCCTCTAAACACAACAGCCTAGAAACGACTATAAACGAACCAGTGTACATGTACTGATAAGATAACATAGAGGAGGGTTCAGGAGCAGTTGAAAAAAATGTTCAACTGCTCCTAAACATCCGTTTACCAGCAGCAGTGTACATGAGGCCTTAAACATGTGATCAGCAGCAAAGGACTAGAAGCTCCTCCTGCTTATGTTTCCCTGCAGGCAGGCTGGGAAAGATCTGGGTCATATGACAGTTGTATATCAATTAGGAAAAAGGTACTTTTTAATAAAATAATTACAGTGCCATCATCCACATACAGAAATAGAAGGGACAATGTAAATTAAACAGTGTGTGTTATCTGAGTCAGTAAAGCAGTAAATAAATGCATCAAGCAATCTGAAATCCTCATCTGAATACAGTATATGTTCCATGTTTATGACTCAGAAGGTACTGAAGATATTAGAACAGTCTTAGGGAACCAGCATTTTCAGTGGAGGTTAGTAATGGCAGCCTCCATATAGGGTACAAAAGGATACTTGTCAATAGTGTTATCTTTGCATGCAAAGAAATACACTTTCTCACTTTGTACACATATTGTTTTTTTATAAATGATATATTTCCCATCATTACATATTGCATAAAAGTGGTCTTTAATTAGTGGTGAATTAATGAGAAACATTGTTTTAGAATCAAGGAATAGTTGCCTTTCTTGCTCATGAATCATTGTTATTTACTGCTGAGGCCAAACTCATTACAGTATACATGGCAGTGCTAATAATAAGCAAGGTGGCCTCTCACGAAACTCCTGACCTTGTAAACGACCAATATAGAGGCCAGTAGTGGACTGTTCATGTGAATGTTTTACATTGACTTCTTCCCACCATAGGTCCTGGAGTCTCGCTCTTCTTCCTGCAAAATAGCTATTGTCAGTTATTCCCACTTTTTGCACTGATAAGACATAAGAATCCGATAGGTGATCTTTTTCTCAAGCATCTACCAAAGTTGGAATCCTCGATTGGAAGACTAACCCGTTAAATGAGGAGCAACAAAGCACAGGAGTGGATGGCTATTTTTTACAAAAAGGAGTATAACTAAATTAATAAACATTTGTTAAAGGGGTTGTAAAGGTACATGTTTTTTCACCTTAATGCATCCTATGCATTAAGGTGAAAAAACATTCGACAATGCCGCCCCCCGAGCCCCCGTTTTACTTACCTGGCCCCTCGAAAGTCCCGCCATCCTCCGAGTTCCTGAGCCCGGCCGTTGATTGGCTACACTGGATGGATTGAAAGCAGCGCAGCCATTGGCTGGCACTGCTGTAAATCACATCCAATGACGCGGCACGCCGCTGTATCACGGGAGCGCGCCCGCAGTAACTCCACACCATGTGAGCTCGCTCGCATTATGGTGTGGAGTCCTTGCGGGGAGGAGCTGAAACAGCCGCCGAGGGACCCCAGAAGACCAGGATCGGGGCCACTGTGCAAAACGAGCTGCACAGTGGAGGTAAGTATAACATGTTTGTTGTTTTAAAAAAAAAAAACAGGAACCTTTAGTGTTCCTTTAAGGGATAGTAAATGTTACCCTAAGTCATTAAAAAAAATGTGTACTAAAATTAAAACCCCAAATTAGTCCTCTGTTTCAGTATGTAGATGGAACTGCCCGGTAACTGACTGGTGATCCATTACGCACTTTAGTTCTGGTAAAAATTCCAGTGTGTTTGGGTATGGGGCACATGTTCACACTCCTTCATTTTCTCCCACAATGCAGTGCTCTGTGCCTGAGAATGCTGTCACATGGGGTAGGGTGTGCAACATTAAGACTTCACGCATGGTTTGCATGTGTCACACATTGCTTACAAAACAAGCATACATCAAATTTTTGGGAAAAACTCTGGTTTAACACTGTCCTGTGTTCCATAATGAAAGGCAAAGTGTAAACACTTATCTCTGTACAGCAGAGTGGCTGGAAAGCATGCTGATGCACGTTCTGCAATAATTTGCAGATGTCACAAGTTAAATCAAGCAGAGCAAAATTTGATTTGGAGTGCTTAGTTTAATGCTTAATAGAATTTACAGAAATAAATATCCAGTCAGATGGACATTATACAAAAAAAACCTCCATTTTAACTTTCAGTTTTAACTCTACTTTCCTATTGCAGCAGTTGTGCAAGGGGCATAAATGAGCCTAGATCAATCCTTGGTGTCAAAAATGTAACTCTAACACACTGTGCTCTAACACACAACCACTACCACTGCTCCACCTGTCCCTAAAATGCCCCCCCCCGACTCTTGTATCCCCTCGGATCCCCTGTGGCACCCCTGCAGCTGGCAGCTTCTCCCCTTCTTCCCTTTCTAACAGCTTTGGGGCGTTGAATCTACCTCTGCAGATTCACCACCACCCCACCCTGCGCTTCTTCGATCGTCCAACCTCCTCCCCCCAACGAATCCCCAGCACCCCATCCCTACAGCACTGCTAGCCAGATAATACTAACTGATCTGGGGGGAGATTATACTGGGGGACAGATTGACCTGGGGAAAATAATTATACTGGGGGACAGATTGACCTAGGGGAGGGGAATTGTACTGGGGGCAGACTGACCTGGGGGGGGGGGGATTTGATTCCTCCATGTACCTATTTTGTGTGGATGGAGGACCCTGCTGGCTGAACAGGGAAACAACTTACCGTCTTTGGGCAGCTTAACAGTCTCCTGCACTATATTGTTCATTACAGACTCCTGCTCTATATACACTATATTGTGCATTACAGACTCCTGCACTATATACACTATATTGTACATTTCATACATCTGACCAAAGAGTTGATTGTCTCAACAGTTGGTAGTTAAGCAGTTCCTGGCTCTTTTAATTAAGTTCTTCTCTAAGGTAGGCTCAGACAAAATGTTAGCTGTCTATTTTCAGTGTACCCAAAATTTTATGTAATGGAAGAGTTTTATTTTTCCAAAAATTATTGTGCTGAGGTTTATACATGTTTGTGAGACTCTTTACTGTGGTGCAGAAATCTAAGCATATTTTATGGGAACAAGAAGGCTTTTGTGTTATTTACCACGCCCCTTAATCCCCTCCCACCGTTAACACAATTTGGCCACTGCGACTGTTCTCATGTAGCATGCCGCATTACTCTTCTATTTGATGTGCCCAGAGGTGCTTTTACAATCTTAGCAAGGCCCCTGGCACAATGATTTTTTTTTTAGTAAGCAGTGTTCCAGTCTTTCCTGTCCCCTCTACAGCATCGCGCTCCAGTGAGTGTTGGAGGGGCAGAGCAGAGAGACGGTGACTGACAGTCATCACTCTCTGTTCAGAGCAGGGCTGGAGAATTCAGCGATCAGTGGTGTTTGATCGTTCAGTTCTCGGAGTAGAGCTGGCAGGGGACAGTTGCAGCTGGAATCAGTGCTTCGGCCATCTAGGTGAGTATGATTTTTTTTTTTTTGCTATTCCTGAACATCTCGTTTAAAGTAACATGCAATTCCATGCAATTATGCAATTCTAACATTAGTTTGTTGATGTTATGGTCATATTTTTTTTTCAAATTATATATCTGATCACTTGACTGCCAAAATGTGGACCCAGACAAGGGACTTGAGTACTGGCGTAATAGCATGTGCAGGATACATCACATGCTGGCATTCAGCTCTGCCCACATATTGCACAATGAATTGTGAAGGAAGAAGATATTTATAATGTTATCAAGGCAAATAACTTAAAAAAAAGTAATAATGTGATTGTTACCATCTATGGACCATGATGGTAATGCTGTTATGCACCATCAACAAGTATCCCTATGCTGGTCAAAGTAAAAGGATTACGTACCCCCCCCCCCCCCCCTTCCCTTCTCACACACCTATTTTATTTACTTTACTACAGGATTGGGTAGAAAGCCCTTATGGGGGATTGGATTCAACTGTGTCCTACCCCCAGGTTGCTTACCCAGATACTGACAGATGTAGTAGGAAGATGTTATAGGACCACCCACAGAACTAGCCATGCTACTAGTGAGGAAATGGAAAAAGCTGGTGGGAACACCGAAGAATGATTGAATATGCCTAGCTGTGTGGGCCCAGAGGAGCAAATGGCCTGCGCCCAGTAGTGACAGAGTACCAGGAGCAGTGCCAGTGGCCATGAGCCACAGGGGTTGCATACCCGGTATAGTGCCAGCAGCTAAGGGGGGAGCGGAGAGATAAGTGGCCGCAACAGTGTGTATATGCTGATGTGGAAGGAGGGTAGATAGGTCATCCATTTACTTTGCCCTGCAATGGGCTGGGCAAAGAAAAGGGCCACTCCAAATATTAGTAACATTGAACAGATTGTGGGGTAGTACATTGAGTAAAGGGTGCTTTTCTTATGAAACATCGCAACCCTAAGTGCTTTGCATAGGCAGTCTTGAAGACAGTGGATGAATTGTGAAGTTGTGAATCATACAGGGACAAATCCAACCCCAACTCAATTATGCTCTTCACACTGATTTTATTTTAGTCAAATATGTAAGATTACAATCAATATGTTACAAGATATTATCCCTAATGAGCAGTGTATATTTTATTTATCCATGGGTGGTGCTTGTTTTTCCATACTTTAAGGTCATTTAGATTTTGATATAGTTAAAAAATTATGAATTTTTTTGTGTTCTATTTAACTTCCAACAGTTGTTTTTTTTTGTAAAATGAGGGTACCTTTTGATTCTTTAACACTGTCAAAAATAAAATAAAATAAAACATATACCGTATATACTCGAGTATAAGCCGAGTTTTTCAGCACATTTTTTTGTGCTGAAAATGCCCCCTCGGCTTATACTCGAGTCACCTTTTTGCGCCTGATCTCCTGGACTTTGGGGACCCAGTACTGGCCAGCCGTAGGTCCCCTGGACCTTGGCACTGGAAACTTGGCACACATGTAGCCCCATTTTACCTCTACAAGTATGCAAAGTTTGTTGTCTGGGGGACCTATGGCCGGGGAGCACCGATTTCTCAAATCTGGGCACTCCTTCCATAGACTCCCATGTTAAACGTCAGTCTAGGCATGGGCACAGTGAGGCATGGGCACAGTGAGGCATGGGCACAGTAAGGCATGGACACAGTAAGGCATGGACACAGTGAGGCATGCACATGGACACAGTGAGGCAAAGAGAGGCACAGTGAGGCATGCAGATGGACACCCTAGGCTTATACTCGAGTCAATACGTTTTCCCAGTTTTTTGTGGTAAAATTAGGTGCCTCGGCTTATATTCGGGTCGGCTTATACTCGAGTATATGCGGTAAATAAATAAACACTTATTAACACTATAACTAGTGGCTAAAGTAGTGGCTAAAGTACCCATTACTGTAAAAGCTGTTCTCTATTAAGCTAATGAAAGTAGAATTTAGAGAGATTATTGATGGAAATAAGTGGAAGATATTGTATAACCTAAAAAGCATGTATTAGGGCATTTCCATTAAAATCCACCACTTTGGTGAACACTCTCCAACGAGTTCCATAATCTAGTTATGTAGCAAACTTTCCCCGTTTTAGACATTACAAGATAATTTTAATGCAAATTTAAAAAAGTTTGACAATGTAAAACTCTTGCACTGTTTTGCAGTATGACAAAAAGAAATCAATAAGCTACAGGGTAAAGATCAACTCATCCACATAGATATCTACAAGTAGAACAGCAGAAATAGAAGCAAATGGTGAACTTATAAAACAAGTGTAGAGAATGATTCAGGCACACCCCATGGTACACAAGAAAACTAAATCCTAAATAAGTTGTTATGCAGAAACCCTAAAGCTGGGTTCACTGCAGCGTGATTGTTTGTGCGCTTTACACACAATTGTAGGTACAATCAGGGCAGATATAAATCGCTGATTTAAAAAAAAAAAAAAAAACAGAATTATTTTTTATTTTTATCAAATTAATTTTAATGAAATGTGTTTGGAGTAAAAATGTATTTAAAGACAGTTTTCCATTAAAGATACATTAATAATTTAGTTTATTCAGCATGAAATGGAGCTTAGTTATGTAGCATGAGGCTGTATACTCTGTATATTTAAAATTTTGGTAAACTCATTCAATAAATCCAAGCTCTTCAAGCTGAGATAACATGCACTGGCAATGTTATTGTTTTAATTAAATAAAAGAATTTGAGTAGTTCTCCTACTATGTGCGATTAACATATTAACCTAAAATCGGTTCTGAATGTCGCTGTTTTACTAACCTGACAGTTTATTATTCTAAATAGGAAACCTTCATTTTGTTTGCAAATATTAAAGATTCTAACTACCAGCAAGAATGAGTCCTTACATTTAAAGAGCACCTGTCATTTCAGATCCACCATGGCAGCGCCTGTTAGCAAGCATCCACTCGCCTACTGCTGCCACGTCCCTCACCTTGTTGTGTCACTGCCGCATCACCAGCTGTCCTATTAAAGTGAATGGGACTGTCAATGAGTCAACAGCAGGTCAGAGAAGGAGCCGCTGCAGGACAGAGATGACAGTTGCTCTTACAAAATTATGACTTAAATCGAGTTGATTTAAATCAAATCCACCCTGCTGGCATCTCAGGAATGTAACTTATTTTAAACTCCTAAATCAATGGGTTTAGTTCCACTTGATGATTTACTGCTGTTCAGGGGCTCTGGGCTTCAGCAAAATGGCAGCCTCCAGTAAGAAGAAACAGGAACAATGCTAAGGGCAATTTACAGCACACACTAATTTTTGGTAACATAATTATTAATGTGGAATGTATGTTTCTTTTTTTTTTTTTAAGATATTTTTATTAGGTTTAAGACAAACCAACAAACAGAAAGAGACATACAAAAAAACAACAACAATACCACCAGACAACCTGGTCATAAACATTAGGTAATACACTCAAGCATAGAAAAATAAACTGACATCAGTGCAAAATATAAATTAGGCACAATGGTAAAAGGCTCAGGTATAATAGGAATGTATGTTTCTTGTTAAATAATTTTTTTTTAGTTGTTATGGCTAAAGTTTTTGCTTTAATGATCATTTGCTGAGAATGTTGGAAAATCAGTTTGTCCAATATCTGCCAGTTTACCACTAATTTTACTGTATATTTTTTGTAAACTGAACTAACTGATTATTATATAAGTCTTTCAAATCTTTGTTGCTTCCGCCAGAAAAATCATGCTTTATCTTTCCCCCTTTGGTCTAGAGCTGGGTATGTGAGCAGCCAATCTACAGGACCCAGCGCATTCATGTGATAGCTGTGGAGTTCTTTGCCCTCTGCCAGCTCCAACCAGAGCCATGTGTTACTTACCTAGGTTAGGGGCTTTTTATAAAAAAGACCAGATCATTTGTTACGACAAAAATCGACTTGTGCATTTATTATATTTTATACATAGGGAGGTGGATTTACTGTAAAATGAAAGTGCAGTTGCTCTAGATCTGAAGGAAAGTTCTGCAAATTTCTATCATCCAATCATGTGCAAGCAAAAATGCTGTTTTTTTTTCCCCTAGCATGTGATTGAGTATTCTTTGCAGAGTGAAGCTTTACCTCATTTACTAAGCTCTGGCACAACTGCCCTTGCAGTGCACAGTATACTTGCCTTTAGTAAATCAACCCCATTGTTTACCTGTAATGCCCCATACACACGATCGTTTTTCATGCCGTTAAAAATGCCATTTTTAAAAATGGCCATTAAAAATGATCGTGTGTATGCTCCAGAGCATTTTTAACGACGTAAGACTTTATTTGTGTATACATTAAAAAGCCCAGAGGCTGCCCGGCCATCTTGGATGAGATGTCATCAAAACAGACACAGAGCTGTCATTCCTTCCTTGGCAGCTACCTAAAAGTTTTATGTAGATAGGGAGAGGACCTTAGCCAGCACCGAGAAACACTGGGCAGGATTTACTAAAACTGGAATCTGGTGCAGCTGTGCTTGGTAGCCAATCAGCTTCTAACATCAGCTTGTTCAGTTTTGACAATAAAACCTGGAAGATGATTGTTTTCTATGCAGAGCTTCACCAGATTTTGCACTCTCCAGTTTTAGTAAATCCCCCCACGGTGTTTCTATGTATTTGGGTAGATAGTAGTTTTTTGAATATGATGTCAGGAACTCCCACTTCACAGCCAAAGTAAATATAGATACGTAACCAGCCAAGGTTTCTGTATATTGTTTGTCATGCACCAATCTACCTTTCCAAAAAAATGTTTGAGGATTATAATAAATTACTAGTCTCTTTTTTGTGGGGCTCAGGTCCTTTTAGAATTTCCCTAGAAACCCTACAATTGCCGCTTTCTGCAGGAGGGCTGGCGTTGACAAATTTACAGATTTATTATTTGACGTCTTAACTGACGCACATCCATGCATGTTTTTTTTTCCATTGGATTTGGATAGTGCCTCGGTAGCGTCCCAAGTGGCGGTTATGCAGTCTATTGAAGCCCTAATAAATTCTTTCTATAGACGTGGGTCTTTCCCTCCTATAGGAGCGGGTATATTAAAACTTTTTTACAAAATCTTCCATATTTGCAGCTCCAGGACGGGAGGTACCCCTCTTACTACATCCCCTAATGTGCCCCTATGGTTCAATGAGAACTTGGCAGAGCTTGCCCACATCCCTGATGGTCATCGTTGGAAACGGTATGGGCTTAAATATCCCAATCAGTTGTTTTCCTCTGAAGTATTTACTGTAAATCATTCAGCGTTCTGAGGGCAGAACTTGGCATCCCTAATACCTTCTTTTTTGTTTATATTTAACCACTTCAGCCCCAAAAGGATTTACCCACTTCCTGACCAGGCCATTTTTTGCGATACGGCACTGCGTCGCTTTAACTGACAATTGCGTGGTCGTGCAACGCTGTACCCAAACTAAATTGGTGTCCTTTTTTTCCCACAAATAGAGTGAGTGAGTGAGTAAGTGAGTGAGTGAATAACTTATATAGCGCTACAAATGCGAACTAAATCGCCTCAAGGCGCTTTGCATCCAGTGACGTCCTGATCCATCAGAAGAGGTGGGTCTTAAGTTTTTTCCTGAAGGCCCGATAGAGCTTTCTTTTGCTGGTATTTGATCACCTCTGCAGTTTTTCTTTTTGCGCTATAAACAAAAAAAGAGCCACAATTTAGAAAAAAAAAAGTACTTTTTGGTATAATAAATATTGGCTCCTGCTGCTGTCAATCAAATTCAATGACGCGGGGGGCGGGGACAAGTGTATGACTCAGGAGCGCGCCCGCAAGGTAACCCCCTCGGGAGAGAGCTTCCCACAGGGGATTATGACATGTTTGTTATTTTTTTTTTTTTTTTAAAGGGAACCTTTAGTATCACTTTAATATTATAATTTATAGTTCCTTGTGAATCTCTTTCATCAAACTGCTAATCTGGTCCTTATGTAGAATTAGTATGTAGGTGCTCTTAATTATCACTTGCAGTGACTGTTTTGTTTCAGATGTAATGTATATTCACTAGCTACCCTTCGTTTTTAGCTTTTGAGTTTTTTTCACAGTGGTATTATGTGATTACGTAACTCTGTTTGCATTTTTATCATATTTGTCTGAACAGTCAATATGTATACTACTGTATGCCACGTTTTCCCTTGTTTGTGTCTTTCACAAAAAAATTTAATAAAAGCATCTTTAAAAATATAAATATACGTAACAATGTTACTTTGTATCTTTCTAACTTTTGTCTGAACAGTGTTTATAAACAGTGTGTCAGAAGGTCCATTCTTTTGACAGCAGGTATTTGAATAGCTGCTGATTTTACACAGCAACTCATTTTGATAGCTGGGGATTCCCAGCAAACTTTACGCGGCAGTGGGGCAGAAAGACAGGCTGCCACTACACATGGCCTGTTTACTTCTGTGAAGTTTTTTGGGCTTGTATGGGAAGCCCCAGGTAAACAACTTTTTTAAATGCTTGATATTTCTGTGTTTTTAAGAGGGTGACAGGGTCTCTCTAACCACTTCCTGACCGATGTACGTATATATACAGGTCCTTCTCAAAAAATTAGCATATTGTGATAAAGTTCATTATTTTCTGTAATGTACTGATAAACATTAGACTTTCATATATTTTAGATTCATTACACACAACTGAAGTAGTTCAAGCCTTTTCTTGTTTTAATATTGATGATTTTGGCATACAGCTCATGACAACCCAAAATTCCTATCTCAAAAAATTAGCATATTTCATCCGACCAATAAAAGAAAAGTGTTTTTAATACAAAAAAAGTCAACCTTCAAATAATTATGTTCAGTTATGCACTCAATACTTGGTCGGGAATCCTTTTGCAGAAATGACTGCTTCAATGCGGCGTGGCATGGAGGCAACCAGCCTGTGGCACTGCTGAGGTGTTATGGAGGCCCAGGATGCTTCAATAGCGGCCTTAAGCTCATCCAGAGTGTTGGGTCTTGCGTCTCTCAACTTTCTCTTCCCAATATCCCACAGATTCTCTATGGGGTTCAGGTCAGGAGAGTTGGCAGGCCAATTGAGCACAGTAATACCATGGTCAGTAAACCATTTACCAGTGGTTTTGGCACTGTGAGCAGGTGCCAGGTCGTGCTGAAAAATGAAATCTTCATCTCCATAAAGCTTGGAAGCATGAAGTGCTCCAAAATCTCCTGATAGCTAGCTGCATTGACCCTGCCCTTGATAAAACACAGTGGACCAACACCAGCAGCTGACATGGCACCCCAGACCATCACTGACTGTGGGTACTTGACACTGGACTTCAGGCATTTTGGCATTTCCCTCTCCCCAGTCTTCCTCCAGACTCTGGCACCTTGATTTCCGAATGACATGCAAAATTTGCTTTCATCCGAAAAAAGTACTTTGGACCACTGAGCAACAGTCCAGTGCTGCTTCTCTGTAGCCCAGGTCAGGCGCTTCTGCCGCTGTTTCTGGTTTAAAAGTGGCTTGACCTGGGGAATGCGGCACCTGTAGCCCATTTCCTACACATGCCTGTTCACGGTGGCTCTGGATTTTTCTACTCCAGACTCAGTCCACTGCTTCCGCAGGTCCTCCAAGGTCTGGAATCGGTCCTTCTCCACAATCTTCTTCAGGGTCCGGTCACCTCTTCTCGTTGTGCAGCGTTTTCTGACACACGTTTTCCTTCCCACAGACTTCCCACTGAGGTGCCTTGATACAGCACTCTGGGAACAGCCTATTCGTTCAAAAATTTCTTTCTGTGTCTTACCCTCTTGCTTGAGGGTGTCAATGATGGCCTTCTGGACAGCAGTCAGGTCGGCAGTCTTACCCATGATTGCGGTTTTGAGTAATGAACCAGGCTGGGAGTTTTTAAAAGCCTCAGGAATCTTTTGCAGGTGTTTAGAGTTAATTAGTTGATTCAGATGATTAGGTTAATAGCTTGTTTAGAGAACCTTTTCATGATGTGCTAATTTTTTGAGATAGGAATTTTGGGTTGTCATGAGCTGTATGCCAAAATCATCAATATTAAAACAAGAAAAGGCTTGAACTACTTCAGTTGTGTGTAATGAATCTAAAATATATGAAAGTCTAATGTTTATCAGTACATTACAGAAAATAATGAACTTTATCACAATATGCTAATTTTTTGAGAAGGACCTGTACATCCTAGTCGGGAAGTGGTTATACAGGGATCCTGGTATCATTCCTTTTAGCAGGCGACTTCCTCTGAGTAGCTGTACTTTTACAGGTGGTCGGAAAGGGCTCCCCCTTCTGCTGCCACCTGCCCCCTTTTCCGGGCCTCTCCCTTCCTGCCGGGGAGCCCGAGACCGATGCAACCAGTTGTGCATCGGATGCGCTGTAAAGAGTTGAAGGAACCAAAGTTCCTTCCCCCATCTGTGACATCAGAAACTGAAAGTGACCAGGATTTTGTCACTTCTGGTTCCGTTTGTTTGTTGACAAGTCATTACCAGCTTGTAAAGCAGCTGATCAAACCAATCTTGGCATAAAGACCTGTCACAGTCCATGCTATCACAAGGGATGTTGTTCATCCCTTGTGATAGCAATAAAAAAGAAAAGAAAAAAAAAGTTAGAGACGTGTTTGTGTGCTGTAAAATTCATTAAAGTTACATCTTTTCCTAAATCTTTGCATTTGATAAACCGCTAAATAAATATTGTGTGTCATAAAAAATTGCAACACCCACAATTTTATTCTCCAGGGACTTTGTTTTAGAAAATATATATTGCTTGGGGGTTCTAAGTAACTTTCTATAAAAAAAAAAATGCTGATTTTTACATGTATGTGAGAAATGTCAGAATTGGTGCAGTTTAGAAGCGGTTAACTATTGGATGATAAGTGAATCTAAAATGAAAATATAAGCAATCATAATATGCATACTATTGGTTAAAGATAAAAAGGTATTGACATTTCCAGGTTCAAAGATTTTTAGCAATACTTCATGAAAACTATGGAGAGTCAGTTGTAGTCTGCTGACTAGTAAAATCCTTCAACCTCTAGGCTTGGCAATTTCCTGATCACAAGATTTCGTTGTGACTTGTGATATCACTTGATTTCCTATCAGTGGGTATGTAGTAAACAGAAAAGTTACTTGTCTTATTTTGTGCTACTTACACTTATACTAAGGTTGAATACAAACAGATTTTGTGCCATTTTTGACCTGTCAGATCAACAGTATGTGTATATACTGCTGTGCAATGTGACCTACCTAAGCAATCTATGCAAATTTTAGATCTCACCAATGTATAAAAGAGGGGAATTGTTTTTCATAATGCCCTGTGAACATTCAGCATTTTGAGCACACATACGCACATTTTTGCCCCACACACATTGGGCCACTCATTCTGCTTTACGCACAGCAAAGTAGCTCATTCATGTTTTTGTGCGCCAAGCTTAACATGTTTTTTTAACCGCACGTTTTGCACATTTTGTTTGCACAAAAACACATATTTTTTATTTTTTGCAGTATTTAGGGTTTCATTAACAATGAATGGCAATTCAAACTCGACATGCGATTTTGCGCAAGGTAATGAAATGGTAAGTGTGAATTCAGGCTTAGAGAATATGTTGCCCCAATATTTCATATTCCTGACATGCATCTGTTGTAACATGTATTTGTGTCAAAAATATCCTGTTCTGTTTGCATTGCTTCCTTTGTGTGAAATTCCTGGTGATCCTACCAATTTCCCTGCTTTCCTATTTCAAACTGACCACACTAGACATGAGAGCACGTCCTTCAGATTGTGGCCTATTTCTGGCTGTGCTGGGAGCTCAGACTGCCTGTTCTTCATTGGTCAGACTTGTGTACAGCTGTGTACTGTGAGCAAGCTTTAGCAGTAGGGAACTCCTTTAGGTAACACGGGTCAATTATTTTCAATGGAAACCTCTTTCATATACAAGTAAACACCTTCATATTTTTTTCTACTTCTTCCTCTGGAACTCCCTATCCCATTCTGTTATGCTATCTCCTACTCTGTCTGTCTTTAGACGATCCCTGAAAACTCACCTCTTCAGGGAAAACAAACCTGCCTGTACCTATTAACTAGACTTGTGCACAACGGAAAAATTCGTTCCGTTTCGGTTCGTTTCTTTCCGGTCCTGTTGATTCGTAATCATTCGTAATTTTGCTAGACGGGATTTTTCGTGTTCGGACTCATTCGTATTTTTGCAAGCGACATTTTTCGTTGATTTTTTTGTTGCTTTATAATTCGTACTTTCGGTAGAGTACGTTGTTTTTCGTTGATTCTGGACACAACTCCTACTTTCGTAACTTTTTTTGGGTTCGTACTTTCGGTAGAGTACGTTGTTTTTCGTTGATTCTGGACACAACTCCTACTTTCGTAACTTTTTTTGGGTTCGTTGATTCGTAATTTTCCGTGTCTCTCTCACAACGACGCTGCCTATTATGCCTAATGTGCTTCGAATGGATTTGTACTTTTCTAAATACATTGCGGTTATTTGTAACGATTCGAAATCTCGTATTTTACTTTCGTTTTTTACATGCGACTATAGCCTCTGCCCCTGTACACCATTTTGAGAGGGTTCAGCACGGTGAGGGAGAAGCAGAGAGCAGAGCAGAGTGTTATTGTGCTTCGAATGGATTCGAAATCTCGTATTTTACTTTCGTTTTTTACATGCGGCTATAACCTCCGCCCCTGTACACCATTTTGAGAGGGAGTTCAGCACGGTGTGGGAGAAGCAGAGAGCAGAGCAGAGTGAGTGTTATTGTGCTTCGTATGGATTCGTACATTCGTAACTTTTTCATAACGAATTATGCCGAAGACATTCGGGCATTCGCTATTTGCGGTATAATTTATTTCGGATTCGGTCTTATTCGTAATTGCTTTGTTCGGAAATTCGAATGCTTCCGAATGTCCGAAAGTTGCTAAATTCGGACGAATTTCAATTCGTTACGAAACGAATTGCACAAGCCTACTATTAACCACTTGCTTACTGGGCACGTAAACCCCCCTCCTGCCCAGACCAATTTTCAGCTTTCAGCGCTGATGCACTTTTAATGACAATTGCGCGGTCATACAATGCTGTACCCAAATGAAATGTTTATAATTTTTTCCCCACTAATAGAGCTTTCTTTTGGTGGTATTTGATCACCTCTGCGGCTTTTATTTTTTGTAAATAAAAAGACTGATTTAAAAAATATATATATATATATATTTTTATATTTTGTTATAAAATTTTGTAAACAGGTAATTTTTCTCCTTCATTGATGTACGCTGATGAGGCTGCACTGATGGGCACGATGGGCTGCACTGATGGGCCCCCGATGGGCTGCACTGATGGGCACTGATAAGGCGGCACTGGTGGGCACCGATAAGGCGGCACTGGTGGGCACCAATAGGCGGCACTGGTGGGCACCGATAGGCGGCACTGGTGGGCACTGATAGGCGGCACTGAAAGGTGGCACTGATGGGTGGCACTGAAGAGCATTGATAGGTGGCACTGGTGGGCACTGAGAAGTAGCACTAATAGGTGGCATTGATAGGTGGCAGTGATGGGCACTGATGGGTGCCAGTGATGGGCACTGGTAGGTTACACTGATAGGCAGCATTGCTAGGTGGCACTGATTGGCGGTACTTGTGGGCATCGATAGGTGGCACTTGTGGGCATTGATAGGTGGCACTGTGGGCATTGATATGTGGCACTGTGGGCATTGATAGGTGGCACTGTGGGCATTGATAGGTGGCACTGTGGGCACTGGCAGGGAGCAATTCTATTCACAATGGCTGGCACTGGCATTTGGCACTGATGAGGCTCCTTCTGCCTCCTTCCTCTTCGGGACCGATGTCCCTTGTGAAAGAGCCGGTGATCGGCTTTTTTTCCTCCTCACGCTGTCAACGTGAGGTGAAAAAAAAACGATTACCCATTCTTTGTTTACATCACATGATCAGCTGTCATTGGCTGACAGCTGATCACGTGGTAAGGGGTCGGGATCGGCCCCTTACTCGGATCGGTGATCGCCCGAGTCTCAGTGACTCAGGTGATCACAGCGCGCGCCGCGCGCGCCCTGCAGGGGCGTGCTGGGACCGCGCAAAGGGGAGGCCGTCTATTGACGGCCTCCCGGATTTTCAGGTCCGCGCTGAAGCCGTCATTTGGCTATAGCGCGGGCCTCAAGTAGTTAAACTTTTACTTTATCCATTAACTCATTCTCTTACAGATATTACCTTTTTATATCACTTGGCCCTCCCTTTTAGATTGTGAGCTCTCAGAAACAGGGCCGTCCTAAAGCTGTCCATAAACTAGCAGCATTTCGTTTGAAATTTTTAATTTTGAGAACATTAAGACCCCTTTCAAAAATAGCGCCTATAAAGCACCTGAAAAGCACCTCTCAAGCCTCCCCAGTGTGAAAGCCCAAGTGCTTTCACACTGGGGCAGTGCGCTTGAGGGACCGAAAAAAAAGTCCTGCAAGCAGCATCATTGGAGCAGTGTGGGAGCGCTGTATACACCACTCCTAAACCGCCCCTAAACAGCCCCTGCCATTGAAATCAATGGGCGCCTGCAAAGCGCTTCGGCAGCAGCTCTTTGCGGGTGGTTTTAACCCTTTAATGAAGGGAGGGGAAAGGGGGAATATGGAAGGGGGGGGGGATAGGGAAGAGGAGAGGGAGGGGGGGTGGACAAAAGAAAAGGGCAAGGGGCCTACAGGAAGGATACCCCAACACCCAAACCGCATACACAGACACTTGATAGAGCAAGTACACCATTCAGCTCAAGGTCCAAGTGGACCACACCTTATTGAATTTCCAGGGGCAGCCACGATTGATATATGGGATTTGCAATGGCAGGGATAGCATTGGCAACTATCATTTTAGATAAAGTATTGTACTTCGGCTCTGCATAATCTGAATAACTCTTCTCTATCCCCCCACAGGTAATCTATACTGCTTTCAAAATCCACCTCTAACTGAAAACTGATTCATTGCTATCAATGTGCTTAATGGTAATCTATTCAGCTTTCAAAATCTTTACCTCTGTTCACATTACTGTGATCTTTTTTTCTAAATCTAAATTTATGAGCTGATCTTAATCTTTACAACTCTGCCCCCCTGCTCTCTTGTTGTCTCTTGTAGTCTGCCTTTGGTGTGAGAAGTTTTCTGTTAGCCATGTGTTTTTCCTATGCACTCCTAATTGCTTATTTGGCAATACCCCCACCCAACTCAGTATACATTTAGGCCTTCTTTAGGGGATTCACAGGCAGGGATAGCATTGGAAACTATCATCTTGGATAAAGTATTATGCTTGGATTAAGTATTGCACTTCGGCTCTGCACTTCGGCGAATGCACAAAGCGAGAACCCACAGCAGATTACTGCAAAACACCAAACAGACTGCAGGTGACCTGTTTCCCCATCCAGCTTTTTCATCTCCCAGTCTGCTTTTAAATCTCACCACTGTATTATGCACTCCCTACTTCTCCTTCTTACAATTGTATCCTCAAACTCTCTCTCCTTCACCTTTCTTCTCCGCCCCACAGCTTATATATATATATATATATATATATATATATATATATATATATATATCATCCTCACTTCTAACTTTACCCTATATTTGCACTCATCAACTTCTGCTAATTCTGAACCCACATACTAATAAAACCTCCAGGACACTGGGACATGTCCCCTCATATAAGTCATACTCCCAAATTACCTCTCTCACCATTTTGCTTCTCCTAACATCTGGAGATATTTTCCAAATCCTGGACCACCATCATTTTTCTTTGGCCAACATGCCCGGCACCCCCTGTTCTCTAACAGTGACCGCAATCTACACAATCTGGTTTCTACTACTGTTCTTTCTAGAACCAGCCTCCCCTTTTCCTGTGCCCTTTTGAATACCCATTCTGTCTGTAACAAACTCACCTCTGTCCATGACCTTTTTATCACAAACTCCTTTAACCTACTTACAATTACTGAAACCTGGCTTCACAAACCTGACTTTCCCTCCCCTGCTGCCCTATCCCATGGTGGTCTCCTCTGGACTCACTCTCCCAGGCCTAGTGGACAGAAGGGATGTGGATTTGGAATACTCCTATCCTCTCAAAGCACTTTTCAGGTCCTTCACCCACCTCCCTCTCCTCATTTAAAGCTCACTGTATTCATCTATTCTATCCAGTTTCTTTGAGAATTTCTTTGATCTATCGGCATCCTGAACCAGTTTCAGTCTTCCTTGATGACTTCTCTGCTACCCTACTTATTCTATTATGAAATTAACACAATCATTTTCAGCGACCTCAACATCCCTGTTAATCTTAACACTTCTGTTTTTCTAAACTTCTGAGCCTAACCTCTTTTGACCTAAAACAATGGACACACGTTTCTACTCACTCTGATGACCACTGCCTTGACCTTGTATTCTCTTACTTATTCAGCTCTTTGCAACATCTCCAACATTCCTTTTCCTCTCTCTGATCACCACCTCATTAGCTTCAATCTCCCCTTGTCTTCCTCCACCTTGCCTTCTAACTACCTAACAGTTACCCGTAGAATCCTTCGCCATTTTAACCCTTCTCTTCTTTTTTCTGCAACAGATCATCTCTATGACAAAATCTCAGCCCTGTCCTGCCCCAACCTGGTTACTTCTGTCTACAGCAGTTCACTGTCATCCATCCTGGACACATTGGCCCCCCTCACTACACACAGAATCAGGCCCAACCGCTACAACCCAGGCAAACAGACAATACCAGAAGCCTCAAAAAACGTTGGTGCGGTCTTGAGCGTCTGTTGCGTAAGACCAAATCCCAGCAAGACTTTAACCAGTATTAATCTGCCCTCCAAAAATAAAAAAATTGCCTCCACACTGCCAAACAGACCTACTTTATCACTCTCATTAACACCCCCTCACGCAGTCCCCATCAACTCTTTTCTACCTTTAACTCTCTACTTTGTTACCTCCACCCACTAATTTACTCACTGCCAAGGATATTGCTAATCACTTCAAAAATATGATTGATGCAATTCGTGAGGAGATCTCCACTGCAAATATATCTCCCTCGCTATATACTCCTTGTCCACCTGCACAATCAATACTTTCCTTGTTTAACCCAGCTACTATAGAGGAAGTCACTAAACTTTTTTCTAATACCCACCTGCTCCCTGGATCCAGTCACCCTCTGGTTCTATCCTACACTCTTTAACTTATATCTTCAATCTCTCCCTCTCTACTGGTGTCTTCCCCAACCCTCTAAAACATGCACTAGTTACCCCCATACCTAAAAAGGCCTCACTGGACCCCACCAATCTTAACAACCTAGGACCCATCTCCTTACACCCTTTTGCCTCCAAACTCCTTGAATGTCTAGTATACAACCAGCTGAGCTGCCACCTCATTCAGTCTGGATTTTGCCCACAACACTCCACAGAAACTGCTCTCCTATGACTCACAAATGTCTTACTAACGGCTAAAACCAACAGCCCCTATTCTGTACTTCTACTCTCTGCTGCCTTCGATACAACTGACCACCCTCTCCTCCTCAAAAAACTCTATTTCCTTGGTCTCCATGACTGTGCTCTCCATTGGTTCAAATTTTACTTATATTACCGTCAGTGTCACTTACAACGCTACTTCCTCCTCTCCTACCCCTCTTACCGTTGGGGTCCCCCAAGGTTCTGTCCTTGGCCTCTCCTATTCTTGATCTACACCTCCTCCCTGGGTCAACGTATAGTCTCCCATGCCTTACCATACCATTTCTTTGCTGATGACACCCAAATCTATCTCTACCCCTCAGCTCACCCCATCAGTTTCCTCATGTTCACTGATTTACTGACAGACACATCTGACTGGATATCACACTCCGTTCTCAATATCATTCTATCCAAAACCAAGCTCATAAATTTTCTTCCCCCATGTGCCCCTTCCCCTGACTTCTCTGTCAAGATTAATTGCACAGCTATCAGTCTGTCCCCACATTCCAGGGTGCTAGGACTAACCCTGGACTTTGAACTGCCCTTTCATGCCCACATCCAATCCCTGTCCAAATCATGCCGCCTCAATTTACGCACCATCTCCAGAATACGCCCCTTTTTAACCATTGACACCACTGAGCTTCTAATTTACTCCTTGGTTATCTCCCGCCTTGAATACTGCAACCCCCTCCTCATTGGATTGCCTTTACATAGGCTACCCCCCTTCAATCCATCATGAATGCTGCTGCCAGACTCATCCGCCTTACCTACCGTTCAGTGTCTAGTCCCCTCTCTCTACCAATCCCTCCACTGGCTTCTGCTCACCCAATGAATAAAATTCAAAGTTCTAACAACATCTTACAAAGCCATCTAAAACTCTGCCCCCAGTTACATCACTAACCTGGTCTTACAATATCAACTAAATCACTGTCTTCGGTCGACCTCCTGCTCTCTAGCTTTCTTTTCACCTCCTTCCATGCTCACCTCTAAGACTTCTCCTAAGCTTTTCCCATCCTTTGGAACTCACCCCGTGCTGTCTATCTCCTAATCTATCCATCTTTATGCGGTCCCTGAAAACCCTACTCTTTAAAGAAACCTATCCTGCTTCTAACTAATACACTGTTTTTACTTTCTCCATCAGCTCATCCCCCACAGTTATTACCCTTTGTATCACTTGACTCTCCCTCTTCGATTGTAAGCTCTAAAGAGCAGGGCCCTCTGATTCCTTTTGCAATATAACAGCATCCCCAAAACATGTGTAAATATGACCCTGGATGGAGTCTACAAAGAGGGCAAATAGGACCTCGGTGGTCGGCATATTTAACTGGGCGGGATGGAATTGTAATTGTGATCTATTCAATCCTGCCCAGCAGCAGCACATCTAGTTTTCAGAGCAGGCTGTGTATGGTGAAGGTGTTTTCTTCTTGAATAATGCTATGATTTGTGTGGCGGGACATGGGAGGTTTGGAAATCTCCTGTAGGTGTGACTGATAGGGATTGAATGCTAATTAGGAAGTATTCAATCCCACCTATCATCAGAGCTGTGAGGGAAGTTACATAATTTGCAGTCTGAAAGACTACAAAGGGGAGTGTTACAGACTCTAGCTGCTGCAGGAAGACTCTTTTCCTTACACAGCCACTATCAGCAGGATACACAGTGTCACATGATACAAAGTCACAACTAAACCCAGAATATCAGGGGATCTGCAGACAACAGAGCAACATGGCACAGAGGTACGATCAATGCTGGGATTGATTATTCTATTAATTTCTAATGAAAAGAAAGTTGGAGTTCCGCTTTAAAAGCAATGGAAACTTTGAAGTACTTATGAACAAGTCATCGAATGTACTGAGAGTTTTCATGTGAATTTTTTTTACGAACGTTCCTTTGAAACTTCTACTAGTAATTGTATGGTAACTATACTCTCTCCCTCATTTAGTAAAGAGCTGCCCAAACTGCAGGCACCATATAAATTCCTGATAATAACGGTATACTATTATGTATATATTTATAACAGGATGTAAACAATATTGGTGATGTAAACAGTAGGAGCACCTTTTAGTGCTGTTAGCAGAGTATGTTTCCACAATAACCTTGCCTGAGGCATTGTGTCAAAGTATTGAGGCTAATGTATTAAAACGGTCTGAGTGATTTACAGCCCCACTAATGTGGGAATTTAGTTCACAGTACTTTCACCTCTGATATTAACGTGCATGGAAACTCTAACAATATCTGTCTCCTATTTGCTTCCTTTTGGTCTGTTAGATATACAGTACCATTGAAAGTGTTTTTCATATCTGGTCAACAAGTACAAAACATAGCCGTTCATCGAGCTAGAAATCTTGTGCACTGATACTTAGCTGCGTTTAGCCGTGTTTGCGTCTAGAAGTGTTTGTAAAAAAAAAAAAATTACCACATTTAGCAGTGTTTACAAGCTGTTACAGGCATTTGGCGTTTCAAATGCCTCTAAACATCCATCTGAACCCATTTTTTTGCGTTCCAAAAAAAGCTTCTAAACTCAACTGTCTATAAACGACTATAAACGACCCTGTGTACATGTACTGATAAGATAACAGGAGTGATCTGATTCTTGTCCGAATCCACAGTTCGCACTGCAATCTGTGAACCAATCTGGGGGTGTCATTAACATGGTATTGACACCAGTAGCAGTGTGGACTGCCTGCGGGTGAGATGCAATGCAGAAACCGGCACTGGAATTGCGCTGCTTCCCCAATAGCTATAGTGTAAACCCAGGCTTAGGCCTTGTAGACATGATGAGATTATCAGACAAATTATCTTTTTTTTTGCATGCTATAGTCTCATATCGAAAATAAGAGGTTACTAAAGTTACGAACATTCTTGTATGACAGAATACAACTTCGGAAGTGATGTAACGCTTAGTATTGTATTGTAATGTATTCTGTCATTTACAAGCATGCGTGGTCTTGCTCTTCTGATTTTTTTCGGACGGATACTGATTAAACAAAAATTGTACATTCTGGTATCATACAAGAAACATTTTGTGAGAGAGATTTTTTACCACTCCAGGTGAATACACTCCAACAATCTGTGATAACAGGACTACCGTGGGTGCCAGCAATGCACGTAGCATATGAAGAGGAAAAATAAAAAATATGGACAGCCGCACTCCAAAGAACCTTTGACGGTCGCCTTTATTGTAAAAGATGGAAAATTACACCAAAATTCATCACAGCATAGCCGGGGTAACTGCTTACATGTTTCGCACTGCAGGTCAGTGCTTACTCATATGAGTAAGCACTGACCTGCAGTGCGAAACATGCAAGCAGTTACCCCGGCTATGCTGTGATGAATTTTGGTGTAATTTTCCATCTTTTACAATAAGCACTGACCTGCAGTGTGAAACATGTAAGCAGTTACCCCGGCTATGCTGTGATGAATTTTGGTGTAATTTTCCATCTTTTACAATAAGCACTGACCTGCAGTGTGAAACATGTAAGCAGTTACCCCGGCTATGCTGTGATGAATTTTGGTGTAATTTTCCATCTTTTATAATAAAGGCGACCGTCAAAGGTTCTTTGGAGTGCGGCTGTCCATATTTTTTATTTTTCCTCTTCATAAGAAACATTTTGTGTTTGTCCCTTCGAATAATTTAGCATGAGCTGTCATGATCGGCTCTCAAAAGATGTGTATTAATGATCAGATTATCGTACGATCGCTTTAAGCGTTTTTTTTTTTTTTGGTCCAATTTTCTGATCAAGTGTACTAGGCATTAGCGTGAATGGAGAAATCTGTTTGATTTTGTTTCTTGTTGAGTCTGCAGCCGAATGAAAAATAAAAATCTATCAGTATAAGGCCAGCATTACGTTTCCATATGGGGTCAGAAGCATAAAATCCAGGGAAAAGAGAAGTATCCATACTGGCCAAAGTTCCATTCTTTTATTTTCAGGCCTGGTTTGTATTATCAGTAGGATAGCCAGAATCTGAAGATTTATTTCCCCTAGTTTCTATACATAAGGCCCATTATCTTGCCTTTAGAAAACAGAACATGAGACTAATGTACGCCCACTGGTTTGTCTTAGTCCAGACATTTTTCAAACATTTTTGTCCTCATGAGGCGGCTAGGCTGCCCCCCCCCCCCCACCTCACCCATGAGTCACTGCTTTGACTGCTTGTCACACAGTGCGACAAGTGTGCAGATATGAGTGTCAGCCTCATTCTAAAGATAAATCGGCTGGCTGCATCTTATTTAGCATAGATCTTGGATAAAAATATGCAGACAGCAGGATAGAAAAATGCAGAGCTGTGGAAAGAAATCGCACAAAGAGGCTGATGGTGAAAAAAAAAAGGAGGACAGAAGAAGAGTTGTAGGGGAGGGAGGGCTGTGCAGCTGGACTGATTGTTATGCAGACAGGATGTGAGACATAGCGAGAGCCTGCTGTTTCTGCACAGACAGCATTTTACACACTATCATGTCTTCTACATATGAGGTCACACCAGAAAGTGTGCCTGGCTGCGGATACTTTGTATAGTGTGAGCTGACATATTGGAGAGCGTCTTTCTGTTATTCATCATTTTACAGAATGCCCTATATATGCAGTCTATGATAATGACACTGGTGCATCATGGCGTGTTATGGTGACGCGCGGTCTTGTGTTTTCAGCGCTATAACAGATTGACATGTATAGGTTTTGCTCCTGAGATGGTTGCCTCTGATGACTATGAATTAGATGAAATTGCTATGGAAACAAGGCTTGTGCTGCCTGCCTCCCCTGATCTCCATGGCAACTAAAGCCAAACCACCATGCCAAAGCTTGCAGAAAACTGCACTTCTTTCTAGCTGGTCCTTTTTAGGGTGGCCAAATAAATCAACGCCAAGCTCTCCGCACCTTTTACTAGAAGAATTTCAGATGTGTCCGAGGACAAGCTGCTATTTGTTTAAATGTGGCAGATGTTTGTTACAGAGTGGCCTTTGTCCTCATGTGTAAAAAGCAGTACACGTCGTGGTTTTTACTGGATACTTTCAATATTTATGTCTAGAAATGCAGAATTTTGACATTTTATGCCATCCTGCTGTGAAGATTCAGTGTTGGATAGAATTTGGTTTGTGAATAAACCCATTACAGTGTTACCTTTTGAGGTTCTGTCACCCAGATCTGCTGCCAGTAAACGTCTCATACGTGGGCATATATCTGAACTTTTTCCATTGACTCCATGTAGAAGGGGCCTGTTTATTAATTCATAGCACTGCTTTAAAAAAAAGACACATTTATCACTTGCTGTGCTTACAAATGTTTTACTTGCTAAACAAACAAAGCAATATTCATATCATAGAATGGGGAAACAACAGCGCCAGGTGAAGGAACGCCCAATCACATGGTGCATAAAATGCAGGCGCAGTGTGGACTAAACACTGGGGTCCAGAGGAGAGTGCAAAGCGATATGTGCTCTTCATTGTTAATGAGCTCCTATGTAAGACTGACATTAAAGCGGAAGTCCACCCGAATTTTTTTTTTAAAAGCCAGCAGCTACAAATACTGCAGCTGCTGATTTTTAAAAAATGGACACTTACCTGTCCAGCGTGCCCGCGATGTCGGCAGCCGAGGCAGAGCAATCGCTCGTCTCTCGGCTTCCCCCGCCGCCATCCTCGGCGAGGGAATCAGGAAGTGGAGCGTTGCGGCATCACTTCTCGATTCCCTACTGCGCATGTGCGAGTAGCACGGCGCGCCCTCAATGGTCCCCACTCTCTCCTGGGACCAATGTGTTTCCCAGGAGACAGCGAGGGGTGACGGGAAGTGGCGTGACTCCCATGGGAGTCTATGCCCGGAAGTGGGTGCAAATACCTGTCTTAAGCCCCGTACACACGGTCGGACTTCCATCAGACTTTTCCGTGTTTTTTTTGTCCGAACGGAGTTGGTCGGGAACACCCATAGCATACACACGCTCTGACTTTTCTGCAAACTTTCCCAAAACTTTTTGCAACATCACGTGGTTTTTCTGCTCTTTTCTGCTCTTTACCGCCACCCTTTGGTCAACTTCTGCTATTGTTGGTTGATTTTAACATTAGTTGTTTTGTCCATCGGACAAAAGTCCGATGGTTTTCTGTACACACGGTCGGACTTTGCTCCATCGGACTTTTGTTGGGCAAAAGTTTGTCCATTTGCAGACCCAACTTTTGTCCGATGAAAACAAGAAAAAAGCAAAAAAAGTTTGTCCGATGGAGCATACACACGGTCGTATTGTTAGTCCAACTTGCTCAAAATTAAGTTTGTTGGCCAAAAGTCCGACCGTGTGTACGGGGCTTTAGACATAATCGCTCACACAAATCGCTCCCATTGGCAAAAACAAATGTGAATTGCAAACGGATGTGAACACTTATCTCCGAATGGAACTAAACCGCTCCAAACTCACACAGGACTCTTTTTGAAATCACATTCAAAATGCATTCCGTGAGCATCGCATCTGTTTGAACCACATCAATAGGAAAACATTATATTTTGCCTGTCATGCAAATCTGTTCATTTTAAAAATGCATTGACAATCGAATATGTGTGAAGTGGGGCATAGGTAAGTATCATAAGCTAGACAAAGTTTTTCATAATCAGTCCAGGCCATTTTTCAGTTTTCACATTCTGATAGTTTGACTAAGGCCCCTTTCACACTGGGGCGTTTTTCATGCGGTTTAGCGCTAATAATAGCGCTGTTATACCGCATGAAAAAATCCTGCCCTGTGTCTTCAATGTGAAAGCCCGAAGGCTTTCACACTGAAGCGGTGTGCTAGCAGAACCGCTCCAAAAGTCCTGCTAGCCGCTTCTTTACAGCGGTAAAGGAGCGGTGTGTTCACCGCTCCTTTACCGCGGTCTCCCATTGAAATCAATGGGACAGCGCGGTAATACCGCCCGCAAACCGCGGCAATAGCCGCGGTTTGCGGGCGGTATTAACCCTTTTTCGGCCGCTAGCGGGGGTTAAATTAACCCCCCTAGCGACCGCATACCGCTGTAAGAACGACAGTATAGCAGCGCTGAAAATCGCGCTGCTATACCGCCACCGCACCTGCCCGCCCCAGTGTGAAAGGGGTCTAAGACTCCATTCACACAGGGGCAACAGGACTTCCAGCGCGACTTTGGAAGGCAACTTGGACACGACTTGAGTATGAATCACAGTGCGACCTGGAGCTACTTACAAGGCAACTTCAAGTTGCCTGCAGGACAGGAGACATTCCAGTGGCCAATCAAACAAGAATCAGCTCTGTGGGAGGGAGGGGGAGGGAGAGGTTTGCCTGAGAAATGTATGTTTTCTTCCTGGAAAGTTGCTTCTGTTAAGACAGGGGATCCGACTTCTGAGCGACTTCCATTGAAATCAATGGGTACAGGTCGCCTAGCAGTTGCCTAGAAGTCGTATTGAAGTAGTACAGGAACCTTTTTTGAAGTCGGAGCGACTGCAGTAGTGTGCATTAAGACGGCTCAATTCACTTACATTGATTTTCTTATGCAGCGCGACTAGGGGCGACCTGGGGCGATTTGAAGTCGGATCCAAAGTTGCCCAAGATGCAACACTGTACCCAAATTCATTTTATATCAATTTCTGGAGACAGATAGAGCATTCCATTGGTGGTATTTAGCAATTACTTAAAAAAAAATTACTATACAAAGCAAAAAAAATAAAAAATAACTTTCTTTCTGTTATAAAACATATCAAATAAAAATGCCAGGACAGTAAACACACCTCCACATTAGCTCTTTTTGGAAACTATACACTCCAAGGTGATCTGATTGTTTGCCACAGTTTTTTGGAACTAAAAAAACATTAGCTTTGAGGAAGTTATAGGGAGCTTGGTAATGATGCACTAGACATACTAAATGTATAGGTCATACACAGAAGAATCAGGAGGCGAAGGGGTTAAAATACAGGTCACATACAGTGGGAGGATGGGGAATAAGAGGTTAATGTGCAGATGTGCAGGATAAGAAAGGTGAGGGGTTAAAATACAGATCAGATCAGAGACAGGATGGAGATGACATAGAAGGTGGAGGGGTGGATGACACTGATCTGGTACCGGATAACTCTCGTACTGGCTGCCATCAGAAAGCTTTCTTTCCTTACACACCAATTCTTTGGCGTTCTACCTTTTTGTTACTGTCCAGTGGACAGTACGTTTACAGTACAGTGCTTGCGTATGTACCATAGGTGTGCGCAGCCTATTGCATTAGGGTGTGCACCCCAAAGCTCAAACACACAACACCGATCACTCACTCATGTTCGTTCAGAAAGGGAAGGAGCTGATAAATACATATTTACTGGCTCCTTCCCTCATCCTAAAACATCTCTGCAGCAACATCCGGCAGGAGAGGGAAAGGAGGGAAGCCGGAGGTGCTGCAGAGGGAAGGAGTGGGGAGCCAGGGCGGTAGGAGAAATCTGTTCTGCACAGAATGATTAGGATGTGCCTGGGCACACCCGGCACACCCTGTGCGCACGCCTATGGTATGTACTAGGGGTCATGCAAGCGCATTTTAAAAAAAAAATGAAGGATTTAAAACTTCATCCTGACCGTAGGAGCACACTTCTGTCTGTTTATGTATAACCAATGGATGGCAGCTAGTTAAATTTACCAACAAGTATTGTCTAGCAGCCAAACGCTATCACATGATGGAAGAGGTGATATCACTGCTTCCATTGCTGGCTGCAGCAAAAGCAGGAGCAGGGTGGGGTAGCTGATAAATTGAGTAAAACTAGAGGTGGGTACTTTAAAAAACACCCTTCCAATTTGCACTGAATAGTGAAAGTGACATTTTCTCTTTAAGTGGTATTGCAAGGACAAAGATGTTAACCCCAGGGCTTTCATCCTCAAAAACAAATGGACATTGACAGCTCCCATGATTTCTCCTAATGGATTGCCTATGAGCACTTTTAGTTTGAAAATGTGATCACCTGCATAAGATCAGCTCTTGTAGTACACTCCATTTTATACCAAAGTTAAATACAGAAATAACAGGATTATATTATATTTGTAGTTATATCGCCATGAGTTATATAGCAGGAAGTGACGGCTCAATAATGTAAAAACAGGGAAGTAAAGGACACATGCACAGAAGCGGAAAAAAAAAAAATGGTACCTCTTTTTTTGTGTTTTTATTTCTCGTTGCATCTTTTAAGGAACTAAACTCTTCCTGATAATGACTGCAAAAGGGAACACAAAGAGAATAAAGCAGCAGGCGGTAAAAGATCACTTCTAATAAGGGTAATCTGAGCAGCATACTAGTATCCATGGATGTAATAGAGTCCAGACCTTTGCCTTCCTGAATCAGTGGATCAGTGGAGCTATTGTGTTATCCTAAAATTATACACCCCCTGCTGTAAAGAAGAGTAGAATGAAAGACACTACAGTTTAAAAAAATATTAGTTACTATGATATATGGCAAGGATACACAGCTTTGGGAACAGAAAAGCCACCACTGATAGTAGAATATATTAACTGTAGCTTTGTGTATGTACACATCTATTATACTAATTGTCAAAATTTTGGCACTGGCAGATGCATATACTGTCATTTTTTTTTTTTTTCCTGGAAAGCAGAGATAGATTTTTTTTCTCTCTCTTATGCTTTCCAGGGTAGAGGAGATATTTAGGGTCTCATTGACCACACATGTCTCCATAAAGAGGACCTATCATGCCTTATTTCTATTAAAAGGGATATTTGCATTTCTTGTAATAGGAATTAAAGCGATTAAAACATTTAAGTGACAGTGTAGAAAAAGAAAAAAAAAACACAAACGCATACATAGGATATGTAAATGGTATTCGCACCACACATGTGAGGTATCGCCACGAACATTAGAGCGAGAGCAATAATTCTAGCACAAGATGTAAAATTTTTTAAATTGTAGCCTATGGAGATTTTTAAATACAGAAGTTTGGCGCCATTCCACGAGTGTGCACAATTTTAAAGCGTGACCTGTTAGGTACCTATTTATTCGGCATAACATCATCTTTCACATTATACAAAAAAAAACTGGGGGGAAGTACTGTTTTTTTTTTTTTATTCACTAAAGTGTATTTTTTCCAAAACAAAAAATTGCGTTTGAAAAAATGGTGCGCAAATACAGTGTGACATAAATCGCAGCAATCGTCATTTTATTCTCTGGAATTTTTGCTAAAAAAAAATATATGTTGCGCCCTGCTTCTATTGGGTAGACGCTAGTGTAAATTTAGTTGTCTGAGCTGTAGTTAGCTCAGAATAATTGTACAAATTATTGGTCTCTGCTCCAGTTCAGCTGGGTTGCACATTTTCCACCTGACTGTTGGTGTCGCTGTCACCACAGCTCAAGGTGGGAAATGCAGCAGGCTGAATGTATTGGGTACCTCTTGCCCAGAAGCAGCTCAGTGGGATTGGTCACCCTGCTGTGCATTCTGGGAGAGGGTACTTAAGGGGCAGACACCGTTTTGGCCGGGTCTTCCGATCCTGACCTGACGGCCCTCCTGGCCTCAGGGATAAGTTAGCAGTTTTCTGCCTCGGGGCCTACAGACCCCCCGAGGCTCTGTTACTGAGAGTAGGCCCAGAAGATGCTGGGGCCTACTGATCCAGAGATGGTCCTGTGTCGCCTTGCCTGCGGGAAGGGACCGAGCAATTGAGGACTCAATTGAAGTATGCATCCGGATGGAAATCTACCTCACAGTGCTGCCGGCCTGGCTGAAAGTTCCTGGCGCTGTGTGTTGTGTTTTCGGAACTTTACCAAGTGTGTGGTTACACAAGTCTGTGGCAGAGACTTTTTGAACGAGCTCGCGCTGGCTGCTAGGTCAGGGAGAGAGGCCTATCCGGTGGATGCTAGATCCAGTGTGGAAGCTGTTGGTCCTCTGGATTAAGGAAAGTACCCGTGATCCGCAAAGCTAAGGTACCTGAATCTCCCCTAACCCTCCATCCCTCTGTTTGGAAATTCTTAATAAAACCCTTGAGAAAAAAGAGACTGAATGTTTGGTGCAGACATTTGTGAACAACTCTTCAAGGAAGACCCCTAGGACGGACGTGGTGAACAGTAAGGTAACGGCAGACCCAAATCTTAAACCAGCAGCCCCTGCGGGGGTATTGCTACGTATATAATGTTTGGGGGTTCTAAAGAATTTTCTAGCAATAAAATGCTGATTTTTACATGTAGGAGAGGAATGCCAGAATGGGCCCGGCATGGAAGTGGTTAAGTATCTGGGCTTACTCCAAAACGTGCTCTTAGCTAGCTTTTGATGCTTGCAGCAGCCAATCAGCAGCTTTCTGTACCAAAATATCTGTGATGTGTATTAGACATTATCTGATTATTAGCATTTCATTAGAATGTTTTATGTAATTGCTAATAAATGTTACACAAGTTCTGTTTTTTATAGTTCCTACAGTTGCCTGCCTCGTATTACATATAAATGTGAAACTAATTGTCCACTTCATGTGGTTCCTAAGGGAATTACATTTTTTTGTTTGTACCTATGATCTTGAAGTGATTATTACACAGAAAGTATGCATCGTGGTGACTGTACCAACATGCAAGTGTGCAAAACCCACTCAGATTATTCTACGAATCTGGAACATGGGGCCCTTACATCAGAATTAATAACAATAAGCATTAGGCATTCCACTTGTTAACGAGGAACTTCATCCAGGTCTGAAGCTAAGCACTGTAGGCAGCTCAAGCAGTCCCGGCGGTCTTCCTACAACCCAAAGTGCTATCTTTGGTCCTGCACTGCCACCTTGGAATTGGGTGCCAACTGTGACTTTCTGATTAGTTACAGCCGGACCCTACTGTGCTTGCACAAGATGCACTGACTGGATGAGACTGTCCCAAAGCCTCTTGGGATGTGTGATGCGATCCCAAGAGACTGCAGACAGGGAGGGCAGACCCAGAAAACGTCTCCCTCACCTAGAAGAGGAATAAGGAAGTGGGAGGAAGTACCGGCTGAAAAAATAAAGGAGGAGGGGCCCTGGGAATAGGTAGTATGTAAAAGGAGCGTCAAGGTCTGCTTTAAATGTAGCCCAGATGAACATATTTATCTATTAGGTACGTGGCCAATCTGTTTGAGGATTCACTGTGATAATGTTCTTTGTGGCTTTTTGTAAATCTTAAAAATGTTAAGAGAATGCTCTGGTGATTCATCCCAGATTTTGGCTCAGTCGTGGAAGTAGCTCTTGGAAAAACGTCTGTTCTTTTCTCCAGGAGCTGTGTAATACTTGTACTCTTCCAGGAGGTAAGGGTGCATGAGATCCAGACTGGACAGAAGCTGCTGTGTTGGCAGGGAGCTAGTCACACATAAACTGAGTCACTATGATGAATAGCAGTACCTATTCAGGACTCAGTGATGTCTGTAGTCATCACAGTCCAGGCAAATGTGGTGGCCAATACAAAAAGCATGTGAAGGCCCCCCCCCCCTCTGTGTGTGAGTAAGTGATATCCTGGAAGTCAGCTCTACTATAGAATGGATGCAAGCATGATGAGTCAGGATATCATAGGTTCTGTTCATGTTTGCCGTTTTAAAGAAAAACTCTCCTAAGACCCCTTTCACACTGAAGACCGCCCGCACTAGCCACTCATTTTAGCAGTGCTTTACCGGCGCTGTGCGGGAGTGGGGCACTTTTAAAAGAAGGGGTTGAGGTGTTAAAAGGACCCAAAAAACGCTGCTGCCGAAGCGTTAGGGCACTTCGGCAGCGCTGTCCATTGATTTCAATTGCAGGGGTGGTTTAGGCACGGTGTAGGCGTGGCACTCCAGCACCGCCCCAAAGACGCTACTTGCAGGACTTTTTTTTCTGTCCTGCAAGTGCACCACCCCAGTGTGAAAGCATGGGAGGCAGTTTACAGGTGCTTTAAAGGCGCTATATTTTTAGCGCTAAAACGCCTGTAAAGCGCCTACAGTCTGAATGGGGTCTAAAATGAATGTTATACTGGTCTTAGATCAGTCCTATGATATTGATTAACAAAAAACTAAACAACTGCTCTCAGGTTGTAAATGCTGTATGCACTTTGGGAAGGTTTCCATAGTATTCCTTTTTTTGACAGACTAGGTACTGAGAGGAAATGTCCTCAATAAAACATTATTTAAATCAGTATTAAAGTGGAACTTTTACCCATAACAACTTGATAAAAAATAATGTTCTTTAGCAAAGAACATACATTCCACATTTAATAATTATGCTACCAAAATTGTGTGCTGTATGTTGCCTCCAGCATTGCTCCCGTTTCTTTTTTCTGGAGGCTGCAATTTTGCTGAAGCCCAGAGCCCCTGAACAGCAGTAAATCATAAAGTGGAACTAAACCCATCGATTGACTGTTTAAAAAAACAATTCCATTCCTGGAATGCCGGGATTGCTGTCATATTTGCTTGTGTCCTCAACCAAACTGTCAAACCATCTAATGGCTGGTGTCATAACTGATCACATGTGCAGAACCATGACAGTTGCAGATCAAACAGAAGCAGCTTTATTGGCTGTAAAGCATGGGTCTCCAAACTTTATAAACAAAGAAAAAATTGTCCTGATGTCCATGGAATTCAACTATGCCCATCATTGGTATTAGGGGGAGTAATAATGCCCCATTATTGGTATCAGAGGGAAGGATCTCTTATTGGTGTCAGTGTGAAGAATAGTGCCCCATTGTTGGTGTCAATGGCAGGAACTATGCTGAATAAGGTCCCAAGGGCCAGATAAAAGCAAGAAAAGCTCCTGTTTCTGGCTTTGTTGGGCTGTCCAAACAGCCGGCGGACATGCTGGCTGGTCGCTCGGGTCTCCCGGTGGGATGGGAGAGCCTAAAAGAGCCACATGATGGGGGGGGGGGGGGGGAGTCCCCTCCGGCTGCTTGTAATAGCAATCGCATGGCTAGTAAGCTGCTCTGATTGCTATTACAAGAGAGCCGACTGTCGGCTCTAAAAAACGCCGGCAGGCATCACCCCAATACAACCACTTAAAGTCAAGGAAAAAAAGCTCTGGTCATGAACATTCCAGAGGGAAGCCAAGTGGTTAATACCAGTTTAAGTAAAGTGGGAAAGGGTTAGAGCCTCTATCATGGTGTTTATTTTTTCTCTCCCCTAAGATTTCCCTTACTTCCTATCCTGGTACTAGAACAGGAGGTGAGGAAAAATCTTTGCAAAAGAGGTATGAGAACAATTTACAACCTGACATGTTTGTTGAACCCTTGGTCACTTACAAATTCCAGTCAAATATTTTTTTTTGTATTTTGTAATTGTAGCTTTCTGGTCTGCATGATCACTGCTCTGAATGTAGAGCTCAATTCAATATCTGTTTTGCAGCTACTATTTGACCAGTGCTGACAACACTTTACCAGTGTGAGGGAAACCCACCATGGCACGCGATTACATTGAATAAAAGCGTGTATCCCAAACTTTGCATTTATTGCTTAGGTTGATGTTACAGAAATTCCAAAATG
This sequence comes from Rana muscosa, assembly GCA_029206835.1. Lineage (NCBI taxonomy): Eukaryota > Metazoa > Chordata > Amphibia > Anura > Ranidae > Rana > Rana muscosa. The sequence continues at coordinate 343,565,840 of CM055117.1, read as the reverse complement.
AGGTGCTTGGCAGGCAATGAAAATGCCGGCAAGCCCTCCGCTTTCAGTATCTGTGTGAACTTACCCTCATACAGTTGGGTTTACCCAACTGAAAGGAGTCTGTAAGCATTCTAATCTCATTAAAATAGTTTTCTACCGTTAAATAAGCTTAATTCGAACTGTGACTCTTCATTCTCACTTTATTCTCACTGTAACACTTCATTTAGATGTGATGTATCAGAATGGGAGCAGTTAAAAACAAAAATCAAGTATGTGGGTGTGTGTAAATACAAAGCTAAAAGGGTCTAAAAAATGTATAATGTGTGCTGGAATTAGACCATAGACAAGTCGAAAAACAAACAAAATTTGTGCCCCTCATTGAATCGTTCGTTTTTTGAATCATCAGTGTGCCATCTGCGACATGCAAATTTCGTGTTGCAATCAAAAGTGCCTAATCCAACAAGCTGTTTTTTTTTTTTTTAGAAAATCAAAACAATTGATGGCACAATTATACAAGCTATTTTCGTTTTTCGATCCACAAAACTTTCGACTTTTTCGACTTTCAACTTGGCCTGCTTAAAGGTCCAGCCTCCTCCCGAAAAAATTAACAGTCAGCAGCTACAAATACTGTAGCTGCTGATTTTTAATATTAGGACACTCACCTGTCCAGGGATCCCTCAATGTCAGCACCCCAGATGATTTTTTTTTTCCATCGGCTCTCAGGTGCTGCCGCCACCATTGTTTCTGAGGGACACCAGCAGTGAAGCCTTTCGGCCTCACACCCGGTTCCCTACTGCGACTGCGCGAAGGGTGCTTTCTGAATGGCCTGGTGGCGGGGGAAGGAGGAGGGGGGCCGAACTTTCGCGTGATCTCGCCGCGGCAAAACAGGTACCAATTCCTCCACAAAAGGTGCCAAATGTGGCACTGGAGGGGGCAGGCAGATAATCTGAGCTTCCACTTTTGGGTGGAGCTCCGCTTTAAGGAGGGCTGTACCAGTCATGGGAAGATTACTTAGTACTGCCATTCTCAACCAGGGTTTTGTGGAACCTTAGGTTTCCCGCAGAGGTTGTTGCGGGTTTCTTTAGCTGTGGCTGACTGACTGACAGATGGTGCATTCTTCCGAATCCAGTTCCACTTGGCAGAGCATCACACCAATGATCTTTTAGCTCTCAGTAAGAATAGGATTATGACTTCTGCTGTAAATATTATTATTATTATTCAGGATTTATTTAGTACCAACAGTCTGCACAGTGCTTTACAACATGGGGGCAGACAGTACAGTTACAATACAATTCAATACAGGAGGGATCAGAGGGTCCTGCTTGTTAGAGCTTACAATCTAGAAGGGAGGGTCAAGTGGAACAAAAGGTAATAGCTGTGGGGGATGATCAGATTGAGAAAATGAAAATACAGTTGTTAGGTGTGAGTAGGATAGGCTTCTCTGAAGAGAGGGGTTTTCAGGGATCGTCTAAAAGCTAAGACAGTAGGAGATAATAAGACAGATTGGGATAAGGACTTCCATAGGATTGGAGAGGCTCTGGAAAAGTCCTGGAGGCAAGCATTGGAGGAGGTAATGAGGGAGCTTGAGAGCAGCAGGTCTTGAGAAGAACGAAGAGAACAATAAGGTTGGTATTTTGAGAAAAGGTCAGTGATGTAGCTGGGGTAGAGCTGTGGATGGCTTTGAAAGTAGTTGTTTCGAATTTAATTAGTTGGGTGAGCGGAAGCCAGTGGAGGGATTAACAGAGAGGAGTAGCAGACTGAGTGGTTGGTAAGGTGGATGAGTCTGGCAGCAGCATTCATGATGGATTGAAGGGGGGATGTAGAGGTATGCCAATGAGGAGAGAGTTGCAGTAGTTGATGCGAAAGATGACCAGGGAGTGAATTAAGAGTTTTGTTGTCTCATTAGTTAGAAAGGGACGTATTTTGGAGATGTTGTGGAGGTTGAGGCGGCAAGATTTGGACAGTGATTGGATGTGGGGCTTAAAGGAGAGTTCAGAGTCCAGGACTACACCTTGGCATGCGGGGATGGGCTTATGGTTGTGCCATCGATTTTGACAGAGAGATCAGGGGAAGAGGCACGAGGGGGAGGAAAAATTATAAGTTTGGTTTTGGATAGATTAAGATTGAGGAAGTGGTGTGACATCCAGACCGATATATCTGATAGTAAATTAGTGATACGTGAGGAGACTGAAGGAGTGAGCTGACGGGTAGAGAAATAGATTTGGATGTCGGAAGCGTAGAGGTGGTATTGGAAGCCGTGGGAGACTATCAGCTGACCCAGTAGTAGAGCATTCTTCCCACTAAGAGCTTTTTTCTCCACTGACCACCAATGTAAGGGCTTTCTTCCCATTGACCACCAATGTAAGGGGCATTCTTCCCACTGACCATCAGTATAGGGAACATTCTGACTGGAGTTGAGAAACACTGCCTTAATGTACACAGTATATGTTGGTAATGCCTAAAACATCTGGTCATTTCCTAATAGTGGCCATAGAATGGTAAATGTCTTACTGCAGATTACCACCTATGAGACATCTGTCAATGCCCAGATGATTCACATACTTACAGATCCCATTTTGATCTTCTTGTGAACTGACATGTTAGTGGCCGACTCATATTGAAATCTTCGTTGTTTCCAGTGAAAATGTGTCACATCCAGACTGTATTTAGCAACATATTGGACAATCTCCTCCCTAGTCTTGCTCTGTGCAATGTGTAGTTCACCTGAAGGTTATATACAGTATATATATATATTTTTTTTCAACAAAACTGGAGCATCATTGTAAACCCAAGCCACAATGGTTTTAGGTGGAAATGCATAACAGCCTGGTGGGGAATAAAATCCTGTTCTATTATAGCGTTTATGGCAGATCTTTAGCCTGGTTGCTGCTGGTGATGTTGAATTGATAACCATTGCTTGTTTTTTGGACAGTGTATGGACAACCTAGCAAATGATAACTGTGTCTGGTGTAATTACTTTTCCTGTTGTTTTCACAATTTGAATGCAGCTGTGGACAACGTATTGTTCTCGGGTGAACTATTTTAGGGTAAATGACTATTACAGACATCTTGAAGTGTACTGAATTGGGATTACTGGCAGGAACCGTGAATAGGAAGCCTCTCCCTGTGGAGTTTTATTATGTGGCTTTTACATAGCCATTTGTAAATAGTAGTAGCAATTCATTTATACTTGTTGCTTAGACAGCATTCATTCATAGCATGGTTTATGATGCATGTGATGACACTAACTTTAAGTATGTTTGAGGGTTCTACACACAATTGCATTTCCAGTTGTGTTCCGTACACAAGAAGATCTTTAGGAATTAACTCCCTACAGTGAGGGGAAAAAAGTATTTTATCCCCTGCTGATTTTGTATGTTTGCCCACTGTCAAATTATCAGTCTATAATTTTAATGGTAGGTTTGTTTTAACAGTGAGAGACAGAATAACATCAAAAATATCCAGAAAAACGCATTTAAAAAAAGTTATAAATTGATTTGCATTTTAATGAGTGAAATAAGTATTTGATCCCCTATCAATCAGCAAGATTTCTGGCTCCCAGGTGTCTTCTCTACAGGTAACAAGCTGAGATTAGGAAGCAATCAATGAATCCCAGGGTAAATCCGATTGCCTCTCGGGGGATCAGGAAGGAATTTTTTCCCCTAATCCCCTGCTGTAGCAAATTGGATCATGCTCTGCTGGGGTTTTTTGCCTTCCTCTGGATCAACTGTGGGTATAGAATTGGGTATATGGGATTATACAATATTTTTTATTTTATTTATTTATTTATTTTTTTATGGTTGAACTGGATGGACTTGTGTCTTTTTTCAACCTGACTAACTATGGAACTATGAAAGGAAAAATAGAAAAGCGCCTCTTAGCAAAACAGTTTTATTATGTAGCAGACAATTTGTATCAAACACTTACATCATGGTAAGTTTCAGGTGTCATCCAGTAGGACCAATGTTTATATTGCGTCCAGGATCTCTGACGCTACTCCACGGATTTCCCAGGTCCCGGTTATGGCGGCCGCAAGTAGCCGGGATGCAGGCTGGCTTGTCCGTGATAGGAGACAGCAGCGAAGGATGGCAGCGGTCGGTCCGGAGAGGAGCGTCTGACGTCAGCTGGATGGTGCAGGGAACCACAACGCGTTTCAGAGCATGCGCAGCTCTCGTACAGGGCATGCGCGCTCCTTTCTCAAGTGTACAAGGAGACAGGAAGGACGGATGTTTAAAAGTAATTCTGCCCGTCAGCGCAGCAGAATTCAATGATTGCTATGACAAGTGTGTTGCATGGAAAAAAACGGGAGTTTTAACCCCACTAACTCTCTAACTCTCTTGTCTGCTACATAATAAAACTGTTTTGCTAAGAGGCGCTTTTCTATTTTTCCTTTCATGTCATTTTCCTTGAGTCGGCTTCAACTTGGAGAAGAGCTGCCCTGGGCAACTGAGTTTTTATTAAAGACTTCCTATCCACAATTGTTACTATAGAGTTTTTCAAAACTTTATGCTACCTGCCATCCCTTGGTAACAATAATAACTTTATGTCCACCTGATTGGAACCTTTTTTTGTTCTTTTGATTTTCAACCTTTGCATAATATCCTTTACACATTTAGGATTAATAGTGTTTGTCTGTGCAGGCATCCCAAGCGCTTGCATTTGCTATTGTTTAACTATGGAACTATGTATCAGATTCCAATCTCTCCACCATGATCATTGAAACTCCACGAGGTGAGATCTTCCATGGGGACCCAGACCGAGGGAGATTGACAGTTATTTTGTGTTTCTTCCATTTGTGAATAATCGCAACTGTTGTCAGCCTTTAGCCAAGCTGCTTGGCGATGGTCTTGTAGCCCATTCCAGCCTTGTGTAGGTCTACAATCTTGTCCCTGACATCCTTGGACAGCTCTTCGGTCTTGGCCATGGTGGAGAGATTGGAATCTGATTGATTGATTGCTTTCTAATCTCAGCTCCTTACCTGTATAGAAGACACCAGGGAGCCAGAAATCCTGCTGATTGGGGGTCAATACTTATTTGACTCATTAAAATGCAAATCAATTTATAACTTTTTTGAAATGCGTTTCTCTGGATATTTTTGTTATTATTCTGTCTCTCACTGTTAAAATAATCCTACTATTAAAATTATGATCTATTCCTTGTCAGTGGGCAAACATAGAAGATCAGCAGGGGATCAAATACGTTGGCGGTAAAGGGTCGCTATATTTAGCGGCACTTCAATGTTGTTGTTGATTTCAATGGGCAGAGTGTTTTAAGAGCGGTGTATACACTGCTTGCAGGACTTTTTTTAACGTCGGGCTTTCACACTAGAGTGACAGGAGAGGTACTTTACAGGCGCTATTTTTAGCGATAGAATGCCTGTAAAGCATCTCAGTGAGAAAGTAGCCTTAAGCCCCGTACACACGGTCAGAATTCCCGACAGAAAAAATCCGATGGGAGCTTTTGGTCGGGAATTCCGACCGTGTATGCTCCATCTGACTTTTTTAGCCAGAATTCCCACCAGCAAAAGATTGAGAGTAGGTTCTCAATTTCCCCGTCCGATCGTCTGTATGCTTTTCCGACGCGCAAAAAAACACGCATGCTCGGAAACAATTTGACGCATGCTCGGAAGCATTGAACTTATTTTTCTCGCCTCATCGTAGTGTTGTACGTCACCGCGTTCTTAACGCTCGAAAGTTCAGAGAACTTTTGTGTGACCGTGTGTATGCAAGCCAAGCTTGAGCGGAATTCCGTCGGAAAAAACATCCAACTTTTTTCCAACGGGAATTCCACTCGTGTGTACAGAGAGCATAAGATGCACAAGCTCCTTGCAATTTCATTCTGGTCCTCAGTATTTAATTCCATAGAGTATTTTTTTTTGTGTCTTTATTATTTTACTGAGAGGAGAAAAGGCAAAAACAATGTACCGACCAGACTGTAGGGAAACTTTATGCTGTGATGGTGGAGAACATTATTAGAAATCATTTAAAAGTTAAATAAGATAATCTAAGGTTAAATAGGATAAGCTAATTTGTTAGACAAATTTACCCACTTACCTGTCAATTTAGGCCCGAGAGGACAAAATGTATCATCTACTGTATCCCAACAATCACCCAACTGTAGGAGGTGCAAGATGAAGCCCACAAGCAAACTAAACTGGAGTATTTCCTCTGAAATGCCCCCTAGTGGCAGAAATTCGTATTTCTCTTGTTTGAGAACAGCATTGAAAACATTGTACAGTGTTACTTAAACTGTATTCCAGGATTTGCTTGTCTTCAGCTGAGAAAAATGTTATGATAACTGAGATAACTTGCAATGTTATGCAATGATAATTTACATGTTATAAAGTTTGAATACCATGTCATAGATATATTACTGGTCATTGTAAAAGAACATATTCCACACTTGTTTTTTTTCAAATTTCTTGTACTTTTTTTTTCCCAGGGCTTCACACCTCTAGTCTTAAAGGGGTTGTAAAGGTTCGTGTTTTTTCACCTTAATGCATCCTATGCATTAAGGTGAAAAAAACACCTCGCTGTCACGGGCCCCCCGTTTTACTTACCTGATCCTGTTCACCTGCTGTGCGCGTCCCCCGATGTCCTCTTCTCCACTGCTTCTTGGCGTTGATTGGATAGATTGATAGCAGTGCAGCCATTGGCTCCCGCTGCTGTCAATCAAATCCAATGATGCGGCCGCCGGGGGGGGGGGCAGGACGGAGTCATACACTCTGTGTCTATGAACGCTGAGTGTATGACACAAGAGCACCCACAAGCTAACCCCGTTGGGAGAGAGCTTCCCAGAGGGGGTTAGCTATTCCGGGGAGGAGCCGAGACAGCTGCCCAGAACAGGAGGATCGGGGACACTCTGTGCAAAACGAACTGCACAGTGGAGGTAAGTATGATAGGGTTTAATTTTTATTTTTAAAAATTAAACCCTAACAATCACTTTAACACAAAGCTGATGGAACATTTTATAGATGTGTTATATAATAATGAAAAGGTCCGCCCCCCAAAAACTGAGTTTAATTTGTTAGAAGGGGGGGGTATTTATATATATATATATATATATATATATATATATACAGTATATATAAAAAAATTGCATAGCGATTGGGGGCAAAAAATAAATGTTGCTCATGCTAGTCAAGTGTTAATTAGGAAAAAAAAATGCCTTTGGCCACTAGATGGTACCAAGTACATAATACATTCACAGTAAGAGCTAATGGCCAAATACAGATTTTTTCTATTTTAAATCAATGAAAAACATTTGTCCAGCACAATAAGTGGCTTAATAACAATTGTTTTATGCCCTGTTTGCGCAGAATGAATGTACATGCACTTTCACTGGGCAAATTACTATTGAAATTTGTTAGAAATAGCCCTCCCCAAGTATATCCAGGTAAATTCTACCTAGCCTTTTCAGGATAAATAAGGCTTTCATTTGGTGGCAAAGGTTAATTGTTATCTCCTGATTTTGTTTTATCATCAAAGCAAAACTGACCCAAAATGTTTTTTTATTTTTTATTAATCAATCAGTTTTAACTGCGTATTTTTTTGCCATTAACATGATCATGGGGATTTCACAAGTGGTACTGAAACATAAAAAGTGGGTGAAACACGCTTTCTGAGTCTTCATGGGTCTACCTGTAATGAAAATATCCCTTTTTTGTGTATTGGTGATTTAATATAATGTATACCTATGTTTTTTAAACATGTATTAGTGTAATTAAAGTGAGTGTAAAGGATCATATGTTTTTTTTTTTTAAATAATAAACATGTCATACCTCCACTGTGCAGTTCGTTTTGCACAGAGTGGCCCCAATCCTGCAGTTTTGGGGTCCCACGGCGGCTCTCGCGGCTCCTCCCCGCAATAGCTAACCCCCTTTTGGGAAGCTCTCTCCCGAGGGGGTTACCTTGCAGGCGTGCTTCAATGTCATACAGTCGGCGTCCATAGCCACCGAGTGTATGACTCGGCCCTGCCCAGCGGATTTGATTGACAGCAGTGGGAGCCGATGGCTGCGCTGCTATCAATCTATCCAATCAACAGCCAGGTGTTTTTTCACCTTAATGCATAGGATGCATTAAGGTGAAAAAACACGAACCTTTACAACCGCTTTAACCACTTCCCTACCCAGCCATAGACAAATGACGTCCACAGATGGGATCTCCCATCCTGGGTGGACGTCATATGACGTCCTCGGCTTTGTAGGGGGATATCTGAATGATGCCTGCAGCTAGAGGCATCATTCAGATATCCTTTTGAAGTGCCAGCGATTCTGTGCACCATAAGAATGATCATAGCGGCGGTTCCGCCGCTTGATCGTTCTTATAGGCGGCGGGAGGGGACACCCCCCCTCCCGCCGCCATCCGGTGCTTCTCCGGGCTCCCCCGTGCGATCGGGGACCCGGAGCGAATCTTCCGGCATCGTTGGTGGAGTCACGTGATAAGCATAGAGATGACTGGTGACCAGATGGTCACCAGTCATCTCTATGATCGTCGGAGGCCCGGGCGCGATGTGATGACGTCACGCCCGGGTCTCAAAAATGTAAACAAAGCCGCCGTTGCGGCTGTAAGTATGAAATCAGTGAAAATTTTTTCACTGATCTCATACTTTCCAGCCTGGAGGAGAGATGTGGAGTCTTATTGACCCCGCATCTCTCAATAAAGAGAACCTGTCACACACATTCCTATTACAAGGGATGTTTACATTCCTTGTAATAGGAATAAAAGTGATCAAAAAAAAAAAAAAGTTAAATCATTGTAAAAAAATAAATAAATAAGTAAAATAAATAAATAAATAATAATAAAAAAAATAATAAAACGCCCCTGTCCCCGGTAGCTCGCGATCAGAAGCGAATGCACACGTAAGTCGCCCACATATGTAAACGCCGTTCAAACCACGCATGTGAGGTATCGCCGCGTGCGTTAGAGCGCGTGCAACAATTCTAGCACTAGACCTCCTCTGTAATTCTAACCTGGTAACCTGTAAAAAAAATGTAAGCGTCGCCTATGGAGATTTTTAAGTACCGAAGTTTGGCGCCATTCCATGAGTGTGCGCAATTTTAAAGCGTGACATGTTAGGTATCTATTTACTCGGCGTAACATTATCTTTCATATGTTCCCAAAAAATTGGGCTAACTTTACTGTTTTGTTATTTTTTAATTCATGAAACCATTTTTTTTTTTTAAAAAAGGCGTTTGAAAAATTATTGCGCAAATATTGTGCAAGAAAAAATGTTGCAATGACCGTCATTTTATTCCCTAGGGTGTCTGCTAAAAAAACATATATAATGTTTGGGGGTTCTGAGTAATTTTCTAGCAAAAGAATGATGATTTGTACATGTAGGAGAGAAGTGCCAAAATAGGCCCGGTATTGAATAGGTACAAAAAGCCCTGTATGGAAGTGGTTAAAGTAGAATTACAACTAAATCCTAACTAATTTTACAAATTCCACTGCTCCACAACAACTAGCTTCTGGAAAAAAAAGATGTATATACTTATCTATTTACAGCCCGTTCTGGCACAGTCACGTGACTGTCAAACAGCAGGAGAATGGAGAGAGCTCCCGACAATAGCTGTGAAAGCTGGGAGTTATGGTGTCACCCATAGGCAACCATGGTACAACCAATGTTGGCGGGCCATCTCTCTCCTGCAGCCACTGCTGGCTGACACAGGGGGAACCAGTTCATGGCTTTAGCTGGAATTCTACTTTAAGCCTGAAGTAAGTATTGTGCGTGTATAGATATGCAGCATGACATTGGAAAATGTATTTTTTTCTGCCTTTGTAGAGGTAATGTAAAATACTGCACAGCTGATTTATTTAAGTACATACAAGAAATAACATTTTATGCAGCTGATGGTTGGCAGGGTAGAAGGGACTCCTATAGGGTTGTAAGTAGCACACATCTCATGTCTATGCACATCCTAGCTGTCTGTGTTGGCCACACAATCACATTTTTATGGAAGAAAAAAAAATCTGGAAAACAGTTCAAAGAAATCATTGCCTCCATCCAAATCATCATGTTAGGCTTATGTTCTCTTTTTCTGTCATATGAGGACAGTATCTTGTGTTAGCACAGTTTGCATTCCTTCCGTTGTAGAGCTAGATTTGTGACTTCAGTTCCCACTAGGGCTTTCTGCATGGAGTTTGATTGTTCTCCTAAACTGACTTTAGTGAGTGTCAGTGATGGAGACATTAGATAGGTGCCTTCAGGGATAAGTATAATTTTTTGAACCGATATATTTATATGCAGCATAAAAGAATTAAAAAGTATTTGGGCCCTTTTGATACAAACCAAATGTGTTTTTTTTTAACAGTGTGCTTTTTGGGCCTATTTTACATTAACATGTGATGACATGTATTTTGTGATTAGACAAGCTGTAGAGCATAATTTTTATTCATAATTTAATAATAGTCGCTAATCTTAAAATGTTTTGGAAAAGAGGATACAATAGTGAGAGAGTGACAGAGCTGCTACACCAGGTGTCGTCAACCCCTGGCACGCATGCTAGACATGGCACGAAGCTGCATATATGACGGCATGCGCAGAAGTTCTGGGACACCCTCCCACACATTAAAAAGGCTGGCCACCAGTTGCGGCTGGCTATACAGAGCGAAGCAGGCTGATTCATTCCCACCTCCTGTCTACCTTATTGGGCGATTTAGGTGACAGAAGCTGATGTTCAGCATGACCGGATCTAGCGGGTGCTGTGTCTACCCATATTTCAGTTGGATGTCTGTGCCGCTGTACCTCAAGTCACACACAGGCAGGTGTTGGGCTCCCGCTCTTCTATTCCCTGCACTGCACACACACAGTCTGGGCACAGGGCACTTAGCAGATCTCGTTTTCCCACACAGCACATAACTGAGATTGTATTATTTTACAAACACAGCCACCATCTGCACAGTATGTAGTTGCCTGCTATTTTGCTGTTCTGATCTGTGAAATCCCCAGATCGGGACAGCAGCACAGCCGCAGTAGCCAGCCACATACTATGCAGATGGAGGCTGTGTTTGTAACAGAATGTGATCTCAGTTGTGTGCTCTCTGGGAAGCCAGGATCTGCTGAGTGCCCTTCCAGGGGTGGCCCCTGTCCTCTGCCTAGCTGACTCCTGTACACTGCCCTACTGATTGAATCCTCTGACCAACTGACCCCATCCTCTATCCCGCTGACCCATCCTCTCCCCTGCTGACCCCACCCTCTGCCCTGCTGACCCTATCCTATGCTCTGCTGACTCTTGTCTTGCCTACCCCTGTTGTTTTGCCAGCTGAACCCTGTTCTTTACTCTTCTAACCCGTCTTCTGCCCTGCTAAACCCCGTAGTCTGCCTTGCTGAATCCTGTTCTCTGCCTTGCTGAACCCTTTCCTCTGCTTTGCTGACCCCTGTACACTGCCCTGCTGACCCCTATCCTCTGCCCTACTGACTCCTGTACACTCCCCTGCTGTCCTCCCATCCTCTGCCCTGTTGACCCCTGTACACTGCCCTTTAAACGAATGTCCTTTATATACTGCCCTGCAAACTGCTGACCTCTGCCCTCTGACATTGTTTACTGCACCCTCACATCAGACAGGCTAGATCTGTTCCTGGTGTTGAGTTGGATGACCCAGGCTGCCTGCTCTCCTTTTGGACTGGTAATTAACCAGCTATTGGGAACTACTAATTTAGAAGTGTGGGAATTGGGACTGATATGAAGTTTTAAGGTCCAGAAATTGGGCTGATATGAGGCTTGAAGGTGCAGGTATTCAGGCTGAACTGAGGTTTAATGGTGCAGGAATTGTGACTGATCTAGGGTGTAAGGGTTCAGGAATTGGGGTGATCTGAGGTGTGAAGGTGCATGAATTGGGGCTGATTTAAGTTGTGAAGTGGCAGAAATTGGGGCTGATCTGAGGTGTGAAGTGGCAGGAATTGGACTAATTTGAGTTCTGAAGGTACAGAAATTGGGCCTCCTGAGGTGTAAAGATGCAGGAATTAGAGCTGATCTGAGGTGTGAAGAGGCAGAAATTGGGCCTTCTCTGAGGTGTGAAGTGTCAGGAATTGGGACTGATCTCAGGTGTAAAGGTGCTGGATTTGGGGTGATCTGAGGTGTGAAGAGGCGGGAATTGGAGCTGATCTGAGGTTTGAAGTGGCAGAAATTAGGGCTGATTAGAGGTGTGAAGTGGCAGGAATTGGGGCTGATCTCAGGTGTGAAGGTGAATTCATTGGGGCTTATTTGAGATAATGCAGTCCTATGGTCCCTGTAACAGTCTTGATGATGTCAGATAACCCTAGACCGCTTGAGTGGAGAAAAGGCAGCAGTGACAGGTTTAGCAACTTATGAACCTGCAGGAGTGGTGGATCGGGTAAGTAATAAGTGCTTTTCCATATCCCCCAGACTTAAATGAGCAGTTAACCCTTGTAGTGTGGGCGCAGTCCACTGCTCAGTAGGCGTTTTTAGGTTTACTGGAGTTCAGCTTTAGGCCTAGTTGCAGGCTCCAGATGCACAAAAGCTTGTTTGACTGTGCTTCTCCTGTGGATCACAGGAGTGCAGTTTGTTTTGCACTCCTGTGACCCGGTTTTAGCCGTTGGCTGATGTCACAGAGCTTGTCCAGGCTCGGGAAAGATCGCGACCATATGGTCAGAATCTGCCCACATGCCTGGACTGGCACTTGGTTCAGCCTCTCATTAAGCCGCTGAGAGCCTGAGCCAGCTGCTCCTGCTTCTTCCACAGCCCAGCTCTCCAGTGAGCGCTGAAGGGTCAGAGCAGAGCTGTGAGAACGGTTCTGTTAGAGCCGGTGGGGGAAAGATGCTGCATTGGACCGATGCTGCATCCATCTAGGTAAGTATGATTCACAAAAAAACGAATCCCATACTTCTCTTTTAATGTATTAGGCAGAAAAATTGCATCTTTTGAATCTCAATTTCAGTTAACTGAACATATACTGACAGTATATTTCCACTGTAATTCAACGAGGTGAAAGACTGCGGTGGGAAAGTATCAGCTATACAGTTATATCATGCCCAACAGTAATTGTAGGAATATAGGTTCTAACAAATGGTTTCTTAAAATACAAGGCATTTTTTTCTCACTTTTTAAAATACGTGTTACCAGTGGTAATTTGAGGGTCCCAACCCATATTTCTTCTAAACCAACCCTCTACTCCCTATGATCTCTAATTCTAGCACTGAGGCCCCGAAAGAGGCACTAATTCAAACCTGCTGTGGGAAGTTTGCCTGCGACCATATGCTGAGGTAAAGCAAGTAACACCTCCCTCACAGCAGCCCTCTAAATCCTAAATTCAAAGGAAAGAAACTGTCTGTAATTAATGCAAGTTACTCATAGGTCCTAATTTATGGATCATCAACATATTGTTGCTGTGGATAGCATCTAGTGAAGAAATGGAAATGGTTTGTATGCAGCTCTGTGCTAAAACTCTCTCTCACTTTTGTTTTGATAGATCCTGAGACTCAGAGGAAACGAACTGTTCAAAATGTCTTGGATTTGAGGCAAAACTTAGAGGATACCATGTCAAGCCTTCGAGGTTCTCAGGTAACACACAGGTAGGTGACCATTACCTATTAAAATATAATACCGTACATTTTTTTCGTTTTTGATGTTATAAAGTTAATATATGTGATGGTATATTCGTTAAAAAAATGTCTCTGTATAGATCTAGAAACCTGAGAATGAGGCTGTTGTAGACTGAGGCTGGGTTCACGCTGATGCCGGACGTGGCCCGCAATCAGGGGTCTGGTGTGTCCCTGTTCTCGATTTTAGCCCAGGTTCACACTGGGCTGCGAGAGTGAAGCCGTGCGAGTTCAGATGAACTTGCACGATTTCACTCCCGCTGGTCAGTCCCGATTTCGGCCGCAATTACAGAGACATCTGTGCAGGTTTCTGCACAGATGTCAATGTAAATCGTGGGCCAAAATCGCAAAAGGTAGTACAGAAACTACTTTTTGAAATCGGTGCAGCGCCGCAGATGCGGCACCACACGAATTAGGACGATGCCAATGCCGGCTATTTGCGGCAAATACCGCCGTTTTGACATGCGAATTCACATGCCAAATCGCAGGGCTTAGGGACGAATCAGGCCGAAATTTTTGCCTGAATTCGGCCCTGAAACAGAGCCAAAGTCGCACCGGACTCCTGTGCAAGCCGCCCTGCAGCCGCCACAAAGATGTGTGAACCGGCTCCATAGAGAGCCGGTCATAATCTCCTGTCATGTGCATTGGATGTGGGGAAACCCGCATCCAATTCGCACTAGTGTGAACCCAGCCTAAATAGTGTGGTCAGGAGCAAAAGGGTGATCACAGAAAGAATAGGCTACAGCCTTCGGGATCGCCTTTTTCTAGTGATAGTGTTTTCCCTTCCCACAGCTCCATACTCACAGTCATGTAAAAAACACCCCTTATAAATTGTTACCTTTTTTCAACATATTTTAACAGGCAAGCAGTAGATCTTCATTCAAACCGTTCCTACAGATAAAGATGATATAAATGAATAGAAACACACAGGAAATTTGCCTTTTAAATCATATATCTACCACCCCATGTGGCCCCTTCCTTTTCTAAATGAACATTGTAAACACAATCACTCACCGTGTTCATTCATAACTGAAGCATAGGAAACTGTGTTTCCTATGCTTCAGTTTGTGAATGAACAGGAAGCCGCTCAGCACAGAGCAATTCCTATTCATTCATTCACTGTCCAGTGCAGCTGAGGCTGCAGAGAAAGGCATGTGTGTTTGAGATTTGGGGTGCACACCCTAATGCAATAGGCTACACACACCTATGGCAATAGCATACTGTGAAAAAGTTGGCCTTAAAAGCAGATATTGCCTCCATTAGCAAAAACGACTTTTTGTAGGAATTTTGTATAACTGTCCATTAGTGTCTGACATCAACTCTGTGAATTTTTTGACCACTCCTCCATGTAAAATTCCTAAAGGCATGCCAAAGATGTTTGTAAATTTCCTTGCATGAACTTCCCCTTTCAAATCCCCAACAACATTTCAATGGGATTAAAATCAGGGCTTTGACTATATCAGTCCAACACTGGACAGTGGATCTGTTAGGCTCTATTCACACTAGCGTCTAAGGCCGGGGGCAGTTCCTGCTGTAACTCTCAGCGGTTAGGTGCGGCGGCCTGCCCCATTTACTATAATGACAGGTCGCTAGCAGCCTCAGCTTTTCGCTTCCCTCTGCACAGCCAGTGATTACCTGTGATCGCGGCAGGATGCACACAAAGTTCGTCGGCAACACCAGCCACAGCATGAATCAAAAGATTCCTGCCGCTACAATTCGCCTTGGCCTTAATCGGGTGTGTGAATGTAGAATAAGGATTTGTTCACACCTGTGTTGATTATGAAAAACAGAGCAACACTTATTGTCGCACCTATAGCAATGACGTGTCTTCGTCCCGTTTTTGTTGTGTTTTTGAAGCGTTGCAAAAACATCAGAAATGCTTGTTAAATGCCCTTGAAAGTATTGTTTTTGAGGAGGAAGTGCTTAAAGAGGAAGCGATGTAGAGGTAATGATCTGCTTTGAGGCATGGTTAGGTTGTGGTGTGATATCACGCATTTTTGCGAATTCTCTGCCAGATGCATTTTTATACTATGATCTCTTTAATGCCGCGTACACACGGTCGGAATTTTTGTCGGGATAAACTCCGACTGATTTTTCCGTCAGAATTCCCTCCAAGCTGTCTTGCATACACACTGTCACACCAAATTCCGACCGCCAAGAACGCGGTGACGTACAACACTACGACGAGCCGAGAAAAATGAAGTTCAATGCTTCCGAGCATACCTCGACTTGATTCTGAGCATGCGTGTTTTTTTTCTCCGTCGGTGTTCCATACAGACGAACGGAATTTCCGGAATTTCCGTCGGAAAAAAAAGAATTTTTTCAGCGGATATTCCGACGGTGTGTGTGCCCCATCTGACTTTTTCCGTCGGAAATTCCGATGAAATTAGAAAGACATGTTCTCTTTCTAATTTCATCAGAATTTCCGACGTAAAAAGTCAGATGGGGCACACACACACCGTCGGAATATACGCTGAAAAAATTCTGTCAGACTTTTTCCCTCGGAAATTCGACCGTGTGTACGCGGCATAACACTTGGCTTGGTCCAGCTGAAGATGCCATTTCTGAAAACAATTACCCTATCAAGTCCACCTGCCTTATAATGGGCAGTGAACGGATTCCATAGTTGATATTTGTCTCATTATCAGGTATTGAATCTTCACACTGCCCACCGCTTCTGTGAGTACTGTAACGTTATTGTCAGCCTTCATGACACTTGCTGGCACAATTACTTCAATGTGCCGTTACTTGCTGGCACTGACACTTTGCTGACACAAAAAGCGTTGTCACTGGCAACAATGCCCAATGCCTCTGCTCCTACCTGGCACTGCCAATATTGCTGACTGGCTTGATAATTTTGCTGGCAGACAGAAGCAAATGGTGTTACCACATGGCTGCTCTGTGCAACCAAGAAGTGACTGGAGCTGCTCTGTTCTAGTTCTCTATTATTTCCTAGTGCATTCTGGGACACAGGAACCTTCACTGCCTTTCACCCAGCATACAGCTAACACTTTATAAATGCTTTCTAATGTACCAGAAATGCTATAGGTACTGTTACGGCACCATGCCTCATGCAAGTGACATGCTGCTTGTTTTTTAACGCAACATGATACAATGCTTTTGCACCTGTGCGTAGTGCATCGGGGGGTGCCCTTTCTAATATTCATGGCAGGCATTGAAGGGCAGATATGAGGCTTTAAAAACACGGTTTCAATGCCACTTAAAAGAGATAAATAGGTTTCTTTCTTTTGTTAGTTTTTTTAAGATTCATACTTACCGATAGGGATGGGCCCGGTGCTCGATTCGAACCCATGTTCGAATCGAGCACCGGGCGTTCGCTCGCTCGTCGAGCCCAGAACTATTTGGGCCGTTCGCATCACATTCGTGTGATGCGAGCGGCCCCGCAATGCATTGCGGCCGGCGCGGCCGGCGCAGTGCATTGCTGGCTGATGATTGGCCAAGCATGCACTGTGACCCCGCATGCTTGGCCAATCACAGCGCCCGAAACTCGGAGAGCAATAATTGGCTACAGGCAGGACGCCTGTAGCCAATTACAGCTCAGGGGCTTTAGTACATGCCCCACCATTTAAAAGGCCGCCACGCCATCGGCCCCGGTCACATGAGTTCCGGCTTTAGGAGAGATCAGTCTGCTGATTCTGTCTTTGCTTGATACTGAAAGATTTGCTCTTCTTTGCTAAACCATTGGCTATTTCTTTGCTAAACCATTGCTACCTAAGTCATTGATCGTTCATTGCTGCTGATTGCACAGTTAGCGTGTTATTAGCTGCTGCTGGGGATTAGTCTGGTGCGTGCTTACTGTTAGTACAGTATTGCAGTAGTACCAACCGCAGTGCTGTTAGCACAGCATTGCACCCCAACAGCACCCATAGGACTTCTAGTGTGTTAGTGGCAGCAAACAGAGCTCCTATATTTTCTTCTCAGCAGCACCCATAGGACTTCTAGTGTGTTAGTGGCAGCAAACAGAGCTCCTATATTTTCTTCTCAGCAGCACCCATAGGACTTCTAGTGTGTTAGTGGCATCACACAGAGCTCCTATATTTTCTTCTCAGCAGCACCCATAGGACTTCTAGTGTGTTAGTGGCAGCAAACAGAGCTCCTATATTTTCTTCTCAGCAGCACCCATAGGACTTCTAGTGTGTTAGTGGCAGCAAACAGAGCTCCTATATTTTCTTCTCAGCAGCACCCATAGGACTTCTAGTGTGTTAGTGGCAGCAAACAGAGCTCCTATATTTTCTTCTCAGCAGCACCCATAGGACTTCTAATGTGTTAGTGGCATCACACAGAGTTCCTATATTTTCATCTCAGAAGCACCCATAGGACTTCTAGTGTGTTAGTGGCATCACACAGAGCTCCTATATTTTCTTCTCAGAAGCACCCATAGGACTTCTAGTGTGTTAGTGGCAGCAAACAGAGCTCCTATATTTTCTTCTTAGCAGCACCCATAGGACTTCTAATGTGTTAGTGGCATCACACAGAGTTCCTATATTTTCATCTCAGAAGCACCCATAGGACTTCTAGTGTGTTAGTGGCATCACACAGAGCTCCTATATTTTCTTCTCAGAAGCACCCATAGGACTTCTAGTGTGTTAGTGGCAGCAAACAGAGCTCCTATATTTTCTTCTCAGCAGCACCCATAGGACTTCTAGTGTGTTAGTGGCATCACACAGAGTTCCTATATTTTCATCTCAGAAGCACCCATAGGACTTCTAGTGTGTTAGTGGCATCACACACAGCTCCTATATTTTCTTCTCAGCAGCACCCATAGGACTTCTAGTGTGTTAGTGGCATCACACAGAGCTCCTATATTTTCATCTCAGAAGCACCCATAGGACTTCTAGTGTGTTAGTGGCATCACACAGAGCTCCTATATTTTCTTCTCAGCAGCACCCATAGGACTTCTAGTGTGTTAGTGGCAGCAAACAGAGCTCCTATATTTTCTTCTGAGCAGCACCCATAGGACTTCTAGTGTGTTAGTGGCATCACACAGAGCTCCTATATTTTCTTCTCAGCAGCACCCATAGGACTTCTAGTGTGTTAGTGGCAGCAAACAGAGCTCCTATATTTTCATCTCAGAAGCACCCATAGGACTTCTAGTGTGTTAGTGGCATCACACAGAGCTCCTATATTTTCTTCTTAGCAGGACCCATAGGACTTCTAATGTGTTAGTGGCATCACACAGAGTTCCTATATTTTCATCTCAGAAGCACCCATAGGACTTCTAGTGTGTTAGTGGCATCACACAGAGCTCCTATATTTTCATCTCAGAAGCACCCATAGGACTTCTAGTGTGTTAGTGGCATCACACAGAGCTCCTATATTTTCTTCTCAGCAGCACCCATAGGACTTCTAGTGTGTTAGTGGCAGCAAACAGAGCTCCTATATTTTCATCTCAGAAGCACCCATAGGACTTCTAGTGTGTTAGTGGCAGCAAACAGAGCTCCTATATTTTCTTCTTAGCAGCACCCATAGGACTTCTAATGTGTTAGTGGCATCACACAGAGTTCCTATATTTTCATCTCAGAAGCACCCATAGGACTTCTAGTGTGTTAGTGGCATCACACAGAGCTCCTATATTTTCTTCTCAGAAGCACCCATAGGACTTCTAGTGTGTTAGTGGCAGCAAACAGAGCTCCTATATTTTCTTCTCAGCAGCACCCATAGGACTTCTAATGTGTTAGTGGCATCACACAGAGTTCCTATATTTTCATCTCAGAAGCACCCATAGGACTTCTAGTGTGTTAGTGGGAGCAAACAGAGCTCCTATATTTTCATCTCAGAAGCACCCATAGGACTTCTAGTGTGTTAGTGGCAGCAAACAGAGCTCCTATATTTTCTTCTTAGCAGCACCCATAGGACTTCTAATGTGTTAGTGGCATCACACAATGTTCCTATATTTTCATCTCAGAAGCACCCATAGGACTTCTAGTGTGTTAGTGGCATCACACAGAGCTCCTATATTTTCTTCTCAGAAGCACCCATAGGACTTCTAGTGTGTTAGTGGCAGCAAACAGAGCTCCTATATTTTCTTCTCAGCAGCACCCATAGGACTTCTAATGTGTTAGTGGCATCACACAGAGTTCCTATATTTTCATCTCAGAAGCACCCATAGGACTTCTAGTGTGTTAGTGGCATCACACAGAGCTCCTATATTTTCTTCTCAGCAGCACCCATAGGACTTCTAGTGTGTTAGTGGCAGCAAACAGAGCTCCTATATTTTCTTCTCAGCAGCACCCATAGGACTTCTAGTGTGTTAGTGGCATCACACAGAGCTCCTATATTTTCTTCTCAGCAGCACCCATAGGACTTCTAGTGTGTTAGTGGCAGCAAACAGAGCTCCTATATTTTCTTCTCAGCAGCACCCATAGGACTTCTAGTGTGTTAGTGGCATCACACAGAGCTCCTATATTTTCATCTCAGAAGCACCCATAGGACTTCTAGTGTGTTAGTGGCATCACACAGAGCTCCTATATTTTCTTCTCAGCAGCACCCATAGGACTTCTAGTGTGTTAGTGGCAGCAAACAGAGCTCCTATATTTTCATCTCAGAAGCACCCATAGGACTTCTAGTGTGTTAGTGGCATCACACAGAGCTCCTATATTTTCATCTCAGAAGCACCCATAGGACTTCTAGTGTGTTAGTGGCATCACACATAGCTCCTATATTTTCTTCTCAGCAGCACCCATAGGACTTCTAGTGTGTTAGTGGCATCACACAGAGCTCCTATATTTTCATCTCAGAAGCACCCATAGGACTTCTAGTGTGTTAGTGGCATCACACAGAGCTCCTATATTTTCTTCTCAGCAGCACCCATAGGACTTCTAGTGTGTTAGTGGCAGCAAACAGAGCTCCTATATTTTCTTCTCAGAAGCACCCATAGGACTTCTAGTGTGTTAGTGGTATCACACAGAGTTCCTATATTTTCATCTCAGAAGCACCCATAGGACTTCTAGTGTGTTAGTGGCATCACACAGAGCTCCTATATTTTCTTCTCAGCAGCACCCATAGGACTTCTAGTGTGTTAGTGGCATCACACAGAGCTCCTATATTTTCATCTCAGAAGCACCAATAGGACTTCTAGTGTGTTAGTGGCAGCAAACAGAGCTCCTATATTTTCTTGTCAGCAGCACACATAGTACCTATAGTGTGTTAGTGTCAGCACCCATAGGACCTACAGTGTGTTGTGAGCACACATAGGAGTTCTATTTTTTATACTATATACACTACCGACTACAATGGCTGGAAGACCGCCAAGGAGAGGCAGAGCGTGCCGAGGCAAGAACACAGGGCAGGCAGGCTCTGTTTCTAGAGACAACAGTGCTGGCCGTGGACGTGGTCGTGCATCGTCATCAGCACGTGGCCATGGGACACGCTTGTCTTTGTTTTCGGTAGCTGGACATGTGGAGCCGCATCATGCCGAAGGCTTGGTAGAATGGATGACCAAGCCCTCCTCATCCTCCTCATCCTCTCTCACCCAGGCTCAGGGTACTGGCAGAGCAGCTGCCAACGCGTACTCAATGGCATCATCAGCCATCCCTTCCCTAGACCCACCATGTCCTCCTGAGGAGTCCCCCGAACTGTTTGAGCACAGTGTTGGGTACATGCTCCAGGAGGATGCCCAACGATTCGAAGGCTCGGATGATGATACCCAGCTTGAGGAAGTCAGTAGTGTGCGCGCAGAGAGAGGGGATGCTGAAGGACAGCAATCTGGCAGTAGTGTTCCACCAGCTGCAGCTTACTGCCAGGTTTTCTCTAGTGGTGAAGAGGGAGGGGATGATGAGGTCACTGACTCCACGTGGGTGCCTGAAGGGAGAGAGGAGGAGGAGGAGGAGGATGCAGCGTCACATGTCCAACGAGGCAGGATGCCCCCTGGAGGCCAGCTAGAGGCCAGCACAGCAACTGTACCACACCGCAGAGCTCCGCCTGTGCAGGGCGCTGCCTCTGCACGTTATCACAAAAGTTCTTTGGTGTGGGCCTTTTTTGAGACGAGTGCATCAGATCGCACCACTGCTATTTGCAATATTTGTCTCAAGCGTATCTCGCGTGGCCAAAACATCAGCCGCTTGGGCACCACAAGCATGAGCAGACATATGTCGACCTGCCATGCAGCTCGTTGGCAAGCACACATAAAAGACCCACACCAAAGAACAAAGCGGACCTCTCCTTGCTCCTCATCAGCTGGGATCTCCATCCCCACTATATCTTCAGTCCTCTCTGAAAGCTGCTCTGAGAGGACTGAAGGTGTAGAATTAGGTGTGTCACAACCAAGTACTTGCAGTACACCGACGTCCGATTGTAGCAGGCAAATTTCCCTGCCCCAGCTGCTGGACCGTCGAAAGAAGTATACTCCCAGCCATCCACATGCCCAGCGGTTGAATGCTAGCTTGGCTAAATTGCTAGCACTTCAACTGCTGCCTTTTCAGTTGATAGACTCGGCCCCCTTCCGTGAGTTTGTTCAATGTGCGGTTCCTCAGTGGCAGGTTCCCAAACGCCACTTTTTCTCACGGAAGGCGATTCCGTCTCTCTACTGGCATGTGGAAGGCAATGTCCATGCCTCGCTGGACAGGGCGGTCAGCGGTAAGGTGCATATTACCGCTGACTCATGGTCCAGCAGGCATGGACAGGGACGTTATCTTTCTTTCACGGCCCATTGGGTCACTCTATTGGCAGCTGGGAGGGATGCAGGACAAGGTGCAGTAGTGTTGGAGGTTGTTCCGCCACCACGCCTCCAAAATGCTACTACTGGTTGTGACACACCTCTCTCCTCCACCCCCTCCTCTTCTTCTTCCTCCATGTCCTCTTCGAGTGCTCTGTCCTCGGAACCAGCGGTGCTCCGTAGGCGTACAAGGGGCTACGCGAGTACGCAGGCAAAAAGATGCCATGCCGTGCTTGCGCTGGTGTGTTTGGGGGACAGGAGCCACACTGGGCCAGAGGTTCTGGCAGCTCTGCAGGGGCAGGCCGAGAGGTGGTTGACGCCACGCCAGCTTAAGCCAGGAATGGTCGTTTCTGATAATGGCACCAACCTCCTCTCCGCCCTGCGACAGGGGCAGCTCAGCCATGTGCCCTGTATGGCTCACGTCCTCAACCTGGTGGTGCAGCGGTTCTTGGGCAGGTTCCCAGGCTTACAGGATGTCCTGAGGCAGGCCAGGAAAGTCTGTGTGCATTTCCGCCGATCTTATAATGCCAGTGCTCGGCTGACTGAGCTGCAAAAGGAGCTGAACCTGCCCAAGAACCGCCTAATATGTGACATGCCCACCAGGTGGAACTCAACGTTGGCCATGCTGCAGCGACTGCACACGCAGCAGAGGGCCATCAATGAGTACCTTTGCGACTACGGCACCAGGACAGGGTCAGGGGAGCTTGGCTTTTTTTCCCCACGCCAGTGGAGCATGATCAGGGATGCATGCACTGTCCTCTCACCATTTGAGGAGGCCACGAGGATGGTGAGCAGTGACAGTGCATGCATCAGTGACACTGTACCTCTTGTCCACCTGTTGGAGCATACGCTGCGTGGGATAATGGACAGGGCACTTGAGGCAGAACAGAGGCAGGAAGAGGAGGACTTCCTTGTCTCTCAAGGCCCCCTTTATCCAGACAATGTTCCTTCTGTCCCACCCATCACACAGGAAGAGGAGGAGGAGGAGGAGGATTGTGTGAGCATGGAGGTGGAGCCTGGCACTCAGCATCAGCAGCAGCAGTCTTTTAGGGATGATGTACAGTCCCAACAAACCAGTGGACTTGTACGTGGCTGGGAGGAGGTGGCTGGCGATCATGTCATCCTCAGTGACCCAGAAGACTCCGGACCGAATGCCTCAGCTAACCTACGCTGCATGGCCTCCCTGATCCTGCAAAGCCTGCGGAAGGATCCTCGTGTTCTTCGGATCAAGGAGAGTGACCATTACTGGCTGGCCACTCTCCTTGATCCACGGTACAAGGGTAAGGTTGCGGACCTTATCTTGCCGTCGCAGAGGGAGCAGAGGATGAGACATCTCAGGGAGGCCTTGCAGAAAGGTCTGTGCAACGCGTTCCCAGAAACTGGGAGGTTACAAACTCCTGGTCCTGGACGACGAGTTGCTGAGGCTTCGGTCAGTAGCAGAAGGAGCGGTGGGGAAGGTGGACGTCTGACTGATGCGTTCAGACAATTTTTTAGTCCGCAGCCCCAAGGTATGATCGGTTCCAGCAACCATCGCCAGCGTCTGATATACATGGTGCAGGAATACCTAGGGGCAAGGTCAGACTTGGACACCTTTCCCACCGAAAATCCTCTGGCTTACTGGGTCCTGAGGATGGATCACTGGCCAGAGCTTGCACAGTATGCAATTGAGCTACTGGCCTGTCCTGCATCCAGCGTTCTTTCCGAACGCACATTCAGTGCTGCTGGAGGATTTGTCACCGATCATAGGGTGCGCCTGTCCACCGACTCGGTTGATCGACTGACCTTCATAAAAATGAATCAGTCTTGGATCACCACCAGCTACCAGACACCTGAAGCGGATATAACGGAATAATTTATAATGTCACATCCCTTCAAGACTGCCTATGCTGATGCTGAGTGACTGTCCTGTTATGTTCACTGACTATCCTCTTCCTCCTCCTCAATGATCCATGCCACCACACCAGTGCCTAAGGCACAATTTTTCAGCCCCTGTATAACAGGGGCGTGTAATTACAATTTTTTAAAAAGATGCTTCGCAACAGGTGTGACTGCTGTGCTCCAAGTACAGTATCTGTGAGGGGTTGCAGTGTTGTGGCACCAGCACCAATGCCTAAGGCACAATTTTTCAGCCCCTGTTTAACAGGGGCGTGTAATTACAAATCTTGATCTAATAGTTCACAGCAGGGCCCATTCCTGCGCCCACCAAGAGTAACTATGAGGGCCTACAGTCTTGTGGCAACACCGTCCACCACCACCACCACCACCAAAGGCCCAATTTTTCTGCCCTGTTCAACAGGTGCATGCAATTACAAATCTTGATCTAATAACTCACAGCAGGGCCCATTCCTGCACCCACCAAGAGTAACTGTGAGGGCTTACAGTCTTGTGGCAACACCGTCCACCACCACCACCACCACCACCAAAGGCCCAATTTTTCTGCCCGGTTCAACAGGTGCATGCAAGTACAAATCTTGATCTATTAACTCACAGCAGGGCCCATTCCTGTGCCCACCAGTCTTGTGGCTACACCAACATCTAATAGGGCAAATTTCTGCAGAGTATATACGGCAGGCCCCTACTTTCAAACATCCAACTTACAAACGACTCCTACTTGCAAACGGCAAGAGAAAACAGGAAGTGAGAGGAAATCTACCCCTAGGAAGGAAAATTCTATCCTGTTAGATTTAATTTGGGAAAAAGGTATCTCCTCTCTACTGATGCTTTATCACCAATCCTTGTTTCAATTAAAACCCCACTTTTCCAAAAACATTTGTCATTGGGACGGAAAGTGAGGTGACATGTTCTGAACAGATGTGCAAAGACAGCAAATGTTACAGGGGTGATAACCCCTCCCTATGTTCTCCAAAAAGCTTAAAAATTGATTTTTTTGGGATGTAGCTACACTTCATAATGTACCTGTTCAGATTCTACTTAAGAACAAACCTACAGTCCATGTCTTGTTTGCACCACCTATATACTGCTGTTCAGAGTATATAGGGTTGTAGGTATAGGGTTTTATTTTGGGTGCGGGGTCCCCCTTAGTATCCATACAAGACCCAAAGGGGCTGGGGTGGGGGGGGGGGGGGTGATGGGGTAGCCATGCCATTTTTCTCAAGGATTTTCAGCCATATGGCGGCCAGGACAAGACATGACATTAAAGCCGCAAGTGGTTTTAAATGGCTTCTTTTTTTCCTTTACAAATGTCATTTTGTGCAAGGACAGTTCTAAACACGGGAAACACATGCCACTTCACAGGCATACTTTAGACACCCCCCAGGTACCATATTTAAAGGAAAATTTCACTTTTTTTTTTTTCACTTTATGCATCATTAAAATGACTGCTCCCGAAAAAACTTTAGTTTTTAAAATTTCTTTTTGCATTGATATATGTCCCCTGGGGCAGGACCCGGGTCCCCAAACCTGTTTTATGACATTAACATGCATATTGGCCGTTGTAATTAGCAATTTTGATTTCGAACGTTCGCGTCCATTATAATGAATAGGGTTCGAAAATTCGCGCGAACTTTCGGTCCGTTCGAAGGTTCTGGTGCGAACCGAACCCGGGGGTGTTCGGCTCATCCCTACTTACCGATGCTGCATCTGTCCCCTGGCGCCTCTAACACTGAGAACTGAGCAATCGAACACCCCTTATCGCTCGGTTCTCAGAGCTCCATGAGCAGAGATCTGGTGACTGTCAGTCAGCAGCTCTCTGCTTTGCCCCCCCTCCCCCCACTGTGTTCACTGGAGAGCTGGGCTGTAAAGGGGGTGGCAGGGGCAGGCTCAGGCTCTAAGCGGCTTGCCATTTTAACTGTGGGAAGCTGAAGCTGCTGCCTGTTCACTTCCTGGATTTACACAGACACACAGAGGCACACCTCCAGCTCTGCAGCTCTAATTGCACCACTTATGACTCACCCCCTCCCTTTCTGGCAAATTCTCACAAGAGTGAGAGAGAGAGCTGTACATCATGTCATAAGCCTAGGCTTTTTACCAGACAAGAAGCAGGAAGTGGGCTCTTTAAGGTATTTTTTTCCTTCAATTGATTTTTAAGCTTAGAATGAACAATCCAGTATATTAACATACATTGCTAGTATCAAACATCATATTATTTTAAGTGACATATAACTGGGAACAGAAGAGGCAGGTACAGTATTCAAAGGTATCATTAAGATCCTATCCTGAGAGTACAGATAGTGCACTGATGCAACATGGGTATGGTACAAAAAAGAAAAGAGAAGAGAGACACTCGGCAACATCCTCAGAAATTGTAATCAATTGTTTATGTATCTTTCATACCAATTGGACCATGAAATCTATGACTGTTGTTCATGGAGATATTGGGCTTTATTAATAGTAACCAGAAGCGCATACGTGTGGTGGGTTTGTGTAGCTGTAATAACATCTATCAGTGTTGGAGGAGTGTTAGATTTCCAGCATCTAGTCAGTGATAGTCTGGCTGCAAGTAGGATGTGAGTAATGACCTTACAATTAATAGGGGGAGTGTGTTTAGATTAAGTAAGTAATGTTTAGATTAAGTAAGGCTAAGTCAGGAGCTAGTGGAATGTGAATCCCTGAGATGTAGTCAACAATGAGAAAACGTCCATCCAAAACTTGTGTATGTAGGGGCAGTCTTATAATATATGTTTCAGCGTTCCCACAAGGTCACACCCCCTCCAGCATTTCGGAGAGGTGTTGCCTTTGTATTTTGCAAGCACAGAAGGTGTAAGGTACCACCTTTGCAATATTTTTTGAGTAATTTCCCAAAGGTTTGCACTTAATGTGGCTTTGTAAACGTACTTAAACACTCGCGACCGTTGGGTTAGTGAGTAGTTAGAGCTTAAATCCTGTTCCCATTGGTCTACTCTTTTCTCCTAATGTGGAGTATAAAATCGATATTGGCTACACTTGAGGTTGGTGTTAGGTACACCCATACCCATGTGGGAATGGAAGCACTGACTTGGGGGTTATGATAAAGACAGTGGGCTATCTGAAGGTATTGGTTTGTATAAGGTATTTACTGGAGAAAAAAAATGTTTTACCATCCAAAGTTAAAACAACAAGGGCAGAGGATTTAATAGATGGAAAGATGAAAAAATTACTGAAGTTCTGCTTTAAGGTCTGCCGTATAGCAGTTTTGCTGCTACAGGATGGCACTTCTGCACCGGATCACATATATATACAGTTCATCTGGAAATGAATCACAGCACTTCACTTTTTCCACATTTTGTTATGTTACAGCCTTATTCCAAAATGGATTAAATTCATTATTTTCCTTAAAATTCTACAAACAATATCTCAAAATGATAATGTGAAAGAAGTTTGTTTGAAATCTTTGCAAATTTAAAAAAAATAAAAAAACGAAAAAAAAATCACATGTACATAAGTATTCACAGTCTTTGCCATGACAGTCAAAATTTAGCTCAGGTGCATCCTGTTTCGACTGATCATCCTTGCGATCTTTCTACAACTTGATTGGAGTCCACCGGGGGTAAATTCAGTTGATTGGACATGATTTGGAAAGGCACACACCTGTCTATACAAGGTCCCACAGTTAACAGTGCATGTCAGAGCACAAACCAAGCCATGAAGTCAAAGGAATTTTGACAGGAGTATATTGAAGCACAGATCTGGGGAAGGGTACCGAAAAATTTCTGCAGCATTGAAGGTTCCAATGAGCATAGTGGCCTCCATCATCCGTAAATGGAAGAAGTTTGGAACCACCAGGACTCTTCCTAGAGCGGGCCACCCAGCTAAGCGATTCGGGGAAAAGGGCCTTAGCCAGGGAGGTGACCAAGAACCTGATGGTCACCTTGGATACTTTTGTGCCAAGAGGACTCAATGTTGAGTTCGACCTCAATTGTTTTCTCAGTGATTTTTAGTACATTCTGGTATATATGTATCTATACAGTAGGGCATATGTCGCTCCTTTTAAAATTTTCCATCATACACACCAGGATAAGAATTTCCCTTCACACTGTCTTCTATTTATATGTTTATATATATTTTAGGATGTATGTTTATATATATATAGTTTTATTTTTACCTACCCTATAGACCTCTATCTCTACCAATATATTTATCTTTTTTATAGTATCTGGTAGGAATAAACACATCCTGCATAGCCTATAACGCAAACGTCTGCCTGATGTCCACCAGACCTAAACAAAAAATAAACAAAATAATTAATTTTTTTGGTATACCCTAGGGGATTGGTATTCAGTACCTACCCCACATCTACTCGGGAGATCCATGTATTTAAATTATCCATAAATATATATATATTTTTTAATACACTGACTTGTGTATTTTAAATAGATTATTATTTTATTTATTTCTATTTTATATATTTAATACTGGTTTACCAATTGTTTTATATATTTACAATTATTTTTAATTATATTTCCATTTGTGATTATACACAATTGGAATGAGATGCCCCCTCAACTCTGAAACAGCTTTTCATTATATATGCGGTCACGTCCTTGCTGTGTTATGTATGGGATACCTGATATCGTAATATACCATTGCAAGGACTTCATAAACATGGCCGCAAACCTATCTTCAAATAAATCACAAGGAAAATGGTGGCGCAAGTATTGGAGTCGTTACTTCCTTATTATTGTTTTTAACCACCAAAAAGATGGCCGCCACCATAACTAAGACAGGATCTTTAAGAAAATGGCCGCCAATGGAGATTAACATTGGGCTCCGAGAAAATGGCCGGCACACCAATTTCAATACAAACAGTATTTAAAGACCATTGCATTGCCTTCCCATCATCCCCTGATGAAGTCACGTGACCGTGACGCCACGCGTAGGGACGGAGAGGCAGTCAGACAGACGGAGGCACACGAGCTCGCCGCTCGTCTAGGATAAGTTTTTTTCTTAAAATTGTTTTATGTGAGTTCATGTAAGCAACATATGTATTACCTATGCAACAATAAAATACACACCTTTTTAAACGTACTTCACGATCGAGACCCCATTTTCTCTTTCTAACCCTGCCATCATTGGGAGATGTAAGCAACCCCTAAAGATCCAGTATAGGTTATTCCATATGTGAGGAACAGCAGCATTCTGTTACAAAGGTTTACCTATTGGACGCCAGGATCGCGATAAAGGATTTACTGACCCCCATTATACAAAAGCGGTTACCTCATTACCGCAAGGTAAGAGGCCACCCATTACCTTAGTGTGTGACACCGGAAGTGAAGATCCACACACCCCATCACCACAGCACCACTTACATATATGAAGTTGCAGGATTGTCACCTATAAGAAATTGATCAGCACGGGCACCACTTACCATTGTTCTTCTCCTATGAACTTTTGGAGTTCAATTTGTGTTCCTTTGCTTATTGGAGAATTTTTACCTTTCTTTATTTTACTGCTTCACTTTAGCACTGTACTGCACTTTGCCTATTAGCAGTCACATTTGTGCACTTATTATTATACTGCAATTTGCAGGCGTCTTTTTCATTTACACATTGTCACAGCATATTTGCACAGCAACGTTCACCTTGGTATTTATTCACAGGTTGATTTATATATATTTATTTACTTTTACAGTTTATATATATTTATATTTTTACTACTGATTTTATGGTTCTAGTATTTATACATCACTATAATTGATCAGTTGTATTTATTATTCATATTCCACAACCTGTTTATTTATTGATATTTATTAGCCATTGTGCACTATTATTTTATCATTATAATTATATGTAATATTAGAAACAGCGCAGCACCACCCCCCTCCATCTAGATCTTTTACTTCATCAGGTTAGGATTAACCTGCTAGGTGCTTGCGATAGTTTCATTCACCCCTACACTCCTCCAGATTGGTAGCGCAGGAATACCCACTCCATAGATTTCACTCTGACAGAGCTCCAGCGTTACTCTGTAGTAAGAAGCGAACCTTTGAGAAGAACAACCATCTCTGCAGCACTCCACCAGGCCTGTATGGTAGAGTGGCCAGACGTTGAAGCCACTCCTCAGTAAAATGCACAGCCCACCTGGAGTTTGCCAAATGGAACCTGAAGGACTCATAGACCATGAGAAACAAAATTCTCTGGTCTGATGAAATAAAGATCAAACTCTTTGGCCTGAATGGCAAGCGTCATGTCTGGAGGCAGGGCCGTCTTTATTATTGATTGGGCCCTGGGCAAATATTTTCTTGGGGCCCCCCCTCATGCAATTTCACTCTCCACCCTTACACCCGGAAAACTGGTCCAGGCTCACTGATTGGTTGCTAGAGGTTACTGCAAATCCTTACCGCTCACTGATTAGGTTGCTAGAGGTTACTGAACATCATTACTGCTCACTGATTGGTTTCTATAGATTAAAGCACATCATTAACGCTCACTGGTTGCTACAGGTAACTGCACATCATTACTGCTAACTAATTGGTTGCTATAGGTTACTGTGCATTATCATTATTGCTCACTGATTGGTTGCTAGAGGTTACTGCACATTATTACTGCTCACTGATTGGTGGCTGAAAGTTACAGTTTTTTTGTAGGGGTCAGTAGGGCACAGTTCAGGGGCTGGAAGAGCCCACACCAGGGGGGTCAGGAGGGAAGAGTGGGGGGGTGGGAGGGCACAGTGCAGGGGTCAGGAGGACATGGTACAGGGGCTAGGAGGGCACATGCCAGGGGGATCAGGAGGGAAGAATGGGAGGGCACAATGCAGTGGTCAGGAGAGCATGGTACAGGGGCTTGGAGGGCACATGCCAGGGGGGGTCAAGAGGGAAGAGTGGGAGGGCACAGTACATGGGCTGGGAGGGCACATGCCAGGGGGGTCAGGAGGGAAGAGTGGGAGGGCACAGTGCAGGGGTCAGGAGGGCACAGTACAGGAGCTGGGAGGGCACATGCCAGGGTGGTCAGGAGGGAAGAGTGGGAGGGCACAGTGCAGGTGTCAGGAGGGCACAGTACAGGGGCTGGAAGGGCACACGCCAGGGGGGTCATAAAGGTAGAGTGGGAGGGCACAGTGCAGGGGTCAGGGGGGCACAGTACAGGGGCTGGAGGGAAGATTGGGGGGGATGGAGGGCACAGTGCAGAGATCAGGAGGGTACAGTACATGGGTTGGGAGGGCACACGCTAGGGGGATCAGGAGGGCATACACCAGGGGCAGTTAAAACCTGAGACAGTGGCAATCATTAATGAGCCCAATTTTTTCCAGTGCTACATGAAAAAAAAGCCATCTCCCCATTTCTCAGCTAACAGGCAGCACTTCTATGCTAAGCTGCAGTAGATCAGACTTAGCATATAAGTGCCTGCAAGCGAATCCAAGATGTGCTGCTAGATGAGTTTACCTCCGTCTGGACACACTAGCTCGAGTCGGCTCCCACTGCTCAGTTCGCTATCACACCACCAACATCCCGGCGGGTGCGATCTCATAGGACGGGTTCCAGTCTATCCCGCCCACTTAAACATCTATAGCCAGAAGGCTCCGCCTCAGGGATGTTCCTTTGGTTCCCGAGTGCCTGCAAAATAGCTGGGGGAGCGAGGTAGGGGGAGGTACAGGGGGCGGAGATTGCAGTCCGTGCGGAGAGTGGGCAGCAATCCCTAACACTGTGTTGATTCGCGATGTGCTGTGCTGACCGCGGCTCTGATAAAATTCCTGACAGTTTGCGAGTATGGAAGCGCAGGCTCTAGGGGCAGTTCTATGGGCCCCACAACAATGACTGGGCCCAGGGCAGCTGCCCCTTTTGCCCTTCGCTAAAGACGGCCCTGTCTGGAGGAAACCAGGCTCTTCACCTGGCCAATTCCATCCCTACAGTGAAGCATGGTGGTGGCAGCATCATGGTGTGGGGATGTTTTTTAGCTGCAGGAACTGGGAGACTAGTCAGGATCGAGGGAAAGATGAATGCAGCAATGTACAGAGACACCTTGATGAAAACTTGCTCCAGAGCGCCCTGGCCTCAGACTGGGGCAAAGGTTCATCTTCCAACAGGACAACAGCCAAGATAACAAAGGAGTGGCTACAGGACAACTCTGTGAATGTCCTTGAGTGGCCCAGCCAAAGCCCAGACTTGAACCCGACTGAACATATCTGTAGAGATCTAAAAATGGCTGTGCACCGACCCTCCCCATCCAACCTGATGGGGCTTTAGAGGTCCTGCAAAAATGGGGAAAAACTGCCCAAAAATAGGTGTGCCAAGCTTGTAGCATCATACTCAAAAAGACTTGAGGCTGTAATTGGTGTCAAATGTGCTTCAACAAAGTATTGAGCAAAGGCTGTGAATACTTATGTACATGTCATTTTTTTGATTTTAATAAATTTGCAAAGATTTCAAACAAACTTATTTCATATTGTCATTATGGGGTATTGTTTGTAGAATTTTGAGGAAAATAATGAATTGAATCCATTTGGGAATAAGGCTGTAACATATCAAAATGTGGAAAAAAGTGAAGTGCTGTGAATGCTTTCCGGATGCACTGTACGTGATCCGACTGTACCGGGTAGGGGGAGCGCATGATTACACACAACAAGAGCCAATCGGCGGGTACCGCAGACTCAATGTCCGCCGGTACCCGCCGATCATCATGCAGAGAGGCAAAACGGCGGTCTGCCTATAAAAACAAGGCAATTCGCCATTCTGACAGGAGGGAAGGGATGGAATTTGTGTCCCTGCAAAGCAGGGAATAAATTCTATATATTCGCTTAGTAAAAGCACCTCCCACAGTGTAGTAAAACACTGGTTAGGCGCACAGTTAACCCTTTGCTCGCCCCTGATGTTAACCCCTTCCCTGCCAGTGTCAGTACAGTGACAGTGCATATTTTTTAGCACTGACCACTCTATTCATGTCACTGGTCCCCAAAAAGCATTAGTGTGTTCACTGCAATTTTGCAGTCCTGCTTTAAGTTGCCAATCCCTGCCATTACTAGTAAAAAAATGAAATTAAAATAAGTAAAAATATCCCATAGTTTGTAGACGCTATACCTTTTGCACAAACCAATCAATATACGCTTATTAGGATTTACTTTGGTTTCATCTTACCATATGACATTCTCCCAATCCTCTTCTTGGATCATCCAAATGCTCTCTAGCAAACCTCAGACGGGCCCGTACATGTACTGGCTTAAGCAGGGGGACACGTCTGGCACTGCAGGATCTGAGTCCCTGGCGGCGTAGTGTGTTACTAATGGTAGCCTTTGTTACGTTGGTCCCAGCTCTCTGCAGGTCATTCACTAGGTCCCCCCGTGTGGTTCTGGGATTTTTGCTCACCGTTCTTGTGATCATTTTGACCCCACGGGGTGAGATCTTGTGTGGAGCCCCAGATCGAGGGAGATTATCAGTGGTCTTGTATGTCTTCCATTTTCGAATTATTGCTCCCACAGTTGATTTCTTCACACCAAGCTGCTTGCCTATTGCAGATTCAGTCTTCCCAGCCTGGTGCAGGTCTATAATTTTGTTTCTGGTGTCCTTCGACAGCTCTTTGGTCTTCACCATAGTGGAGTTTGGAGTGTGACTGTTTGAGGTTGTGGACTGGTGTCTTTTATACTAATAACAAGTTCAAACAGGTGCCATTAACCACTTAACGACCGCTCACTGTATATATACGTCGGCAGAATGGCACCGACAGGCACAATCACGTAGAGCATAGGTGATTGCCTTTGTATAGTTGGGGGGTCCAATCGGACCCCCCTTCTGTACAGTGAGTGGTGGCTAAGTGTCCGGGAGCGTTCCGGGATAAGGGGGCAGCCATTCGTTTCTGGCCACCCCCTCGCGATCGCTCCCGGCGAATGGAAATGCCCCCTCTGTCTGTGTCAGACAGAGGGAGCAGGAGGAAGTGATGTCATCTCTGGTGCGGCGCTCACATATACCGAGCGCCGTACAATAGAAGACATCAGGTCAGTGCACACAACACTACACTGACACCAGGACACATAGGGACATAAATCGCCCCCCCAGCCCCCCCAGACACCCCAGATCACCCCCCAGATCACCCCCCCAGCCCCCAGTCACAGTGTCACTGATTGCAGTGACCATTTATTTAGTGATCACTGCAATCAGTGACATTTGTGACTGTAAAAGTGTCACCAAAGTTTAGTCTTAGGTCCAGTGTAGCCCCCTAACCCCCCCTAATAAAGGTTTAACCCCCTGATCACCCCCCAGATAACCCTTTCACCGCCTATCACCACTGTCGCTTAGCGATCATTTTTCTGATCGCTGTCTTAGCGTCAGTGATGCCGATCGGCAGCCAGTAATTTTTTTTAGGTTCGCCGCAGGTTTTTATAGCGTCAGGTACCCCAATATATTATCTAATAAAGGTTTAACCCCCTTGATTGCCCCCCAGGTAACCCTTTCACCCCCTATCACCACTGTCACTAAGCGATCGTT
Source organism: Rana muscosa (assembly GCA_029206835.1). NCBI lineage: Eukaryota > Metazoa > Chordata > Amphibia > Anura > Ranidae > Rana > Rana muscosa. The sequence goes on along the minus strand of CM055117.1, from coordinate 343,531,281 downwards.
TTTCTAAACGCTGTCTTAGTGTCTGTGATGCAGATCGGTAGCCGGTAATTTTTTTTAGGTTCGCCGCAGGTTTTTATAGCGTCAGGTACCCCAATATATTATCTAATAAAGGTTTAACCCCCTTGATCGCCCCCCAGGTAACCCTTTCACCCCCTATCACCACTGTCGCTAAGCAATTGTTTTTCTAAACGCTGTCTTAGTGTCGGTGATGCAGATCGGTAGCCAGTAATTTTTTTTAGGTTCGCCGCATGTTTTTATAGCGTCAGGTACCCCAATATATTATCTAATAAAGGTTTAACCCCCTTGATCGCCCCCCAGGTAACCCTTTCACCCCCTATCACCACTGTCACTAAGCGATCGTTTTTCTAAACGCTGTCTTAGTGTCTGTGATGCAGATCGGTAGCCGGTAATTTTTTTTAGGTTCGCCGCAGGTTTTTATAGCGTCAGGTACCCCAATATATTATCTAATAAAGGTTTAACCCCCTTGATCGCCCCCCAGGTAACCCTTTCACCCCCTATCACCACTGTCGCTAAGCAATTGTTTTTCTAAACGCTGTCTTAGTGTCGGTGATGCAGATCGTAGCCAGTAATTTTTTTTAGGTTCGCCGCATGTTTTTATAGCGTCAGGTACCCCAATATATTATCTAATAAGGGTTTAACCCCCTTGATCGCCCCCCAGGTAACCCTTTCACCCCCTATCACCACTGTCACTAAGCGATCGTTTTTCTAAACGCTGTCTTAGTGTCTGTGATGCAGATCGGTAGCCGGTAATTTTTTTTAGGTTCGCCGCAGGTTTTTATAGCGTCAGGTACCCCAATATATTATCTAATAAAGGTTTAACCCCCTTGATCGCCCCCCAGGTAACCCTTTCACCCCCTATCACCACTGTCGCTAAGCAATTGTTTTTCTAAACGCTGTCTTAGTGTCGGTGATGCAGATCGTAGCCAGTAATTTTTTTTAGGTTCGCCGCATGTTTTTATAGCGTCAGGTACCCCAATATATTATCTAATAAAGGTTTAACCCCCTTGATCGCCCCCCAGGTAACCCTTTCACCCCCATCACCACTGTCGCTAAGCGATCGTTTTTCTAAACGCTGTCTTAGTGTCGGTGATGCAGATCGGTAGCTGGTAATTTTTTTTAGGTTCGCCGCAGGTTTTTATAGCGTCAGGTACCCCCATATATTATCTAATAAAAGTTTTAACCCCCTGATTGCCCCTAGTTAACCCTTTCACCAGTGATCATCATATAAGTGTTACGGGTGACGCTGGTTAGTTAGTTTGCTTTTTATAGTGTCAGGGCACCCGCCGTGTATATAACCCAATAAAGGTTTAACCCCCTGATCGCCCGGCGGGTGATATCAATTAGGTTTTAGCGTCAGAGAGGGTCTGAGTCACACCCCAGGCAGCGTCAGGTTAGTGCCAGTAACGCTAACACCCACGCGTGAAGCATACACCCCCCTTAGTGGTATAGTATCTGAACAGATCAATATCTGATCTGATCAGATCTATACTAGCGTCCCCAGCAGTTTAGGGTTCCCAAAAACGCAGTGTTAGCGGGATCAGCCCAGATACCTGCTGGCACCTGCGTTTTGCCCCTCCGTCCAGCCCAGGCCCCCAAGTGCAGTATCGATCGATCACTGTCACTTACAAAACAAAAACACACATAACTGCAGCGTTCGCAGAGACAGGCCTGATCCCTGCGACTCCAGTGCTGTAGGAGGTGATTTCACCACCACAGTTAAAAAAAAAAAGCAAATATGCCGAAGCATTGGGGCAGCAGGGGTGGAGGAGCGATTTTGCTCCTAATGCCGCGTACATACGGTCGAAATTCCGACGGAGGCTTGCCCGTGGAAAAGTCCGACCATGTGTGTGCGGCATAACTTTTTTGCGGGAGGATGCCCCCATGCTTCGGCATATATAAATGGTGCGTGTATGCCCATCATTGGAAGTGGGTGGATGAAGGGCGGTATTCTAATGGTGGACATACCCACCGATCAGTCTCTTTTTTCGTTCAGCCAACTGGCTGCATGAAATAAAAAGATTACAATACATGTCCAACAAGGACCAGCAACGTACTGGTATGTTGCTGGACTTTGAATGTTTATACCAGAATGATGCCTGCGGGTTTAGGTATCATCTTGGTATCATTCTTTTCAGCCAGCGGCCGGCTTTCATGTAAAAGCAATCCTAGTGGCTAATTAGCCTCTGGACTGCTTTTACAAGCAGTGGGAGGGAATGTCCCCCCCCCCCGGATATAAAAAGCGCCATTGGGAAATTGGGAAAGCATTTTATCACACCGATCTTGGTGTGGTCAGATGCTTTGAGGGCAGAGGAAAGTTCTAGGGTCCAATAGACCCCAGTTTTTTCAAAAAAGAGTACCTGTCATTACCTATTGCTATCATAGGGGATATTTACATTCCCTGAGATAACAATAAAAATGATTAAAAAAAAAAATACTTGGAAGGAACAATTTAAAAATAAAATAAAAAAGCAAAATTAATAATAAAAAAAAAAAGAAAAAAAAAAAAAGCACCCCTGTCCTGCCTTGCTCTTGCCCAATGGCGAACGCAAGCGTCGGTCTGTCGTCATATGTAAACAGCAATTGCACCATGCATGTGAGGTATCACCGCGAAGGTCAGATCGAGGGCAATCATTTTAGCAGTAGACCTCCTCTGTAAATCTACTGGGGTAACCTGTAAAGGCTTTTAAAGGCTTTTAAAAATGTATGTAGTTTGTCGCCAATGCGCGTTTGTGCGAAATTTCAAAGCATGTCGTGTTTGGTATCTATGTACTCGGCCTAAGATCATCTTTTTTATTTCATCAAACATTTGGGCAATATAGTGTGTTTTAGTGCATTAAAATTAAAAAAAGTGTATTTTTTAACCCAAAAAATGCGTTTGAAAAATCGCTGCGCAAATACTGTATAGAAAAAAAAAATGCAACACCCACCATTTTAATCTGTAGGGCCTTTGCTTTAAAAATATATATAATGTTTGGGGGTTCAACATAATTTTCTTGCAAAAAAAAAAATGTTTTCATGTAAACAAAAAGTGTCAAAAAGGGCTTTGTCTTCAAGTGGTTAGAAGAGTGGATGTAAGCTTCCTAATGTTGTGTATAAAATGCCAGAACAGTTCAAAACCCCCCCAAATGACCCCATTTTGGAAAGTAGACACCCCAAGCTATATACTGAGAGGCATGTCGAGTCCATGGAATATTTTATATGTTGACACAAGTTGCGGAAAAACGTAAATTTTTTTTTTTTTTTGCACAAAGTTGTCACTAAATGATATATTGCTCAAACATGCCATGGGCATATGTGGAATTACACCCCAAAATACATTCTGTTGCTTCTCCTGAGTACGGGGATACCACATGTGTGAGACTTTTTGGGAGCCTAGCCACGTACGGGACCCCAAAAACCAAGCACCGCCTTCAGGCTTTCTAAGGGTGTAAATTTTTGATTTCACTTCTCACTGCCTATCACAGTTTCGGAGGCCATGGAATGCCCAGATAGCACAAAACCCCCCCAAATGACCCCATTTTGGAAAGTAGACACCCCAAGCTATTTGCTGAGAGGTATTGTGAGTATTTTGCAGATCTCGCTTTTTGTCACAAAGTTTTGAAAATTGAAAAAAAATAAAAATATATATATATATTTTCTTTCTTCATTTTCAAAAACAAATGAGAGCTGTAAAATACTCGCCATTCCTCTCAGCAAATAGCTTGGGGTGTCTATATTCCAAAATGGGGTCATTTGGGGGGGTTTTGTGCGATTTTGGCATTTTATGGCCTTCGAAACTGTGATAGGTAGTGAGGAGTGAAATCAAAAATTTGTGCCTAGAAATCCTGAAGGCGGTGCTTGGTTTTCGGGGTCCCGTACGCGGCTAGGCTCCTAAAAAGTCCCACACATGTGGTATCCCCGTACTCAGGAGAAGCAGAAAAATGTATTTTGGGGTGTAATTCCACATATAACCATGGCATGTGTGAGCAATATATCATTTAGTGACAACTTTTTGTAATTTTTTTATTTTTTTTTTGTCATTATTTAATCACTTGGGACAAAAAAAATATATTCAATGGGCTCAACAGGCCTCTCAGCAATTTCCTTGGGGTGTCTACTTTCTAAAATGGGGTCATTTGGGGGGGGGGGGGGGTTTGTGCTATTTTGGCATTTTATGGCCTTCGAGACTGTGATAGGTAGTGAGGAGTGAAATCAAAAATTTGCGCCCTTAGAAATCCTGAAGGCGGTGCTTGGTTTCCGGGGTCCCGTACGCGGCTAGGCTCCCAAAAAGTCCCACACATGTGGTATCCCCGTACTCAGGAGAAGCAGCAAAATGTATTTTGGGGTGAAATTCCACATATAACCATGGCATGTGTGAGCAATATATCATTTAGTGACAACTTTTTGTAATTTTTTTTTTTTTTTTTAGTCATTATTCAATCACTTGGGACAAAAAAATAAAAAATTCAATGGGCTCAACATGCCTCTCAGCAATTTCCTTGGGGTGTCTACTTTCCAAAATGGGGTCATTTGGGGGGGTTTGTACTGCCCTGTCATTTTAGCACCTCAAGAAATGAGATAGGCAGTCATAAATTTAAAGCTGTGTAAATTTCAGAAAATGTACCCTAGTTTTTAAACTCTATAACTTTTGCGCAAACCAATAAATATACGCTTATTGACATTTTTTTTACTAAAAACATGTGGCTGAATACATTTTGGCCTAAATGTATGACTACAATTGAGTTTATTCGATTTTTCTTATAACAAAAAGTAGAAAATATCATTTTTTTTCAAAATTTTCGCTCTTTTTCCATTTATATCGCAAAAAATAAAAATCGCAGAGGCAATCAAATACCATTAAAAGAAAGCTCTATTTGTGGGAAGAAAAGGACGCAAATTTCGTTTGGGTACAACATTGCATGTCTGCACAATTTACAGTTAAAGCAGCGCAGTGCAAAATTCTGAATTCACCTCTGGTCCTTTAGCTACCAAATGGTCCGGGGCTTAAGTGGTTAATACAGGTAATGAGTGGAGGACAGAGGAGCCTCTTAAAGAAGAAGATACAGGTCTTTCTTGTTTGTAGGTGACCAAATACTTATTTTCCACCATAATTTGCAAAAAAAATTCTTTCCAAATCAGACAATGTGATTGTCTGGATTTGTTTCCACATTTTGTCTCTCATATTTGAGGTATACCTATGATGACAATTACAGGCCTCTCTCATCTTTTTAAGTAGGACAACTTGCACAATTGGTGGCTGACTAAATACTTTTTTGCCCCACTGTAAGTATAGCGATTTTGCTTTGCAGTGCTAGATCGATTAGGCTTACAATGTGGCAGAGAGTAGGTTTAGCGTATTGACTATACTTCCACTTTAAACCAGCCCCAAACCATAACCTGCTTCACAGTTGGCACGAGGTTCTAATCCCAAAGAGCTGTATTTGGTTTGCAGTCATCAGTCCACATATCAAAGTTCCAGAAGGCCTGATCATTGTCTAGTTGTTTAATGACAAACTAGTCTTGCTCTGATGTTCTTTTTGGACAGCAAAGGCTTTTTCCTGGAACACTGCCTGTGCAGATCAAATAGGTGAAATCTTTTTAGATTATAGATGCTTGCAGTTTGACACCAGTTTTCTCAGGAGTTGCCTGCAGATCCTGCAGTAATTTTTTTTTGAGTTTCCTAGATGTTTAGCATCAAATGGTCAGCTCTTGGGCTGACTTGTCAGTCCTGGTCAAATTAGCAGTCATTTGAAATGTATACCACATGTAAAATATTTTCCATACAATGGAGAAAATAATAAAAAAATTTAATTCTTTGCCAGGCTTCTAGACATCCACAACCTTCCTTCTGAGGACCTTAAAGTGCTCTTTTGATCTTGACATGATGACACCACAAATGCTAGTAGCAAAGAGAACACCAGACCCTAGATTCTTAAGGGTTAAAGGAGAAGTATGGCCAAAGCTTTTTCCAAAGCCAAAGCTCCAGTTCATTCTTCACTCATGTGATCCATTTTTAGCCGACAGCAGGATAAAGCCATCTGTCAGCTGACGTCACTCAGCTGGTCCAGGCTTGGAAAAGATCCCAACCATAAGGTCAGTATCCACCCAGAAGCCTGAACCCGGCACATGGCTCAGCCTCTCAGCGATCCCCTGAGAGCCTGAGCCAGCCCCTCTCGCCCCCTCCACAGCCCAGCGCTCCAGTGAGCGCTGGAGGGGAGAGCAGACAGCCGCTGACTGACAGTCACAGCTCTCTGCTCAGAGCTGAAGGGATAAACTGAGCGATCAGCGGTGTTTGATCGCTCAGTTCTCACTGCAGAGACGGCGGGGGACTAGCTGAGCATAAGGCTAATTACACACTGAGGCGCTAAAAATAGCACCTGCAAAGTGCCCTGAAAGAGCCGAGGGCTTTCACACTGGAGTGGTGCGCTGGCAGGACGGTAAAAATAGTCATGCTAGCTGCATCTTTGAGGCGCTGTAAGAGCGGTGTATACACCGCTCCTACAGCGCCCCTGCCCATTGAAATTAATGGGCAGAACCGCCGGCAAACCGACGCTTTGCAGGCGGATTTTAAGAAAAATGCAGGCGGGTTTTAAGAAAAAAGCCAAGAAAAATTAAGTTCTATGCTTCTGAGCATGCGTCGACTTGATTCTGAGCATGCGTGGGTTTTTTATCCGATGGAGTTCCCCACAGACAATAGTAATTTGCTATTGTTTTTTTTTTTCATCGGATAAATTTAAAACATATTCTATTTTTTAACACTGATGGAAAAAAGACCGATAGGGCCCATACACGATCGGTTTGTCTGATGAAAAAAGTCCATCGGACTGTTTTCATCGGTAAAACCGATCGTGTGTACAGGGCTTAATGCTACTTTTGCGGAAAAACCCCGCAATTTTTGTCTTTTTTTTTGCGCCGCCATTCAGCCGCTAGCGTGGCGCTTTAAACCCTCGCTAGCGGCTTTTTCGGCCGCTAGCGAGGGTTTAAAGTGCCACGCTAGCGGCTGAATGGCGGCGCAAAAAAAAATGACAAAAATTGCGGAGTTTTTCTGCGAAAGTAGCATTAAGCCCTGTACACACGATCGGTTTTACCGATGAAAACAGTCCGATGGACCTTTTTCATCGGACAAACCGATCGTGTGTGGGCCCCATCGGTCTTTTTTCCATCAGTGTTAAAAAATAGAACATGTTTTAAATTTATTCTATGAAAAAAAAAACAATAGCAAATTACTATCGTCTGTGGGGAACTCCATCGGATAAAAAACCCACGCATGCTCAGAATCAAGTCGACGCATGCTCAGAAGCATAGAACTTAATTTTTCTTGGCTCGTCTGAGTGTTTTACGTCACAGCGTTTGGGACGATCAGTTTTTTGACTGATGGTGTGTAGGCAAGACTGATGGAAGTCAGCTTCATCGGATTACCGATGGAAAAATCCATCGGTTTAAAATCCATAGGAAATCCGATCGTGTGTACAGGGCTTTAGTGTTTATTTTTTTTTAAATTACAAATTTCTGTTTTAAATAAGACAAGTTCCACCTGCATTTTCGCTAAGGAGGTTCTAGTCATTGGCACTTTATCTGGAACTTCTAATTCTGATATGGTGTTAACCAGAACTCTGTGTTTGGTAATTCTTGCACTTTTTTGAAAACATTACAGATAGTTTGTTATTGATCATTCCCAAGGAGAAGCTAATGTACAGCGTTACCTGTGTTTGGGAGAAACCTTTTGAAGATGTTGCAGCGACTAAAGCAATTATACAAATAGGGCATCATACATACATACATATGGTAATGTCTAAAGCCCTGTACACACGATCGGATTTCCTATGGATTTTAAACCGATGGATTTTTCCATCGGAAATCCGATGAAGCTGACTTCCATCAGTCTTGCCTACACACCATCAGTCAAAAAACCGACCGTTCCAAACGCGGTGACGTTAAACACTCCGATGAGCCGAAAAAATGAAGTTCAATGCTTATGAGCATGCGTCGACTTGATTCTGAGCATGCGTGGGTTTTTTATCCGATGGAGTTCCCCACAGACGATAGTAATTTGCTATCGGTTTTTTAACCATCGGATAAATTTAAAGCATGTTCTATTTTTAAACACCAATGGAAAAAAGACCGATGGGGCCCATACACGATCGGTTTGTCCGATGAAAAAAGTCCATCGGACTGTTTTCATCGGTAAAACCTATCGTGTGTACACAGCTTCATCGCTAATATTTGCGCGAAACTCGTCTACCTCTTTGTCCCCTGCTCCATCTGTCAACCACTTGTCATATGAAGCTTCAATAAAAGGATTTTTGGAAGTGCAGCCGTCCGGAATTATTTCTTCACGTCACACAGCATGCGAGCTGGGCTAGCACCTGACTAGTGTGTCTGGGGATTAACCAGAGACTCACTCACCTGGAGCAGCTTTTCTTGTTTCAGGGCATCATACATATTGTGGCCAATTCCCCAAGAATAGTTACTCCATTTTGAGATAGCTCTTACATTTTCAAAACACAAGAGCACTACTATTAAGCAGTGCCTGTGCAGCCAGTTCAATACCTGTTTGCCGCATTTAACTATTGATCCAGTAAAGAAATGTGCCTGGCACGTGGGTTATTGATCTTTATGAAACAGATTTAGCTTGTCTACAGACGTACACACAAGCACATGCACTGCAGCTGTTCATGTAATTGTCATCCATGGCTATAAGCACACATACCCATTGAGCTATAAGCACACATACCCAGTAAGCTGCAAAGAAAGACACTGTTTTTTACAGCATTTTTAGTGGACAATGCAAGTGTGTCAGCTTTAGTATTTCTATACTAGGGTGAATTACAGTTTTGGGTAAACGTCTGGAAATCTGTTTCTCATGTAAATTTAAGAGGTATTTCTGCTTTGTATGGTTTTGTATACTATGGTAATACAAAATAGTCATATTCTCCCAGAACAAAACCATAAAAGGAGTGCAAATTACATGCAGCATCACCAAATGGTGAATCCTGGCACTGCAGTGCGGTCATTTAATTAAGTGGGGCTGTGCTGGTAATACAGTACTGGCAAAGTCAGGCTTTAGTCTTCCCAGCAATAAAAAGACTACTAAGAAACGAGTGCTTGTGGATGTTTTTGAATCTTCTCTATTCCAAAAGAAAGAGTCAGAAACAGATTCAGGGGTCGCAGCTATCGCAAGTATTTAATTTAATATAGTAACAATTAAAAAGGCTGTAATTTATAATATAACAATAAATATAGTTATGTTTTCCCTGTAAAAGATACCTGTATTTAACAAACCAAAAAGGAATTTGTAGCAACCACTCAGAAATCGTTTTTATTTGGCTGCTCTAAAACTATGAAAGTTGAAATGTGATAGTGCACATAACCACAAAATACTGATTATTTACATGACAATCAAACAACTCTTGTAATTCAGTTCAACATATGGTCAGTAATTATGCCTTTCTGTTCTGTTTAGTTCCTTAGATATGCCTTGCTATGACAGTGACGATGCCAACCCTCGCAGTGTTTCCAGCCTCTCCAATCGTTCTTCCCCTGTGTCCTGGCGTTATGGGCAGGCTAGCCCACGGCTGCAAGCTGGAGAAGCTCCCTCTCTTGGTGGTTGTCGCACAGAAAGTGGTGTAGGAGGCTGGCAGTTTTCTCACACAATGCCTCTTCGTGCTGGCACGAGACTTTGCAGCATTACCCAACGTCTAGAGTTAATGGAAACAGCAGAGCGCGATTTAAAATCTGGTTATGGAAGCGACAGCGACTGCCAGTTGGGAAAAGAGACATCACATGAGGATGATGACATTATAACTAGGTATGTGGTGTCAACTCTAAAGTGGCTGAACTAGTATTAACCTTTTAGGTAAAGGAGCCATGGCGTAAACCACTAGTGTAACTTGATCTATATGATTAAATTTGTAATAGCACTACAGATTCATATGAAAATGTGTCAGAACATCATCTAAACGCCAGAGACTTGAATCTCACATCATTAATGCAGTGGTGTCACTTCCCCCCATGCTGAAGTAAATCCAGTTTAGGCCACATTATGCTGCTACTACAGGAAAGCTTTACTATTCTTAAAAACGTACATAACAAATATAATTGCTACTGAAAAAAAGGTTGAAGAATGTTATTCAGTTACCGTTTGGGTACAGCTTACAATCAAAATGATTTCCAACAACAACAACCAAAATAAATCATATTTCTCTTCCTTGCTACCGTAGCAGCAGTGCTGCTTGCATAAAGAATGTTCCAAAATGTCCCTCCTGTCCCCCACTGCCTTTTTTACCTAAAGTGTCAGAAGTAAACAGCTTGAAGTCAGCAGATGACAGGCATCCCCTACAGCAGGGGTGTCAAAATCAGTTTCATCACGGGCCACTTTAGCAATATGGTTGCCCTCAAAGGCCTGGTTGTATTAGGACTATAATCATTCAGGGCCCCCCCCCCCCCCACCACCACCATGGAATCGCATTGAATGGTGGGTGTGGCCGAATTGCATCAACAGTGGGAGGATCTTAAAGGGGCAATAAATGCCAGGAGTATGTTATGTGCGAAATTCAGGGATGCGCTATGTACAAAGTGAAAAGTTTAGGAGTGCGTTGTGTACAGAGAGGGCTACATACAGAGTGCAGGTTTATTCACAGGCTGTCCACATCTCACTCCCATCCCTCCTCGGCTCTGGCCTCTGCACCACTTGTGCCCATCCACCACCTCTGCACGCATCTCCCTCCACGGTCCTCAGCTGCCACCCCCCCCCCAAAAGCTTCCTTGCATCTCACCTACCCGGCTGCCACTCATACCTGCAGCAGTGTAGGCGACTCTGCCTCTCTCTCTCTTACTTGCAGGGAGATCATTGGTCAGCAGCACAGATGGAGATCACAGTGCAGCTCATCACGTGATGCCCCATCCCACACTGCACACGTATCTGCATCTCCCTTAGGGGTCTGCCGAGAGGAAAACTGTTCTTGTAAACACAGAAGGCTTCTGTGTTTACAGGTGACAGTGGTGAGCATGGAGCGGAGGTAGCTGCAACTGTAAATGTAATTTTTAAGATGCTGCATATGCAAATTGCAGCTCTTCATATAACAAAGCTGAACTTTCTCATGTTAGTTTTAGAAGCATATGGACAAAGCCTACATCATTATGCACTGAACAGAAGAAGTTCAATATTTACAGTTAAAGCGGAGGTTCATCCACATTTTTAACTTTCCTTTCAGCTGTCCGTCTTAGTAAGAATAAAAATAGAACACTAACCTTTTTTTTTTTCTTCTAATTTCTTTGCTTCTACTTCCGGGATTTCCTCCCGCGGGAGTAGGCGTGTCCTTCGCTGGGCTATTGTTCCGCAATGCCTCCTGGGAGCAAATTGTCCTGCTTCCCAGGAGTAATATTGTACCGCCTTCCTTTGAGACATCACGATAATGTAATCGTCACGTGACTCGTCGACCCGGTCACGTGACGACGGCGGATCTAATTCCGCCATTTTTAATAAGGGCACGCAGGTGTATTTTAACTGTTGATGCCCGTTGTGATGGCAACCAGGAAGTGTTGACGGCGCTGCTCGCCATCAACACTGAGCGTGCGCGAGATCCAGCGATGAATGCCGGGAGACAAGCATTCATCGCTACCCGGAAGAATATGCTTGTGGGCTTCAAGATGCCCACAAGCAAAATGGGAAATACATGCAATTTTTTATAAAGTGTTTTTTCTGCGCAAAACGGACGGGGGATGCATGGAAGCACAGGAGAAGTGAGTTAATAAAAGACACATTGTAAAGCATAGAATGCATAGAAAAAAAAAAAGTTAGGGACCGCGGAACCTCCGCTTTAAACTGTATAAACCCAAAAACAAAAAAAACTTTTATATTGCAGCTTATCAGTCTTTAGACGTGGTGTCTGCATTCAATTTCCTTTTTTAGGCTAGGAACATTTTAAGCAAGTACAGAAAATAATTGTTGACCTTGCCAGAAATGCAGTGTCTTTGTCAACTACTGTGAGCTGAAAAGACAGCTCAAAGAACCTTATCTTAGTTTTGTGAATTACCAGTCCTATCATCCAACCATATAATAAAGAAAAACAAAGGCATACATGTTTGGAGATTAGCCTGTGCGACAGCCGTGGCTGCCTCCATAGTTACAGTGGAGAAAAAGCATAAACATGATGGAAGGACAATTGTGCTATTCACAGGACGTTCGTTCTTAAAGTAATATTAAAGTCTCCTTTCTCCTATTCTCGGGTTGCCCGTTTGCATTCCTGGCCCATCCCTCCTGCCGAGTGTGCCCTCAGCAAGCAGCTTGCTATGGGGGCACCCGAGCCGAGCCACTGCTCTGTGTCCATTCAGACACAGAGCTGTGGTTAGGCCCCGCCCCTCTGTCTCCTTATTGGCTCACTGACTTTGATTGACAGTGGCTTTGCTTCGCTGAATTTGATTGCCAATGGTGCCCGCTGCTGTCTCAGCCAATGAGAAAGAGTCCCCGGACAGCTGAGGCTCTCGTGCAACATTGCTGGATCTAGATGGGGCTCAGGTAGGTATTAGGGGGGCTGCTGCACACAGATTTTTTTTTATCTTAATGCATAGAATAGGGTTCCACCTGTTTCGGCAGGATGGAACAGCTGGGCATTCCTGGGGAGGTTGACTAGGGGGTCTCTCACTCTCCCTTTCTTCTCTCCCTGTCCCTTCCCTCCTCCCCATGCATCTGTGGTGGTTGGTGTGTGACCAGGGGTCCTCCGGGGGGGGCTCCGGGTCCTGGCTGGGGGCTGCGCTGGGTTCCAGGGTCCACTCTCCATTGTGGGGTGTTGTCTGGTCTGCCATGTGGGGGGCCCAGCGTGTTTGCGGCCTTTTCTTTTTACCTCGGAAACGACCGGCTGCCATTTTGGCGGAGTCTGCGCCATTTTCTTGTAGCCGCGCTAGTTGTAATGCTGAAGCAGCCGGCGGCCATTTTCTTGTAGCTTGTGCTCTTTTTCCTGAGGCGGCCGGCGGCCATTTTCTTGTAGCCCCAGCTTCGTTTTGGCCTCTAGCGCTGGAAATGTATTTCTGAACGGCGCGAACAGCACAGAACACCTCAGACGCAGGAGAACACCTCAGGCACAGCCAGTGCAGGAGAGAGAGCGGACCGCAGTGCTGTGCAGTACCTGGGTCAGGGTGGTGAGTCCTCTGGGGGGCCCCTCGGTCTGTAGCAGCTAGGAGGGTGGACCTTTTTTGTACCTTACCTTTAGTCTCTAAGTGGCTGTCAAGCGAGTGTGGGTCAGCATGGCGTCAGAAGCTGGCGCTCCTTCCCCAGACATCCCTGTGATAGCAACCGGTGCCCCTGCACCTGCGGTGCCTATGGACGCTTTGTCGGCGGTCCTGGAGTCCTTTGTTGCCAGGGCGGAAGCGGTGTGCGGGCGCAAGGGGGTAAAAAACGCCCCCCTCCCCCACACCATCTTCTGGGTAAAGCTCCAGCTCTGATTCAGACTCGGGCCTGGATGTGGCACACGGCCCCTGTTCTGACATGTCAGAGGATGCGGACCAGGACCATTCGGACAGTGAGGAAGACTCCGTGTCCGGGTCAGCGCAGGAAAAGGCGCTTGTTGGAGCACTTATCACCGCAGTGCGGGAGACCCTAAAATTGGAGGATACGGCGGGGGCATCTACTGAGGTGTCGGACCCTTTTGGGTCCCACAAGCCGGCCCGCACTGCTAAGGTGTTTCCCTACCTAACTTATTTTGATACGTTTATATACAAAGAATGGGAACGACCGCAGCGGGCCTTTTCGGTCCCAAAACGCATGGCGGTCCGTTACCCCTTTGAGGAAAGTCTCCTGAAAAAATGGATATCTCCCCCGATTGTGGACCCCCCGGTATCCAGGTTAAACAAGGTAACCACGATTCCGGTAGAGGGGACCCCTGCCTTTAAGGACCCTGCAGACAGGAGAGCCGAGGCGGTGGCCCGGTCCATGTTCACGGTGGTGGGGTCAGCATTGCGGCCAGTGTTTGCCACAGCCCTGGTGTCACAGACACTTACAGAATGGGCAAAATTGTTGCACCACGAGTTGGTAGAGCAACAGGCTTCCCCGGTCTGCGTGGAACTGGCCGACCAGTTGGTGCATGGCCTTAAGTATGTCTGCGATGCAGCCTTAGATACAGCTCCCTTGCTTTCCAGAGCCTCAGTATCTGCTGTGGTGCTACGTCGCCTGATTTGGCTAAAATGCTGGTCCGCGGACCAGACTTCCAAGAAGGCTCTGGCGGATTTGCCCCTCCAGGGAGAGAGGCTATACGGAGCCTCGCTGGATGACATTATTAAAAATGTCACTGTGGGTAAGAGCACGCTGCTCCCACAGTCCAGAAAAGGTAAGGAGCCACACCGTAGGCCAGGGCCCTCCTTTTCCGCACAGAAGCGTTTTTTTCGTCAGCCTGGGCCCGCAGGTAAGCGTTCCTAGACCGACAAGGGGCCAGCTGAGGGACAAAAGTGTCACTGGTTTCGCAAGCCAAACAAATCTGCGACAGCATGAAGGTTTGCCCCCACCCGACTCTCGGGTGGGGGGTCGCCTTCGCGAGTTTGCAGCTCGGTGGGCCTCCCTGCTTTCCGACCAGTGGGTTTGCGAAGTGGTTTCATCGGGGTACAAGAGAGAGTTTCTTTCTTGTCCACCAAACAGATTTTTTCCTTCCAACCTTCACCTTCTTCCGGCTCGTCAGAACGCCCTGTTTGGGGCAGTGCAGGACCTACTGATGCACGGGGTAATAGTGCCTGTGCCGCTGCCGGAAAGGTTTCAGGGATTCTACTCCAATCTGTTTGTAGTCCCAAAAAAGGACGGGGTCCAACCAATCCTGGATCTCAAGGCCCTCAACACCTTTGTAAAAGTACGAAGGTTCAGGATGGAATCAGTTCGCTCTGTGGTCGCTGCACTCCATCCGGGAGATTTTCTGGCGTCCTTGGACATCAAGGACGCATACTTGCATGTCCCCATATACTTCAGGCATCAAAGATTTCTGCGCTTTGCATTCGGGGACGATCACTACCAATTTGTAGCTCTCCCTTTTGGCCTGGCGTCGGCACCACGGGTTTTCACCAAGGTGCTCGCCCCGATTCTGGCTTTGCTGAGACAGCGAGGAATCGCTATTGTGGGCTACCTGAACGACCTTCTTCTGAGAGCAGCTTCAGACTCCGAATTAGAGGAGGATGTGGCTATAGCCAGTCAGACCCTTCGGGAGTTTGGTTGGGTACTGAACCTCCAAAAGTCGGTGTTGGTGCCAACTCAGCGCCTGGAATACCTGGGCTTGATTCTGGACTCCTCAGAGGCGAGAGTTTTTCTCCCTTTGGAAAAATTGCAGACTCTTTGGGCTGCGGTGAAGCTGTTGGCATCCCGCAGGTGGTCGTCGCTGCGCTTTTGCATGCGAGTCCTGGGTCTCATGGTAGCCACCTTCGAGGCAGTACCGTATGCTCAATTCCACACTCGGGTCTTGCAAAAGGAGATCCTGTCCAAATGGGACAAATCTCCGTTGTCCCTGGATTGTCAAATCCGGGTGAGCCAGCTAGTCAGGGCTTCCCTGGTCTGGTGGCTGAGGTCTCCGGTCCTTCAGTCCGGAAAGTCGTTCCTTCCCTTTCACTGGACGGTGATCACGACGGACGCCAGCCTGACCGGTTGGGGGGGGGGGAGTTTGGGGCGTACAGTCGACACAGGGTCGCTGGACGCAGGAAGAATCCCGTCTGCCGATCAATGTGCTGGAACTTCGGGGCGATCAGGCTGTGCCTCTCCACGTGGTCACAGAGGCTGCAGGGACATCCAGTCGGACAACGCCACGGCGGTGGCGTATGTCAACCATCAAGGAGGAACAAGAAGCTCGGCTGCAGCATTGGAGGTCGCTCACATCCTGCGGTGGGCAGAGCGGAGCGTGCCGGCTCTATCGGCCGTATACATTCCGAGCGTAGAAAACTGGCAAGCGGACTACCTAAGTCGCCAGATGCTGGACCAAGGAGAATGGTCGCTACACCCGGATGTGTTTCGACTCCTTTGCCTGAGATGGGGCTCGCCAGACGTGGATCTCCTGGCTTCTAGACTCAATCGGAAGGTATTGAGGTTTGTGGCCAGGTCAAAAGATCCCTGGGCGGATGCGACAGACGCGTTGGTGGCTCCGTGGGGACAGTATCGGCTAATTTACGCCTTCCCCCGCTAAAACTTCTTCCTCGTCTGCTTCGCAGAGTGGAGACCGAGGGGATTCCGGTGATTCTAATTGCTCCAGATTGGCTTCGGCGTCCCTGGTACGCCGACCTGGTACGCCTGGTGGCAGATTTTCCTTGGCGACTGCCGATGCGAGAGGACCTTCTGTCGCAAGGTCCTATACTTCATCCTGCTTTACAGTCGCTGGCTTTAACGGCATGGCTGTTGAAAGTCAGGTACTAAGGGACTGAAGCCTGTCGGATTCAGTCATTTCCACCATGCTGAGAGCACGGAAGTCATCTTCTCGGAAGATTTATCATCGCACGTGGAAGGCCTGCATCTCTATGTGTGAGGAGATGGAGTGGCGCCCACGGACGTATTCGGTTTCCAGGATCCTGCTGTTTTTACAGCGTGGAGTGGATCAAAAGCTTGCCTTAAGCACCATTAAGGGGCAGATATCAGCCTTGGCTGTCTTCTTTCAACGACCCTTGACGGCTCATTCACTGGTCAGTACGTTTGTGCAAGGGGTTCGACATGTGGCCCCTCCGGTTCGACCACCGCTGCCTCCGTGGGATTTGAATCTGGTGGCTATTACATCAGTCAGGAGGGTTTCTGAGTTGGCGGCCTTGTCTTGCAAGTCTCCCTAATTGATCCTCCACAAGGATAAAGCAGTGCTACGCCCGCAGCCTTCGTTTCTTCCGAAGGTTGTTTTGGCTTTTCATCTAAATGAGGATATTGTGCTTCCATCCTTGTGTCCTCGACCGTCGCACCCCAAAGAGGTTGCTTTGCATTCCTTGGACGTGGTCCGAGCTCTGCGGGTGTATCTGTCTGCTACGGCTCTGTTTCGGAGGTCAGACTCACTGTTTGTGTCCGTAACTGGTCGCAAAGTTTTGCAACTCCTCCATTGAAGAGCTCTGGTTGTTTTGGGTGGAAGTTTGTTTGCTTGCTGTTCCCACCCCTCGTTTTTTTTTAACACTGCTTGGGGACGTCCCTAAGGTCAAGAATAAGGAGCTGTGTCCGTCCATGGACGAAGGAGAAAATAGGATTTTTGTACTCACCGTAAAATCCTTTTCTCTGAAGTTCATGGACGGAAACAGCACCCACCCCTCCTTTTCATGTTTGTACTGCTTTTTGACGAACTGAGCTGCTAGATGCAGGGTGAGGGGTTATAGCCAGAGGGACCGCCCCCTGGGCGGTAGTGTTCAGCTTTGCTGTGTTATATGTTTTACATGTCTACCTAGTCCTCTCCTGATAGACGGCATATAAACCCTAAGGTCAAGAATAAGAAGCTGTGTCCGTCCATGGACTTCAGAGAAAAGTATTTTACAGTGAGTACAAAAATCCTATTTTTTTTTTACCTGCAAAAAAAATGGGCATTTATTATTTTTTGGAAAAGATGAACTTGTCCTTTTAGTACACCCATGAGGCGTTAAAACGGAAGTAAACCCATCGATTTAACAGTTTCAAAAAGCAGTTACATTCCCGGCATCCCGGGAATGCCAACTGTCACATTGGTTGTGCTCTCAACCAAACTTTCAAACCATCCAATGGCTGGTGTCATAACTGATCACATGTGCAGCATCGTGGCAGTTGAAAATTAAACAGAGGCAAAGATGGCAGCTTCCTTGCCTGAAAATGATAGGAGGGTTTACTTCCACTTTAAGAGAAAAAAGCCCAAACAAAGTAAACTATTAGATAAGATTTACGCTTGCCAAAATCCTGTTTTATATTTTTAGTTTGTACAAATCTACCAGATGTATTATATATAATGGTAAACAGTATTGCTGAGGGTAAAGAATACCAAGAACACATTGAATTACACACCAAACTGTGATAATGTGCAAAACAAAAATTAGTCCATTAATAAACTTGATAGAACAGAATCTATGAGCCGTCAGTTGATAAACTGGTCCGACACTACTGTTTTGGCATACGAGCAGTTAACCACCTCAGGATGTAAGTTAATTCCATCAGCACACATTCTATTTATTTGCAAATAAAGGGCCACATGCACATTACATCACTTCCAGTTCTACATTGGAACGTAAGCTACATACGTGGGAAGTTTTCCTCTGTGGTATGAGAATTTTTATACCATTAATAGCATTCTTGTTTTCTGCATGGTACGGACATTCTGGGAAAATCAGACGATCGTTCGTCCGATTTTCTAATAATGTGCACTAGGCTTTAGACGGAAGCTTCCTTGGTGTTTATGGGGCCAATATTCCTTTACCAGGCATTGCATCTGTTCAGACCAGCCAATCCAGGACAAATCAGGTGGAAGAATGTGTCGGTAGCTTGGCTGGCTCTCATTAGCCGCTGATTTGTTCAGGATTGGCCGGTCTGTACAGATGTGTAAATGAGCCCTAAACCACCGGGATACTAGGAGCAATTAACAATTCGGCTGACAGTTAAAACCCTGTTCTAATGTACCTAGGATAAAGTCACCGTTGGGAAAGTTTTTAGGGTGGATCATGTAACATGTTCCCACTCCTGTAGCCTCTCGCTGATCCCCGGGGTAAGGGCCTCATTGTGATAGTGGGTCATTTGCTCTTCTCCCCACACCCACTGTCACAGTTTGAAAAGAACGTGGCAGTGCTGGGCTCCGCCCACAGAGTTGTGTCATTCATTCACAGAAATCTGTGAATAAATTACCTGCAACTACTGACAGCCTTTGAAGCTGACGGTTTGTGGTTCTCAATCTACTACTAGGGCACGATTGAGCTCTCTAGATAGTTAATTGAGTCTCCCTGTCAGAGTGTACCTGCCTGCCCGTACAATGTACGAGCAGACAGATACACTCACTGTCTGCAGGAGCCCTGCATTGCACCCATGATCTGCTGAGTGAGGATGCAATGCTTTACATAAAAAAAAAAAAAAAATACACCATATTTTACCTGCAAAAAAATTTGTATTTTTTTTTTTTTTTAAGAAAGATAAACTTATCTTTTAACATGGAATATTCTATTTTTGGTAGAAACCTACTTGAAGATGCATGAGGAGAAAGTACTACCATGCTGTTAGTGCTTTCCTACACACAGCAGACTTTTTATAAAGAGCTGCCTACACAAAAATGCAGCAGCTTTCAGTACCTGGGCTGTTTTGAAAAGCAAGCTTTTTGGGCCCCTCCCCATTACTATTGGCTCATATGCCAGTAGGAATTTGCAGAAGGCATGAAGTTACATTAACAGAAAGTTACAAAGCTTTGCCTGTTAAAATGGTCCAGCATTTTCATTTCATTTATTTATCAATTGCTCTAATTTTTGACAAAGCCCAATACACAAATATATGTTCTAGTATACAAGGACTGGTGAGCGTGCAGACCCCCATCTTACTGACACTAGTCTGTATGCCCTTCAGGATGGAACTGTTTTTTGAAAACTTTAAATCAATGGGTTTAGTTCTGCTTTTATGATTTACTGCTGTTCAGGGGCTCTGGGCTTCAGCAAAATGTCAGCTTCCGGAAAGAAGGCACAGGAGCAATGCTGGAGGCAATTTACAGCACACACTAAATTTGGTAGCATAATTATGAATGTGGAATGTATGTTCCCCGCTAAAGAACATTATTTTATTTATTAAGTTGTTATGGGTAAAGTTCTGCTTTAAGGCTAAGTTCACACTGGCATTGAAAGCAAGAGAGAGGTGTTAAAAAACGCCCCTCAAACGCCTATGCACAAGATACAATAGACAGCTTCAAAATTGTAGCCTCATGTCGAGTCAGGAGGCGTTTGAAGCCTTTCAACGCCTCCCATTCAAGCCAATGGTAACGCTTCGCAAATGTTCTGGCAGGCAGTTGTGGTGCGGTTGCAGGGAGTTAAGATTAGTAATTTACTGTTATGGAATAGGTGCTTGTGAAGCAGTTTTAACGCGCCTTAACGCTCATCAATTGCTTCAAAACTTCCCATAGGGCGTTTGGGAAGTATTTTTAACTCGTCATTAACGCTTGTAAAATGCCAGTTTAATGTCCATACTAAAGCTCATTAACGCAAGTCTAACGCCCATACTAACGCTATAGAAGTATTTGTTAAGCGTTAGAAATTTAGTCAAGTGTGAACAAGCCCTAAAGCTGCTCCCTGGTGTTGCATTGATGCAAGTACACATTAGGTTTAACCTTCGCCTTCTGTAGTCATATATACTTTTTCTCTTTTACTGAGATTTTTTTTTTTACATTTTCCAATATAACAAGAGAAATAAGGCGGTACAGAAATGAAATGTACACGTAACTATCAGTACACTTTGTACAATTATAGCTCTCCAAATGAAAAACGAGAGCTGCAACAATCTAACAGTGTAACAGAACATGGATAAGACAGGACTTGCGGGACATCAATTTGTGAGAATAAGTTGAGCACCTAAACCATAAGGGTCATTTGTTTGCGTATTTGTTCATACAGAGCCTACAGGAGCTCAACAACGAGGGATGGAAGCACATAAGGGCAGGCAGCAGGGAAAATGGAAAAGGAAAGAGAGAGTGAGAGAGGAAAGGGAAATAGAGAAGGGAGAGAGACAGGTACCACAGGGGTTTTTAAGCTGTACCACATGAAACCTCTACAGTTCTAAAAATCGGGAGGTCATTTGAGAAGGGGGGAAATGGTCTATCCAGGGTTGCCAAGTCCGTTGGAATTTATCATATTTATCCTCAGGGATAGCCGTCAATCTTTCGTTAATGAGCATATCGTGAACCCGGTTCTTAACCTCTTCAAAGCTAAGAAGTGGTGTCTTTCATGACGCGCTATAGTTTGCTTCGTCGCCATGAAAATTTGAGTGATTAGGGTGCGTTCCCGGTGGGTAGCATCAGCGATAGGTTTATGTAAAAGTGCCTCCCATGGCTCTCTCCGCAAATTCACATAGAGAATTGTATTGACCAATGTGTACACCTTAATCCATAACCTCCGGACTTTAGGACAGGCCCACTTTATATGTTTCATATCGCCCAAATCTGGGCAACCTTGGACACAGTTGGACGGATACGATGATAGACATTTTGCGATCCTAGCTGGGGTAAAATATCAACTAGGCATAACTTTGAAAGAATTTTCAAGAACCAGGACATTACGAGAGGATTTAAACTGGGCCTCCCACATTTTGCGCCAGTCGCCTGGCTGTGGATCAGAACCAAAGTATTTTATCCATTTATCAGAGTACATAGGGATTTGTGGTCCAGGATTTTTTCAATATAGAGGATTCATATATACTTAGTTTGTACATTGCAAATGATATTATTTGGATATGTTTTTAATAAATACTTTTACCAGATGTGCTATCACCCTGATTTACTAGAGTAGCATGAAGCTTGTAGCTGGGCGCCATGTACATCCGTTGAGCCCCAGGCTCCTGCCTAGGTTGTTTTGTGGATGGTTTGATTCTGATAGCCTTTCACTGCTTCACTGAATTGCTAGCATAATATATTAGCTTATTGTATAATTGAATAACAAGTGTTGGCGCCCAAAAAATTTTTTTTTTGTGAGAAATAAATATAAAGAAACTGTGAATATAGCTGCCTCTTTTTCAAGCGAAATAAATCCACCTTACAAAATAGTTATAAGAATAAAAGTCCATCGCTAACTCAAATCACATCAATCAATAAAAATCAGTTTATAACTATATATGTTCATTCGGTCCAAAAATAATGTTCCACAGAAAAAAGTGAAAAAAAGGAGAATGTCCTCATGAAAAATACAATCACTGTGGTAGAAGAAGATAAGTGCAGTAGCAAATAATTGTTTTAACTGTGCTCCACCATCACTCGTGTGTGAGAAATGCAAACTCACCAGATATCTAAATTTAAACAAGCCCTGTAACAATCAGATCCTTGGGTGTCCCTGTTTTCTGAAGAGGATGGGCAACTTGGAGAGACAGCGTTTTTTGTACCAGGCTGGCTGTACATGTTGGTGCTGACTTATAGCACCTTAAAATGTAAGTGCGCATTTGCTATTTACAGGTATATGCTGGGACTTTTGTTGCAATAAACTTGTTGCGTTAAGATATTTACTTTGCTTCTCCCGAGCTTCTTTGGTATATTAAATTAAGGAGATATATCCTGAGTGTCAGGGTCACCTGTGGCCAGGTGACAGATGCACACCGTAGGGGGACAGGAGTGCACCGCGAGGTAGTGAACCCTATGGCTGGCTTCTGCGGATAGGAAACTGGGTGGTTGTGGAAAGCGGGACCAGAGGAGCACAACCGGGATCCAAACGGAAGCTAGAGCCAAGATTCCCCAGGGCGCGGAGTCTAAGACCCAGCTGGTCTTCTCCAGGGCCTCTAGTGGTGAGGATGTTAGCTGCAGGCTGGGACCAGGTCGCGGCCCCTGGAGTTTCCTAGCTCACGCCCCGTAGGATAAGGGGAAAAGAGGGAAAGCAGCAGCACACGATAAGAGAGAACCGAATAACAAGCTGAAGGTCAGGGGCCACAAGCAGACAAGGATAACGAAGAACGAGCCGAAGGTCAAGGGTCACGAGCAGACAGGGATAGTCGGGGACAAGCCAATAACGTAACAGAGAGACAGACGTAGCACACGGCAGGCAGGAACCCAAACACACAATGCCTAACAAACACGTTGATCAGCAAAGCAGGCTTGCAGTGCACAGGTTAATATAGTGTTCAGTGATAGGGCCTGGGGTGGAGTCAGGCTGGGAGGAGATTATAAAGGAAGCCAGGTGAAGGAGGTCTGGTCTCTAGATGAACACATGAGGAGGAAGGTAAGATGGCAGACAGACATTAATGCATATCCATGACAGTACCCTCCCTCTTACGAGGCCTCCCCCTTCCCCGCCTGGGCCCAGGTTTAGAGGGAAACTTCAGATGAAACTCCTTTAACAGACGAGGTGCAAAGACCTCAGATGCAGTGATCCAAGACCTCTCCTCAGGACCAAACCCTTTCCAATGAACGAGGTACTGAAGAACGCCTTTACAGAGTCGGGAGTCCAGAATTTGACTGATCTCGTACTCCTGATTATCCTCAGAGACAGGCGCCACGGTAGGGAGAGGACGAGAGAATTTATTGAGGACTAAAGGCTTTAGAAGAGCAACATGAACGGAGTTAGTGATTTTAAGGCTCTTAGGAATCTGGAGTTTGAAACAAACCGGATTCAGTTTAGCAGTTACCGTGTATGGACCGATGAATCGTGGAGCAAACTTCAGAGAAGGAACTCGGAGCTTGATGTTCCTGGTAGAGAGCCAGACTTTGTCCCCTGGCTGAAGAGAAGGCGGTTTACGCCTGCGGCGGTCGGCAAAGCCTTTGAATTTTTCAGCAGCTGCCCGGAGGGAATCATGAACGTGACCCCAAACGGAATTGAGAGACTCCTGAACCGAAGCCAAAGCTGGAATGTCTGGAGAACAGATCATGGGAAGAGGAAGTTGAGGGTGTTTTCCATAAACTGTGAAAAAGGGTGTCTTCTGCGAACTGGTATTCACATGATTGTTATGGGAGAATTCTGCCCACGGGAGTAGAGAGGACCAATCGTCATGGTGAGAAGACACAAAGGTGCGAAGAAAGACCTCTAACTCCTGATTAACCCTCTCAGTCTGTCCATTGGATTGGGGATGGTAAGAAGAAGAAAAATCCAAGACAATATTGAGGGATTTGCAAAAGGCTCTCCAAAAACGAGACGTGAGTTGGACTCCCCTGTCGGAAACAATATGAGAAGGGACCCCATGTAGGCCGAGAATTTCCCGAATGAAAATGGGAACCAAGGCAGGGGCAGAAGGAAGACCAGGAAGAGGAACAAAATGAGCCATCTTGGAGAATCGATCGATTACCACCCAAATGACTGTATTATTCTCAGACAGTGGGAAATCGGTGATAAAATCCATGGCAATATGGGCCCAGGGTTCCTTAGGAATGGGCAAGGGCATGAGGAGACCAGCAGGAGCTTGTGTGGAGGATTTGGACTGAGCACAGACATGACAAGCTTTAACGTAGTCTTTGACGTCTGAGCGGAGATTAGGCCACCAGTAGTGACGACTGATGAGTAGGAAGGATCGGAGGAATCCAGAATGCCCTGCCACCTTGGAATCATGTCCCCAATGAAGGATCTTAGCTCTTAGCTCAGTGGGGACAAAGGTCTTACCAGGCGGAATTTTTGACTTCAGGGTGGTAGAGTGGGCAACAATGCATGAGGTGGGAATGATCGGCTCAGGTTCAGGGGCGGACTCCTCGTCCAAAGTGTCAAATGACCTAGAGAGCGCATCAGCCCGACCGTTGCAGGAACCAGGTTTGTAGGTAATCGTGAAATTAAAACGGGCAAAGAAGAGACTCCACCTGGCCTGTCTAGGATTCAGACGTTTAGCATTCTGTAGATACTGTAAATTCTTGTGATCGGTAAAGATCGTTATGGAGTGAGGGGAACCCTCCAAGAGATGACGCCACTCCTCTAACGCCAATTTAATTGCGAGAAGTTCCCGATCACCGATGGCATAATTCCTCTCTGCCTGAGAATTTTTTTTGGAGAAGAACGCACATGGTTGGCGTCTCTTCTCAAAGATTTGAAGAAGCACAGCTCCCACCCCCATTGAGGAAGCGTCCACTTCAATAAAAAATGCATTCCCAGGATTTGGTCTCCTCAAGAGGGGGCCAGAAACAAAGGCCTGTTTCAGGTTGTGAAATGCAGAGACAGCTTCGGGAGGCCAGTCTCTGGCATTCACACCCTTCTTGGTCAAAGCGATAATAGGCGCAGCAATGGAAGAGTAATTCCTTATGAACTGCCTATAATAATTAGTGAAGCCAAGAAAGCGCTGTGTGGCCTTGAGGCTAGCAGGAAGAGGCCAGTTGGTGATAGCCAAGACCTTCCCAGGGTCCATACGAAGACCCGAACATGAGACGAAGCACCTCAAAAACAGGACCTCAGAACATTCAAAGGAACATTTCTCCAGCTTGGCATAGAGATTGTTCTCTCTAAGACGTTGAAGTACAGTGCGAACATGGTTTCTGTGGACGAGCAGATTTTCAGAAAAGATCAGAATGTCATCCAGATAGATGACAACAAACTGGTACAGCAGATCTTTGAAGATTTCATTGACAAAGTTTTGAAACACGGCTGGAGCATTACACAGACCAAAAGGCATCACCAGATATTCGTAATGCCCGTCTCTAGTGTTGAATGCAGTCTTCCATTCGTCACCCTCCCGTATTCGAATGAGATTGTACGCGCCTCTGAGATCCAACTTGGTGAAAATGGAGGCACCCTTCAACCTATCGAATAGCTCAGATATTAAGGGTAAGGGGTATCGATTTTTAATAGTAACCGCATTTAAACCCCGATAATCGATGCAGGGTCTTAAGGTACCATCCTTTTTGGCAACAAAAAAGAACCCTGCCCCTGCAGGCGATGAGGATTTCCAGATGAAACCTCTCTCCAGATTCTCTGCGACATACTCCGACATGGCCTGGGTCTCTGGGATGGACAGAGGGTAGGTACGACCCCTGGGTAGAGTTGCTCCGGGGACAAGATCAATAGCACAGTCAAAAGACCTGTGGGGAGGAAGCACCTCAGCTGATTTCTTACAGAACACATCCCGGTAATCGCTGTATGCAGCAGGAAGATCAGAAGAAACAGAAGTGGCAGCAACCGGAAGACTCTCCTTGGGGGTCACCTTGAGAAGACACGACGAGAAACATGAGGAACCCCAGGCCAGGATCTGCCCAGAGACCCAGTCCACATGTGGAGAGTGGAGCTGTAGCCAAGGGAGGCCCAATACAACTGGGGTAGAGGCCTTGGGTAGAATAAGAAAGGATATCCACTCCTGGTGGAGAATCCCTACCGACATCCTAATGGGTAGCGTCTGGAAGCGAATAGGGCCCCCTGGGAGAACAGTGCCATCAATTGCCGAGACTACCAATGGGGTAGTGAGAGGTGAAAGGGTAAGCTTCATAGAAGAAGCAGTTCTCCAATCCATAAAATTGCCGGCAGCCCCGGAATCCAGGTATGCAAGGGTTGACTGAGGAGAAGTGCCTACATGAAGGAACACCGGCAAGAGCAGGCGAGAAGGTGATGTTTCTGGGTCCAATACTCCACCTTCCAAATGTATTAGACCCGAGCGTTTCCCGGACGAAGCGAGCAGGAGTCACGAAAATGACCCTTGCCCCCACAATAGAGGCACAAGCCCAGAGTTCTGCGCCTAGCACGTTCTTCGGGGCCCAGCTGCATAGGTTCTTCAGCAGGTAGAGGATGCTCCACGGAATGAAGGGAGGGGAGCTCAGACTGGCTAGGACCCAGAGAGTGCTGGCGTCTTTTTTCTAAGGACCTCTCTTGAAAACGAATGTCGATCTGGTTGCATAATGAAATTACATCGTCCAGACCGACGGGAATGGCTCTTCCCGCTAATTCGTCTTTCACTCGGTCAGAGAGGCCATGTAAAAAGGTAGCGACCAGGGCCTCATTATTCCAGCTCAATTCAGCTGTGTGGATACGGAACTGGAGAGCATATTGCCCCACTGAACTAGATTCTTGGCGAAGACGTAAGACAGCACTAGCCGCTGAAGAAGCCTGAGCCGGCTCTTCGAAGATATTACGAAAGAGCTTCAAGAAATCGGACAGACTGGAAACCACCCGATCGTTCCTCTCCCACAGGAGGGCAGCCCAGGCCAAAGCTTCACCGGAGAGGAGGGAAATGATATAGGCTACCTTAGCCCGGTCAGACAGGAAGCTTTGAGGCTGAAGCTCAAAATGAATTGTGCATTGGCTGAGAAACCCCCTGCAGGCCTTGGAGTCCCCAGAGAAACGGGACGGAGCTGGCAATCTTAGTGAGTGTGAGGCTGCGACTGGTGCGTTAGGTACAGCCGCTGGTTGTACTTGGGGTTGCGGATTCGGGGTTCCCAAGGAGACCTGAAGCTGCTCGAATCGAGAAGCCAGATCCTGGAGGAATCGCATCACCTGAGTCTGATTTGATTCCTGGGTCTCAAGTCTGCGAACTATGCCCTGCAATGGATCATCCGCGGGGAGCGGGATGTCAGTCGGGTTCATGGCTGATCAAACTGTCAGGGTCACCTGTGGCCAGGTGACAGATGCACACCGTAGGGGGACAGGAGTGCACCGCGAGGTAGTGAACCCTATGGCTGGCTTCTGCGGATAGGAAACTGGGTGGTTGTGGAAAGCGGGACCAGAGGAGCACAACCGGGATCCAAACGGAAGCTAGAGCCAAGATTCCCCAGGGCGCGGAGTCTAAGACCCAGCTGGTCTTCTCCAGGGCCTCTAGTGGTGAGGATGTTAGCTGCAGGCTGGGACCAGGTCGCGGCCCCTGGAGTTTCCTAGCTCACGCCCCGTAGGATAAGGGGAAAAGAGGGGAAGCAGCAGCACACGATAAGAGAGAACCGAATAACAAGCTGAAGGTCAGGGGCCACAAGCAGACAAGGATAATGAAGAACGAGCCGAAGGTCAAGGGTCACGAGCAGACAGGGATAGTCGGGGACAAGCCAATAATGTAACAGAGAGACAGACGTAGCACACGGCAGGCAGGAACCCAAACACACAATGCCTAACAAACACGTTGATCAGCAAAGCAGGCTTGCAGTGCACAGGTTAATATAGTGTTCAGTGATAGGGCCTGGGGTGGAGTCAGGCTGGGAGGAGATTATAAAGGAAGCCAGGTGAAGGAGGTCTGGTCTCTAGATGAACACATGAGGAGGAAGGTAAGATGGCAGACAGACATTAATGCATATCCATGACACTGAGCTGAGACCCATCCTCTTCAGATATACAGGGACACCCAAGAAATCTGATTGTTACAAGGCTTGTTTAATTTAGATATCTGGTGAGTTTGCATTTCTCACACACGAGAGTGATGGTGGTGCACAGTTAAAACGATTATTTGCACAAATATTCTTCTAGCACGGTGATTGGATTTTTCTTGAGGCCATTCTCATTTTTTTCTGGGGAACATTATTTTTGGACTGAATGAACATTGTACAGGACGCCGTGGCTGGGTCCTGGAAGGATATATCCCCTCTGTTTGGACTGTGGTTCCTTTAAGGGAACAGAAAGGGTTAACGCACCTGTCCAAGGAAGTGGTTTAAGACAGACAGGAAGTTGTAGATGGGTGTGGAGGAGTATAGTGGAGACTGTGCATGGTGCATGATGCATGGTGAATGGTGGACAGTGGAAAGCTGTAAAAGCTGTGAAAGCACATGACAGTGTCCTGCCTGAAAGCCTGCTAGCTGGGGAACTTACCTGCCACACCAAGTAAGGACTGTTTAACTGCGATAGCAGTTCTAAGCTCTACAAGTCGGTGAGACTGTTATTTCTTTTGTTTTTGCTGCTGTGAAGCCATTTAAGTTAATAAACGTCCTTTTTGTTTGAAAAGCCTGTGTCCTGCGATCTAGCTGGTTCCCTGAACATTACACTGGTGCTCGAATGCAGGCAGGACAGAATAACAGGCATAAGAAGAAAAAAAAAAAAAAACATTTTTTTTTTCTCTTTGCATTGATCTTGACATTGAACTGACAGTTAAAGGGACAGTACATTGGATTTATGTCCTGGGTTAAAGCTTCACAAATGTTGAAAGCTGAAGCAATGGAGGAGCTAATTAAACAGCTGTCCCTGGCTAATATGCAAGCGCAAACTCGCCATGAGGAAGCTAATCAGCTGCAGCAAGAAAATACTCGCCTGTTGGTGACCCAGTTGGCAGCCCAACAAGCAGCCCAGCAAGAGGTTATGCAGGGTCGG
The DNA here is from genome assembly GCA_029206835.1 of Rana muscosa. Taxonomy (NCBI): domain Eukaryota; kingdom Metazoa; phylum Chordata; class Amphibia; order Anura; family Ranidae; genus Rana; species Rana muscosa. The sequence continues at coordinate 343,502,493 of CM055117.1, read as the reverse complement.
CAACCAAGTGACTGTGAGGGCAAGCCATTTTCTGCAGAAATTGTCCCTGAGCGATGATGTAGAGGCATTTCTTGCTACATTTGAGAGGACTGCAAAGAGAGAAGGGTGGCCTCAGGACCAGTGGGCCGGCCTCGTTGCTCCTTTTCTCACCGGAGATCCTCAAAAAGCCTACTTTGACCTGCCACCCGATGATGCTAAAGACTATCAAAAGTTAAAGGCAGAAATTCTGGCTCATCTGGGGGTGACTGCGGCCGTTTGGGCCCAACGAGTACACCAATGGAAGTATCGTCCAGATCGGCCACTCCGGTCTCAAATGCATGACCTGGTGCAACTGGTAAAAAAATGGCTGCAGCCTGAGGTGTTGTCTGGCCCCCAAATCGTGGAACGGGTCGTGCTGCACCGATACCTGAGATCCCTGCCAGATGACCTTCAACGGTGGGTCAGCCATGGAGACCCCAAAACAGCAAACCTCCTTGTCGAGATGGTGGAACGATATACAGTGGTGGAGGACCTGCTCGGACCTACCAAGCACATAGGGCCCAGTCTGCCACGGCCTGTTCGACCAACTGCTGCCCTTCGAAAGGATGTTCCAAGGAGTCCTGGAGCAAACACCCCGGAAGGTCAAGAGTCACTCCCGATACCTCCTCAGCGTTCTGTTCCTGTTCAGAGAGGAGGGGATGTACAATGTTGGCGATGTCATTCCTGGGGTCATACCTGGGCACACTGCCCACTGCAAGAGGAGCCCATGGAATGCGGGGTTCTTCGGAGGGGGTCTTTTTATGTCCATAAAGTATTCACCACACATCTCGACCTGGGTGAGGAAAAATTTGAGCGTGAAGTCCAAGTGAACCACCTCCCTGCCCGGGCTTTGTCGGACTCCGGAAGCTTGGTAACCCTGGTTCATCCTAGAGTAATTGGGAAGATCGGTCCAGTAAGCAAAACCTTACGGGTGGTGTGCATTCACGGGGACACTAAAGAGTACCCTCTCATCTCGGTGTCCATCTCCTCAGCATGTGGCACTGGTACTCAAGAGGTGGGGGTGGTAAAGAACTTGGTACATGATGTTATAATAGGACGAGACTGTCCGTTGTTTACAAAACTGTGGGAACAAGGAGAACAGTTCAGAGATTGAGGAGAAACTAGCCTCCCTGTTCCTGCTGCTGAGGGGAATAACCCTGAACTGCCAAATGTTCTTAATGTGGATCCAAATGATGAAAATGCTAATGATTGGATTAATGGTGATGAAAGTAGAGCTGATACTGTTGAGAATGTCAAGATATGTGGTCCACAGACCTACCAAAACACTGAGGGGGAGAACCTTCCCCACTTCAGGTAATGCTGGGGGAAGAGGACAAGGAAGTGGCCTCTACCCCTGCCCTGCCAGATTTGGGTGTTCCCCAGGGGGCGTTTGGTACTGCTCAGATGCAGAACCCCACTTTGGCCCGTGCACGGGAACAAGTTGTAGTAGTAAATGGGGTTCCCCAAGAGCCAGGTGCGAATGAGCGATGGCCACACTTTGCAATATATAATGAGTTATTGTATCGTGTTACCAAGGTGAGAGAAAATGTGGTAGAACAATTGGTGGTACCCCAACAATATAGACGAAAGGTTCTGGACCTGGCCCATGATGATGTGTTAGGGGGACACCTGGGAGTTGAGAAGACAGAGGCACGGATCACGACCGGTTTTACTGGCCAGGTCTGAAAGCAGAGGTAAAAAAATACTGTACCTCTTGTCCCACCTGTCAGTTGACCGCTCCGGTGACCCACTTCCGGAGCCCTTTGGTCCCTCTGCCCATAATTGAGGTCCCGTTCGAGAGGATAGCCATGGATATAGTGGGTCCCTTGGTAAAGTCGGCTCGAGGTTACTCCTATATATTGGTGATTCTTGACTATGCCACCCGATATCCTGAGACGCTTCCCCTGCGGAATACCTCCTCTAAGGCTATTGCCCGGGAATTATTCCAGTTGTTTACACGGACTTGTTTTCCCAAGGAAATACTCACAGACCAGGGCACCCCGTTTATGTCGAGAGTTATGGCCGATGTGTGCAAGCTGTTCCGGATTAAACAGCTGCGCACATCGGTCTACCATCCCCAAATGGACGGGTTAGTGGAACGCTTTAATAAGACCCTTAAGTCTATGCTCAAGAGAGTGGTACAGAGGGATGGGAAAGACTGGGACTGCCTGTTACCAGTTCTCCTGTTTGCTATCAGGGAAGGGCCCTAGGCCTCCACGGGGTTTTCGCCCTTTGAGTTGGTATATGGGCGGAGACCTCGCGGACTACTTGACTTTATTAAAGAGGAATGGGAAAGTGAACCTGTTCAGCATAAGAGTGTTGTTGAATATGTCTCCCAAATGCAGGAAAGGATCCAAACTGTGATGCCACTAGTCAAAGAGCATTTGCAAAAAGCCCAGGAGGCTCAACGACGGGTCAGGGCTGCTAAAATAAGGGGGATCGAGTAGCAGTGCTAATTCCCACTGTGGAAAGTAAATTCTTGGCCAGATGGCAAGGTCCCTTTGAAGTTGTGGAAAAAGTGGGAGAGGTAAATTATAGAGTCCACCAGCCAGGCAAGAGGAAACCGTATCAGATATATCATGTCAACTTGTTAAAGCCCTGGACAGACAGGGAACCGGTGACCTCCCTGGCTAGTGCAAGACTTGAGCCTCAGGTTGGGGTGGAGAGTGTCCAAGTAGCAAGTACCCTGTCTAAAATCCAAAGTCAGCAGGCAAAGGAGTTCTTGCAGAGAAATAAAGAAAAGTTTTCAGACTTGCCAGGGCTAACTAGTGTCATAGAACATGATATTATCACGGAACCTGGAGTCAAAGTTTTTGTCCGGCCCTACCGCATCCCAGAGGTTCAAAGGAAGGCCGTTTCAGAGGAAGCGAAGAAAATGCTAGACCTGGAGATCATTGAAGAATCGCAGAGTGAGTGGTCGAGCCCGATTGTGTTGGTACCAAAGCCCAACGGGACTCTGCGATTCTGCAATGATTTCCGGAAACTTAATGAGGTTTCACGGTTTGATGCCTACCCCATGCCCTGAGTAGATGAGCTTATTGAAAGACTAGGTCCAGCCAGGTATATCACAACATTAGACCTTACCAAGGGGTATTGGCAAATCCCATTGACTAAGGCTGCTAGAGAGAAAACTGCTTTTTCTACCCCAGAGGGGAGTTTTCAGTACAAATGAATGCCTTTTGGATTGCAAACTGCTCCAGTCACATTCCAGCGAGCAATGGATAGGATTTTACGACCTCAGTGTACTTGGACGACATAGTAATTTTTAGCAGAGACTGGGAATCACACTTGCCCAAAGTCCAGGCAGTACTGGACTCTCTTTGGAAGGAGGGGTTTACAATAAACCCTGAAAAATGTGCTTTGGGAATGGAGGAGGTGAAATACCTGGGCTATATTGTGGGTAGAGGGGTGGTGAAACCTCAGGGTAGCAAGGTAGAGGCTATACAGAATTGGCCCCGCCCCCTCACAAAAAAGAAGGTACATGCATTCCTGGGCTTGGTGGGATACTACAGGAGATTTGTACCCAACTTTGCCACATTGGCGGCTCCATTGACTGATCTGACTAAGGGTCGGGAATCGGTCATGGTGGAATGGAATGCAGATGCTGAAAAGGCTTTTTTGGAGCTCAAGTCAGCACTGTGCCAACACCCTGTCCTGATAGCACCCAATTTTTCAAACGAGTTCGTTGTCCAGACTGATGCTTCCGATGTAGGATTGGGAGCTGTGTTGTCACAGGTTATTCATGGTGAGGAGCACCCAGTAGTCTTCCTCAGTAGGAAGTTGACACCAGCGGAGAAAAACTACGCTATAATTGAACAAGAGTGTCTGGCCATTAAGTGGGCTCTGGAATCCCTCAGATATTACCTCTTGGGGAGGAAGTTTAGGCTGATTTCTGACCATGCCCCTTTAACATGGATGAGGCAAGGTAAAGGAACTAATGCCAGGATTACTCGTTGGTTCCTGGCGCTCCAGGAATTTAAATTTGTAGTGGAGCATAGGCCCGGGAGACAGCATCAAAAAGCAGATGCCCTCTCCCGAGTCCATTGTTTTTTTTTTCAATTATAAATTTTTTATTGTTTTATATAAACAGACATAGAATAAAAGACATTACCATACAAACAGAGTGTGACATACAAGTTCGCAAGCATTTATTTCAGACAGGTCTGAATATTCACCCGATATGGATAACCCAACTCGGGGTACTGTTATCACTGAGCTCGTGGCTATCTATTTAGTATCCTCCCCGAATGTTCCTCCTTACTCCATAACCTTCCGGTAGGGGGCGTCACTATGTCACATCTAGGATAAATCCAATTCCCCGTCCAACTCCCCCCCCCCCCCGAGAGGGAGGGAGGGAGGGAGGGAGAGAGAGAGAGAGAGAGAACTAGAATAAAAACCTGGAAATAGAAATGGGGAACGGGGTTGGAGGGAAGAGAGGAAAGGTGGGGGGAGGGGGGGGGCTGACCCAGAGTTCTGAACACGTCTCCAGTCGTAATAATTATCAAGGCTGTTTCCCTTTGCCAAGTTAAGAGTTAAGTAGGGCCGATCCTTCATCCGAATAGATGAAGATGTTCCAGAGCCTCCATGCCTCAGAGTGCCTCTCCTGTTTGTTTTGAGCAGTGAGGACCAAATCCTCCAGTTTTTTGATGTCCTCCACCCTACGTAACCACAGCCCCACCGTCGGGGGCGAACTTTTCTTCCATCTAAGGGGGATGCAGGATTTGGCTGCGTTCAATAAGTGCCGTATGATTGACTTCTTGTATCTCCTTGCCGGTATTGAGGTAGCGTGAAGCAGGAAAAAGGCAGGGTCGTCACTGATTACATGATCAGTGAATTTCTGAGTGATAGTCCTAACTGTTGTCCAGAAGTGTTGTAGACGAGGACAGGACCAGAATATGTGAAGAAGCGTCCCCACCTCCGTCTGACATCTCCAACATTGGTTCGTGGAGTTAGGGAAGTATCTATGCAGTATCTGGGGCGTATAGTACCACCTGGTTAAGATCTTGTAATTAAGTTCTTGGGTTTTTGTGCATATCGATGTTTTCAATGAAAATCGAATTATCGTCTGTTTTTGGGCGTCAGTGAATGAACATTGTAGGTCTACTTCCCATTTCTGTAGGAAAGGCAAGTCAGGTTGTGTGGGAGGGGAGTTAAGTAGTGCGTATGTTTTGGAGAGGACTTGAGACAACGTCCCCTCGTCCCTGCAGTATTCTTCAAAGGTGGTCAGTTCTCTCTGATATTGTGCCGGGTTTGGTAATGAATGTAGGAAATGATGTAAGCGAATTGCCCTCCAAAACGGAAGTCGGAAATGTCCTCCATCACTAGTCAGAGCTTGAACAGAGGGCCACTTAGCGTCCTCCACAAAATGTGAGGCCTGGTCCCTCCCCGTCAAAGTAAGTGACAAGTACTCCACCGATTCCAGGCCCGGTGGGAACGCTGGATTTCCTAGAATTGGATAAAGGGGGGAATCACCCGAAGAGAGGTGGGTTGATAGTAAGTTTGCCGCCCCTATACGAAGGGTAGCGCCAATAATTGGGTGGGATGTCAGGGTGGGGGGTAGTCGGTCAAAGCACCAAGTGGCGCCCTTCAGTGACACTGCTGTTTGGGCTTGTTCTAGTTGGACCCAGAGTTTAGATTTGCTGTGACGGTTCCAGTCTATGATTCTGCCAAGATGCACCGCCCCATGGTAATTTTGTAGATCTGGCAAGGCCAATCCTCCGAGATGTTTCGGCATTGTCAACAGACGTCTACGGAGTCGGGGTTTGGAGTTAGCCCAAATGAAGTTAACGAAAAGGGAATTGACCTGTTTAAAGTACGGGGGTGCAATCCTGATTGGCAATGCCTGGAACAAGTACAAAAATTTAGGGAGGATAGACATTTTAATGAGGTTGCACCTGCCAAACCAGGAATGCAAACCCTTGGTCCATTCCTGTAGCAGTAGTCGGGCCTTGGTCAATAAGGGCGGAAAATTGAGGTCAAAGGTGTGCTCCAGATTGCACGGGATCAGGTATTTAAGAGAACTGTCCGACCATTTAAATTTGAACTGGGATTTCAGTGAGTTCAATCTGGTGGGAGGGATATTAATCCCCATCGCTGCCGATTTGTCGAAATTAAATTTTAAATTGGAAAGGTTTCCGTATCTATCAAACTCTCGGAGTAGGTTCGGTAGGGACACTGCCGGGTTGGTCAGGGAAAACAATAAATCATCTGCATACGCCGAGATTTTAAATTGTGTATCGCGCACAGTGACCCCTGTAATGTCAGGGTGTGCACCGAGTCCATTGTTTTAGCTCCACTGTTGCCTCCACCTCCTTGGCGTTGGGGCACAGGGGGGGGATATGTACAGGACGCCGTGGCTGGGTCCTGGAAGGACGCTATATTTACCCTCTGTTTGGACTGTGGTTTCTTTAAGGGAACAGAAAGGGTTAACGCACCTGTCCAAGGAAGTGGTTTAAGACAGACAGGAAGTTGTAGATGGGTGTGGAGGAGTATAGTGGAGACTGTGCATGGTGCATGGTGGACAGTGGAAAGCTGTAAAAGCACGTGACAGTGTCCTGCCTGGAAGTCTGCTAGCTGGGGAACTTACCTGCCACACCAAGCAGGACTGTTTAACTGCAATAGCAGTTCTAAGCTCTACAAGTCGGTGAGACTGTTATTTCTTTTGTTTTTGCTGCTGTGAAGCCATTTAAGTTAGTAACCATCCTTTTTGTTTGAAAAGCCTGTGTCCTGCGATCTAGCTGGTTCCCCGAACATTACAACATATATAGTTGTATACTGATTTTTATTAATTTATGTGATTTGAGTTAGCGCCAGACTTTTATTCTTTTAACTATAATATACTAGCTTGTATTTTGTATTCTGAATTATAGCTGGATTTGAGTCTTGACTATATACCTTGGTTTCTGTCTTGCATCCTTGGTAGATTTGTATTTTTCTGCCTTGTTCATTGTCCTATTTAAACTTTTACAGCTTGTGTTGCTTGTCTGAGTTATGCACTTGTCAGTTTGTGAGTTTGCCTAGTTCTACTGCTTCTTCCTTGCGTCTTGTCCTGTTTGTTTAGCCTGTCTTTTTCCTTGCATCTTGTCCTGTTGGTTTTGCCTGTCTTTTTCCTTGCATCTTGTCCTGCTTGTTGTGCCGGTCTTTTTCCATGCATCTTATCCTGTTTGTTGTGACGATCTTCTTCCTTGCACCTTGTCCTGTTTGTTGTGTCGGTCTTCTTCCTTGCACCTTGTCCTGTTTGTTGTGACGATCTTCTTCCTTGCACCTTGTCCTGTTTGTTGTGTCGGTCTTCTTCCTTGCACCTTGTCCTGTTTGTTGTGTCGGTCTTCTTCCTTGCACCTTGTCCTGTTTGTTGTGATGATCTTCTTCCTTGCACCTTGTCCTGTTTGTTGTGACAATCTTCTTCCTTGCACCTTGTCCTGTTTGTTGTGCCAGTCTTCTTCCTTGTGCCTTGTTCTGTTTGTTGTGCCAGTCTTCTTCCTTGCGCCTTGTGCCTGTCTTCTGTTACATCTACCTATGCTAGTTTCTTCTGTTGTGTTTCTCCTTCTGTCTTTGCTTTGCTACTCCTTCCTAGGTCTTTCGGTCAGTTTGTTGTTTGCCTAGCTGTTAGTCAGATATTTTTTTCCTAGTTCCCTTGTGTGCCTCTGTCTGCTTTTTTTATTGCCCTTATCCTTATGTGTTCCAGTCCTTAATCCAGTAGCCTTTAACGTTGCCTCATTCCAAGTCATTTATTCAGTTGTATGCCTTTTGCCTTGGTGACTTGCTTTCTCTTAGCAACATATGGAGCTACTCTGTGACCCTTCTTGCCCAGGTTTAGGAGAGGGTTTGTTGTGTGGTAAGTCCTGGGGTTATCAGTAGGCATGGGAATGTGGTTCCTGTACATTAAAAGGATGTGGAGTCCATGGATCCCTTCCTGGTCTATTTGCTCGGTGTCCAGTCTTCTGCTTTTTTCAGTTGTTTAGCACTGATATAATGTCTGATCTTTAATATTGTGTTTGATGTGATTCTGTCGAACATTAGTTATTTAGATGTTGTATATACTATTATATTGTTATATAGGCCTCAAAAAAGGCACTATGGCCATCACTTAGTATGATTACCAGTTGCATCTCCAAATTATGGATGTTGCCATTCCTTACTGCACCTGAAAATACAGAATGTATTACTGACCCTTTTTCTTCCGTACTTTAAGTCACTGACCTAATGCCAGTATGCAGATGAAGACGTTGGACTTTTATCTGACTTAACTCATCTGCATGCCTGTCCTGGGTTACTGATTCTGAAAGTTGAGGCAGCAATGGGTCAGCATAACAATTAAGCAACAGGAATTTTCAAAATTAGTCTGGCAATGAGCTGCAAATTTCTGATGGCAAATGTATGTTTTATTATTACTTATGCATCACCAATCTCTTAGATCCCATGTCCTGTACTGGTAAGACTGTGTCCATTGTATACAGATGTGTTTAAATTGAGAGAATGAGCCTGCATTCCTGCTGTTATATGCAGTAGGGTAAGTGTAAAGTCCTTACACTGTTAGTGTTTGCTTGACACCCTGTGTGTGTGTAAACATAGCTGTCTGCCATATTTTTATTCACTCCTTTACCCCTTTTGTTGTCTTGTCCCCTCTAACAGTGCACAAGGCTACATACATGCTCAATAGTGCCCTATATTCTGCTTCATTGCACATGCCCTTTTCCCACATTTGGACACATTGGTCTTCCGTCATATGCACAGCTGTGGACTGAAGCTTTAACTGTCAATACTGCTTCCAGCAGCCTGAGATGCTTTTTCTTTCTGATTGCCAAGGTCAGGTTCATAGAAAAGAAATTTAGAGCAAAGAAAACATAGAACGCTTTAGGCCTCATGCACACTGGACATTATAAAAAGCCAGTAGCATTAGCTGTACAATGAGTTTTACAGGGTTTTTGCAGTAGCATTTTTCAGCATTTTTTTTTATCGTTTTTTAGCTGTTGCGTTTTTATTTTTATTTTTAGCAAAACTATACTCCCACAAAAGCTTATGGCTCAAAAACGCTGATAAACGCTGAATAGCCAAGTTTTTCAGTGTTTTAAAGTGTGTTTAGGCTTTTATCAGAGTTAGAGTGTTTTTACAGCTGAAAAACTCCCAAGGCCTCATGCACACTGGACGTTTTTACAGCTGCTGTTTTTGGCTTTTTTTCTGCACCCAGCATGTTATTCTATTGCCGCGTACACACGATCGATTTTCTCGACGGGAAAAACGAGGAACGGCTTGTTCCCCTACACACGGCCGTTTTTCCCGTAATTTTTTCTCTTGGTCGAGAAAAACGACCGTGTGTAGGCTCCCCGGCAGTGTTTCCCTATGGGAAAACTGCCGCGGAAAAAAATGGCGTGAATCACGACGAGAAAAATTAGAGCATGTTCTAATTTTTCTTGTTGTGATTAATGCAGTTTTTATCGTCGGGAAAAATTACCAAAAGCCCACACACGGTCGTTTTTCTCGTCAAAGAGAAAAAATTAAAATTTTCCCGACGAGAAAAATGGTCGTGTGTATGCGGCATTAGTGTCCATGCACACATAGGCTGTTATCAGCTTTTTTGGCAGGGGTTTCTCAGCTGTAAAAGCTCTCTAACTCTGATAAAAGCTGAAAAACGCTAAATAGCGTTTATCAGCGTTTTTGAGCCATGAGCTTTTGTACTTTGCAAAGCTCATTCTACACCTACAACTTTCTACAGCTAACGCTACTGGCATTTTTATAACATTCACAGTACATGAGGCCTAAGTGCCGATTCATATAGGTGCGCGCTGCGAGATTGCATGTGATTCGCAAATCACATGCGATGTCCGTGCAATACGATTTCAGCCATACAGATAGTATGGCTGAATTTGCATCGCATTCGGACCAAACTCGCACAGGACCCTTTTTTTGATTCGCGCCAGAATCGGATCACATTGGGTGTTCACACCCATGGGATCCGATTTATGTCTGAACTGTCAGTTCACAGTGCGATATGCGAGCTAAAATGGGGGTGTCATTAACATTGTATTGACACTCTCAGCAGCTCGCATATGGCAGTGTGAACTGCTGTGCAAATCGGCTGCGATGTGGGAACCCGCAGTGGATTCGCAGTGTTCCCACATCACAGCTATGTGAACCAGCACTAAAACCCACTTGTTCTTGGTAGGTTTTTCCAACCAGAAAACGCCCCTGCCAAAAAACGCTGATAACAGCTTATGTGTGCATGGACACATAGGGTCAACAACATGCTGGGGAGTTTACTGGCTGCAGAAGGAAAAACCTGAAGCCAAAAACAGCAGCTGTAAAATCGTCCAGTGTGCATGAGGCCTTACAATCTGCTATAATAAATACCTGCAAATTTCTCTTGTGATACCTTTTTACTATTCACATGTACACTGCTGTTTTATATCAATAAACATTCCTTCTGTTAAATAAAAAAAAACAGTACAGTTTACAGTGCTAATTTCAAGTACAAAAACTCACAGGCAAGCTGAAAGATTTATAAGACTCCATTCACACCATGGCATTCCGTTTTGCGGGCAGAATCGCTGCGATTCTGCCCGCTATACGGAAACTCCACAAAAAATGCAGGACTCCCTTGCGATCCCTGTTACTATGAATGGCACCAAATCGCAGTGCGATTCTGCCGCGATTGTCGCCCCCAGGTAAAATCGCGCAAACAGAATTGCAGGATGCCTGACACCCAAAAGAAGTACTTGTGGGCGTTGGGCGTCCCGCGATTCTGTTTGTGCGATTTTATTGCGATTTGTCGGGCGACAATCGCGGCAGAATCGCACTGCGATTTGGTGCCATTCAAAGTAACGGGGCTTGCAAGGGTTTCCCGCCATTTGCAGCGTTTCCGAATCTCTGCAATTCTGGAATGGAGCCTAAAGAGATTTGGGGGAAAAAATGATGAGACAACTTTAAAATGAACTTGATTTCTGTTTTATGTGTACTGTGTTATTTATTTATATGCTTTAGTTTCACTGGTGTCTATAAACCTAAGTTTAAAGCCTATTACACACGACCGAGAATCTCGTCGTAAAAAAACCCGTAGTTTTTCTCGACGAGATTCTTGTCAAGCTTTCCTTGCATACACACTGTCAATTCCAAATCTCGTTGTTGTAAAGCGCGGTCACGTACAACACGTACGACGGCAGTATAAAGGGGAAGTTAGATTCCAATGGCGCCACCCCTTGGGCTGCTTTTGCTGATCTCGTGTTACCGTGTGTTAGTAAAAGACGATTCACGCTTTTCAGTCTTCGTGCTTTCAGTTCGTTTTAGCGTGATGAATGTGCTATCTCCATTATGAACGCTAGTTTTACCAGAAGGAGCGCTCCCGTCTTATACTTGATTCTGAGCATGCGCGATTTTTTAAGACTCGGAAAAGCATACACACGACCGGTTTTCTCGTCGGGAAACATAGCGAGCCTTGGATCCCAAACCGAAAGACCTTCCTGACAAAAAGGGTCAGCAAAGGTCACAAAAAAAACGTGTTCCGTGGCCTCGCCACTAGCTGGTGTGAGGGTAGTGTGAAGTCAGGTGTGGCTCTCAACCGGTGGCAGAAAAAAAGATATAAACATGTCCGGGTGTAGAGTGCAAAGTCCTGACGGCTGTGGGAAAGTGCAGGATTCGTTGTCCTCCAATCCAGGCAGGGCAGGATAGTAAATAGTGCAAATGGGGGAGAGATTCCAGAAACGAAGGCCTGGTGGTATAAGTATAAAAAATCACAGCATCCGGCACATTCGGGAAGGGGTATCACCCAGCAAAGGAGATAAGGTGGCTTAAATAGCAGTCAGTGTAAATTGCAATAAAGGCACAGGATACACATAGTGATGCACAGAGGTCTGGTAGTAAGGCAGTTGGTATGTGCTGTCCTGAGACTATGGACACCGTTAGTCATTTCTGCGTCTGTAAGCAGCTCCAAAACGATCATTCAGCCACGCCATGGCCTCCTTGGGGCTGGTGTAGAAATAAGCCTTACCATCATAAATGATGCGCAGTTTGGCAGGGAAAAGCATGGCATAGGACAGACCTTCCACTGCAGAAAAGGAGATTCGCTGGCGTTGAACTTCAGCAGAAAAGTCAGGATAGACAGAGATGGTGTTCCCAATAAATTTGAGAGGGCCTTTCTCCCTAGCTAGGCGCAAGATGGTGACTTTATCCTGGAAGTTGAGGATGCGAGCAATAATGGAGCGTGGTGGGGCACCCTCAGGGGGGGGGGCGGGGAGGGGTGCGATGTACGCGTTCAATGACATGGGAGAATGAGGGCGCATCTGTACCAAAAATGTCCTGCAACCAGGAATAAATACATTTTTCAGGATGAGGGCCCTCAGCCCTTTCTGGGAACCCTACAAATCTGAGATTGTTCCTGAGAGAACGATTTTCCAAATCGACGATTTTGGCGCGGAGGGCCGCCATCTCGCTAGTGACATCCCGCATGTTAACCGATAGGAGATTGACAGTGTCCTCTAGGGAGCTAATACGTTCCATTGTCTCTCTGGTTCTATCACGGAGGTTCTGGACATCCTGTTTAAGTAGTGAAAAGTCCATGTGAATAGATGCTATCTGAGTAGAAAGGGAGGTCTTACAGTCCTGGATAGCTAGCATAATAGTGGACAGTGTAGGTTCAGCAGAGGTAGGAGAATCCACAGACAGGCCAGTCTCAGTGAATTGCTGGGGGTCTTGGGACATCAGGGGGTCTGCTTGAGAGCGAAAGATGGCAGGAATAGAAGCACTCACCCCTGTAGCATGGTTCTTGTCAGCAGAGGAGGAGGCCTGCAGCGTGTCTGTCTGCCCTGCATGTGTCCCAGCACCATCTTGCCTCCTGAACCGAACCAGTTGCTCCGCCGTGGATGGGGGCCGGGGCAGCCCGTATTTTACCATTTCAGCCAGCCTGCCAGATGCCCACCTCCGTGGGGAACAAATCGGTACCTTTGGCGAGGAAAACGGACCCAGGATAAGGTAAGGATGTCGGTTGAGAGCTGGAGCAGTGTGTCTATGTGACTGCTCTCTTCACCATCCGGCCACGCCCCCCTCTTAAGAATTATGGTTATTGGCCTTATCTTCAAATTGAAAATGAGCCTCAGAAAAGTCAGCAGCTACGGTATTTGTAATAAACTGACACTCACTTGTCCAGAGATCCAGCTCCATTTTCACCTGGGCTGGTTCTTCACCAGTCTTCAGGTTCTCGGTGCTGGCAAATTACTTGTAGGAAGCCAGATGTGACTCCTTGCATGTGTCCCAGAAGGTTGCAGGAGGGGAGGGGGGGCAAACTTTCACTTAGGTTGTCTAGCAGGTGCCTGTCAAAACTAGGTACACGCTCCTAAAAAAATATTCCAAATATGGTATTCACCTTTTGGGTGGAGTTCCACTTTAAATTTTTTACAGCGTTAGTCTGTTTATTTACATTTTCATTCTTTTTTTACGGAAAGTACTAATTGTCTTGGGAGTGGGTGGATATTTGGGGCCCCTTTTTTCTAAAGGGGCTTCCCGATTTCTGTAAAGCCTCCCCCTCACAAACACACAATCTTTTTGGGGGATCAAACGTGGGGAAGAGGCTCTTTGTCTCCCAACACTGGGACATGATACCTTGTGTGGGGGGGTTTGCTACCCCTTCCTTTACATGGTACCCTTCCAGTGTTGAAAGGCACATGGCCTGGTACAGCACAGAATAGAAGGATGGAAGGGGAGGGAGTGCATGTTTGCTGTTCCTGCCCACTCAGGCCGCATTCCTAGATAAGGGCTTAGTTTGAATTTTAAGGGGATCCCCATACCTTTTTTCCAATTTAAAAAAACACAAAGCACAGTACAAAAAAAAAAAATGAAAAACAGGGTGCAATCCCCACTTTGAGATTGGATGATTCTGCCACAGCAGAGGAGAGACCCATCAAGTCAGCAAAGGAGAAGGGCAGTGACTACAGTGCTGGTGGTAGCTTCCTAACAGGAACGCCCACAAGTTGGGCTGCTGCTCAGGGTGGAACTACAGTCAGCACTAACAGGATTTAAAACACACAACAAGGCCACAGAGCAAAATAAGATGAAGCATATAGAGCTTGGTCCCTTGGTGATTCATCTCAGATTTTTAGAAAGTAGTGGTAGGTCTTCTATAAATTCAGGTTTTATTTATTTATTATTTTTTTATTCAGGTTTTAAATGCCGTCCTTGCCTCCATTGAGGAGATTCACCCTGCCTTTTAATTTCCTTGTGACCATTTTCACCTGGACTGAATGCTTTAAATTGTCATCAAAAATAGAGGGGAAATATTTGAATGGCCCACGCTTGTTCTGGTTATAACTGTCTAAGAAGGATTTTCCATAATTTTGAAGAGATTTCCTCTCACTTCTTGTTGTGTTGGTGAGATAAGAATTGAATTAAAGAAGTTGTAAAGGCCGAAGGTTTTTTATCTTAATGCATTCTATGCATTAAGATAAAAAAACCTTCTGTGTGTAGCAGCCTCCCCAGCACCCCCTAATTACTTACCTGAACCCCCTCTCTCTCCAGCGATGTCCACATCCGGAACACTCCTCCTGAATTGGCTGAGACACAGCAGTGGTGTCATTGGCTCCTGCGGCTGTCAATCAAAATCAGTCAGCCAATCAGGGGGAGAGGGGGCCGGGCCGGGACTCCGTATCTGAATGGACACACACAGAGCTGTGACCCGTCTCCAGTGCCCTCTTAGGAAGCTGCTGACTGTGGGGGCTCACAATAGGAGAGAGGGGGCAGGAGCAGCAAAGAGGGACCCGAGAAGAGGAGGATCTGGGCTGCTCTGTGCAAAACCAACTGCACAGAGGAGGTAATTATAACATGTTTGTTATTTTAAAAAAACGAGAATTTACAATCACGTTAATACTCCCCCATTAAGAGACAGATGACAAAAAATACTGACGGGTTTTAGGCACAGTCTATTTAAATAAAATACTGTATTGGCATTGGATATTCTTTAATGTAGAATTTATAATGTCGATTTTCCAGTTTACGAGCCAGAAAGCAAAGAGTCTTGGAACATATACCTCCACTGACTGCAACTGAAAAGGCTGTGAAAAGTTAGCAATGGCTTTTGGCTCCTACTGTTTGTCCTGGCCTGTTGTCACTATAATATTTCTTGGCGTTTAGCTGTTGTGCATTGTGTCTGGCCATAAGGTAGTCTGCATTGTGTCTGTAACTACAAACCGTTGTGTCTGGACATATCATACAGTAACTATTCTCTATTCTGCACCGGGTTTGTGCTAATTGGACAAATGCTAAAAATAGAACCAAAAAGAAAAAACCTTTTTATTTTATTTTT
The DNA here is from genome assembly GCA_029206835.1 of Rana muscosa. Taxonomy (NCBI): domain Eukaryota; kingdom Metazoa; phylum Chordata; class Amphibia; order Anura; family Ranidae; genus Rana; species Rana muscosa. The sequence continues at coordinate 343,487,192 of CM055117.1, read as the reverse complement.
ATTTATTTATGAATGCTATGTAGAATTCATAAGTTGCATCATTTTTAGGACAGATTCATTTTTATTAATTACTAGAAAACTATAATGCAGCTTATCGTAGTTGCTTTAGTGCTAAACCCATGAAATGTCTGGTACTAGTCAGTGGAGATGAAGCAAGTTAGATATTGGCGGTGTTGTGGTGTTTAAGTCTCTGGCAGGGAAGGAGTTAATTATTCTGGAGGAGTGTCCCCATCTTGTGCAGGGTGTGGAAAGGGTTAGTAATCTCTTGGCTGTGTTCCTTGGTGACAGCTGGAGGTGCAAAGCATTTCACATCTGTGTTCTCTATAGCCATGTGCAGGGTCCCTTCTCTAGCTGTCTCTTAGCCTACTCCCCCCTACCACTGCGCTACGAACAATGAACAGAAAGATTCTGACAGAGCTGCATGGGGGACACAGAAAGGTATAGCGTGACCAGACACACCCCTCTGTTTGTATGAATGGACATAGTACATAGCCGTTGCGTGTTGCCTATATAGATTTAATAATATTTACCAGGATACCTTTTCATGGTCTATTCATGATCATTCGATACACTTTCATTATGAAGATTTTAGCACCATTTTTGTTTCTTTGTCTCTGTGCATCAGTTGCCAGAATAGAGCGTGTGACTGAACTTCATTATGCTTATGTAGGAGAGGGTTGCACTGTATCTGTCATTGTTTCCGCAGTCAATGTAATGCATTCATGTGGTGTTCCGAGGGCGGGGGTCCTGCGGAGGGAGGGACAGAGCAGTTGGCATGTTAATGATTTAAATGACAATACAGTGCCTCGTGTGTATATGTTCCTTTTTTTTTTTTTTTTTCATTTTTTTATGTATTACTGTTTTACTTAAAATATTGTACAGGTGCTTATGTTCTTATGTTGTACTTGTATTTTGAGACCCATTCAGGGTCTCTGGTATGTCCAAGTGTTGAAAATCAAAGATGATAGTGGCTCACCGGCTCCTATTATCATTATGTATTTTAGACAACCGTTTTACCCTAAAGGAGCTCTTGAAATCATTTTCACTTCTGAGGGAATACCTGCTTAAATAATTCTTCAGAAGTCAGTGGGAAAAATGCCCTTTTTTATTGGAGTTTAGTAAAAAAAAAAAGAAACAAAGTAACAAATAGATTATTGGTGCCATTCTGCTGGTTTTGCTGAGTGGGCTTTGACCCAGAAGAACAATGCACGCACCTTCAGAGGTCAATTAGCCACAACTAGTGGAACCCCTAGCAACCTCTGGAGGAACTGTAGGGCTCCACAGAACCCTGGTTGAGAATGGCTTGGCTAATGGACACGTACAGATATGCATTCCAGTACCAAGCTGGCTTAAGGAGGTGGGGGTGATGGGTGAGCCTAATATAAAGTGCATGCAGTCAGTCCCATTAAGACTATGAGTTCATTTATTAAACTGGAGAGTGCAAATACTGGCACAGCTGTGCATGGTAGCCAGTCAGCTTCTAACTTCAGATTGTTAAATTAAGCTTTGACCAAAAACAACCTGGAAGCTGATTGGTTTATATGCAGATCTGCACCAGATTTTTCACTCTTCAGTTTTAGTAAATTAACCTCTACAGTGGATAAAATATTTATTTGATCCCCTGCATATTTTGTACATTTGCCCACTTACAATGAAATGAAGGGTCTATAATTTTTTATCATAGGTGTATTTTAAACAATAGAGACAGAATATCAATCAAAAATCCAGAAAAAAAAGCTTATGATACAAATGTTAGAAATAGAGTTGCAGTTCAGCGAGTAAAATAAGAAATTTGATCCCCAAGCAAAACATGACTTGGTGGAGAAACCCTTGTTGGCAAGCACAGAGGTAAGACATTTCTTGTAGTTGGTTACCAGGTTTGCACACATCTCAGGAGGGATTTTGGTCCACTCTTCTGTACAGATCCTCTCTTAATCCTTACGGTTTCTTGGCTGTCATTTGGCAACTCAAAGTTTCAGCTTTCTCCATAAATTTTCTATAGGATTAAGGTCTGGAGACTGGCTAGGCCACTCCATGACCTTGACGTGCTTCTTCTTGAACCACTCCTTTGTTGCCTTGGCGGTATGTTTTGGGTCATTGTCATGCTGGAAGACCCATCCATGACCCATGTTCAGTGTTCTGGCTGAGGGAAGAAGGCTCTCATCCAAGATTTTACAATACATGACCCCGTCTATTGGCCCTCAATGCATCAAAGTTGGCCTGTACCTTTTAGCAGAGAAACAACCCCAAAGCATAATGTTTCCACCTCCGTGCTTGACTGTAGGGATGTGTTCTTAGGGTCATAGTCAGAATTTGTCTTCCCCAAACACGGCGAGTTAATGCCAAAGAGCTAAATTTTGATCTCATCTGACCACAGCACTTTCTATCAATCCTTTTCTGAATCGTTTAGATGTTCATTGGCAAACTTCAGACCTTTACATGTGCCTTCTTGAAGAGGAGGACCTTGCGGGTGCTGCAGGATTTCAATTCATTGTGGTCCCAACTGCCTTGAGATTATTCACAAGCTTTTCCTGTGTAGTTCTGGGCTGATCCCTCACTTTTCTCATGATCCTTACCCCATGAGGCGAAATCTTGCATGACGCTCCAGACCGAGGGCGATTGGTGATTATTTTGTATTTTTTCCATTTGCGAGTTGTCTCCTCACCAAGCTTTTTACTGATGGTCTTGTAGCCCATTCCAGCCTTGTGCAGGTCTACAATCTTGTTCCTGATGTCCTTTGACAGCTCTTTGGTCTTGCCCATGATGGTAAGGTTTAAATGGAAGAAAGACATTCTGTGGACAGGTGTCTTATATACACGTAACGAGTTGTCGTTAGGAGCACCTTCTTGATTTGACAGGACTAATCTTTGTACCACATGAGCACATACTGTAGCCAGGCTGTGGGAGCCAGAATTATTGTTGGTTGGTTGGGGATCAAATACTTATTTTACTCACTGCACTGCAACTCAATTTATAACATCTGTATCATGTGTTTTTTTTTTTTTTTTGGGGGGGTTTCTAGTTGAAATTGTCTCTATCGTTTAAAATACAACTATGATAAAAATTATAGACCCTTTATTTCTTTGTAAGTGGGCAAACTTACAAAATCTGTAGGGGATCACATAATTATTTTCTCCACTGTATATACTGACTGTGATGGCAAAGAAAGGAGGCCTTCAGAGTAAGGCTTCATGCACAATGTGATTTTAGCCTCTGTGCCTGAGATTTCAGTGTTTTCTTGTAGGCGGAAAGTACATGTGCTCTGTTCCCCTTCACTGCTGGCAGAGTAGTACAAATGTTTAGGGCAGCGTGCTTCCAGGGACAAATGCTTGGAATGCAGACTTCTTACTTTCCATAACTAAAATTTTGTACCACTTGGTGCGCAGGCTGCTGGCATTATTACTGGACAATACATCTGTGCCTTCCATCCACATGAAAATAACAGAATCTCAAGATCAAGCTATCTTGGATCATGGTAAATGAGCATCTTTTGGCCATATTGAACGATAAAGTCAAATCAAATGAGAAATCCTGGGACCCTAGGAATAAATATCTGACTGATTACTCCCGGGCTGCTTCTGTTTAGGTTGTGTTTCCGGAATAGAGGGTTGGCAAGCTGTACTTTGTACTCCTCACTTTTTTTCTTTACTGTTATTTCCCTGTTCTTTACTATCTTTTTTTCTGTCTATTTCTTATGTTGTGGAAGATCCTTGCTGGACCTAGTGGGACATCTGCTCATATAAGGATAGCAAGGCCATCCTCCATTTGCTGGAGGTTATATGTGACCCTGTGTATAGTAGGTGAGCTGTAAAGTTTGGCCAGTCCCCCGCCTTAGGCTCCGTTATTACACTTGAAGGTTTATTATACAATATATTCTGGAACCTGATAATTTTTCGATAAAAGTTAGAAGAGTTTGTATTTTTTTTTTAATATATTTGCATAACTGAATATGGGCCTTAGCCACACTTTATTTTCTGTGCCCATGTGGGTAAGATATTTGAGATCTTGTATCCAGTTACCCCTGATTGTTCTATTCTGTAAATGTACAGTAAAACCTTGGATTGCGAGCATAATTCTTTCCGGAAGCATGATTGAAATCCAAAGCACTTGTATATCAAAGCAAAGTTTCCCATAAGAAATAATGGAAACTCAAATGATTTGTTCCACAACCATTTATTCCTAAGTCCTTCAGTTTATAGTCCATAAAAAAAAGATTCTAGCAATATGATAGGTTGTGTAACCATAAAATGTCCATCCACAAATGGAAGCCTATACAAGGCGATTAAAAGCAAAATCCAGCAGGAGCTAGAGAGTATAAAAGAGAAGAGAGGCGCCTCTAAGTGTAGCAATATGGTTACGTTTAACCACTTAAGACCCGGACCATTATGCAGCTTAAAGACCTGGCCACTTTTTGCGATTCGGCACTGCGTCGCTTTAACTGACAATTGCGCGGTCGTGCAACGTGGTTCGCAAACAAAATTTACGTCCTTTTTTTCCCACAAATAGAGCTTTCTTTTGGTGGTATTTGATCACCTCTGCGGTTTTTATTTTTTGTGCTATAAACAAAAATAGAGCGACAATTTTGATAAGAATGCAATATTTTTTACTTTTTGCTATAATAAATATCCCCCAAAAATATATAAAAAAACATATTTTTCCTCAGTTTAGGCCAATACGTATTCTTCTACATAATTTTGGTAAAAAATATCGCAATAAGCGTTTATTGATTGGTTTGCGCAAAAGTTATAGCGTTTACAAAATAGGGGATAGTTTTATGGCATTTTTATTATTATTATTTTTTTTACTAGTAATGGTGGCGATCAGTGATTTTTTTCATGACTGCGACATTATGGGGGACACATCGGACACTTTTGACACATTTTTGGGACCATTGTCATTTTCACAGTAAACAGTGCTATAAAAATGCACTGGTTACTGTGAAAATGACACTGGCAGTGAAGGGGTTAACCAGGAGGGGGCGCTGTAGGGGTTAAGTGTGCCCTGATGTGTTTTACTTACTGTGGGGGGTGTGGCTTAGCGTGTGATGTCACTGATCGTCATTCCCTCTGACAGGGAACAGACGATCAGTGACAGGCTCACTAGGAAGCACGGGGAGAGGTTTGTTTACACTTACCTCTCCCCGTTCTTCCTCTCTGTGACCTGATCGCGGGACACCAGCGGCGATCGGGTCCGCTGTTCCCACGGAGACAGTCACGGAGAAGAGGACCGGGTCGCAAGCGTGCCGCCGGTGGCGCGCTCGCGACCCACGGCTGGGCTCTTAAAGGGGACGTACCTGTACGCCCATGTGCCCAGCCGTGCCATTCTGCCGACGTACATCGGCGTGCGGCGGTCCTCAAGTGGTTAATGAAGGTACAACATTTAGCAACTCACATGGTTGATGATTAAAACAGGCACATCTAAGTATGCAGACATCCAGGGTAAAGCTATCTGGAATCATGCCTGGGAAGACTACCCTGCAGTAGAACGATCTGAAAGCGAGGCTTGAACCGCTCGTGGAGCGCAGCGTGGAAGGGACGACGTCAATGGCGGTGAGGAGGACGGTCTATGTGGACATCTCTACCCCGGATGCCTGCATACTTAGATGTGCCTGTTTTTTTCATCAACCATGTGAGATTCTAAATGTTGTACCTTCATTAAATGTAACCATATTGCTACACTAAGAGGCGCCTCTCTTCTCTTTTATACGCAGTTTTGACATGACACTACTTGTATATTAAGACATTGCTTGTATATCAAGTCAATTTTTTTTTTTGCTTGTCTTGCAAAACGCTCTCAAACCAAGTTACTCTCAAACCAAGGTTTTACTGTATTGTATAAGTGGAAGCTTTGTGGCCTTGTAACCATGAGGATTTACTGTACAACATTGTCTGTATCTTCTTTTGAAATTCTCATCAAAAATATTGGAAATAAAAACAGCAGAATCTCATGAACGGGCTAAATGCCCAGGGTACATGGGGCCTAAAGTTGCTAACTTTTAACAGAACAAGTGGTGTAGTAAAATAGAAGAAAGTCACAAAAATATAGTGCCAATTTGTCCATATTGATCCATGAGAAGCCTACGTTACAAAATTGAAAGAAATGTGAGTTTGCGACTGTCTGTGACCTTTCAGTAGTAAAGGGATTGACTGTGAACAGTAATAGCTTGTAAATAAGCATCCTGTCATTTAAAATGTTTTATTTCATTATCAGCACATTTGAAACTGCCCTCATAAACTGAATTAAAACAATTAAATACATTTTTGTACCTCCCAAGTTAAAGAATAGAGATAGAGGATCACCAGTGGGGTTTTCTTTGTGCTGCTACCCTTTACATGTTTGCATAATTACGGTAAGTAGAGACTGGAGCGCAAGCTGAAAAGTGTGGGCAAATGATTGTAATAATTTATGAAAGGGGGAATGCAGCAGCTCAGTGGTTTACCTTATATCCAGCTGTAACATATCCAACTGACAAGACCTCAGTGAGTCAATGACACTCAGCTTGACCTCCATGAAGAGAAAAATACAGAGAATCACCCAAATTATGCTATTTTAGCTCTTTACAACATATACACTGCATGCTTTTATATTATTTGCAATGTACAGTAGCCCATAGGGATCACTGCAATGACTCCTCTGAGGCCTTAGAGAGAGGGTAGATAGGGTCAGGTTCTAATGGGCAGTTGGGAATCCTGCAAGCGGAAAGAAATTAATTGTTACGTCAAATCATCTCATAAAAACAGTGTACACTTCATTTGTGCGCACAGAAGTGTTTTTTTAAAAGGCAACAAGCAAAGCAAAGTGTTGAAATTTACAGCACTCACAACTCATTTGCCCCATTCTGACTAAAACAAGTATAGACTGTTAAAAAAAATGAAAAAAAATTCAATAACTAACTAATTAGAAATTAACAGGCATGCAGTGATTTCTGATTTGTTACAGTAGATTATTGTGCTTCATTATACTGTGGAAAATGTTATAAAATAAGGCCAAAGTGCCATATATATTAAAGAAATGTTCTTTGTCGTGGACATGTTGTTTAAATGAATGTGCTTGATGTGGGCAAAAATATTTTTACAAATGTCATGCTGCTTTTGATAGACTGAAGTAGATTTATTGAACTTTATGAAATATGAATAAAAGTAAATTAAAGGGACTAATACAAGGATAATGGTAATGTCTAGTGGTCTTGAATTAGAACATAACTAGCCTCAACATCTTCCTACTGTTAGTTCTCGACTGATCTTGTAATAGTGTGTGCTATTTGTTTAAGCTTCTGTTGCCAAGAAAATTTACTACACATAAAAGGAAATTAAACAAGCATGACTTGGCAATTCTTGTAGGCTATTGCCAACATATTTTTGAGGCTGACAGTTTACTTTCAAATGTTCGTTTATTTTCGTCTCAGAAAAATGAATCTGCTTTCTTTTAAATGTCTCCCCAAAGGGTCAGTCCAACTGATTTATCGAGGGCCAGCTCACCCAATATTTAAGGTACAGGTAGAGCCTTGTAAGACCTTAGGAACTCCCATGCCCAGATATTTTTGTCATAATTCTTGGCACCTTTAGGTTTGGGTGTACCCATCCATTCTTGGCACCTTTAGGTTTGGGTGTTCCCATCCATCTTGGGTTTATTTCCTCCTCCCTTCACCAGAATATATATATATATATATATATATATATATATATATATATATATATATAAAAAAAGGATTATTCAGGAAAAACAGGGCCACCTGGTAATGTCTGTGCCAGGTATGCCGGTGTAAGAGCTGACTCTTTTATAGTTAATTTGTAGTATTGGCATAGCACAAGTTATGTAAAGTGAACCTTGCATTAGATGACAATGCCTGCTCATAATTTCCAGGCACCCCCTCCTTTAAAAATCACTGCTGAAAGTAAGTACAAATGTACCGTATCTGTAAAGAAAAAAAGTTAGAATGTATAATTACCTTATCTCTGACGTCCGCCAGTGATCATCTTACTGCTTCTAGTGAGATCCTGGGGAATATAGAGCAGCCCAAATCTCACAAAAAGACACTTGCAATGGACTGAAGTGTCTTCTAGTGATATTTGGCCTGCTCTGCATTTCTCAGAAGTCTTTCAGGAAGCATGGTGGCATCACACCCATTGTTGCAGAGGACAGAGCTAAGGCATGTACAAAATCTGTTTTTTTTTCTTTAGAGGTAACTCATACTTACAGCAAGAGATTTTCACAGTGTTTAGGGGGCCCGGACATTATAGACTGACCTTCCATTGTACTGCTTTGATGTCTGGACAGGAGCAGATATTAAAGTGTCTGAACTCGAGAACAAAAATGGAATATATCGAAACCTATCAGTCCCTATATGTGGTGACTCAATTTTTTTCTAGATGTTTTCTTTTATTTCACCTGGGGATCCTGCAAGTATCACATTTTTTGTACCTGTGTGATAATGCTCACTCACTGTACTGTATCTATGGAGGTGCAGCACTGTCACCGTAGTGCAGAAGGTGTGTTAAGACTATAGAACACCTCCTCTCTTTATCTCCAGAACATAGGGGAGGTTCACAGGGGTTAACAGGACAGGCTGATAACATTGCCTGAGATTTCAGTGCAGCAGAGTCAGAGTGCACAGGAAGTTGCAAGCTCATATATGACAGGATAAACATATTTCTCTTATCGTCCATGAACTGACACAGCTCTCATACTGTTTACGTGTGGGTATATGTCCCTGCTCGCAGGAGAAGATCTAGGCAGAATGTTAGATGTTAGAAACATACATTCTAGAACAAAACCAGAGCTGAACAGCCCCGCCCAGGGGGGCGGTCCCTCCGGACATAACCCTCCTACCTGCAGCCAGCAGCCTCAGTTTTTTTTCTGCCTAGCAGAAGGAGAAGACGTGGCTCTCTCAGGAGCCAGTCTCCTGGAAGATTTTACTTTTAACTTTTATTCCTTTGGGAATTTTATTATTTTATTTTTGAGACCTTCAATCAACTGTCGGCTGGTCAACAGGTTGGGTACACTGGTATCCTCGTAGTCTTCCCTGTCCGACCATCGAGCGTGCTAATCCTCGCCTTGTGTGCGTGAGACTCAGTTCACAACATGCCCCATGACTCCAGGGGTGGCCGGGTTGCTTTCATGCTCCTGCGGTCCTCTCAAGATTGAACAGTACCTGTCTGTATCTTTCACGGTGGACTGGGCCGACAGCTACGCAGTACTACTCTGTGATAGGTCTGTCTGAAACAAGCCAGTGGGTCCCTCTGGGACGGGTAAGTAGTCTCTCCTGCTGCAGGTGAGTACATGCTGGCTGTGTTTCTTTATATGGGGGGGGTTTCTCCCTGTCTCCCTCCCTGTTATGCTGCTGTCTGCACCCTGTACTGGTGCTGTGCTGTGTGGGGGTGCTTGGTGGTCACTCTGGCCTGGCTGGGGGCGCTCATGTCTGTTTTAGTGGACCCTGGGAGAGGAGCAGTGTTCTGGGATGTGGGTGTTTTACTTTACTGTGTGCGCCATAAGCGCTGTGAGGTGATTTTGAAAACCGCGCTCGGCGGCCATCTTGCCGTGGATCAATGGCGCAGTAATGCATGCGGCCGGCTGCCATTTTCTTGAAGCCGCTGCGCTTTTACTTTCGGTTTCGGTCTCTATCGGCGCTGCTGCAGCGCGAATCTCACAATCTCCTCATATCTTCTCACAATCTCCTCACACTCTCCTCAGGCTTCACTCGCGCTGCAGCGTGGTTCCATTCAGCGGAACTGAGCGGTCCTTACAAGGGTTGGTGAGTCCTCTGGGTATCCCCTCCTCAGCTTAAGCGTAGCTAGTGGGTGGACTGTGTTATGCACTATAATAGTGTCTAAAGGTCTCAGAGGGTGGCAGTATGGAGTCTAGTTCACCTGCTTCTCCACACTTGTCTGAGGCAACTGGCAGTGCTCCTGCACCTGCGGTCCCTAGCGACTAGTTGTTGGCAGTCCTGGAATCATCCTTGTCAGGATGGAAGCAGTGTGAGAGCGCAAGGGAGCTGTAATACGCCCCCTCCCCACACATTCTCCTGTAGGGGAGTGCTCTGTCTCATATATGGGCCTAGCTACTGCTGCCCCTTACCCTAGCTCTGAGGATTTTCATGTTTTTGAACAGGATATTCCCTATGAGGAAGACCCCAGTTCTGAATAACTGACAGGGTGCTTGTAAGTGAACTCATTGATGCTGTGAGGGACACTCTCAAGCTGAATGTTGAGGCTGAGGAACCTCAGGTGGAAGCTGTCTCCTTTGGTTCCTTTAAAGCCGTTTATTCAAAAAAGTTTTTTTCATATGTGCCTTTTTTTGATACATTCATTGACCAAGTCTGGGATAAGCCGCAGAAGACTTTGACGGTCCCGCGGCGCCTAGCCATGAGGTACCCCTTTGAGGAGGACCTGGTTAAGAAGTGGGCTCTCCCTCCAGTGGTCGACCCCCTGGTCGCCCGTTTGAATAAGGCTGCCACGCTCCCAATAGAAGGGACTCCTGCATTTAAGGATCCCACTGACAGGAGGTCAGAAGTGGCGAGTAGAACTATGTTTACCTTATTGGGGTCTGCCTTACGCCCTATAGTGGCGGCAACACTTGTGTCTCAAGACACTCACAAGATGGGCAAAGATTTTGCACCAGACAGTACAGGAGCATAATCTCCCTCCTGAGACCATTTCCCTGGCTCACCAACTTGCGCAGGGTTTAGTCTCTGTGTGCGATGCCACTTTGGATGCGGCCCCTTTAATATCTGGGGCCTCTATCTATGCTGTGATGCTGCGTCGCTTTATCTGGCTGAAATGCTGGTCGGCTGACCTAGCTTCCAGATAGCTCCTGGCTGACTTGCCCTTTAAGGGCGGTAGACTGTTTGGGGCCGCCCTGGATGACATTATTGTGGATGTCACAGGGGGTAAGAGCACCTTCCTTCCTCAGTCTGTTAAGGAAAAAGTTCCCCACCGTAGGCTGGGCTCTTCCTTTCCGTCAGAATCCACGGGTAAGCCCGCCCAGACTGAGAAATGTGCGGCTGGGGGACATAAGCGTCCCTGGGTGCGTAAGCCTACCAAGCAAGCTCCCAAGCCGCCGACGCATGACGTCTTGCCCCTGCCCGACTCTGGGGTGGGGGGATGTCCTTGCAGGATCACGGTTCGGTGGACCTCCCGGATCTCCGACCGGTGGGTGTGCGAGATGGTCACCTCAGGATACAGGATAGAGTTCCGTTCCTGGCCCCCAGACAGATTCTTTCCCTCAATTCTCCCTCTCCTTCCTGCCTGTCGGGCGGCCCTCTTAGGGGCCGTACAGGATTGATCAGGTCCGGAGTGATTGTGCCAGTTCCGTCACAGGAGAAGTTTCAAGGTTTCTACTCGAATCTGTTTGTAGTCCCTAAAAAGGGACGGGGTTCGGCCAATCCTGGGCCTCAAGGCCTGAATGCCTTGGTGATGGTGAAAAAATTCCCGCATGGAATCCATTCGCACGGTTTTCACTACACTCCATCAAGTGGATTTTCTGGCGTCCTTGGACGTCAAGGACGCCTACTTGTATGTTGCGATCGGCGAAGTCCACTATCAATTTGTGGCTCTTCCCTTCGGCCTAGCCTCGGCACCAAAGGTGTTTAAAAGGTGCTTGCTCCGGTTCTAGCTTTGCTGAGACAGCGAGGCATTACTATCGTGGGCTATCTGGACGATCTTCTTCTAAGAGCAGACAATGGCTCAGAATTAGAAGAAGTGTGACTATCGTCAGTCAGACCCTTAGGGACTTCGGGTGGCTCCTGAACATTCAGAAGTCGGTCCTGGTCCCGGCTCAGCATTCGGAGTATCTCGGTCTGATCCTGGACTCCTTGGAGGCGTAGGTATTCCTACCCCTGGTGAAGGTACTGACATTTCAGTCTGCAGTGCGGGTCCTGACGTCCCGAAAATGGTCGTCAACCCGTTTTGCATGAGAATCCTGGGACTCATGGGGGCCTCGTTCGAGGCTGTTCCGTATGCCCAATCACACACACGGGCATTACAGTAAGAGATCCTGTCCACTTTGGACAAATCCCAGTTGTCCTTGGATCTTCAGATCCAGATGAGTCACCCAATCAGGGCGTCCCTGGCATGATGGTTGGGGTCCCCGGCTCTTCAGTCCGGGAAGTCGTTCCTCCCCATCCAGTGGACGGTGATCATGACGGACGCCAGCCTGACGGGCTGGGGTGGAGTCTGGGGAGTCCTGTCAGCCCAAGGGCTTTGGACTCCGGACGAAGCCCGTTTACCGATCAATGTTCTGGAAATGCGGGCAATCAGACTGTGCCTCTCCTTGTGGTCTCTGTCGGCCGTCTACATTCGAGCATAGACAATTGTCAGGCGGACTAGCGGAGTCGCCAGACACTGGAGCAGGGAGAGTGGTCCTTAGACCCAGAGGTTTTTCAAATTCTGTGTCGGCGGTGGGGCATGCCGGATGTGGACCTGATGGCCTCTTGACTCAATCGTAAGGTGTCGAGGTTTGTGGCCAGGTCCAGGGATCCTTGGGCGGATGCCTCGGATCCGTTGGTGGCCCCAGGGGGTCATTATCTTATCTGTTATCCTCCGCTGCAGCTGCTTCCTCGCCTGCTGCGCAGGGTTGTGGCCGAGGGGATTCCGGCGATCCTCTTTGCGCCGGATGGGCCTCGGCATCATTGGTACGCTGATCTGGTACGTCTCGTCGCGGACGTTCCTTGGCGGTTGCCAATGAGGGAGGACCTTATGTCTCAAGGTCCTATTTTTCATCCTGTTTTACAGTCTCTGGCTTTGACGGCATAGCTATTGAAAGCCAGGTGCTGAGAGTCCGAGGTCTCTCGGATTCGGTCATTTCGACCATCTTAAGGGCACGGAAGTCTTCCGCTATAAAAATATATCACCGTACCTGGAAAGCTTACATCGCTATGTGCGAAGAGCTGGACTAGCCTCCAGGGACGTATTCCGTCCCCAGTATCCTGCGGTCCTTGTAGCGTGGCGTGACCCAAATGCTTGCTTTGAGTACCATTAGGGGTCAGATTTCGGCCTTGGCCGTCTTCTTTCAGCGACCGCTAGCGGGTCATTCCTTGGTTAGCACCTTTGTGCAGGGGGGTCGCCATGTGCTCCCTCCTGTTAAACCTCCTCGGGATTTGAACATGGTGCTCTCGGTTCTCCAGGAACCTCACTTTGAAAATATCAGAGATATTCCCCTCTTGACCTTGTCTCCGAAGGTGGCCTTCTTCTTAGTGGCCATTACTTCTGTCAGACGGGTGTCTGAGTTGGCGGCCTTGTCCTGCAAGTCGCCCTATTTGGTCATCCATAAGGATAAGGCGGTGTTGCGTCCGCGACCTTCCTTTTGCCAAAGGTGGTCTCGGCTTTTCACCTACATGTGGACATTGTCCTCCCGTCCTTGTGTCCTCACCCATCACATCCCAGAGGGTTTGCGCTTCACACATTGGATGTGGTACGTGCTATGACTCACTAGTTGTGTCTGTCTCTGGTCCGAAACAGGGCCGAGCGGTGTCGTCTGCCACCATTTCTGGTGGATCAGACAGACTGTTATGCAGGCCTATGCCATTAAGGGGCGGGCGCCTCCCTTTCCGGTTACGGCGCATTCCACCAGGGCAATTGGTGCTTCCTGGGCTTTCCGACATCAAGTGTCGGTTGCACAAGTGTGCAAGGCGGCGACCTGGTCATCCGTTCATGCCTTTTCAAAATTCAATAAGGTTGATGTGGCTGCATCTTCGGATGCTTCCTTCGGCCGCAAAGTGTTGCAGGCCGCTGTTTAATGTTGCAGCTCCTCCGTTGAGGAGCTCTGCTGGTTTGGAGTGAAGTTTTGGTTGTTCCTCTATTTGCTCTCACCCTTTTCTTATACTGCTTTGGGACCTCCCACACGTAAACAGTATGAGAGCTGTGTCAGTCCATGGACGATAAGAGAAAATAGGATTTTTGTACACACCGTAAAATCCGTTTCTCTGACGTCCATGGACTGACACAGCACCCACCCTTCTTTTAAGGTTTGTACTGCTTCTTACGAACTGAGGCTGCTGGCTGAAGGTAGGAGGGTTATGTGTCCAGAGGGACCGCCCCCCTGGGCGGGGCTGTTCAGCTCTGGTTTTGTTCTAGAATGTATGTTTCTAACATCTAACATTCTGCCTAGATCTTCTCCTGCGAGCAGGGACATATACCCACACATAAACAGTATGAGAGCTGTGTCAGTCCATGGACGTCAGAGAAAATGCCAGTTTTTTGAGATGAGAAAAAAAATCAAACCAAGATAAATCACTTAATCTGATTTTATAATTTGTGCAATTCAATTAAAAACAAAGTGAAATCTTTAAAGGGGGAAAAAAATAAAATAAAAACATACAATAACGTGATTGCATAAACGTGCACACTCTTTGAATAGTACTTTATTGAAGCACCCTTTGATTTTATGACAGCGTGTCACATTTTGCCTTGGGAATCTTTGCTCACTCTTTGCAAATGTGCTCTAAATCTGTCAGATTGCAAGGGCATCTCCTGTGCACAGACCTCTTCAGGACACCCTACAGATTTTCCATTGGATTCAGGTTCGGGCTCTGACTGGGCCGTTCCAAAACTTTGACCTTCTTCTGGTGAAGCCATTCTTTTGTTGATTTGGAGGTATGTTTTCGGTCATTGTTGTGCTGAAAGGTGAAATTCCTTCTTTGCAGATGGCTGAAGGTTTTGTGCCAGAAAATAACTGATATTTGGAACTGTTCATAAGTGTCTCCATCTTGACTAAAGCCCCAGTTCCAGCTGAGGAAAAGCAGCCTCAAAGCATAATGCTGCCACCAACATGCTTCACTGTGGGTATGGTGTTTTTTGGTGATGCATGGTGTTGGTTTTGCGCCAAACATACTTTTTGCAATTATGGCCAAAAACTTCAAACTTGGTCTCAGACCATAATACATGCTTTTTGCAGACTACAAAATGTAGCCAGGCTTGAATGCTTTTTTTTTTTTGTAAGAAAAGGCTTAAGTCTTATCACTGTACCCCACAACCCAGACATATAAAGAACACTAGTGATTTCACATGTAGTACACAACCAGTACTTGCCAGAAATACTTGCAGCAATATGGTTTTAGGCCTCTTGGCAGCTTCCTAGACAGATTTTCTTCTTGTTCTTTTTGAGGAACATTCGTTTATTGGTAATGTCGTTGTTGTTCAGCATTTCTCCACTTGTTTCCATGGTATATCTAATGCCTTTAAAACTCTCCTGATACCTTCCAACAACAAATCCATTTGAGCTTTGTAAGCTTTTTGCGGACAATGGCTTTTGCTATAAGAGGCCACTGAGTAAATGTAAAAAAAAAGAATCCTACTGGAACAGCTGAACTTAAGGTGGTTGTAAACCTCAGACATGAAATATAAACAAAGCATATACCTCTATAGTGTGTACTTGTCTGAATTAAAATCACAAAGTGTAATTTCTGTCTGCTGCTTTGTTCCTCTGAATCACTTCTGAAGTTTTCCTGACACCAAGAAAAAAATAGTGACAGACAGGGGAGGGATCTCCAGCAGATTTACAGCTTCCACCCTGTCCCTGTGTGCTGTGTGAAAGGGGGGGGGGGGGGAGGGTAATGTCTCTTCCCTCAGTCTTTCATCAGCCCTCAGAGCTCTACTCAATGGGTTCTGCAGTGTGTAACTTTAGCTCTCTGCCCTTTTTCTGAACACTTATGCCTCGTACACACGACCGGTTTTCCCGTCGGGAAAACTGCCATGACAGCTTTTGGTCGGGAAAACCGGCCGTGTGTATGCTCCATTACAGTTTTCCCGACAGGAAAACTGCGGGAAAAAAGAGAACCAGCTCTCTTTTTTCCCGTCAGGAAAAAATCCTGCAGAGAAAACCGGTCGTCTGTATGCTTTCCCGAGGGGAAAAAAAACACACATGCTTGTAAACAATTTGACGCATGTGCGGAAGCATAGAACGTCATTTTGTCGGCTTTTTGCGTTCTTGCCATTCAAAAGTTCAGCGGTCTTTTGTGTGACCATGTGTATGCAAGGCAGGCTTGAGAGGAATCCCGTCGGGAAAAGCGTTGTTTTTTTTCCTGCCGGGAAAACCGGTCGTGTGTACGAGGCATAAGACAAGCTAAATAATTTTAGCACTTTGAACAGATGTAGAGAAGAGAAGACTGCAGATAGATATAAGTTATGTAGGAGGATTTGCTTCATCTCTGTGTGTCAACTAGGGATAGTCCCTTCGCTGGGTGTATGGAGAGGTTTACAACCACTTTAATGAACTCTAGGCTTAGTCAGTCATTTTAATTGATGGCAGGTGTGTACTGACTACTATTTAACATCAGTTTGAATGTGATTGGTTAATTCTGAACACAGCCACATTAATTAATGAATAACTAATTAACACATTTTAAGAGGATGAAACCACATTATTTTATTTATTTCCCCTCTAAACAACAATTCTAGTTTGAATTTAGTTGAATTTAACAGATCAGGGAGCTCAGAGCCAGCCAGTATTTAATATAAAGAGGTTGTGCTGGACTGCCCTTGTCCTACTGAGAAAGCCTTGGGAGGCGTAATGCGTATACTGTAGGAACAGAGTCAAGTCAGGACATTTTGATGCCACCACTGGGTGGTATGGAGACCCTGCGGTAAGAAGGCGGTTTACTTTTATACTATGCGCAGGATATGGCACTGAGAGTGCATTTGTTTGTGAGTGTCCCATTTTAGATTTTATTAAATTGTTTTAAACCAGTTTTATTTTTTTATGGAGAGCACTATTGGTTTTATTTCTTTTGCATAAGCACATGTCACACAGAGAGGAGGTCGAACAGAACGATCAGTCCATGTGTCGGTGCCTGTGATTGTTACTGGGAGCCAGAATCCAGTTAGAGTATAGCCCTTGAAGGGCAAAAGTGAATTTGATCTTGACTAGTGATAAATGTCCAGCCCAGGAGGTGAGCGCATATGGTTCATTGGGTGTTATGCATGTGACACATGGGTGATCCATTGATGAGAAGTCTGGGATATCTGGAATCCACTGATGGTTGGCCACATACATATTTAACCACTTGCCGCCCGCCATATAGCAATATGACGTCGGCAAAGTGGTTTAGTTATCCTGATCAGACGTCATATGATGTGATCAGGATAACAAGCCAACGCACGCCTGAGGAGGCGCGCAGCTCGGTGATCGGAGGTGTTGTGTGTCAGTCTGACACACTGCAACTCCGATAGTGGTATGGAGCCTCTGACAGAGGCTTCTTACCATGTGATCAGCTGTAACCAATCACAGGTGATCATCACGTGAACCAGGAAGTGCCGGTAAATGGCTTTCCTCAGTTCACCCTGAGAGGGAGAGCCGATCGGCGGCTCTCCCTGTCAGGGGGGGGGGGGTGTCTGCGCTGACAATCGGCACATTGATTATCAGTGCAGCCCCCATCAGAGGTGCCCATCAGCTGCCAATCAGTGCTCATCACCTGCCAGCCTGTGCACCACAAAGAACGCCTGTCAGTGCCCATAAAAGTGCCAATCAGTGCCCACAACAGTGCCCATAAAAGGGCCAATCAGTGCCCCATCAGTAATGCCTGTCAGTGCCCTTCAGATACCACTCAGTAATGCCTGCCAGCCACTAGCTCCTCATCAGTGCTGCCTATCTAATGCCACCTATTAGTGCCCATCAGTGCCACCTATCAGATGCCCTCAGTGCCGCCTATCAGTGCCGTCAGTGCCGCCTTTCAGTGTCCAGTTCTTTTTTCTTCAAATAATTGTCTGTCTTTTTTTGTTCATAGCGCAAAAAAAATAAAAAAAAATACATGCAGAGGTGATCAAATACCACCAAAAGAAAGCTCTATTTGTGGTAAGAAAGTGATAAAAATGTAGTTTGGGTCCAGTGTTGCATGACTGCGCAATTGTCATTCAAAGTGCGACAGTGCTGAAAGCTGAAAATTGTCCTGGGCAGGAAGGGGGGAAAGTGCCTGGTATAGAAGTGGTTAAGAACTTTTTTTGGTTCATCATTTGGGACTCATTTATTTAAGAGACGCTGTTTTAGTTGTGTGCTGCATCATTATTTGTATCATGTACATTATAGGTCACTATCATGTAGGTCAATATCATGTGATTATCCACTTCTCTACTGTGCACGAAAACCCCCTTCCTGCCCAAGCCATTTTTCAGCTTTCAGCGCTGTCACACTTTGAATGACAATTGCACGGTCGTGCGACGTGGTTCCCAAACGAAATTTGTGTCCTTTTTTTCCCACAAATAGAGCTTTCTTTTGGTGGTATTTGATCACCTCTGCGGTTTTTATTTTTTGCGCTATAAACAAAAGAAGAGCGTCCAGTTTGGAAAAAAAAACACTATTTTTTACTTTTTGCTATAATAAATACCCATTTTTTTTTTTTTTAATAACATTTTCCTCAGTTTAGGCCGATACGTATTCTTCTACATATTTTTGGTAAAAAAAAAAAAAATCGCAATAAGCGCGTATTGATTGGTTTGCGCAAAAGTTATAGCGTGTACAAAATAGAGGATAGATTTATAGCATTTTTATTTTTTTATTAGTGATGGCGGCGATCTGCGATTTTTTTATTGTGACTGCGATATTGCGGCGGACACATCGGACACTTTTGACACATTTTTGGGACCATTCACGTTTATACAGCGATCCCTGCTATAAAAATGCATTGATTACTGTATAAATGTGATTGGCAGGGAAGGGGGTTAACCACTAGGGGGCGGGAAGGGGATAAATATGTTCCCTCAATGTGTTCTTACTGTGGGGGGAGGTGACTGACTGGGGGAGGTGACCGATGGTTGTCCCTATGTACAAGGGACACACCATCGGTCCCCTCTCCCTCACAGGACGTGGATCTCTGTGTTTACACACAGAGATCCACTTTCCTGCTCGTTTCCCGGGCAATCGCGGGTGCCCGGCGGCAATCGCGGCCGCCGGGCACGCGCACCGGGGCCTTGTGAACGCGGCGGGCGCGCGCCGCTGGCGGCGAGCGCGCACCTCCTAGCTCGTTTTAAAGGGAGGACGTCATATGACGTCCTCCCAGAACGAGAGTATCCTCCGCCCGCCGTCAATTGACAGTGGGCGGGGGACAAGTGGTTATAGGTCACATGAAAGATGTAAAAAAATTTGAAGTGATTTTTCTTGATCTGGTTTTTTTTTCACATCTCAAAAACCAGCCATTTTTACAGGGGTGCATAGACTTTTTATATCCACTATATCAACTAGAGAAGCTTACTGTTACACTTTCAAGTAGATGTAAATCCAGTTTCTAAAATCTAAAATAATCTTAAACCTGCTAATGTCATTTCAAAAGTCATTTTCATTAGTTTAATCTGCAGCTTTTATTAAAATAATACATGGTAATCCTGACATGAAAGTCCTTGTTCATACACTTATAGGATAACAAAACTTTGTCCCCATATCCAAATTGCTCTTCTATATTGTCATCCTGTCACATGCACTTCCAGAAGAGGCTATGAGAGGCCTTAATCGCAGGCATGTTCCACAGATGTCACCTTCAGGAAACTCACCTTGAACAAAGACATGCAGCAGGAGTGCATGCATGTAGATATGAAGTGGTTACAAAGGGCTGCAGTAGGCTAGCAGCACTGAGATGCTAAAAAAGGTGAATATAGTATTATGTATACTTTATAGAGGGTTTAAAGTGATTGTAAAGGCTTGTTTGTTTTTTTTGTTTTGTTTTTTTAAATAACAAACATGTTATACTTAGAGCCCATTCACACAGGGGCGTCTTTGGATCCGACTCCAAATCGCCCCAGGTCGCCCCTAGTCGCCTCAGGTCGCGCTGGCTGAAGAAATCAATGTAAGTTAATGGAGCCGTCCTTATGCACACTACTGCAGTCGCTCCGACTTCAAAAAAGGTCCCTGTACTACTTCAATCCGACTCCTAGGCGACCTGTAACCATTCATTTCAATGGGAGTCGCCTCTCCCTGTCTTAATAGGAGCGACTCTCCAGGAAGAAAACATACATTTATCAGGCAAAACTCTCTCTCCCCCCTCCCTCCCACAGAGCTGATTCTTGTTTGATTGGCCACTGGAATGTCTCTTGTCCTGCAGGCAACTTGGAGTTGCCTTGTAAATAGCTCCAGGTCGCGCTGTGATTCATACTCAGGTCGTGTCTGAGTTGCCTCATAAAATCGCGCTGGAAGTCGTGTTGCCCCTGTGTGAATGGGCTCTTACCTCCTTTGTGCAGTTGGTTTTGCACAGATCAGCCCTAATTCTCCTCTTCTCGGGTCCCTCTTTGCTGCTCCTAGTCCCTCCCTCCTTTGAGAGTGCCCCTCAGCCAGCAGCTTGCTACAGGGGTCACCCAAGCTGAGTCAGAGCCCCGTGTATCCATTCAGACACAGAGCCCTGATCTGGCTCCTCTCCCTCCTGATTGGCTGACTGACTTTGATTGACAGCCATGGGAGCCAATAGCGCCACTGCCCTGTCTCAGCCAATCAGGAGGAGTGTACTGGATGGCTGAGGGGATTGTGAACATCGCTGGAGAGAGAGGGAGCTCAGGTAGATAATTGGGGGGTGCTGGAGGGGCTGCTACACACAGAAGGTTGGACTTAGGAGGGGGCTTCCCGAAATGCCAGGCAGTATGTGCATTCCATATGTTTGATGAAGGTTCCAGCATAATAAATCTTAGCTATTATATATATGTTTAAGGTCTAAGCAGATCTATTTTGAATTAGTTAATTATGTTGGATAGGAATTAGAAAATGTCGCGCACAGACATGTGAAAAGAGTAAAACACTGATGAGAGTTCCTCTAAAAAAGTGAAAAATATATATGAGTGAAGGTGAATAAATTAATATGTATATAAACACCAAAAAATAAATAAGCAAAACAGGGACTCAACCCCTACTCAGAATACTAAAATAGTGATCAACTTAATATGTGATATTAAAATGAAACATATAAGGCACAATACTGTTGTCAAGTATTACTGCAATAGTGCTCTAAATATTGAAAAGACAGAAGAGGGAATAGTCTATTCCTTGATAGTTCAAATGAGGTCCAATATAGCAAACAGTTCCAATGCGACAAACAGTTGCTTCAGATGAAAAAACAGGGGGTTGCGAGGACTGAGGAGATGTTTGGAAAAAGATAGAGCCCAAGATGAATCCACAGAAAGCATAGAAGAACTGCATCCACCACGGTGTGTAGGGAATCAAGATGGGTACCTTACCACAAAAGGTGGACCTCCACTGTGGCAAGGTCAGAAGAGCCTGCAGATATCACCCTCTGCGGGGTATTGGTACTGATCCTGGGGGTGTCACGACTCCGGAGTCATTATATTCCCTCTGCCTCTCGTTGTACTGTTTCCTCCACTGGTGGCTGGTATAATCCAATCATTTAAAAAGAACCAACAGACCTTCCTGCAGTGTGCTCTGCCTCCTGATTCTCCCAGCACACGGCACTGCTGATGGGAGTGGGCGGGGGATGTGAAGCAGCAGAGATCACACAGCGAGTGCAGGACACTAAGTTGATCACTATTTTAGTATTCTGAGTAGGGGTTGAGTCCCTGTTTTGCTTATTTATTTTTTGGTGTTTATATACATATTAATTTATTCACCTTCACTCATATATATTTTTCACTTTTTTAGAGGAACTCTCATCAGTGTTTTACTCTTTTCACATGTCTGTGCGCGACATTTTCTAATTCCTATTTACTTGATATGGTTTCACATATTTTTTATGTCGCAGCCTAGCTGCTAATAAGCACGATATTTTCATCTGTTCACATTAGCGCAGTATTACCTTTTATTATTAATTATGTTGGATGCTTTAGTTAAAATAATCATCATTTATGAAACAAAAAAAAACAAAAAAATTATTGTCATTCAATATAAACAAAAAAACACATCTAATTTCCTTATGATTTGTAGCTTAAAGGGGAAGGAAACATTTGAAGCATTATCTTCTGAAGGTTTTCTCGCCCTTTCCCATCTCCCACTGTACTGATCCAACCCATTCTCCTTTCCACCACTGTATACTTGCAGAGTCCTGACACAGTGTCCACTGGGATTCTGCTGCAATGTTTACCGGTGGCTGATGCATCTTTTTCTTCTTACTGCCTTTCCATGTGCAGTAGAACCCCATAGATTTCTATGAGGCCAAGACACTGATCTGTCTCCTGGCCCCATTGAAGTCTATTGGGTTTTACTGTACATGCATAAAAAGCAGGACCTAGAGCCTGCAAGTGCTTTTAATCTCTTCCAGAATCTAGTAATTCCCACACATACCAGCAATCAGCTCCCAGCACCAAAAATCTCCATTGCTAATAACTTATTTGCAACTCTCTTCAGTAGGCCACAGATAAGTTATTAGTGACGGTTGGGAGCTGATTTCCAGAGTGCTTTAAGATTGCTATAAGTTAGAGGAATTCAGCAGCACTTTTACTAACTGCCAGGTCCACTCTGGGGGTAGTTTAGAGGAATTTGGATATGCCAAAATGGTGCCAGTACCCCGCAAATATGCAAAAGATACAAGTAGATATTGACATTATTTCGCTACTATGCATGCAGAGTAGCATGGGCAATTAAATGTAGACAGCTTCATCCACAACATCCATACCCAAAAGGAAGCACATCCAGAGGGGTCCTTCAAGCTGGTAAGCTGTATTGCAGTGGGACAGGAGCTTCTCATTTTCAGCCACATCAGCTCACACTACTACTGAAACTACCTCCTTCACCACCACTGACAAGCTAAAATGCCCCCTACATTGTGCTGCACTCCTCTTCTCACCACCATGCCTAAAGCTTCCCCCAACCCTTCTGCGCTCTCACCACTGCACCTGACCCCCAACCCACCATGCTTCTACCACTCCTAACACTGCACCAACGCCCAGCTATGTGCTCCCTGCATTTGCATCAATGCATGCCTCAACATTCACCGTTACTGTACCAATGTACAAATCTGTGTTTTTCCACTGGAGTGATGCATCCTCTGTATTCAGGCACTTCAATGGCTAAATAAATTGGAAGGCTATCAGCGCAGTCACCTACCAAAGGTAACCAACTGTCAATACCTACAGTGTATCAATATCCCACTGTGCACAAACAAATGTCAACATAAGTGCAGATAAGTATTCAATATACTACAAGTTGCTGCCCAGCACTGTTAGGCGTTTTCACTCCACCCCTCAGATAATATTGGGTAAAAAAATAATGCAGCGCAATTCATACAAATATAACAATAATATATAATAATATTTAAATTCCAGTCCACATAAACTGTAACAAACTTTTATATAAAAATGAGTCCATATAATATCTGTGTCTCCAACCACTGGTGGAATCCAAGCTTCTGAATCTTCACAACAAATCACCCGTATGTGGCATGCATGACATCCCTGTAAACTGTATATGCTCACTTCCAGGAATTGAGCTCAATCTGAAATCAAGGTCACACGCACTTTTGCCCCTTGTTGGGCTGTACAGCAAAAGGCTTCTGGCTCCTAGTAACACTCGGCAACTCCCAGACTTGTTCCTTTACACATCCTCTTCCATCCCGTGTAAATTGTACTCATGCAAAAGAAATAAAATCAATAGTGCTCTCCGTACGGTAAAAAACATTTATTATTTACAGACAGTGCCATGGTCTGTGCATAGTACATAGCAGACAATTCCCTTCTCACCACAAGATCTCTGGACTGCCTAGTGGTAACATAAGCATGCTGACATGGCTCCACTCCTAGACACGTTGCGCCAATGAAATAGGTTTCCTCAGTAGAACCGGAGCACATCAGCACCACATGTATTTATACCATCACGGCCGGCGTGATGGCAAGGGATGGACCGGAAGTGACGCCGCGGGAGACCCGATCGACCCAGAAGTGAGGTCATCTTCGCCCATCTTACTTCCTGAGTCCCTGGAGGACACAATGCAAGCTTTCCTCTGCCCGATACACTTCTAAACAGTGGAAAACTGCATCCAAATTGTGCATAAATCCAAAACTAAATGGCGATCGGTTTGGTACACTACCTTTCACCAGTGGTTGGAGACACAGATAATATATGGACTAATTTTTATATAAGTTTGTTAGTTTAATGTGGACTGGAATTTATATATTATTGTTATATTCGTATGAGCTGCACTACATCATTTTTTACACAGTTCAATAAACGAGCACGTGTTTGCTAGTTATTGTTAAGGCAAAATAATTAAAGTGTTACTAAACCCAGGACTCTGCATTCACTATATCTGATCTCCCACAGTACACAAAACATGGAAATGCAATTATTTTAGTAAATATAAACGGGTAAATACCTTTTTTTTTTTGCTAGAAAATTACATAGAACCCCCAAGCATTATGTATGTTTTAGCAGAGACCCTAGAGAATACAATGGCGGTCGTTGCAACTTTTTATCTCACACGGTATTTGTGCAGCAATTTTTCGAACACTTTTTTTTGAAAAAAAAAATGTTTCATGCTTTTAAAAAAACAAAACATTAAAGTTATCCCAATTTTTTTGCATAATGTGAAAGATGATGTTACGCCGAGTAAATAGATACCTTCAAAATTGCACAGGCTCGTGGAATGGCGCCAAACTTCGGTACTTAAAAATCCTCATAGGCGACGCTTTAAATTTCTTTACTGGCTACATGTTTTGAGTTACAGAGGAGGTCTAGGGCTAGAATTATTGCTCTTGCTCTAACGTTTGCGGCGATACCTCACATGTGTAGTTTGAACACATGTGGGCGGGACTTATGTATGCGTTTTATTGTTAATTTTACTTTTCTTTTTTTTAGTTTGACTCTTTAAAAAATAAAATAAAATTTGATCACTTTTATTCCCATTACAAGTTATGTAAACATCCCTTGTAATAGGAATATGACATGACAGGTCCTCTTTACAATGAGATATGGGGTCAATAAGACCCCACATCTCACCTCTAGGCTGGAAAGCTTGAAATAAAAAAATAAAAAAGATCTCGGCTTCCCAGCCGAGGCGGTGCCGATTGTTTGAATGCAAAGGCCGGGCGTGATGTCATAACATCGCGCCTGGCCTCCGAGCGATCTTAGAGACTGTAATAGAGATGGTAATCTCTATGGTCAATATCCAGGGCCGGCAAATCCGTTCTCTGACTCACCGATCGCAGCGGGAGGGGGGACGTCCCCTCTCACAGCCTGTAAGAACGATCAAGTGGTGGAACAGCCGCTATGATCATTCTTATGGTGCAGAGAATCGCCAGCTGAAAAAGATGATATCTGAATGATGCCTGTAGCTGCACCCATCATTCAGATATCCCCGCACAAATTCAAGGACATTATATTGCGTACCTTGGGCGGGAAGTGGTTAAACCCCACTAGTTCTGGGTGTTTTTCCAGCCAGAAAACACCCCAGCCAAAAAATGCTGATAACAACCTATGTGCGCATGGACACATAGGATAACATGCTGGGGAGTTTACTGGCTGCAGAAAAAAAACCTTGAAGCTAAAAACAGCAGCTGTAAAAACGTCCAGTGTGCATGAGCCCTTATACAAAATGTGCAGGATTAACCCCTTAGGTTCCACAGTGAGTATAACAAGCATGATTTACTACATATACAGACTGATTTTACTGTTGTGGGTTTAGTAACACTTTTAGAAACAGCTGATCGGATTTTTCAGTTGGGCTGAATTAATAATTTAGCATGGCTTCAGTGGCAAGTTCTTTAACAACCTGTTCCTTTTTGTTATCTTTTACATCCTCTTTAAAGTCACTCTAGTTCCTCTAACACTAGTAGAAGTGGAGATCTAACACTGTCTGATACATAGTTGTTCCTATTTGTGTGTTGTATATTGGAGTTTGTAATACAGAGCTCCGAAGTTACTGTCACTTTAAGACAGAAGAGTGGGAGGGTTCAGAGTAGCTAACAGTCCCTCTTGTGCAGTGTGAAGGAGCATTCCGTATTCCTTGTCATTA
Source organism: Rana muscosa (assembly GCA_029206835.1). Lineage (NCBI taxonomy): Eukaryota > Metazoa > Chordata > Amphibia > Anura > Ranidae > Rana > Rana muscosa. The sequence goes on along the minus strand of CM055117.1, from coordinate 343,461,331 downwards.
CAAAGATGAGTTGCCTGTTGCAAAGAACGTATAGAGCTCCAGCACTCCCAACTTGCAGGTAGGGCAGCAAATTCTTACTTCCTCCTTTTCCGAAACCTTATACTTTTGTCGGTTATGCAAAGCTTGCGTTTCAATCTTTCTTATTTGATCTTGGTGAATTTTCTTAGAATTAGGTGTGAGTAGAAAAAGGTAATATGATAGCAAGTAGAGTGATGTAATAACATGCTAACAATTAGGTCATTTGTGTTGATAAATGGTGGTTGTTTGCCTTTGGGTACTTAACACATCCTGCCTATTAAATAATACAGACTGCGTTACCAATATCAGCCAATCAGAGCGCTTAATTTTCTAATCTACAGTTAACTGAAATCTGAGGGCTGAACATGATAGTGCACCTTGCATGTCTTTAATGAATGTACCTATGTATCAGGACACCTCGTTTCTGTATTCCGAGACCTGCAAAATTCTAGTAGGAAAATGTCATGCAAATTCAGCATCGCTTGTACGAGAAAAGCCAGACATGAAACTAACCCCAAATAATCTTAGAAGACACTCACTACAAAGCACAGGAAACCTCAGCCACAAGAAGACGCTCACATCGCTGTCTAATCAATGTTTGTGTACGTGTATTAGCAAGAAAGCCACAACTCTTTTGTATGTGTTAGGGCTCATTTATAGAAACTGAAGGGAAGGAAGGCGCTGTGTAGTGTGCCCATAGCAACCTGTTTGCTATATACTTTTGCAAACAAAATCAGAAACGTCACTTGGTATACAGAAATGCTTTCCTTTTCTTCAGCTTTTAGCTGCATTGGTTATTTTATTATTATTATTATTATTATTATTATTATTATTCAGGATTTATATAGCGCCAACAGTTTGCACAGTGCTTAACAACATCAGGGAAGTCAATACGGTTATATATGTGGTAACTACAATCAATAAAAAGAATTAGCAAGTTATGTGCAAAACCCAGTAGCCATTCAGAAATCATGAGATTTTTGGGTGCACAATTGTATACTCTGTTGTTTGAGCTTAGTTATTGAATAAGCATAGTGCTGTAACGTCAGTGCAAGGTATCAATTTTCACTGTACATATGGACTTCCTTTAGCAGAATCATTTTAATGCACCCCAGTGTCCTGGAAGAACTGGTATGTAAAGAAATAACTGGAGTATATATTTTGTTCAGACATGTGCTGTTCAAGTTGTATAGTATTATATGTTAGCAAGTATGACTTGCTTCGAAGGTTCTCAAGCTTGCTTGTGTTTGGTTCCAAATGTAATTTATTAAAAAAAAGTTGGCAACCCACTTGTCATTGTGCCATTGTTCTGAAATGTAGAAAAAATGTGATTCTAAATATGAACTAGTAGTGAATGCATTATATTCTAATATGTCTTAAATTGCTCTCTTTTAGCCTGTATAAAGCTGGGTTAGTCATCTGTAGGATGTTTATAAATGTCTAAGTAAACTGGACAGAAAGGTGTTCTTCTTTTTCTAATGAGTCATATCTCTCCTTCTATTTTTTTTATTTATTTTTTACTGGCTACTTAAAGGAGAAGTATGAGTTTGGGTTTGGGTTTTTTCCCCCCATTATACTTACCGTAGGTGGATTCAGCATCGGTCCGATGCTGCATCTGTCCCCCGGCATCTCTGCACTGAGAACCGAGTGATCGAACTCTGCCGATGGCTCGGTTCTCTCGGCTCCCTGTCAATCAGCAGCTCTCCTGACCTGCTCCTCCACGCTCACTGGAGCGCTGAGCTGTGGAGGGGTGGGGAGCGGCCGTCTCAGGCTCTCAGCGGCTCGATGAGAGCCTGAGACAGCCATTAGTCCAGGCACCTGACGGATCCAGACTCCCAGAGTCGGGATGACGCGGTGCCTGGACTGATCTGTGCGACGTCAGCAGAGAGTGGACCTCAGACCACTCTCTGCTGAAAAGGGTCACAGGAGTGCAAAACGAATTTCACTCCTGTGATCCATGGGAGAAGCCCAGCCAAACAAGTCAGGCTGGACTTCTCCTTTAAAGGCAAAAGAACATTTTTGTATGCCTACTCTTTAGCTAATAAAATAGTAAACATGCCTAATTGCCCGTACACACGATCTGAAAATCGTACGAAAAACACTGCTTTCAAAGCGATTGTACCATAATCTGATCGTTCGTACAGTAGCTGATCCCGGCAGTTCATCCGATATTGTCCAATCAGGCAAGTGCAAAAATATTTCTCGTATGATACCAGATCGTGTAATCAGTACAGTTGTTGTCCGAAAATACAATACAAATACATTACATCACTTCCGAAATTTTATTCTGGCGTACGAGAATTTTCGTAGCTTTAGTAACCTATTCAATTTCTACTTGCGGACTAGCAAGCGAAAAAAATCAGATGATCTGTCGTCTGATTTTCTGATTGTGTGTGTACGGGGCATAAGACTGTTCTGTTAATGAGGTTTCAGGATGAGAAGGTGTCAGAGAATGCAAGTTATTGTACTTTTTTTTTTTAAAACAGAACATACATTTTATGAAGATTGCCCTTCATTGAATCTTTATAACTTCCTGCCCTGTAATCTGTAACGTAAAGTGGTTGTAAACCCAAAGAAAAAACAAAACAAACGCTGTACACTGATCCGACTTTGGAGGCGACTTCCATTGAAATCAATGGGTACAAGTCGCCTAGAAGTCGTTTTCAAGTAGTACAGGAACCTTTTTTGAAGTCGGAGCGACTTCTGTAGTGTGCATAAAGACGGCTCCATAGACTAACATTGCAGCGCGACTTGGGGCGTCTTGGGGCGACCTTAAGTCGGATCCTGAGTCGCCCTGGTGTGAACCGGCTCTAAGACAAAGGCATAATGAACTAGTATGCATTGCATTCTAGGTCATTATGAAATACTTACCTTAGAACTACACTGTTGCAGCGGTTCCTGTACACCGATGTGACCGGCGACATGTCTCCCGGAGTTATTTCCAGTCATAGCACGCTACTGAAGAGGTGGCACGAGCTAACCGTTTCTTCAGTGCGCATGCGCCGATGATGTCGGCGCAACCATATATGGTTAATATCTCCTAAACCGTGTATGTTTAGGAGATATTTACAGTACCTACAGGTAAGCCTTATTATAGGCTTTCCTGTAGGTACAAGTGGTGTAACTAGGTTTACAACCACTTTAAGGGCCACTTGGGAATCGTACATGAATGCACTTGTACATTCCTGTGCAATTTCAGCCCATTCCTTTTTGGAAGGGTAGAAATCTCACTGCATTACACCAAAAGTAGTACATGCACTACTTTTGGAAACTCACTGCAACCACATTGCATGGTACTTTTTGTACCATGCAATCCAGTGCGGGCAAACGCACTGCGTTTGTGACTTGCATTTGTTTATTTATTACAGGTACTTGTATAGTGTTATCAATTTACACAGTGCTTTACATATACATATTGTACATTCACATCAGTCCCTGCCCTCAAGTAGCTTACAATCTAAGGTCCCTAACTCCCATACATGCAAATACTAGGGCCAACTTTGGACAGGAGCCAATTAACCTACCATTGTGTCTTTGGAGTGTGGGAGAAAATTGGAGTACCCGGAGGAAACCCACGCAGGCACAGGGAGAACATGTAGGTAGTGGTATGGTTGGGATTTTAACCGACGACTCTATTGCTGCCAGGCAGAAAAGCTAACTACTTAGCTACTTTGCTGAAGTATCATTAAACTTAATATTGACATACACTGCAGGTTGCAACTGCAGTGCCTATTGAATGTGGTGCAGAAAATGTTTTCTGGTGCGAACTGGTCCTAAGACAGGCCCGTAGAAGTAATAATACCAAACAGTGCAAAGCATGTTTATGATTGTTCCCTCTCTTGTGTACTTATACTAGGTGGGGCACATTAGAATTTTATTTTTCCTTCCTTTACTTGCTCCCTACATAAGTTGCCTTTGTAGGGAGCATAAAGTGATTACTTGTATCACTGACTAGTGTACAGGCCATGGGTGATCACCATTAGAAACCTTGGTGTTTTCTTTAGGAATGGTGAGTTTAAAGTGGCTGTAAAGGCAGAAGGTTTTTTTATCTTAATGCATTCTATGCATTAAAATAAACCTTCTGTGTACAGCAGACCCCCTCAACCCCCCTAATACTTACCTGAGCCCATCTAGATCCAGCAATGCTGCAAGAGAGACTCTACTGTCCAGGACTCCCCTCTTCAGTGGCTGAGACAGCAGCGCAGCGCCATTGGCTCCCACTGCTGTCAATCAAAGTCGGTGAGTCAATGAAAGAGAGAATGGGCATGGGTCAGGCCGCGGTTCCATGTCTGAATAGACACAGGGAGCTACGGCTTGGCTCGGGTGCCCCCATAGCAAGCTGCTTGCTGTGGGGGCACTCAACAAGAGGAAGGGGCTAGAAGCACCGAAGAGGGACCAGAGAAGAGGAGGATTGGGTCTGCTCTGTGCAAAACAACTGCACAGAACAGGTAAGTATAACATGTTATTTTTAATGGGGGGGAAAAAAAAAAAACACGAGACTTTATTATCACTTTAAGCATGCCTTCTGTTCCTCTCTCTAACTTGGTCATCTTCATTTTTTTCTTGAAGTTAAAGCCCAGCTCCGAGCACTAGAAAAAATTATGCTTGCAGTGCTGCCCTCATTCCCCCGGCAGAGGTTTAATGCTTGTTTTTGTCTAGGTATAGAGAAATTAGTTGTAATACTCATTTTATTCCTCCAGCAGGCTTCCTCCAGCGGTGCAACCGGTGCCATGGTTAGACTCCTGCCTCCTATATGTACACTGTAGGGTTAATAGCAAAGTTAATAGCAACCCGGAGCACCAAAGGGAGAAAAGGAGAGTACCTTAGATTGTAAGGTCCTTGAGGGTAGGGACTGATGTGAATGTACAATGTATATGTAAAGCGCTGAATAAATTGACGGCGCTATACAAGTACCTGAAATAAATAAATACTGGAGTTGGCTGTTGGGATAAGGTAAGTAATGCTGCCTTTTTTTCACTCCCAGACCTAGCAAGCTATTAATCCTTGCAGTGCATGGAGAAGTATATGCCACGGCAAGTTTTTTTTTTTCCTCTTCCAACCTGGAGTTGAGCTTTAAACTCCAGCTAAATAATTGGCGTATTAGCGTATGTTTAAAGCTTAAAACTGAGTTTCACCCAAAAGTGGAAGCTCCGCTTACCTGCTTCCTCCCACCCCCCCGGTGCCAAATTTGGCACCTTTCGAGGGGAAGGGAAGAGCACCTACCTGTCAAAAACAGGTACTCGCTCCCTGTAATCTAGACTAGACACTAGAGGTGCAACGGATAAAAAAACTCACGGTTCGGATCGTTTCTCAGATCAGAGTCACGGTATCGGTTTATTTTTCGGATCAGCAAAAAAAAAAAAAAAAGACAAGACAAATAAAGTTTTTTTTTTTTTTTTTTTTTTTTGTTTATTAACCACTTCAATACAGGGCTTTTATACACCCTTCCTTACCAGACCAATTTGTAGCTTTCAGCGCTCTCACACTTTGAATGACAATTACTCAGTCATGCTACACTGTACCCAAACCAAATTTTTATCATTTTTTTTCTCACAAACAGAGCTTTCTTTTGGTGGTATTTAATCACCGCTAGGTTTTTTATTTTTTGCAATATAAGCGAAAAAATTTAGATTTTTTTAAAAAAAAACACTTTTTTTTTGTTTTTATTGTAAAATTTTGCAAATAAGTAATTTTTCTTCATAAAATTGGGCCAAAATGTATACTGCTACATATCTTTAGTAAAAATAACCAAAAAAGTGTATATTATTTGGTCTCTGTGAAAGGTATAGAGTCTACAAGCTATGGTGCAAATCATTGAAAAATTATCACATCTGATCACACCTGATGTACTGAAGGCCTATTTCATTTCTTGAGACCCTAACAAGCCAGGAAAGTACAACTACCCCCCAAATTACCCCTTTTTGGAAAGCAGACATTCCAATGTATTTAGTAAGAGTCATTGTGAGTTTTTTGAAGTTGTACTTTTTTCCCACAATTCTTGGGAAATTTTTTAAATTTTTTTAAATTTTTATTTTTTTGCACAAAATTGTCATAATAACAAGTTATTTCTCTCACACAGCACATGCATACTTGCAATGACACCCCAAAATACATTCTGCTACTCCTCCTGAGTATGGCGATACCAAATGTGTGAGACTTTTACACAGCCTGTCCAAATACAGAGGCCCAACATTGAAATAGCACCTTCAGGCATTCTAGGAGCATAAATTGCACATCTCATTTCTCAACCACCTATTACAGTTTTGAAGACCCTGGAGCACCAGGACAATGGAAATGCCCATAAAATGACCCCATTTTGGAAAGCTAACACCCCAACGTATAATCTATGAGGCATAATGAGTCTTTTGAACGGTTCATTTTTTTCCAGAAGTTTTTGGAATATGTGGGAAAAAAATGAAAACGCATTTTTTTTATACAAAGTTGTCCATTTATAAGATATTACCAACACATAGCATGTACATAGCAAAAATTACACCCCAAAATACATTCTGCTACTCCTCCTGAGTATGGCGATACCAAATGTGTGAGACTTTTACACAGCCTGGCCAAATACAGAGGCCCAACATTGAAATAGCCCCTTTAGGCATTCTAGGAGCATAAATTACACATCTCATTTCTCAACCACCTATTACAGTTTTGAAGGCCCTGGAGCACCAGGACAATAGAAACGCCCATAAAATGACCCCATTTTGGAAAGCTAACACCCCAACGTATAATCTATGAGGCATAATGAGTCTTTTGAACGGTTCATTTTTTTCCAGAAGTTTTTGGAATATGTGGGAAAAAAATGAAACCGCATTTTTTTTATACAAAGTTGTCCATTTATAAGATATTACCAACACATAGCATGTACATAGCAAGAATGACACCCCAAAATACATTCTGCTACTCCTCCTGAGTATGGCGATACCAAATGTGTGAGACTTTTACACAGCCTGGCCAAATACAGAGGCCCAACATTGAAATAGCACCTTCAGGCATTCTAGGAGCATAAATTACACATCTCATTTCTCAACCACCTATTACAGTTTTGAAGACCCTGGAGCACCAGGACAATGGAAACTCCCATAAAATGACCCCATTTTGGAAAGCTAACACCCCAACGTATAATCTATGAGGCATAATGAGTCTTTTGAACGGTTCATTTTTTTCCAGAAGTTTTTGGAATATGTGGGAAAAAAAATGAAACCGCATTTTTTTTATACAAAGTTGTCCATTTATAAGATATTACCAACACATAGCATGTACATAGCAAGAATGACACCCCAAAATACATTCTGCTACTCCTCCTGAGTATGGCGATACCAAATGTGTGAGACTTTTACACAGCCTGGCCAAATACAGAGGCCTAACATCTAAGTAGCACCGTCATGTGTTCTAGGAGCATAAATTACACACATAAATTCCTGACAACCTATCACATTGTTGAAGGCCCTTCATATTTCTAAAACATAGCATGTACTGTACATACCAATTATAAACCAAAATACATTCTTCTGAGAAAAAGGGTAAAGAAAAGATTACCTGCGGTTTTAGTAGTGCAGTGGTCCAAAGAGGAGAGCATCGGTCCAGGCAGCAGGCAGGAACGTGGACAGCGACAGCAAAACAGGCAGCAGGCAGGAATAGTCAGTACAGGTAGAGATGATGTCAGCACAGCCAAAGCATTGGTCCAGATAGCAGGCAGAGATGTGGTCAGCAGTAGCAAAAGGAACAAAGGATCGTCCATGCAGCAGGCAGGAATACTGTCCATAGTTAGTACATGCAGCAGGCAGAGGTATGGTCAGCACAGCCAGAGTATTTGTCCAGGGAGCAGGCAGGACCATCAAGCTTAGGGCAACGGTCAGGAAAGAATGGGGACAGGGGTAGAGGCTTCTCCCACCCAAATCGCTTTGAAGCCTCCGGACAACCAGACCCTGTTCTGGGAACACAGAAAACCAAAAACTGGTTTTCTGAACTCAGAACACTATTCTGGAGCCCCTCACATATGTGAGACCCCTGTGTAGCAGGGTGAAAGATCAGTCCAAGGGGGCAGGCAAAAACATGGTCAACAGGCCGAGGTCAGTGCAGGTAAAAGGCAGAAATAAACGGTAGGCAGAGGCATAATCCATACAGTCCAGGGTCAGTTCACGTGAAAGGCAGAAACATGGCGGATAAACAATGCAGACGGTAGGCAGAGACATAGTCGAGAAACAGGCCAGGGTCAGTTCACATGGAAGACAATGATATGGTTGGTTGAGGCAGGGAAATATTCAGGACATATTGAAAACGGGGAAATGGCAGTATTAGAAATATGGGCTAATAGTTTTCGAGAGTGTGATATCGCTTGAAGCATTTTCCGATGCAAAGGCCAGGTTGGGAGGGACAGTCGGGACAATGGAAGCTGGTGTCTTTCCTAATTCCTCTTCTGGTGCACACCCGACATTTTTTTTGCCGTCGTCTTCCGGATCGTGATGGTGGAATATGGTCTGAAAAATGGCGCTCATGTAGTCTGCTGACACAATCTGAGTGAATGCTTTCTGGGGGGGATGTTTGTTGGTAGATCAGGGCAGTGACAATGTCTTCAATAAATCTCATGAAGGTGGTGGGTCTATGTGTGGATTTTTGGTAGACTATGAAAGAATTTAACAGGGCCAAATGAAAAAAGTAAATTGCGATTTTTTTATACCAGAAGAGGGATTTTCGGGTTGAAAGATAGGGCTGCAACATTTGATCATTTAAATCCACACCCCCCATGAATTTATTGTACTCATTGATGCAGGAAGGCTTGCGAACGGTACTGCGTCTTCTGTGAAGTTCCACCGAGGTGTCATCGTGGATGGTGGACATGATGTACACATCTTTCCTATCCCTCCACTTCACAGCCAACACTTCCTCGTTCCTCAAGCTTGCCGATTCCCCCTTTTGAATGGTTGTGGTGACAAGACGCTGTGGGAAGCCCTTTCTGTTTATTCTTGTTGTACCACACGCCAGAGTTTTTTTTAGGTAGAGGTGGCGGAGAAGGGGCAGGCTGGTATAATAGTTGTCCATATAAATATGATACCCCTTTTGGAGGAGTGGAAATACCAACTCCCAAACAATTTTTCCACTTATTCCCATGTACGATGGACACTCAGGGGGCTCGAGCTGGGAATCTTTGCCTTCGTACATGCGGAATGAGTGCACATAACCAGTGGCGCTTTCACAGAGCTTGTTGAGCTTCAAGCCGTACCTCGCCCGCTTACTGGGGATATATTGCTTGATTCCCAGCCGGCCTGTGAAATGCACCAGGGATTCGTCCACAGAAATGTTTTGGTCAGGGACATAAAGTTCGGCAAACTTCTTGGAAAAAAAATTAATTAGGGGGCGAATTTTATATAATTTGTCAAAGTTTGGGTGATCTCGGGGGGGGCACTGTGAGTTGTCACTGAAATGCAGGAACCGCATTATAAGTTCGTATCGGGACCTGGACATGGCCGATGTAAAAATTGGCATATGGTGGATGGGTTTCTTCGACCAATACCTATTCATTTCATTTTTTTTTGTAAGCCCCGTGTTAAACGTTAGGCCTAAAAACAATCTAAGCTCCACCACTGTTAGGGGTCTCCATTCAAAAGGGCGGGCATAGCTGGAGCTGGGGTTGTTTTCAATGAATTGTTGAGCAAAAAGATTAGTTTGCTCCACAATGCCTTGAACCAATTCATCAGGGAAAAATAAATAAAAAAAATCAAGTTTGGAAAAACCCTCAGTGTTGACCTGCACACCTGGCTGTGCTGTAAAAGGGGGGATCGTGGCTGACCCTGAGGTAGAAGGCAGCCACAATGGGTTTGCCAAGCCATCTGGAAGCTGGGTTCGGGTCCTACTTCTTTGGCGTGTACTTGCACTGGGCCTTTCCTCCTGGGGTCTAGCAGCGCTTGCACTGGGCCTTTCCTCCTGGGGTCTAGCAGCGCTTGCACTGGACCTCGCCTCCTGGGGTCTACCGCCGTTGGCACTGCTGGTCGCTGCCTGGTGTTCAGACCGTCTTCTTTTTGGACGGACTGTGTCCTCCTCTAATTCGGATCCGGATGTGCTGCCTTCGGGGGGTTCATATTCCGAACCAGAATCGGAATCAGAACTGAGCGGTGAGAGCTCCCCGTTGCTCTCATCGGTCAGACTGAGTATTTGATATGCTTCTTCTGGGGTGTACACCTTTCTGGACATAGTGGGTACGCTGGTGAGGTGGCAGGTACTCTGGTGGCAGGTTCTCTGGTGAGGTGGCGGGTACTCTAATGGACAGGTACTCCTGATGGATTGGTGGTGGGTACTCTGGTGAGGTGGCGGGTACTCTGGTGAGGTGGTGGGTACTCCTGATGGACGGGTACTCCTGATGGACTGGTGGCGGGTACTCCTGGTGAGGTGGCGGGTACTCCTGGTGAGGTGGCGGGTACACCTGAATGACAGGTACTCCTGATGGACAGGTACTTCTGATGGACTGGTGGCGGGTACTCTGAGGTGGCGGGTACTCAGGTGAGGTGGCGGGTACTGCTGATGGACAGGTACTCCTGATGGACTGGTGGCGGGTACTCAGGTGAGGTGGCGGGTACTCCTGATGGACAGGTACTCCTGATGGACTGGTGGCGGGTACTCTGAGGTGGCGGGTACTGCTGATGGACAGGTACTCCTGATGGACAGGTACTCCTGATGGACTGGTGGCGGGTACTCTGAGGTGGCAGGTACTCAGGTGAGGTGGCGGGTACTCCTGATGGACAGGTACTCCTGATGGACTGGTGGCGGGTACTCTGAGGTGGCGGGTACTCAGGTGAGGTGGTGGGTACTGCTGATGGACAGGTACTCCTGATGGACAGGTACTCCTGACGGACTGGTGGCGGGTACTCTGAGGTGGCGGGTACTCAGGTGAGGTGGCGGGTACTGCTGATAGACAGTTACTCCTGATGGACTGGTGGCGGGTACTCAGGTGAGGTGGCGGGTACTCCTGATGGACAGGTACTCCTGATGGACAGGTACTCCTGATGGACTGGTGGCGGGTACTCTGAGGTGGCGGGTACTCAGGTGAGGTGGCGGGTACTCCTGATGGACAGGTACTCCTGATGGACTGGTGGCGGGTACTCTGAGGTGGCGGGTACTCAGGTGAGGTGGCGGGTACTGCTGATGGACATGTACTCCTGATGGACAGGTACTCCTGATGGACTGGTGGCGGGTACTCTGAGGTGGCGGGTACTCAGGTGAGGTGGCGGGTACTCCTGATGGACAGTTACTCCTGATGGACAGGTACTCCTGATGGACTGGTGGCGGGTACTCTGAGGTGGCGGGTACTCAGGTGAGGTGGCGGGTACTCCTGATGGACAGGTACTCCTGATGGACAGGTGGGTGGCTGGTGATCTGGTGGCAGGTACTAGATGACAGGTACTCTTTATTTAGGGGGGGCAATCTGGGCACAGTAGTACATATGTATATGTGTGTAACTCACTGTTAGCTGATCTCCTCCTCACAGGTGTGTGAAGAGGAGAACCAGGCAACAGTGAGTTACACACAATTGTGTGTTTTGTTTACATTTAGTGACCTGCTGTGATTGGACACAGCCGGTCACGTGGTAAAGAGCCAATTTCATTGGCTCTTTACCCTGATCGAGGCTGGGCTGTATCCAAGGGAAAAACCTCAGCCCCGATCGCCGCGCTGCGCGCCCCCGGGGGGCGCGCGGGCGCCGTGCACGCCGCTGCGCAGCTCTGCATCATCAATTCCGGTAAGTTTATACCGGAATCTCCGCCGCCCGCCGCCACATTACTTGAATCGGTGTGTCCAGAGGGACACACCGGATCCCAGATCGCCGCGCTGCGCGCCCCCGGGGGCGGGCGCCGTGCACGCCGCTGCTGCAGCTCTGCATATGGGAGCCGGTAAGCCGCTCCGCTGCCCGCCGCTGCTGCTCCGCCGCCACTCATTTACCCCCCATCAGGGAACTGCTGTGTCCTAAGGAACACAACGGTACCTGGGAGAGCCGGCGAAGCACTGGATGGCGGCGGGAGGGGGGGTGCCCCCTCCCGCCGCCTATAAGAACGATCAAGCGGCGGAACCGCCGCTATGATCGTTCTTATGGTGCAGAGAATCGCTGGCAGAACAAAAGGATATCTGAATGATGCCTCTAGCTGCAGGCATCATTCAGATATTCCCCTACAAAGCAGAGGACGTCATATGACGTCCACCCAGGATGGGAGATCCCATCTGTGGACGTCATATTACTATGGCTGGGTAGGGAAGTGGTTAACACCATCACAGTTTTATCCACTTACCTCTTTCCTTCATCATTATATTTGACAGGGAAGCCAAAATGCTCCCATACAGGGGATTTAAATGACGCAGGGCGTTCAAGCTCCTCTGTTCCTCCGCTCGCCATGACCACGCTGTGTGTGGACTGATTCCTTCCTCAAAGTAGAGACAGGATGTGGAGGCACTTCGGTAGCCGCCACAGGTAGCCTGGAGGCCTTTCCAGGGGAGGACAGAACACTGGGCAGTCAGGGAAGGCAGGGGAGCTCACCTAGGCCGCCGCCGGGTGGAGCAAGATGGCCGCCGCTTCAGGAGGTAGGCAGACGCCGCGGCCTGTCCCAAGGCAGGTGTAGGCTGTGGGAGCGCTCTCAGGCACTCCGGAGGCTGATCCAGGAGGGGAGCGAACTCCAGGCAATCAGGAAGGCCAGGAAAGCTTGTTGCCGCCGCCAGGCAGACCACAAAGGCCGCAGCCTTTCCTATGGTCGATGCAGGACCAGGAGGTCGCACGTCCGCGGCCACGGGTGGCGTTCTAGCAGGCTGACAGGCTCCAAAGGCAGCGGAGGAGACCGGACGAAACCCCGATGAAGTGGATGGCAAGAATCTACCAGGATGCTGACAGGATGGTAGGAAAAGGAGTAACGGCATCGGAGCTCACACATCCGCGGATCACGTGTGTGCCGAACCAAGGATGTTGATCCGTACGGATCACGGATCAATGACGATCCGTTGCACCACTACTAGACACTGCTGCTCTCTCTTCATATGCAGAGTGACTGGTTTTGCATCCACCCTTTCTAGTTTTCTGCAGATAGCCTGTAGTGGATGGACCTTTTGCATCCCTCCCACAGCTTTGCTAAAGCTATGTTCAGCTCAGTGAAGTCACTACTACTTTTATAAGGTAATAACTTGGTTTGCAAAGGCATTCAGTGCCCGAAAAGGGGTTTTATTTCCTTTGTGGCCTGTTGAGGAATATAACTAAATTAAAGTTTTTGTGCCTGAATTTCAGCATTAATCTTAAATTAGTTACTTGTAGGAAAAGAATTCCAGTTCATTCTCACCTTGGAACCCCTATGTTATTTGTGCAGAGCCTTAGGCTAAACTTGCTTCCACTGTCAAATGTTAATGGTCAAGAGTTATAGCTTTTGTAGAGGCATGCTGGTGGCATCAGATTTCTATGGGCGATACTTAAGTTGTTTAACTAGATTGGCAGGCTCAAAGTGTTCCAGTTCATTGTGTATAGGTATATTTGACATAGTGAAGTTAAACTACAAACATATGCCCTGATGAAAGTTCAGACCTATGTGTTAATTATTGTTTGTTAGATTGTTTGCCATTTCTGAGTTGCGATACATAAACATTTATTTTTGTGCCTTTCTATCCACTTTTCTCAGTCCGATGCTATTTCTTTCTCCACCCATTAGCTTTTCCCTTCCTGGCATTTTTATGTCTTGTCCACCATAAGGTCATAAACCTGGTTAATTGGTATCAGGCCCAGGACCATTAACAAAGACAAACACTCCCTGCCATTACTCCAAGGAAAATACAGATAAAGGACTGTCCTTGTTAAAAGGCTACTCTACCAATAACAGTTACGCAACCTTTGCATGTAACTGCCAAGAAAACAGTCGGCTTTTACAAGATTGTCTATCGGCTTTGCCATTTGATTGAATGTGATATAAGAAATCCGTAACAACACAACAAATATTTGAGGCTGCTTTTTCCAGGGCTTATTTGCAAGTTGATGATCATACATCATTGGAATAGGAATACTTTCTGCATTAGAGTTCTGGAGAAATGTTCAGAATAGAGAAATCCCACAGAGACTAAGAAAAAGACTACTCCCTGTTAACTCCATCATTGTTACAATAGTAGAGTATATAAGAGTACACAGCTGCTTGAAAAAACGTATGTAGTATAAGACAATATTTGTTATGCATATTTGCTATCCTCTCCCTAATTTACAATTTACTGGCTATGCACAGGGTGAGAACACTCTCTTTTCTGGATAACAGTTGCACATTTACTGCAACTGGTTTTCTGGAACTTCTTTCCCTATATTTAATATTATTACATTTATTCCATAATAATATGACTAAATTGTAATTTAAACCCAAGAACAAACTGTAACATGTTGGAGCTTCCAAATTCTTAGATGTGGTGGCTGTCACAGACTGGCAGACTACAGCTGGAGAGAGCCTATCTGGACCAAGGCTGGGTTCACTGAGCAGCAGAGTCTAAAGCAGGGATATGCAATTAGTGGACCTCCAGCTGTTTCAGAACTACAAGTCCCATGAGGCATAGCAAGACTCTAAAAGCCACAAGCATGACACCCAGAGGCAGAGGCATAATGGGACTTGTAGTTTTGCAACAGCTGGAGGTCCGCTAATTGCATATCCCCGGTCTAAAGCCTGGTACACACGATCGGATTTTCCATGGACAAAGCGTAGGACTTTTATCCGAAGGGCGTTGGCCGTGAACTTGTCTTGCATACAAACGGCAAAAAATTATCGGCCAACAAACACAAAACTACGTGGTTTTTCAACTCTTTAGCGCCACCCTTTGGGCAACTTCTGCTAATGTTGTTTTATGGTTAGCATTGCTTCTGAGCATGCGTGTTTGAACTTTGGAGTTTTGTCTGAAGGGCTTGTGTACACACAATCGGATAATTGGACAACACACATTTGTTGGCGGAAATTTTAAAGCATGCTATCCCACATTTGTTGGTGGAAAATCCGACAACAATTGTCCGATGGAGCATACAAACGGTCTGATTTTCCAACAACAGCCTGCCATCACACAATTCCCGCCGAAAAATCTGATCGTGTGTACGGGCCCTAAGAAACAAGGCGATCTACTCCATAACTCATGGTGGAGATGGGTTGGCTGCTTCCCACTCCCAGGTCACTACCCCAGCTACTACCAGGCTAGGCAAGGTGAGCAGGAGACTTGGACAGGTTGCCAGCCACTGGAATAACAAGCGATGGATCAGTTTCACACACAGGCTATGAGGGACTGACTAAAGCACAGCATACAGGGGTATGAAAATTGTATGGTGTACAAGATTTCCCGAAATGGGTTAAGGCTCGGCGTACAGAATTTTCAGGGATAAATAAGCAGAGCGGTACTTTCAAGGACAGGGTACTGTTCCGCATATAGAATTTATAGGGACAGGTGTACAGAGTGCACAGGAAAACTGCCAGAGACACGGTACTGCTCAGCAGGCAGGATTTCTAGGGGCAGTTAAGCAGAGCAAACAGCGGGACTCCCAGGGACAAGGAGTCACAAAGTACAGGGTTTGATGTCATGTGGACAAATGTTATTCAGGCAAGGATGGCTGATCTGAGCATAGCATTAAATTGATTGATAGACAGGGAGGTCTTATATCAGACATCAGGTGAAATCGGACAGCGCCTAAAGCTGCAAGACCAGTGAAGGAGTCTGATAAGAATGGACCACAGCTAACAGTTTCAGCTTTGCAGCCATAGCATGGTTCGAAGGGGGACTAGACTAGAAGGCAACTAGACTAGAAGGCAAAACATCAGCTTTACAACTGATTGTGACAGTGGCTGCATTAGTTTTATTTTTTTCAAGCTTTTTTAACCCCTATTTTTACTTGGTGATTGCCAGTAACACATATCCTGTCCCAGGGTGACAACAGCTTTTTTGGCCCTACGCCTTCTACGGATCATGGAAGTGCAGTTTGCTCTGCACTCTTGTTTCAGCCGACAGCGGGCTAAAGCCCCAGGTTTCATCAAAGAAAATATTGTGTTCTAACAGTGGGGGTGGGGGTTGGCACTGGGACAACACAGTGATTATTCCTATGGACTTAGCCGCTGTCAATCGCATGCCGAAAATCTTACATGCCGGTTGAACCCAAGTCAATCAATGGATTGGTGCTTCCAGCTTGCCCATGATGGTTCCAATCTTGGCCGATCCCTGCTGAACTGGCCCAGTTTTGAACCATCTATGGCTGGCTTTACCGGCTACAGTCCTCTTTGCTCTCTGTTTTTAAGAAGTATAATTGATAATCCCAAATTTTTGGTGGTTTATGACAACTAGTCACAGGCTCCTTATTATTCTAGGGCCACCTGTGGTAAAATTTACAAAGAGGTGCTATGGGCGACAAGAACAGTTATTCTTTCCTTCCATTTTGAATAATTGGTTGTGGACTGGTTAAGTAGGTAGCCTGCCTTGGTGTGTTGGAGTCCTGGGCTTGATTCCTACAGTCTCTTGCCCATATTTGCATGAGTGTCCTCTGAGTACCTAGTACATACCAGTTGTTTGTTATGCCTCGTACACATGATTTGATTTTCCGATGGGGATTGTGTGATGGCAGGGTTTTGTCGGAAAATCCGACCGTTTGTACGCTCCATCGGACAATTGTTGTCGGAATTTTTGACAACAAATGTGGGATAGCATGCTTTCAAATTTTTCGACAACAAATGTGTCTTGTTGGATTTTCCAATCATGTGTACTCAAGTCCGTCGGAAAAATATCCAAAGTAGAAACACGCATGCTCAGAAGCAATGCTCACCATAGCACAACATTAGCAGAAGTTGCCCAAAGGGTGGTGCTAAAGAGCAGGAAAATCACGTCGTTTCATATTTGTTGGCTGACAAAGTTCTGCCGTCTGTATGCAGAACAAGTTCACGGCCAACGCCCTTCGCACAAAATTCCATGGATTTGTCCGATGGAAATCCGATCGTGTGTACGAGGCTTTAGACATAAGAACATTTTAGTGCTTAGACAAATGAACTAAGCAAGTTTGAGAGGTTTCTGCATTGCCTTGTTTTGAACCACTGTTGGCTTTGCATCCTGCAGTCCTGAAAAGCTCATGGCTCCTAAGGAGACTAACAACAATACTGTAGTTACTCAGTTTACAGACTTTTGGCTTACTCCAAATGAAAGTGGAACTTTAGGGAAAACTTTTCTTTTTCATTTAAATAGGAGTTCCATGGTGAAAACTGGAAGTGAGAGGAAATCCCTCCAAATTAAGGAAATCCCTTGGGGCCCCATTGGAAAACTTCCCCTCTATTACTTTTCTGGGGACAACCCAAAATTTGTGATTTTCTTTTACTTTCAACTATAATGTAAACAGGACAAATAGAGAGAGTGAATCCCCCTAATGGGGGCACAGAAATCAATAAAACCTGACAGGTACTCTAATCTATCTCCACTCTATTCAAAACAAACAGAGAATAAATAAATTTGCTTTTAGTTGTACTTAAAAGCTTAGTTTGGTCAGGGAATGGTTCACATGAACCAAAGAGCAGACTATCACCATTGCATGTTTAGACATTTTGCTTTTCCAATTCACACCTCAATGATATTATTTGTTACAGGCTTTGCCCCTTGTTCCATATTTATTTTAGTAAAAACTGATATTATTTATTATTGGATCCTTTTGACTTTTCTAAACATCCCCTGTACCCCATCCTGTCTAAAGTTCTCTGGCTGATTTTTGTCACAAATCGAGTACAGTATAGTATTGCTGTGCACAGGAGAAGGGAGCTGGACATGGGGGGGGGGGGGGGGCTGTCAGTGTAGCTGGAAGTGCTCTGGGGTCTCAGCTCACAGTCTACAATGATCATGGTACAGGCCACCACACGAAAGTCTGACTTTTTGCCAACAAACTTCATTTTGAGCAAGTTTGCCAAAAAATCAGACCGTGTGTACGCTCCATCGGACAAACTTTTTTGGTTTTCATCGGACAAAAGTTCGGTTTGCAAACGGACAAACTTTTGCCAACAAAAGTCCGATGGAGCAAAGTCTGACCGTGTGTACAGAAAACCATCGGACTTTTGTCCGATGGACAAAACAAATAATGTTAAAATCAACCAACAATAGCAGAAGTTGACCAAAGGGTGGCGGAAAAGAGCAGAAAAAACATGTGATGTTGGAAAAAGTTTTGGAAAAGTTTGCAGAAAAGTCCTGTGGTGTGTATGCTATGGGTGTTCCCGGCCAACTCCGTTCGGACCAAAATCCACGGAAAAGTCCGATGGAAGTCCGACCGTGTGTACGAGGCTTTAGGCTCTGTTTCCACTAGTGCAACTTGTCGTCAGACTTTGGACACACAAAGTCGCATGACAAGTCACAGCTTATTGATTTTAATGGCATCCATTCCCGTCAATGCGACAGTTAGTGACTTTGAAAAGGTACCTGCAATGCTTTGATGCGACTTCGATCTAGAGAGTGTAAAGTTGGATCAAAGCTGCACTCAAAGTCTCATCAAAGTTGCACTTTAAATCGTTCAACTTTGTGGTCGCAATAGTGGAAACGTGACTTGTCATGAGACCGTGTGTCCAAAGTCTCATGACAAGTCACAGCCCATTGATTTTAATGGTACCTGTTCCCATCTATGCGACTTTGAAAATCAGCAACTTTGAAAAGGTACCTGCAATGCTTTGATGCGACTTTGATCCAGAAAGCGTAAAGTTGGATCAAAGCTGCACTCAAAGTCTCATCAAAGTTGCACTTAATCGTGCAACCTTGTGGTCGCAATAGTGGAAAGTAGACTTAAGCCTCGTACACACGATCGGATATCCGATGGTTTTGTCCATCGGAAATCCGATGAAGCTGACTTCCATCCGTCTTGCCTACACACCATCAGTCAAAAAACCGACCGTTTCAAACGCGGTGACGTAAAACACTCAGATGAGCCGAGAAAAATGAAGTTCAATGCTTCTGAGCATGCGTTGACTTGATTCTGAGCATGCGTGGGTTTTTTATCCGATGGACTTGCCCATAGACGATCTGAGTTTTCAATCGTTTTTTTATCCATCGGAAAAATTTTAAACCATGTTCTATTTTTTAAAACCGATGGAAAAAAGACCGATGGGTCCCATACACGATCGGTTTGTCTGATGAAAACTATCCATTGGATGGTTTTCATCGGTTAAACCGATCGTGTGTACAGGGCTTAAGGCTCCGTTTCCACTAGTATGAATTGTAATGCGACTTTGGACACAGTCGTATGACAAGTCATAGCCCATTGATTTCAATGGCACCCGTTCCCATCTATGTGACTTTGAAAATCAGTGACTTTGAAGAGGTACCTGCAATACTTGATGTGACTTTTGATGTGACTTTGAGCCAGAGAGTGTAAAGTTGGATCAAAGCTGCACTCAAAGTCGCACTCTAAATTGTGCAACTTTGTGGTTGTAATAGTGGAAACGTGACTTGTCATGTGGCTATGTGTCCAAAGGCACATCACAATTTGCAGCCCATTGATTTAAATGGTACTTGTTCCTATCTATGCGACTTTGAAAATCAGTGACTTTGAAAACCTGCAATGCTTTGATGCGACTGATCCAGAGAGTGTAAAGTTGGATCAAAGCTGCACTTAAAGTTGCATCAAAGTCACACTCCAAAGCTATGTGATTTAGAGTGCGACTTTGAGTGCAGCTTTGATCCAACTTTACACTCTGGATCAAAGTCGCATCAAAAGTTGCATCAAAGTAGTGCAGGCACCTTTTCAAAGTCGCTGATTTTCAAAGGCGCATAGATAGGAACGTTTGCCTTTGAAATCAATGAGCTGTGACTTGACATGCGACTTTGTGTCCAAAGTCGCATGACAAGTCGCACTAGTGGAAACGGAGCCTTAAACTCCATTACTGACATGTAGCTCCCGCAGCTTGGCTTGTGCCACACCATGCACACAGTGCCCATCACAGTGCCATGCAGAAACAACCCACATGGTTGTACACTGTAGAAAATCTGCACCATATTGCATTGTAATCTATCTTATAGTTTCTAACAAACAGAACCAACTTCCAAGTGTCTCTTTCTGTCTCTTTGTCTCTCTGTCTCTCTCTTTTGACTGGCCTTCCACTTTAAGCTGGTCATAGATAATATGATTTTTCTTTCTGGCAACCACAGGTTTTAGTGGGAGGGAGGTATTCCCTTTTAGTGTTGATGAGGGAATCCCTCCCGCTGAGCTATTGTGTTCTCCCAGGGGGGTGGGTTTGTGTTTTGCTGGCAGTAATTACATCCTAAAAATCTGACATGCTGGTTGTATCTAAGTTGAACGATGGATCGACTTGGATACAATCAGCCTGCCCATACATGGCTCAAATCTCAGCCGGTCCCTGCTGAACCACCCAAGATTTGAACAGTCTATGGCTGGCTTTATTGTCTAATTACCCCTAAACTGCTGACCTAAGCACTGGCCCACATGTACCATTATGGGAAATACAGTCCTGTGTGTTACTAAACAAACATTGTGCTTCACAAAAATGTATATTTGACCACTCCCTTTGCAGACAAGAGGAATGGCAGAGGCAATATGCATCTTGAACTCCATCTTCACTGTATAATGTCATCCTGCATGAATACTACCCAACCTTGTTCTTGACTTTGTGGCTGCCAACAATTACTTTATTTGGGAACTGATTACATAAAGTAGAAGTGTCTTTTCGTCTACATATTTTAGGAATGCTCCAAATCCACAAAAATGTGATTTGGAAGTCAGTCAGACCCGAGGGGGTTTACTTTTCAAACTTTTTTTTATTTCAGCATTTGTATTGATTTTGTAAATTATATACAAATAACAGAATCGTGTGAAAGTGGTATTAAGACTCGGTTCACACTGGGGCGACTCCGGACGCGACTTCAGGTCGCCCCGAGTTGCCCCAAGTCGCGCTATTTTTAAAACTAATTGAAGTCAATGGAGATGTTTTAATGTACACGACTGCGGTCGCTCCGACTTCAAAAAAGGTCCCTGTACTACTTCAATCCGACTCCTAGGCGACTGCTAGGCGACCTGTACCCATTGATTTCAATGGAAGTCGCTCAGAAGTCGTATTCCCTGTCTTAACAGGAGCAACTCTCCAGGAAGAGAACACATATTATTCAGGCAAACCCCTCACTCCCCCCTCCCTCCCACAGAGCTGATTCTTGTTTTATTGGCCACTGGAATGTCTCCTGTCCTGGAAGCGACTTCAAGTCGTGTTGTAAATCACCACAAGTCGTGCTGAGGTCGCCCTGTGATTCATGCTCAAGTTGTGTCTGAGCTGCCTCTCAAAGTCGTGCTGGAAGTCGTGTTGCCCCTGTGTGAACCGAGCCTGAAGGTTCATTTAAAAAAAAAAAAAAATATATATATATATATATATATATATATATATATAACAAACATGTCAAACTTACCTCTACTGTGCAGCTCGTTTTGCACAGTGTAGCCCTGATCCGCAACTTCTTCGGTCCCACGACAGCTCTCTTGGCTCCTCCCCGCTTCAGATAACTCCCTATGGGAAGCGCTCTCCCAAGGGGGTTACCTTGTGCGCGTGCTCCTGAGTCCTGCATTCGGCATCCATAGTCGCCAAGTGCAGGACCCGGGGGGCCGGCGTCATTGGATTTGATTGACAGCAGCGGTAGCCAATGGCTGCGCTGCTATCAATCTATCCAATGAAGAGCCAAGAACCCCGGGGAAACATCAAGCGCGTTCTCGACGTGGGACTTTCCAGGGCTCAGGTAAGAGGGGGGGGGGGGGGGCGGTCACTGTCAGATGTTTTTTCACCTTAATGCATAGGATGCATAGAATTTCACTAGAGGTTATGCGTAGATTATCCAGGATCAGGCATTCCATGCACTAAATGTTCACGAGAATGATTGCTGTGGGCTGGTAACCACCACGGCCGGGATTGACACTGACGGACATACGGCCATCTTTGAAACATTTACACCATTCAAATGTCTTCCTGCAGCTGATCTTCTCATCACCGTACTGCACTTGAAGTCTTCTGTAGATATCTGCAGGTTTTACGCCTTCGTTCACAAGAAACTTCATCACCACATGCTGTTCCATGCACACACCAACACTGTTGTCTGTCATCTTGATTAACGGTCTCTGAACTGGGCCTCGACATGTGCACCACCTATCAGTAAGAGGACACACTTGCCACTTACTACTGCGTGTACTAACTAACGCCTTGCCAGCATCCCTTTTTATAGTTGTAAAATTAAAAGTCCTGGTTTGACTTGATTGCCCCTCGTAACGTACTTTTTCTGTGATGGTGACCTAGAGAGTATTGAAACCATTTGAGCAGCATGGCAGCAATGCAACTAACATTTTTAGAATGCTAGTTTCATTTAGCATTCTTTAGCCCACCTTACTTAAAAGTTGCTTGCCGACCACCCCACGTAGGAGAGCAGCTGTCCTGCACTCGATCACGTATCTAGTATGTGATCCAGCACTTCCAGGTAGGGGGCACGTGCCCGCCACACCGGCTGTGCTGTGATAAGTCACAGCACAAGCCGATCAGCAGGTCCTGGCTAAAGATTGACCGCCCGCACCCGCTGATCTGCGAAGAGGATAACAAGACATGGCTCTGTGAATGTAAACAATACAGAGGAAAAAGAGAAAAGACAAGGGCGCACCAGCCTGGTGTGATATCGTTTAGGATAATTTATTTAAAATGAAAGCAATAGATAGGTACTCACAAAACTAGTACAAAAGTTTGCATTGTACAAACAGTGCCTTGGAAGCTGCAGCATGTGAACCCAAACCACACTTCGACCGATCGTGCGCCCCGTTACGGTCTCCTTGATCGGTCGAAGTGTGGTTTGGGTTCACATGCTGCAGCTTCCAAGGCACTGTTTGTACAATGCGAACTTTTGTACTAGTTTTGTGAGTACCTTTCTATTGCTTTCATTTTAAATAAATTATCCTAAACGATATCACACCAGGCTGGTGCGCCCTTGTCTTTTCTCTTTTTCATTTGCTACTAGGACGCCCCTATCCACGAGGGGCAGCAAGGCCGGTGCTTTCGTTGTAGATCACTGAATGGTTGATGGTCATCTCGTCGTGCGCAGGATTGTTTGTTGTTTTCTGCTTTTTTAATAAATACAGAGCTCTGGCCTGTCAGCGGGGTTGTGCCGGTTTTTGTTTCCCTGCAAAGCCGGCACATCCCTTAATGCACCTAGCACTGTTAGGCAAACTTTTAACCCTTGATTGCCCTTGATGTTAACCAATGTCAATAGTACAGTGGCAGTGTGTATTTTTAGCACTAATCACTGTATTGGTGTCACTGGTTCCCACAAAGTGTCAAAAGTGTCAGATTGCCCACCAAACTATCACAATCCTGTTATAGGTCGCTGATCACCACAATTACTAGTATAAAACTAGTTACTAGTATAAAAATAAATAAACAAATACAAATTCCAGTATATATCCCATAGTTTGTAGATGCTATAAGTTTGCACAAACCAATCAATATATGCTTATTGGGATTTTTTTTTTTACCAACAATATGTAGCAGAATACATATTGGCCTTAACTTATGTTTTTTGTTTTGTTTTATAGCAGTGTTTGTTTGTTTTGTTTTTTTCCAAATTTTTGTATTTTTTTTTTTTCTTTTTTATAGCGCAAAAAATTAAAACATCTAGAGAGCTCTATTTGTGGGTAAAAAAAAAATGATATAAATGTTGTTTGTGTACAGTGTTGCATGGCCGTGCAATTGTCAGTTAAAATAACACTGTGCCAAAAAGAAAAAAGTGGCCTGGTCATGAAAGGGAGGTAAATCTTCCAGATTTCAAGTGGATATTTTGAGCCACTACACTCAAAATTGACACTGACAAAGTTGTCTCAACTCTGTCTAGTAAGATTTCACCCCACTATACTATATACAGTATATTGTAAAGAGAATTGTCTGAAAATCGTGCACTAGAAGAAATTAAGGGGGGATATGATTAACATGTATAAATACATAAGTGGTCCATATAGTGAACTTGGTGTTGAGTTATTCACTTTAAGGTCTTCACAGAGAACAAGGGGGCACTCTTTTCTTTTGGAGGAAAAGAGATTTAATTTTCCAAATACAGAAAGGTACCTTTACAGTAAGAGCTGTGGAATAAACCCCCTCAAGAGCTGGTTCTGTCCAGCTCAGTAGATTGCTTTAAAGAAGGACTGGATTCTTTCCTAAATGTATATAATATAACTGGATACTATCATTTATGGATAAAGTTGATCCAGGGAATATCCAATTGCCTCTTGGGGGATCAGGAAGGATTTTTTTCCCCTGCTGGAGCAAGTTGGATAATGCTTTGCTGTTTTTTTTTTGCCTTCCTCTGGATCAACTGTGGGTATAGGATTGTGTATATAGGATTGTACTTTTTTATTTTCCTTTTTATTGGTTGAACTGAAAGGACTTGTGTATTTTTTTGGACCAGACTAACTATGTAACAAGACAGCAAGTTCAAAGTGTTCCGCCATCATTCAGCCTTTTCTCAAAGCAGCAGGCTCTCTCAACAGAGGAAAATTTAAATATTGAATATCAGGTCAGCTCATAGATATAGATAGAGATATATATATATATATATATACAGTGGGTAGGGCTGGGAAAAAAATCGATTTTAATCTTGAATCGAGTTTTGAGCTCAAATCGATTCAGATTTGAAGAAAATCGATTTTTTTAGATTTTGTTTTTTAAAAAAAAAAAAAAAATTTTTTTTTTTCCTTCAAAGTTTCTGTAGCAGGGCTGCAGGGGGCGTATCCGGAATGGCACTGGGCGGCGTTACCCCAATTGCATCTACTCGCCGCAGCCGCCGCGAGTAGATGTAATGTAACACTAACTAACCGCAAGCCGCCGTCTGCCTATCTGATCAGCGTGTCATGCAGACAGACGGCGGCCATTGCAGTGTTCAAAAGCCGCGCCTCCCGAGTCCTCGTCTGTGATAGGCGGAACACTCAATATCACAGCAGGCAGTGTTCAGCCTATCACGGACATCCTCGACTGTGTTATGAGGATGAGCGGATGTCCATGGTAGGCGGAACACTGAATGCTGGGAAATTGAGTGTTCCGCCTATCACAGATGAGGAGGAGGTGCGGCTTTTGAATACTGGAATGGCCGCCGGTGTAGCAGTAAAATCCGTATCCCATGAAAATCTGCATCAGGTACGGGCACAGTGATTGAAGCATGGGCACAGTGAAGCACGGGCACAGTGAGACACGGGCACAGTTCAATTCAACTAAGAGTAACCTCAAGATTTTTTGTTGTTTTATTAGCTAAATCCAAATACAGTATTAATAATTTGGATGTTTAACAATCTTTGTTGCACACTGACTTTGCAGTTAGAGAAAGGGTTTGCCTTTGCAATTTTGTTTGTTGATGCACTTCAATTAATATAATAAAAAAAAAAAACTAATCGTAAATCGAGTTTTTTATAAAAAAATTGCAGATTTTTTTTGGGGGGAAAATCGCCCAGCCCTAACAGTGGGTACGGAAAGTATTCAGACCCCCTTAAATTTTTAACTCTGTTATATTGCAGCCATTTGCTAAAATCATTTAAGTAAATTTTTTTTCCTCATTAATGTACACACAGCACCCCATATTGACAGAAAAACACAGAATTGTTGACATTTTTGCAGATTTATTAAAAAATAAAAACTGAAATATCACATGGTCCTAAGTATTCAGACCCTTTGCTCAGTATTTAGTATTTGCACCCTTTTGATCTAATACAGCCATGAGTCTTTTTGGGAAAGCTGCAACAAGTTTTTTACACCTGGATTTGGGGATCCTCTCCAGTTCTGTCAGGTTGGATAGTAAACGTTGTTGGACAGCCATTTTTAGGTCTCTCCAGAGACGCTCAATTGGGTTTAAGTTCGGGCTCTGGCTGGGCCATTCAAGAACCGTCACGGAGTTGTTGTGAAGCCACTCCTTCGTTATTTTAGCTGTGTGCTTAGGGTCATTGTCTTGTTGGAAGGTAAACCTTTGGCCCAGTCTGAAGTCCTGAGCACTCTGGAGAAGGTTTTCATCCAGGATATCCCTGTACTTGGCCGCATTCATCTTTCCCTCAATTGCAACCAGTCGTCCTGTCCCTGCAGCTGAAAAACACCCCCACAGCATGATGCTGCCACCACCATGCTTCACTGTTGGGACTGTATTGGACAGGTGATGAGCAGTGCCTGGTTTTCTCCACACATACCACTTAGAATTAAGGCCAAAAAGTTCTATCTTGGTCTCATCAGACCAGAGAATCTTATTTCTCACCATCTTGGAGTCCTTCAGGTGTTTTTTAGCAAACTCCATGCGGGCTTTCATGTGTCTTGCACTGAGGAGAGGCTTCCGTCGGGCCACTCTGCCATAAAGCCCCGACTGATGGAGGGCTGCAGTGATGGTTGACTTTCTACAACTTTCTCCCATCTCCTGACTGCATCTCTGGAGCTCAGCCACAGTGATCTTTGGGTTCTTCTTTACCTCTCTCACCAAGGCTCTTCTCCCCCGATAGCTCTGTTTGGCCAGACGGCCAGCTCTAGTAAGGCTTCTGGTCATCCCAAATGTCTTCCATTTAAGGATTATGGAGGCCACTGTGCTCTTAGAAACCTTAAGTGCAGCAGAAATTTTTTTTTGTAACCTTGGCCAGATCTGTGCCTTGTCACAATTCTGTCTCTGAGCTCTTCAGGCAGTTCCTTTTGACCTCATGATTCTCATTTGCTCATACATGCACTGTGAGCTGTAAGGTCTTATATAGACAGGTGTGTGGCTTTCCTAATCAAGTCCAATCAGAATAATCAAACACAGCTGGACTCAAATGAAGGTGTAGAACCATCTCAAGGATGAGCAGAAGAAATGGACAGCACCTGAGTTAAATATGAGTGTCACAGCAAAGGGTCTGAATACTTAGGACCATGTGATATTTCAGTTTTTCTTTTTTAATAAATCTGCAAAAATGTCAACAATTCTGTGTGTTTCTATCAATATGGGGTGCAGTGTGTACATTAATGAGGAAAAAAATGAACTTAAAAGATTTTAGCAAATGGCTGCTATATAACAAAGAGTGAAAAATTTAAGGGGGTCTGAATACTTTCCGTACCCACTGTGTGTATGTGTATGTGGATAGATAGATAGATAGATTGTGTGTGTGTATATAATTATTATATAAAATCTCCTGTGCGCCGCTGAAGCTAGAAACAAAGTCTGGCTACCAGGTAAAACCTGGCCTTATAAATTGAGACTTCTTCCCACCCAAAGGCTCTGGGCTGCAGAACTGAGTAAAAAGAACTTATTCAGATTCTGAGAGAACACCAAGTTTAATTTCTCTATATCAGTTATCAGGCCTAAAGCCCCTTACCAATATGTATGTGAGAAACCTAGGTGACCCATACTGTACATAGTCCACAGTTTTTCCAACCAGTGCCATGCTCTCTGAACCTCATGACATTCCTTTCTGAGTTTAGAGACAAATGCACCCTCAGCACCTCCTGTGGTGACACTACAAGCAAGAGAACAAAGCTTTATTTGTTTTTTAATCCTCATTAAAGTAATATTGCTTGTTTTGTGTACTGTATATATTGTGCAACAGGTGGCACCACACCAGGATCTTGACTTCCTATCTTTCACAAATAAAAACCTTGGCTTTTAACAATGTATTGATGTGTTTTAGGCTATTTTGGTGCTATGGTGATTATGCTCACTGTTCTTAATGGATTCGGTGTCAATCCCATTTCATGGTATTTTTTTTTCTTTTTCCTAGCTAATGTCTAGCTTTTCAGGGATTATCTCATTATGTGTTCCTTGCCTTGTCATTCAAATCCCAGTCTATACTTCAGCAGAAGCCTTCAGCCATATTATACTTTTGCTTGTCACTTGTAACTAAAGATGTGTTTAATCTTTTAAGAGGGTTTAGGTCAAATGCTAAAGATGCATATCTGTGAATTTATAATGAACACATGTTTCAGTAGAATGTAAAGGATAAATCTACTTTCTGCTGTTGCTCTTATTTGGATTATTTATTTCTCCTAATTAGTTATTTCTTCTAGATTTAAATAGATCCCATAATTCAGTTATAAAGTTATGCAAAAATACCATGTCTGATTCTGAAGCCCTGGACCTCAAGTATAGAAACTGAAGAAAAATAAAATTACGTTTTTGTCCATGGTTGGTAACCCATTATTTCTGCTAGCTGTTGTGATTTGCACAGGAAAAATTATCTGGGCTGAGGAGCAATACTAACCGTGTAAAATTAGTACAAATCAAGGGACATTGTGTAAAAAGACAGATATAGTAAAATCAAAAAATCCCTTTCCCAATTATCATAGATGAAGAAACTGGGACACATTAATTGGAAATCATATCAATAAGGGTGGGGGGGGGGGGGGGTGACAGGAGAGCCCAAGCATGTTCATGCAGACATGATTCTAGGATTATTTTCTCAGCATGGATAGTGATACCACCTGAGGCAACTCGCTTGTTTTGAAATCTCCATCCCATAAACCAGTCCCAAAAGTGGCAAGAGCAATTCATACTTGAAGACAAAACACAAGTGGATGACAATTTCTCTGCCATAGCTTCTGCTGTGTTCACGGAATTAGACCGACCATACATGAATAAATCAGCAGTAATATATCACGTACTGCCTTTTTTAACAATTCGGCCTCATGCCCACGGGCGTTTTTTCAGCCGCGTTTTTGAGCGTTTTTTACAGCTTAAAAACGCCTGTCCATGTTAGTCTATAGCTTCATGCCCACCTAGACGTTTTTGAGCTGTAAAGAGCATAGGCGTTTGTAAGCTGTAAAAAAAACCCAGGACCAGTGCGTTCCTCAGCGTCAGAATTAGGCAGAAAAAAACGCGAGCGTCAAAAAACGCGCAAAAACGCGCGGTCGCGTTTTTAGCTCTGACGTTTTTTTTTTTGTTTTTTTTTTCAAAAAAAAAAAAAAAATATTTACAATAACATGGACAGGCGTTTTTAAGCTGCAAAAAACGCAGCTGTAAAAACGCCAGTGGGCATGAGGCCTTCAACTCCTGCATAACTGTAAAATTCTTATAAAGCAGAAGGAAATGAATAAAGTATCCACAAGCTAGGCAATTCAGTCTTGCCGTTAGCATATAGTCATATATTTTCTTTTTCTATAGATAAAGCATAAAACACAGGTGACAACTGTAGCCTTTTAACTAATTGGTTACCTGACTTCTAGGATTAGAGTAGTTGTCTCATGAGGATAGACTATGTGCTCCCTAGACATTTAATATATCACTTTGTACAGTTAGCAATGTTATCCTATTCATAAGCAGATGGATCCTGTAGGTGATTATGGTGCCTTCCTGTCCTCAGTGCTATTGTGGAGTGATGCATACCAACAGGGTTGTTACAACAATAATTGTTGTGTGCTGATAAAGGAAATGATCAAACACTGGTCATAAGATATTTTCATTGCTATAATATGCTGCATCAAATATAGAACCACTTAATGTTTAGCTAGCCTTAATGACACATTTGGGAAGATATACTAAAACTGGAGAGTGCAAAATCTGCACCAATTTCTACATAGAAATCAGCTTCCAGGTTTTATTCTTAAAGCTTAATTGAACAATCTAAAGTTAGGCCCCTTTCACACGGGACGGATCAGTGATGATCCGCACCGCGAACCTCTGCTTGCTCAGCGGGGATCGCTCCGTTGATCCCCGCTGAGCCGGCGGATGACTGGGCGGTCCCCGCACCCTGTGCAGGAACCACCCTGTCACATCTCCGCTCTCCCCTATGGGGGGGATCGGATGAACACGTCTGTCCGCGTTCATCCGATCCGCAGACGGATAGAAAAATTTAAATTTTTATATCCTGAAAAACGGAGCATTGCGGGCACGGATAAGACCGGATGTCAGTGGATGATGTTCATCCGCTGACATCCGCTATCCCATAGGGATACATGTGTCCGTTTTTTCATCCGAAAACGGATGGGTGAAAAACGGACATACGGTCCGCCCGTGTGAAAGGGGCCTTAGAATAAGGTGACCAGATTTTTAAAATGAAATCCGGGGACTTTTTTTTTTTTTTTTACTAGTAATGGCAGCAATCAGCAAATCTCTGCCCGTCGCCGCCGCCCGCCTCGCAGACTGTCAAGTCTCACTCTTCAGGCCCCGGCTACTACTGGGTGGGGAGTGGAGGAAGATCACTCCACCAGGGAAGGCAAGGAGATAAGCAGACAGGCGGCTGGCGGGGACTTGAGCCAAGGCAGAAGAACATGCGAGCGGAGCTGATTGGGCATGCACCCGAAACTGACAAAATATTCCCTCTGCCCCGACCAGCACATGATCATCAGAAAGGGGCACAGATAATGGAAAAAAATACACCCCCCTAAGCTAGTAGGAGCGGCGGAGCTGGGGTGTGTAATTCAGATATATTTTTTTTTATTCTGCACTGACTGTCTTTGAAATTGCCCCAGCCCCTGTTCAAATCCAATCCGGGGACAAAACCGGGGACAGACTTGGTCCGGGGACAGTGTCCTCAATCCGGGGATGTCTGGTCACCCTACCTTAGAAGCTGATTGGCTACCATGCGCAGCTGCACAAGATTCTGAGTGAACCAGTTTTGGTAAATCTCCCTCGCTGTATAAACTACATACAGTGATTGTATACTATATACCAGTGGTGGCTGGTGGTATATTTTTGGGGGGGGATCTGCTCGACGCCACCACCCATACCCCAACACCTCCCCGGCGGTCAGTCGGGTCTCCCGCATCCCCGGTCGGTCAATCAATCGTCCCCGCACTTACCCTATCTAGGTCGCTCTGCGCCCCAAGCCCACCCTTTTTTGAAGCCAATTAAAGCCTCAGGCTCTAAACACGTGCTTCTAAAAAAAAATAAAAAAATAACCCCATTGGAATCAATGCGTCCGACACATGGATTGGGGGGGGGCGGCGCCCCAATGCTCCGTATGGACGGGCCGCCGCTGCTATATACCAGCCTTTCTCAACTGTTTTACCTCAGAGAAACTGTTGAAATCGCTTTCGGTTTTCAGGGAACCCCTGTTAAAAATGAATTTTTCTAATTTAATTTCTTCATGATTAAGACAATGTAGAAAGGTTTGAATAAAATAATGAGGAATGTTGCATACCTAGAAAGATTGACACCCAAAGTGGATAATTTAAATGTCATAGATGTGTTTATTTTGATTATTATACCTCAAGATCATAAACAATGCATAACAGACCTATTGCACAAAATACATTATATTTTATGGCTTTGCTAATAAAAATGTATATAAAACCATAATGCAGTACACTATAACAGTTGTACAACGTGCAGTATATAAACTGGGTGAACAATTCTAGGGGGAGTATAAGTGTCAGTGCTTAGATATCACAGCACTGGCACTTCTTATACACCCCCTGGAGATGTTTGTCCCATTTATACATACAGTATTAGATGCTTAGTAAAACTTTTATTGATTGTATACATATTTCATAGCTTTGCTATTAAACAAGCAAAATGTTTTTTGTCAAAACAAATTTTGGTTTAATTAACTGTTTAAACTCTGAGTCATTGTTATCAATATAAAATAATTTGTGCCACAATTAAAGTCCACTAAGCCACTATTGTTTGTTTGGGACATTTTTCTGGTTGACTACAGAGACTGAACTTAAACCTAAGGGTGTTTCTTTTTTGTGGCATTGAAAAATGTAAGACATTATAATTAACAAAAGCATACCATTTAACACTGTCCTATTTTTATTAAACATTAGCAAAAGTGTACCCGTTCCAGAGCAGAAAAGGTTGGGGATAGAGCAAATAAATCTAAAGAAGTGTCTTCTCCGACAGTATATGCAGGATGGGAGTGTGGAGTGTATGACAGCGGGCAGTATAAGGCCTCATGCCCACAGACATTTTTACAGCCGCGTTTTTTACAGCTTAAAAACGCCTGTCCATGTTGTTGAATGAATTTTTAGACCGTATTTTTTTCGGAAAAAAAAAACCGCCGGAGCTCAAAAACGCAATCGCAGCGTTTTTGCGCGTTTAACGCTTCACTTTTTTTATGCCGACGCCGCGGAACGCACTGGTCCTGGGTTTTTTTTTACAGCTTAAAAACGCCTACGCGGGCATGAAGCTATAGACTAACATGGACAGGCGTTTTTAAGCTGTAAAAAACGCTCAAAAACGCAGCTGTAAAAACGTCCGTGGGCATGAGGCCTAAGAAGAAGAGGAGTACCTGGGGACTGAGAGGATAATGCACATGGACTGAAGATTGAGTGTTGAAGGGTTATCACATATGCCCAGAGGAATGGGACCTGAGGGGTTAACCTACCTGAATGGGACTGGGTGCTGAGGGGTTATTTCTTATATGCCGGAGGACAGGTCACAAAGGGGTTAATGAACTCGGTCACACCTGAGTGGGTGCTGATTGCTAAGGGGTAATGCTTATATGCTGAGGACAAATCACTAAGTGGTTAATGTGCTTACACTTAGGGGTTGATGCATTTTTCTTTTTTTTTTAAGCTGGTGGTGGGTGTGCAAACACTAAACACCGGTAAGTGAACAAAAAAAGTGCATGTGGACACACACACAAAAAAAGTGTACTTAGGGTGTATTTCTTTTCCACCTCCTGAAGAAGTGGGACCCCTCTCTGACCCCCTGGCTCTTGATGGGGGTAAGGCACACGCAGGCCCACCCAGACCTCTCTTCTCATGATCAGCTGCAGCTGACAACTGAGTACTAGGTGAGGAGCTCTCCTGAAGAGAGACTCCCCTAGGTAGGGGGAGAAAGGAACCTAATGGCCACACATCCTCCCTTTAGACTTCAGGGTAGGCCCAAGGACACTCCACCCAGAGTGAAAAGGTAACGCAAACATAAGCGCAAGTGACACACGTGGAGAGAAAAATAAATATGCAAATAAATAACGGCTAGGCCTTGCAGCTTGGTAAAAAAACGTTGCCCCAGTCTCAGCCAAAAGGCCTAGTACATGAGGTGTAGTGCCAGAAAAAGGCAGGGGTGTCCTGGTAAAGTACTCGTTCTCACAGTGAGGTCCTAAACCCATAATGAAACTAGAAGCACTCCAAGGGTGCCACTCCCAGGGAATGCTTGACTCCTGCTTTCCCAGCCCATGACTTGACCAGGTAGCACAGTTCAAATCAGGAGGCACTTGTCCCCTTGTAACCCTACACGCCAGTAAAGTACTTTCAACCCACACCTTAAGTGGTGCGTGCTCTATTCAGTTTCCTTACCCATTGGTAAGGTACCTCAGAACCCCCATCATACCAGCAAGGGCACTATACAACAATCATCCTATCCATAAGAATCAGATAAAGTGTGGAGCACCCCTGCTGGACACTGATAAGAACAGATACTACATTTGATCTAGCCAAAAGGCTGAGAAGTGAGGGGTTGATGCATGTGCTCATGAAGCAGATCACATGCACTGCAGACAGGTCATTGAAGGGTTGATGCTAATAAGCTAGGGGACTGATGGGTTAGTGCTGCGGATTACTGAAAGGTTAATGCATACACACTGCAATCAATGTCTGACGGGTTAATACACATGCTCTGTTGCTTTTAGAATAGCAAGAATGCTCTGTGTACTGACGGGACACATTACTGCTGGTATGGATACTGGTAAGAGGGTGATGTATGAAGCTCAATGCTGGGCTGCACAATGGGAAGTAATAAGAATCCTTGCTTCTGCAGAGTTAGAAGGAGGTAGAGACTGCTGCTGAACTGAGCTACACTCTAGTGTGCAGTGTTTATGGGGAGGGCATAGACAGTGTTCAATATGCAATTTGTGTGGTGGGAGTGTGTGACTGCAGACTGAGCTGGCCTGGAAACACCCTTTTAGCCCCATACTATGAGTCTAAATATGTACCCAGGAACATATTTAGGGGACAATGCCAATACTATTACTCAGCCCCTTTTTGCTTTCTGCACATTAGCTCTTAGCAACAAAATCATCACTGTAAAGAATTTAATCAAGCAGTATTGCTCCCATGATGCATCCTGATATCCCATTGCCTTAGGTCGGCCCATAGACGGTTCGCATCTCGGCTGGTTCAGCGGAGACTAGTCATGTATGGGCAGGCTGATTGTACCAAGCTGATTAATCGTTCAACTTGGGTACAACCAGCCTGCTGGCTCTTGCATGAGATTATCGCTAGCGGCTGGCATAGCTGCTAGCAATACTCACTGTCTTCTCCTGGTGGGGGGAAGCATGGCAGGAGGGATTCCCCTGTCAACACTGTCTGTGTGATGGGAGAATTTAGCGAACTTCTTTCCTGCAACCCGTGGTTGCAGGAAAGAAATTTTCACTGTGTACGGCCGGCTTTATTGGCCAAAACTCCCTTCCATTGAAAGACAGGGAAAGTGCCAACTAGGAAAAGAAGGCACCATTACCTTGTGCAATCTTGCTCCTATGGCTTAATGGAAAATGTCTTCCTATAGAGTACTTTCACACTTGTGCGTTGCGGAATGGGTGCAAAATCACAAGCTTTCTTGCAAGGCATAAAAACACAATGCCATTCTGCAGACTCGCAACAGGGCAATTAATCCTCAATGGCACCACCACACATCTTGCTAATTCACATGCCAAAATGCATAGTAATAAAGTACCATGTATTTTGGTGCAGCACAATATTTGAAAAGGGTCAGAACAGCCAACTGAAATTATTGCATGGTGTCAAATGAGACACAGGCAGGAGATATGGCTGAGTTACCTATCAGACTATACAGGGAATGTATAACCTATAACCTGTTTACTGTTCTTTTCCACTGGGATTTCTGCACTCAGTAGTGATTACCAGCAAGTATGAATAGAAAGAGTCAGGCTTTGGTAACCATAGCAACATATTAACATCCTTCTTCCTTATCATTGCATATTTGAAATGTGAACAGTCTCTTTAAGCTATACATAAGCAAATATCTACTTGTCCTAAAAAGCGGGTAGATGGGCATCTTGCACTGGGCCAGTCCTAGTCCCAGGTCTTCTTATTGCCACATAGGATTCTATGACAGTAGTGCTAGAACTGTTTACTATTTAATGCAAAGGAAAACTCCATCCAAAATGTTATTTTCCTAATTTTGGATAGATTGGGGAAGAGTTTGAAACCAGAGATTTTTATTGCTGTCAGGGTTCACCATCAATGTTTGCCCCATCGACCACTGTCACCAATAAATCTTTAAGGCCCCTTTCACACTGGGGCGGTTTGCAGGCGCTATTTTGCTAAAAATAGTGCCTGCAAACCGAGCCTAAACAGCGGCTCCTTTCTCTCCAATGTGAAAGCCCTGAGGGCTTTCACACTGGAGCGGTGCGCTAGCAGGACGGTAAAAAAAGTCCTGCTAGCCGCATCTTTGGAGTGGTGAGAGGAGCGGTGTGTTTACCGCTCCTACACCGCTCCTTCCCATTGAAATGCATGGGATACCGCGGTAATACCGCCCGCCAACCGCGGCTGTAGCCGCGGTTGGCGGGTGGTATTAACCCTTTATTGGCCGCTAGCGGGGGTTAAAACCGCACCGCTAGCGGCCGAATAGCTCAACAATCCCGACGGTATAGCGCCGCTAAAAATAGCGGCGCTATACCGCCACCGTCCCCACCGCCCCAGTGTGAAACCAGCCAAAGTGGGTACACCTGCTACAACATTGTGTTAGCCTTTGATTAAGAGCTGCCGTTCTTCTCACCAGGATCTGCAGTTGGTAACAAAAAACGAGAGTGTTACATGGCAGAATTACCAGAACAATATGCCTTATTGGGCAAGGTACCCAAAGAGCCAGGTACAATTTCTACATGTATACCACTGCACAGGGGGCTGTGTGCCAACATCTGTGTGGTAATATTTTCAGATAAAGTGTACACAGATACTTGCCAAACACCTAAATAAGACCACTTTCACACTGAGGTGCTTTTCAGGCGCTTTCATGCTAAAAAAAAGCGCCGGAAAACTTATTTCCATTAAACTCAATGAATGCTTTCACACTGGGGCAGTGTGCTGAAAAAACGTCCCTCTCCATTGAAATGAATTGAAAGCGCTTCAAAAGCACCTGAAAAGCGCTTCAAAAGCGCTCAGTGTTTTACTGGCAGTTTTTCAAGCGCCTCAGTGTGAAAGTGGTCTAAGTCTAGACTAAGGCCCCTTTCACACTGAGGCGCTTTTTCAGGCGCTTTCACCCTAAAAAAAGTGCCTGAAAACGTATTTCCATTAAAATCAATGGATGCTTTCACACTGAGGCAGTGCGCTGAAAAAACGCCCCTCTCCATTGAAATGAATTGAAAGCGCCTCAAAAGCGCTCCGTGTTTTACTGGCAGTTTTTCAAGCTCCTTCAGTGTGAAAGGGGCCTAAGGCCCCTTTCACACTGAGGCGTTGAAAAAACGCAAAAAAAAAATGACATATTTTACCGCGATCGCGGTAAAAATAGCGCTAACGCCTATGCGTTTTTACCGCGTTCGCGCTAAAATTAGCACGAACGCGGTAAAAACGCGGTAAAACCGCATAGGCGTTAGCGCTATTTTTTAACATAACGCTTATGCCTATGCGTTTTTACCGCGAATCCCATTCATTTCAATGGGGATAGGCGTTTTTCCAGCGCTATTTTATGCGCCCTAAAGTTGCTCTAAAAAAGCTGTTTGCAGGATTTTTTTCAGCGCCCAGCCAGCAAAACGCCCCAATGTGAAAGCCCTCAGAGATTTCACATTGAGAATGCTGGGGCAGGATTATTTCAGGCGTTATTACAGCGCTATTTTTACCGTGAAAACGCGGTAAAAACACCTCAGTGTGAAAGGGGCCTTACAGGGAATTTTTCTACATTATGTCTTCAGATCTTCTCTTTACAAAAATAAACAAAACCGTCACCCTGGTTTACCTGTTCTACTTCAGTTGTGACATCATCATTGTTTATATTATGGATAAAAGTTGTAGTAAATTATGTCATCAGTCTCCCAACAATTCTTATCGTTGTCACAGGCAAATAGAGCAGCTGTCTGGACAGCTGGCCAGGGCATGTTTTGAAAGTTAAGGTTTCAAATAGTTCAATAGTGGACCTGCCTCTACTGGGAATTCCAGCTGCTTCTAACTCATTACTCAGTGGCAGACATTTTAATTTCTCCTGTTTGTAACTGAAAAGATACTGTAATAAAAAATATATATATTGAAGTGTGATTTGTAAGCTAGCCCTGCAGATATAAAATTTGCTTTCCTGACTGTGTACTTCGTTAATACATAATATGTTTATACAGCCATAATGTCTGTGTCGGATTTTTTTCCAATTAATTAAAATATATAGCGCCAGCCATACACTGTTGATCTTTCTAAAAATACATGTATTGAGTGGAAAATCTGGTGCAGCTCTGCATAGTAACCAATCAGCTTCCAGTTTATTTATTTTTGAACAAGCTGATTGGCTACCACGCACAGCTGCACCAGATTTGACCCTCCAGTTTTAGTAAATCTCCCTCACAGCGTCCTTGTCACTTTCCATAATGAACCTAATTAATTGTGAAAACTACTAGTTCCATCAATTTACCATGACTGATGAAGATGAACAAAGGAAGACATTTTCAAAGTCAAGTATGTATGAAAACAATGGCTCAATGAGTAAAGACAAGAGGGGGCAGGAAGTGTGATCTACAGGAAAAAAGCATGAGAAAGAGAAAACCAAAGCAGCTACTACATTTAGGGACTGTTAGGCTACTTGCACACTGAGGCGCTGGATGTGCTGGCGGTATAGCGGCGCTATTTTTAGCGCCGCTATACCGTTTTTTTTTGCCCGCGATTTGCTGGCGCTAGCGGGGGTATTTTAACCCCCGCTAGCGGCCGAAAAAGGGTTAAAAACGCCCGCAATAACGCCTCTTTGAGGCGTTTTGCGGGCGTATTAGAGGCGCTACCCCATTGATTTCAATGGGCAGGGGCGCTATAGGAGCGCTATTTTTAGCGCTCCTATTGCGCCTCAAAGATGCGTCTTGCAGGAGTTTTTTGAGCCTCCTGCAAGCGCAACGCTCCAGTGTGAAAGCCCTTCGGGCTTTCACATTGGATAGTATTGAGAGGCTTTTTTGGGGCGCATTGCAGGCGCTATTTAGAGCGCAATAGCGCCTGCAAAGCACCTCAGTGTGAAAGGGGCCTAATACTGCCGTAATATTTCATATTTGTTTTTGGGTTTAGATACGCTTTAATGTGGAATAGTCACACATCTCTTATATACGCTGATTCAGAAATCAAGATTGTGTTAAAGTAGAGCTGTATGCAAAACGTTTGTATCATTTTGGATAGAACACAGGAGGATTATAACCCCTGTCAGATCTTTTTGCCATCTTTGTCCCATTGTGGAGATTTCCCTTCACTTCCTGCCCCATAGCCAAAGGGGAAGTGAGAGGAAATCCCTGAAACCCCCCACGTCACTAGAACTAGTGTCCCCATTGGAAGATTTCCCCTCTAATACTTTTCTGGAGACAACCCAAAATTTTTAATTTTCTTTTACTTTCGCTTTAACAATAAATTCAGGTGTTCCAATCTCTCTCCACTCTAAAATCTAAAACTAGACAAAAAGTTTTGCCGTTAGTTCTAATTTAATGAAAATGCTGTATCTCATATAGAGAGTCCTTGCATTAAAACAACATATCAACAAAACGTACAAAAAAGTAAACTGTAAATAAAAAGCCAAGTGCAGGATTTTAAATTTTAACTTGCTTACCACAGACATATTCTAGTTTGCTAAATACATTTGTCAGGCACAGTAGTATACAGTTTTTATTGTCACTTTGTTTCTAGCTAATTCTGTAGCTTCACGTCTCTTAAATATAGCATTAGGTTTTTTTTTTGTTTTTTTTTTAGATTTGCCTCATTATGATTTTTGATTTTCGTGATATCACCTTTCACATCCAATTACTGGTGCCCATAATACATACAAACACAAAACCCAACAATAATACAGTATTGAACAAATATTAACCACTTCAGCCCCGGAAGAATTGGCTGCTCAATGACCAGAGCATTTTTCGTGAATTGGCACTGCGTTGCTTTAACTGAAAATTGCGAGGTCGTGCGACGCTGGACCCAAACAAAATTGACGTTCTTTTTTTCCACAAATAGAGCTTTCTTTTGGTGGTATTTGATCACCTCCTGCGGTTTTTATTTTTTGGCGCTATAAACAAAAAAAGCGTAAATTTTGAAAAAAACACAATATTTTGTACATTTTGTAATAAATAGCCCCAATTTTTTATAAAAAAGCAGATTTTTCCTCAGTTTAGGCTGATTATGTATTCTTCTACATATATTTAGTAATAAAAATTGCAAAAAACGTATTGATTGGTTTGCGCAAAAGTTATAGTGTCTACAAAATAGGGAATAGATTTATGGCATTTTTATTATTTATTACTAGTTATGGCGGCGATCTGCAATTTTTATTGGGACTGTGACATTTCGGCAGACATATATCGGACACTTTTGACACATTTTTGGGACCATTGGCATTTATACAGCGATTAGTGCTACAAAAATGCACTGATTACTGTGTAAATGTCACTGGCAGGGAAGGGGTAAACACTAGGGGGTAATTTTGGGGTTAACTGTGTTCCCTATAGTGTGTTTTAACTGTAAGGGGATGGGACTCACTATAGGAGATGACAGATTGTGGTTCCCAGCTTCTAGGAACTCACGATCTGCATCTCCTCTCCTCTGAGAACAGGGATGTGTGTGTTTACACACACATCCCTGTTCTTCCTCTTGTGCCTGTGATCGCTTGTGGCCAGCGGTCATCACGACCGCAGGTCATGAGCATCGGCACCACCGCTGTGCAGCGGGCGCGCCTCCGGCGGCAAGACCGCTTAAAGGGACTGACGTACAGCTACGACGGTCCGTGGGAACGAGCCAACCTGCCACAGTATAATGACGCCGGCTGGTCGGCAAGCGGTTAACATATAAGGATGAAAAGGTTGACCAAACGCTCTGGATTAATTGCCATTTAAGGAAAGCTAAAAGCAACAATATTTTAACTATGGAAGGATAATGTTTTTCTTAGCGCTTGTTTACACTTGACTACATTTCTTATGCTTAACAAATGCTCCTATAGTGTTAGTATGGACGTTAGACTCGTGTTAATTGAGCTTTAGTATGGGCATTGTACTGGCATTTTACAAGCCTTTATGAGGTTAAAAATGCTCATCAAATACCCTATGGGCAGTTTTAAAGCGTTTGAACGTTAAGGTGCATTAAAACTGCTCCACAAATGCCTCTTTCATTACAGTAAATGAACTAATCTTATGCCCTGCAACTGCATGCCAGAGCAGTTGCGAGGCGTTACATAGACTTGAATGGGAATCCTTGAAAGGCTTCAAATGCCTCCTGACTTGACATAAGGCTCGATACCACACCTATGCATGTTGCTTTTGTTCGTTTCTGCAGTGCTTTTTTGCGGTGCTTGCCGCGTTTTTCGACACACGTTTTTACAGCGATTCTGGTGCGATTTGCGTTTCGCGTTTTTTTTACACTGTATATAGCTGGTTGCTAAGGAGGGGGCCGCGTCCTTCACAACCGATGAGTCATCAGTTGTCAGCAGGCTTCCCTCTGAATGTAAAAAAAATTGCCGGCTAAAAAAAAAAATTGAGAAAAAGACAGCGTGCCCCCCCCCCCCAGGTCCATACCAGGCCCTTGGGTCTAGTATGGATTCGGAGGGGACCCCCCCCCCAACACCGAAAAAATAAATGGCGTGGGGGTCCCCCAAAATCTACACCAGACCCTTATCCGAGCATCCCCCAAAATCCATACCAGACCCTCCTGAACCATACCAGGCTGCATGCCCTCAACATGGGACATGGGAGGATGAGTGCTTTGGGGCAGGGGAATTTTTTTAATATTGCATGTAAAATGCTGCTTTTTGCGGGGGGTAGGGGGAAGTCCCTGACCCTTTCCAAAAATGCAGAGGCACAAAAAAGCATTGATGTGAACATGTTCCATAATTTCCCTGCATTTCTGCAAAATGCATCAAAAAACGCATTAGTGTGAATCGAGCCTAAGACTTCAATTTTGAAGTGCCGTGATGCTAACGCTTTCGTGTTTTGATAGTGTGTCTATTGTATGTTGTGCATAGGTGTTTAAGGAGCATTTTTAACGCCTCTTAAATGCCTGCTTTTAATGCCAGTGTGAGCTTAACCTTACAGACCAGTAATTACAACACAGTCCAGGATGTGCTTGGTTGGGAACAGAGCATTCAGTTCAGTAAATAAAGTGACTGTGCTACTTGTGTGCAGGAGAAGCATTGCACCCAAAATGGAGTCGGGGCCATCCACACTTTTCCCGTGCTTGAAACACATGATAATATCTAAAAAAATTATAATTAGTATAATCAATTGCACAAATGGCCAGCATGCAAAGCTACATAATGTTTAATTTTATCTCAACAGCTGGGACGAGAGCAGCTCTATAAGCAGTGGCCTGAGTGATGCATCAGGGAATCTCAGTTCCGAAGAGTGCAACGCAAGCTCTTCACTCACTTCCCTTCCCTCCACACCCACCACATCCAGACGGAGCTCCACTATTGCTGTAAGTAACAAATGGGGAAAAGAGGAAAATCGGTTTGGTAGCAGTGTATATTCACAATGTACATGCCCTGCTAATCATGGAACAAAGAGTATTCTATGTAATGATGTATTTACATTGATTTCTATGGTACTTTTAGATTTTGAAGACATGATGTATCGGGGCTTCCATTTCTGATTTCTGCAAATGTAATTTCCCTGGCCATCGTGCTGATCCTCCATTACTATAACCCACAAAAAGCATGTCATCCTGACTTTTCTGATCTGCATACTTGTTCCAGAACATAGCTCAGATTGCACTGAAGTCGGTGGTTTAGCATAGTAGCTGGCCCCCATATTTGTCTTGGCAAAGGTACACTTTAGGTTAACATTTTATTTGGTTGCTGGGCAGACAACTAAAGTGGCAGTGTCTCTTTTACCATCATTTCAGAGATACATCCTTTCTTTATCAATATATCATCAGACACTGTTCTGCAATCATACCTAGAGTGGCCACTCTGTTCCCCGATTTTCCCCATTCATGCCAACGCAGGAATTGTTGATGGGATATGGGTGTCACATGTTAAACAGAAGCTGGCATGATATCAGCTAGGGTTGCACCGATATCGATACTAGTATCGGTGCCAATACCGAGCATTTGCAGGAGTACTTGTACTCCTGCAAATGCTCCGATGCCTCACCCGATAACTGGGCAGTCAGGGGTGATTGATGCGGCGGTGGGTGGAGTTACAAGCATCGGTCTCCCTGTATAGGTTTCAGTAAAGCAGCTGACAGCGGCTCAAATTCTTCCCCCCCCCCCCCGCGGCTTTCAGCTGCTTTATTGAAATCTATACAGGGAGATCGGTGATTGCCCCCCACCGCCGCACCGTTCACCCCTGACTGTCCCCCTGTGTCCTCCTCCGTGTCCCCCCTCTCTGTGCTTCTCTGGTCCTCGCCATGTCCTCCGTGCTCCTCCAGTTCCCCTCTGTCCTTCTTCGATTCCCCCGTCCCGTCCCCTCGTCCCATCCCGGATCTGTCAAATATGAGAGCAGAGAAAGTGTCAGTGAGCACTTTCTCTGTCCATTTAACTGAGCATTGTAATCTGTATTTATGATGTCTCAGTTTATGAATGGAGAGGAGCTGCTGTCTCCTGTCCCTTAATTTTCAGTGCAGCTGAGGCTGCAGAGAAAGGGACTGGGGAATCTGTGCCCTCAGTCCCTTTCTCTGTCTTTAAAGGGGAGATGTCAGGGGTCTGTTTAGACCCCTGATATCTCACCAGAGCCCCCCAACAGGGTCCCCCTCTGTCCTCTTCCGACCCCCCCCCCCCCCGTCCCAGGTCTGTCAGGATGGAGAGCGGAGAAAGGAGCCGGTAAATCTTTAATTTACCGGTTCCTTCTTTTTCTGAATGCACAAAGTCAGTGGGCACTTTCTCTGTCCATTCACATAACTGAGCATTGTAATCTGTATTTACGATGTCTCCGTTTTATAGAGCCGCTGTCTCCTGTCCATTCATTTTCAGAGCAGCTGAGGCTGCAAAGAAAGGGACTGGGGAATCTGTGCCCTGAGTCCTTTTCTCTGTATCAAAGAGTTTAGACCCCTGTTATCTCACCAAAGCCCCAAAGATTTAAAGATTTAAAAAGTAAAAATAAGTAAAATTAAAAAAACACTGACCCCGTTCACCCCCCCCCCCCCCCAGAAAAACAAAGCACATGACATTAAAAAAAAAGTATCGGTAATTGGCATCGGTGAGTACTTGTACTCTGTCTTAAAAAAGTGGTATCGGTGCAACCCTAATATCAGCTGAGCAATAAAAAGTGTAGGCTTTGCATAATGCGGGGGCATATAAGTGGGTTAGTGGAGTCCTAAACGTGGACTTGGTCAGCCTTACATACACATTTAGTGAAGTGAGGTGAAGAAGAATACTCCAAGATGCTGTTTGTTTTTGTTTTTTGAAAGGATGCTGAAGATTTCTTAGTGTTGTTCATAGGAGCCTATGTTTAATACAAATTTTCATAATTTTTCTCTGGATTTTTTTGTATAGCTTCGCACAGATTCTGAAAAACGCTCATTAGCAGAAAGTGGACTGAGCTGGCATAGTGAATCAGAAGAAAGGGGGCAACGCAGGATGGAGTATGATAGTGGCAGCCTAAAGTCAGATCATGGATCATCTCGATGGCGGCGGGAAAAGAGCGATGATGTCCAAAAGTCAGAGACGAAAAAGCCTGTAACCCTTGGCCAGCCACTGCGTAAAGGAAAAAATCCACCCGTTGGTGTAACTTCCCCAATTACCCACACTCCCACTGGAACAACCACCCAAAAAGGAGGTGGAGGTATTAAATTCTTACAAATAAATGTATCTATTTATTGAAAGCTGTATTAAACCCCAAGCCAAAAGTGTTAAATATTGCAGCTTACCAATCATTAGATGTGGTGGCTAAATCAGTTTTTCTTTTCTTTGGCTTTTTCCCTCAGTTTTCACCTGGCGATCTGGCCAGTAACACACCTCCTGTATTAGTGAGACAGAACTCTGAAGGAATGAGCCCAGGAGGCACAGCAGGCAGCAGCATCATCAGTCTGGGGGGAGGGGAGTGTTAAATGTATTAGCAGATTTTAATACCCTAACTTATTGAAGCCAAACTCAAGCTCACACTTTACAATCGGTTATAGCAAACAGTTATTGTCCTTTTTGGAATAAAGGTTTTACATGAATGAATTAAAGCTGATCGTTTTAACCACCCCTGCCAGTGTTAAATAGTTTGTCTCATCCATGTAAACTGATACATTCTGCTGCAGAGCTTGAACTTTTGAGAAACAGACTTGCTTGCTGGATC
Source organism: Rana muscosa (assembly GCA_029206835.1). NCBI lineage: Eukaryota > Metazoa > Chordata > Amphibia > Anura > Ranidae > Rana > Rana muscosa. Next base: position 343,417,033 of record CM055117.1, on the reverse strand, counting down.
ACCAGAAGAAAATAGGAGAAAGAAAGTCTAAAAGAAAATGAATGCAGTCATCACATCTAAGAATTGGTAACCTGGAATATAATGTTTTCTTTTGGATTTAAAACTTCTTTAACCACTTACAGACCGGAAGATTTGCCTGCTTAATGACCAGGCCATTTTTTGCGATACGGCACTGCGTCGCCTTAACTGACATTTGCGCGGTCGTGTGACGATGTACCCAAACAAAATTGATGTCCTTTTTGTCCTACCGATAGAGCTTTCTTTTGGTGGTATTTGATAACCTCTGTGGTTTTAATTTTTTGCGCTATAAACAAAAAAAGAGCGACAACTTTGAAACAAAAGTCTTGGTCTTTGCTGGGCATAGGGAAAATTTATATCTGCTGAGTCCTGTGCCCATCTCTGCTTAAATATATTTTGTGTAAACTGTTAGTGCAACAAGATGGTATTGCTGTAAACATTACCTAACTTAATAAAGTGTTTTGCAGTGTTAAGTAAGTTTATTTTGATACTTTGCAGGTAAAACAGAGCAGAAAGCAACTGACAAATCTAAACTCAGCTTAAAAACTGCTGGACTGCAACGGTCATCTTCTGATGCCGGACGAGATCCACGTTCACCAGATGCTAAGAAACCTCCCTCAGGCATTGCTCGTCCTGCATCATCTTTTGGCTACAAAAAGCCTGCTGCGCCATCTTCCCCTCTCACTGGCAATTCTGCCACATTAGGCAAAACCCCAAAGTCCTCAGGAATCCCTGTGAAGCCCACATCTGGCACCGTAAGTGGGAACCGGAAGACAAGCTTGGATGTTTCATGTTCAGCAGAGCCTGGCTTTCTTTCACCCACGGCCCGCACCAACATACAGTACCGCAGTCTTCCACGCCCTGCCAAATCTAGTGCCATGAGTGTTACTGGAGGCAGGAACGCCAGTCGGCCACTCAGTAGTACTATGGAGGCAAGCCTTGTGCCAGTACAAGGAAAGACAGCAGGGACTCCTTCTTCTCGCTTGAAAGAGCCATCCAAAGTTGCTAGTGGGCGACTAGGTGTTAACCAGACAGATCGTGAAAAAGAGAAGGCCCGTGCCAAAGCTGTAGCTCAAGACACAGAATCTCGGACAAGTGCGCCAAATCCTGTAGAACCAACTGTAAATGGTGTAAAAGAAGGCACACCAACTACACCTCACAGGTAAGAATTATTTTCTGGTGCCTGTGCTTGAGCTACATACAGTCTTATACACCTTTTTAGAATTTCAACCTATTTTCAGTCCCTTAAAGGCTCAAGAAAGATAGAAAAGTGAGCGATTGTATCACCCAAAAATGTTGTGTGAATATTCATAAAACGGTTCTTTGAATGGAGCGAACGCAGTGACGTCATTGACTATGACGAGCGTGCGCTCGTCACATTCGATGCCATCGCCGCCATCTTGCTACACCCTATCTATGCCTAGGAAGCTACCGCGCATGCGTCAAAGTCATTTCGAGCATGCGCGGGCTTCCCGGAGGACAGGTAAGTGTACACACACACAATTTTCTCGTCGAGAAACAGGCTGACGAGAATCTCGATGAGAAAATAGAGAGCAGGTTCTCTATTTCTCGTTGAGATTCTTGTCGGTTTTCTTGATGAGAAACCATACACACGAATGATTTTCTCGGCAAGAAAGCTATCTCGGCAGTTTTCTTGTCGTTTCTTGCCGAGAAACTCGTTCGTGTGTACGAGGCTTTAGTCTGTGAAGTTTGTGACTTATTCAGATCATTGTATAGCTAGTAGTTAGTCAGTCATTGTCTACTGGACTTTTTCCAGTTTCCCTATGGTGAGGACATTTACTTATTCATTCAAATAGCTTCTTCAGTTTTTATTAGCATCAGAAACATATATCCACATGGGTTACCATTATATCAAGCAGTATGTAATCATAACACTAATCAGCATGGTAGCATGTGCCAAGGCAGATGTTGATTGTCCAAGAGCATGACAGAAAATAATAAACTTTGTGAGACCAACCTTTTTTTACATTGCATAATCCATCCACCAGAGTGCCATGGCATGTGTTCATTGTTCGAGATATATGGCTGAAGGTGTGAACTGCTGGGGGGTGATTAATGATGATGTTGATGCCCCCCTTGTTTGCTTTTGGCCCCCAACTTTTGTACAGGTGAACTAAAAGTATCTTTGATATTTTTTTGTAGGCAGTTAGTGCCCTAAACATATTTTATTTTATACTGTTTTCCTTATTTTCTAGGGCAATAACCAAACCTTTCATGAAGACTCCAACACTATCCAATCTGGATAAAGTGAACTCTAACAGCCTAGATTTTACGCCCACTGCTACGGAAGTGGCACCAACCAAACATGAACTTCTCTCAAACGTTTCCTGTCTCACTCCAAGTCCAGCTCCCATACTGAATATCAACTCTGCCAGCTTCTCTCAGGGTCTAAATAATCTTAGGATGTATCCTAAACTCTCGGGCTTACATCGTAGCATGGAGTCACTTCCACTTTCTATTAGTGTCCCACCTGTACAATTTAGTGAAGATGGAGATGATCAAATTCCAGACACTGGGTGGAATGATATGTCCCTCAAGTCACCTGTACCTGACAGGTGAGTTTAATCAATCATTGTTATATCTTACTTCTTGGGGCAGGGGCTTCGGGTATATCCCCTTAACCTTATTGCAGAGCCATGTACCCACAATTCAAATCTCACACATTTAAGAGCTGCGCTGATGAGATTTTGTTCCTTCAACAAATTTATGGGAATGTAAAGCCTTCTTGACGCAGGTCAAATTCGGGTCAGGTGGAGGTCAACTGGAGGTCAAATGCCCTTGTCAATTAATTCTGAATGATCTCAGAAGTCTCCAAAACTGAGAAATTAATGCCATTGACACAAGCCCAAAGCACATCCACACAGGCCCTGTACTGTTCTCTCTCACTTTTTACAAATCTACATCCTGCAGTTATTACAGCTCCTATAGGGTACTGTGATTTTCTTCTGACCACTGCAGTTATTTTACCACTGCATAACATATGTGTTATCTTTGTTTCTTCGAAAATTGTAAATATCTCAATGATTAGATTCGGTATTATTTAGTTGAAGCAATAAGTTACCTGTTAGTTATGTGCCCAAAAGGTGATATGCTGCTTTTGTGATATTAAAATAAATTAATCTTAATAATCACTTTTGAAATTTTCTTACACAGCACTATCCAGGATAGAAACACATTACCCAAAAAAGGGCTGAGGTATGTACTAACTGCATTTGTCATATTAGAGATGGTATCCATTTGAATTATATAAAACTTTCCATATTTTGGGCAAACTAATTTGATTAAAAAAAAATAACACTGCAAAAGGAGGGTTGCATCCTCCCATTCTCAGATGGACATCCCACCATTCTGCACATTTAGTTCTTCTTTGTCAGCAACATTTAGCACTTGTTGGCTCTCGTCATATTTGAAAAAAACTGATGAAGCACTTGCAGATCCATGAGTGAGAGATCCCAATTCTTGCCAACACTAAAGCTAGAGACAAAGTTTCTGATTCTTAGTGGTCAGTTCAGCAGATAGTTAACACATGAGAGCTGTAGGTGAAAACTCTGATAGGGTCCTTATACCATATACAAACTTCTGGTATTCAGCACCAAGCAAATGGCAGTGGCAGATTTTGCCACTGGGCCTCAGAACTCCAACAAAGGGAAAACAACTATTATCCTACTTGTCCTGATCCTTTACCATAGGCCGACCCTAACACTCATTCCTCTTCTCTCCTATATCTTGAAATGTAAAAGATTAAGTTTAATTAAGTTTATAGCTCATGGTGGTTTGATTCAGCCTATCTTGGATACATCAGCAGTGTAATCTGCCTGACATATTTCCTAACTTTGTTGGCAGTTTCCTTCTCTCTTCTTAATATAAAATAGATACAAAAATCCACCAAGGAGAGGCAAACCCCCTCTTAATGGCGAATAAGATGGGCAGACCAAAGACCTTGAGTATGGTTTTCTCAGCAGCAGAACCCTACAAGAGATATTACCACATGGTTCTATTCTAGCATTTGTCAAAAAGTAAAATATCAGTTTTGAGATGGTTGAACACCTAAAATTAAACTAAACCCTTACAATTTAACCTGGCATTAATTCCTTACCATTAGCCTAACACTGACAACAGTTGGCCTTAACCCAAAACACATAACCTATAACATCTGTCCTTAATGCATAACCCCTTGTGTCTTAAGTATTGGTGTTAAATGTTCTCTCCTGAGCCCAAAATCACCTGCTCAGAGATCCCAGATGTAGAACATGACTGATCCTATTATATAGTTGTGGGTACCTTAAATGTTGTGCAAGGTTTCTGAATGGGGAACACTTTAAAACTGCAATACATTTCATATGTTTCTCTTTCTCTAAGGTACCAGTCACATTCTCAAGATGAACCCAAGGAAAGGCGACATTCACACACAATTGGGGCAATTCAAGATAATGATGATTTATCACCTCTACCCCCACCACTCCCACTAACTAATGTTGGCAAACCTCCATTAGCTTGCTTGGGTAAGTTTGGACTATCATTTGTGTTAAGATATAATGTTTATAATGTGTAACATCCCCTAGTTAAGGTCACTAATAGTGTTGGGAAACAGTTTGGGCTGAGCAAAAGTTTGGCCCGGGATGTTTGCCCGCCGAGCGCACAGTCAATATGTTGTTAGGAGCGGGGATGAAAAGCCGGCCGCCACACCCTTAAAAAACAAATGAGGAAGGGGGGGGCTGGGGAATGAGGGTGTTGATAGAGACAAGAGCTTCTTCCCAACAACCCTGGGCTGTGGTTGTGGGGGTCTGCGGGCAGGGGCCTCATCGGAATCTGGAAGCCCCTTATAACAAGGGGACCCCCAGATCTCAGCCCCCCCCCATGTGAATGAATATGGGGTACATTGTATCCCTACCCATTCACCAAAAAAAGTTTCAAAAATAAAAACAGTAGACAGGTTTTTGACAATTCCTTTATTAAAAAAAAACCATGTCCACCTGATGTAGATCACTGCCGAACCCAAAAAACGTTCCGCTGTCAGTGGAGGCTGACCGCCTACTGCAGGCTCTGCCGTTTGACAGTTTGACATCAGCTGGTGGTACTGCCCCCTTGTGATGTCAGCGACCCAGCGTGTAGCAGTCAGTGATGTTACAAGAGGGCACCGCCCCTTACCTATATATTTGTGAAAGTTTGAACTGCAGGCCAGTTAAGCACCCGGATTCTTCTAATACAAAACCATGCTGTTTTCATAGATGCAGCATGCAGTTTAGTGTTACCCTGCTGAAATACCCCTCTCCTCTCCTCTTTAGTCCGGAGGATGCGGCACCCATGGGTGCCAAAAACAATACCAAATTTGGATTCGTCTGACCACACAACTGTTTTCCACTTTGCAACAGTCTATTTTAAATGAGCTTTGGCCTAGAGAACACAGTGGCGTTTCTGGATCATGTTCAGATATGGCTTCTTCCTTGCATAATAGAGCTTTAACTTGCATTTTTGAATGAAACTGTGAACAGACAGTGATTTTTAGAAAAATTCCTGAGCCCTTGCAGTGATTCCTATCACAAAATAATGTTTTTAATGCAGTGCCTTCTGAAGGCCTGAAGATCATACAGTATTACATTTTGGTCTTGTTCCTTGAGCAAAGAGGTTTCTCGGTCTTTGCAATGTTATGTTGAGGAACATTTAAATACATTTTTTTGACAATTTTTAGACACAGCTTTTTACAGATTGCCCATATATACTTCTAAAACACTCTGATCATCTAAGATACTCTTTCTTTCTCGTACATCACGGGACACAGAGCGACATAGTCATTACTATGTGGGTTATATAGATACCTTCAGGTGCTGGCACTGGCAACTTCCAAAACCGGAAGTACCCTCCCCTATATAAGCCCCTCCCATCCGGGAGTACCTCAGTTTTTTGCCAGTGTCTAAGGTGTTGGCCAAGAAGTAACATGTGTTTTTCACTGAGCTTGCGTACAGGTTCTTTTGGGCCTCAGTAAGCTATTCCGGATCCGACCAAAAAAGCTTCATAGCTAAACGGTTGGTACCCGGGCCTTGCAAGAGAAGAGCAAGGTTTTGCCTGTAATGCCTCTCTTAGGAGGGCTGGACCCTGGGATCCAGAGCTCTGGTCATACCCACGACCAAGATGTTTTCTGTGCAGGATGCTATACAGGTCCAGGGGAGTGGAATCCTTGGGAACCCGGTCCCTGAAGGTTTGATTACAATGCCTGCCGTGATAGGTGAAGTTTGGGCTTCTGTGGACCAAACAGAGTCCTGTGGCGAGGAAAAGGTAAGTGGGGGCCCTCAGGAACTTGGTTCTATTGGGGGACCCCCAAGCCTATTTTGTCTTTCTGCCTGTTACCTAAGGTATTCCCGCTAAATATTCTGTGCATGCCTGTTACTACTGAGAAAATTTAATTTTTTTTATAGTAGGCAAGGAAAAAAAAAAAAAAAAAATGTAAGACCGCGGTACCTGTGTTAAACACTAGAGGCCGCTATGGTTCTTTTTTCTTGTAATGTGGATTTTTTTCTTCCGAAGTCAAATCCAGGCAGTTGGTAAGTTCTCTGCTGGGAAGCTGTCTCCTCTGCCCTGTTGCTGCGCTCATCCATCCCCGGGCCCTGCGGCAGGGACCCTGGCTCCCATCTAGCTCCTTGTTTTTTCAAAAAAGGCGCCGAAGGTGCACGCGCCTCTCTATATAGAGGCGATCTGGAAAAAGGGGCGGAGCGGGTGGATGACGCTCGGTGTGCGCCGCGGCGCTACTGCGCATGTGCGGGCGTCCAGCATGTTTAAAGGCAATCACAGCTGGCTATTGAAGTGCACAAACAGAGCTAGCAACAGTAAAAAGGCACACAGAGGCGGTTGATGCAGGCATCCCCTAGAAAGGCACTTTAGTAGACACCAACTGATATATAGCAGCAATTGTGCTAGACTATTCTCAGTAAAAGGGGTGTATTACGGCTGGAATACCTCAGCTTTGGGCTTAGGAATATGCCGTCCAGAAGCTCCGGAACTAAATCTTCCAGGAAGCGAAAGGGGTCTCCATCGGGCTCTGAGGATCTTGGGCATGCTTCTGCTGCACCAGTCTCCCCTGAAAATTCAGAGGTTAGTGACCGTAGAGACCCTGCAGGAGTACCTGGTACTGTGGCTGTCCTCAGTTCACCTGCTCCTGTGTATGTAACAGAGGAGGTTTTTTCCTCAGCTCTGGGAGGATTAGAAGAGAGATTGTCAACATTAATCGCTGCCTCCCTGTCACAGGGAAAGCACGCCCGATCTCCGTCTCCTCCTTCAGAGTACCTGTTAGCGGAGCAACAGTCCCATACAGGGATCGACCTGCCTGAAGGGGATCAGGAGGAGGTTGATTCTGTTATAGAGGAATCCACTGTGGAGGAACCTTTCTCAGCATCTCAAGCTGAAAGATTATGGGTTCAGTCTTTGACTAACATGGTCCGATCAGCATTTAAAATGCACCTTGCGGAACCATCAACCACTACTGTCTCCTCGCTGGGGTCGCTAAAAGCTCCCCAGACTGTCTGTTCCTTTCCACTTCACCCTTTATTGGAAGGGCTCATGTACCAGGATTGGGAACATCCTGATAAAATATTTACTCCCCCCAAGAGATTTCCGGTGGTCTATCCCATGGAGGATAAGTTCATCAAAAAATGGAGGGTCCCTACAGTGGACGCAGCCATCTCTTGTGTGAATAAATCACTGACATGTCCAGTGGATAATGTCCAAATGTTCAAGGACCCAATAGATAAAAAATTGGAGTCCTTATTAAAATCTGCTTTTTCTACAGCAGGCTTGGTGACACAACCAGCAGTGGCAGCTATTGGGGTCTGCCAAGCAGTGAAGAATCAGTTGAAACAAGTCTTAAGGGACTTGCCAGATCAGCAGGCCCTTGCCCTAGCTGATCTACCTAGAGCCTTATGCTTTGCGGTTGACGCCATAAAGGATTCAATCCATCAGGCCTCCCGCCTTGCGCTGTCGGTAGTACATATGCGCAGGCTTCTATGGCTCAAAAACTGGTCTGCTGAAGCTCCCTGTAAAAAATTGCTGGTTAGCTTCCCATTTCATGGTGAACGCTTATTTGGGGAAGACCTGGACAAATATATCCAGAAAATTTCCAACGGTAAAAGTACACTCTTGCCGGTTAAAAACAGAGTTAGAGGTCCCTCTTTTAAGAGGCCTGCTTCTCCAGTCCCTGGGGCATCGGCTGTGAAACAGTTCCGACGGCCTCCTCGGTCAAATCCCGGGGGTAAAAATCAGGGACAATCGCAGGGTAATAAAAAACCCTGGGTTAGGAGAGGTACAAAACCTCCCCCAAAGTCAAATGCATGAAGGGTTGCCCCCACTCAATCGGGTGCGGGGAAGACTCCAGTTGTTCGCAGAGACCTGGCGGGACACGATCAGAGACAGATGGGTGCTCTCCGCAGTAAGTCTGGGATACAGATTGGAGTTAAAAGACTCTCCTCCTTCCCATTTTATGTGGTCAAACGTGCCAAGGGATCCCCGGAAGAGAGAGTCCCTCCTGTTGGCACTAGAACAACTATTGCTCCAAGGAGTAATTATGGAGGTTCCCCTGGAAGAAAGGGGGTTTGGGTTTTACTCTAACCTCTTTACAGTCCCGAAGCCAAACGGGGACGTGAGGCCCATATTAAATCTAAAAGGGCTAAACAAATTCCTGCATATCAGGACTTTCCGGATGGAGTCGATCCGATCGGTGGCCACTGCCCTACAAGGGGAGGAATGGTTAGCCTCGATCGACATCAAAGATGCTTATTTGCACATTCCCATCTTTCCAGTCCACCAAAAATTTCTACGCTTTGCAGTAGAAGGGCGCCATTTTCAGTTCAGAGCCTTACCCTTCGGTCTGGCCACAGCACCACGAGTGTTCACAAAAATTCTGGCCCCATTATTGGCCAATCTAAGAACGCAAGGTGTAACGATAATGGCATATCTAGACGACTTGTTGCTGATAGACCACTCAGTGAAAAAACTAGAAGTGGTCGTTCACAAGACAATCAAGTATCTGGAATCTCACGGTTGGATTATCAACTGAGACAAGTCGGCCCTAAAACCAGTCAAAAGTCTGGAATACTTGGGGCTAAGACTAGATTCAGGCCAGAAGAAAATATTCTTGCCTCGAAAAAAGGTGTTGTCTTTGAGAGATTTGATCCACTTAGTGGGTACAAAAAGACAGCCGTCCATACGCCAGTGCATGAGGCTGCTGGGAAAAATGGTGGCATCATTCGAAGCAGTACCCTACGGTCAATTCCATTCAAGGAATTTGCAAAGGGCCATACTGTCAGCCTGGAACAAGAAAGTTCAGGCCCTAGACTTACCAATGTCCTTGTCCCCTTCCGTTCACAAGAGCCTCCGTTGGTGGTTGGTTCCCCAGAATCTGGAAAAAGGGAAATCCTTCAGTCCGATTTCTTGGAAGGTGGTCACTACAGATGCCAGCCTTATAGGCTGGGGAGCAGTACTGGAGCAATGGTCTCTCCAGGGCAGATGGTCGGATGCAGAAAAGGCCCTGCCCATCAATCTCTTAGAGATACGAGCAGCCCGGTATGCCCTAGTAGCATGGACATCCAAACTCCAAGGGTCCCCTGTCAGAATTCAATCAGACAATGCCAAGGCAGTGGCATATATCAATCATCAGGGTGGCACCAGGAGTCGTGCAGCCCAGAGGGAAGTAAATTGCATCCTGAAATGGGCAGAAAGATATGTCCCAGCCATATCCGCGGTATTCATTCCAGGAGTGGAGAATTGGAAGGCGGACTTTCTAAGTCGCCAACAATTATGCCCAGGGGAATGGTCCCTTCACCCCGAGGTTTTTCGGACAATATGTCAGCGGTGGGGAACACCGGATGTAGATCTGCTAGCATCCAGATTCAATGCAAGGCTGGACAGGTTTGTCTCTTGGACAAGGGATCCCCTAGCTTGCGGCTCGGATGCCCTAGTGTTCCCTTGGGATCAGTTCAAGCTGATATATGCATTCCCACCGCCACAATTGTTACCTCGATTACTCCGCAGAATCAGGGTAGAAAAGAAACCAGTGATTCTGGTGGCTCCAGCGTGGCCCCGAAGAGCATGGTACGCGGAGATTGTAAAAATGTCAGCGGGGAGTCCTTGGACTCTCCCACATCGTCCGGACCTGCTTTCGCAAGGACCGATATACCACCCTTCCTTACCAGCCCTAGGTTTGACGGCCTGGCTATTGAAGCCTACATTCTAAAAAAGAGAGGGCTCTCTAATCCTGTGGTATCTACCATGATCAATGCCAGGAAGCAGGTATCCAGGCAGATCTACTATAGAATCTGGAAAGCGTACATCGCCTGGTGTGAGGCCAAGAAATGGCATCCACGTAAGTACGTAATAGGTAGGATTCTGGACTTCCTACAGTGGGCTGTAGATAGGAAGCTTGCCTTGAGTACTATCAAGGGTCAGATTTCGGCCTTGTCAATATTTTTTCAGAGGCCCTTGGCTTCGCATTCACTAGTCAAAGCCTTTATACAAGGAGTGATGCGTATTAGCCCTCCGGTTAATATTCCCATATGTCCATGGGACTTAAACCTGGTTCTGTCGGTTCTACAGAAACAACCATTTGAACCATTACAGCATATTTCCCTGGTTCTTCTCACCAGGAAATTGATTTTTCTAGTAGCCATTTGTTCGGCTAAAAGAGTGTCGGAATTAGCAGCTATGTCCTGTAAGGAGCCATATCTGGTTATCCATAAGGACAGAGTAGTGTTACGTCCTCATCCAGCCTTTCTTCCTAAGGTGGTATCGAGGTTTCATTTGAACCAAGATGTGGTTCTTCCTTCGTTTTTTCCCAAACCTAGTTCGGTAGAGGAAAAGTTATTACATTCTTTGGATGTAGTAAGAGCAGTTAAAGCTTATCTAAAAGCCACTGCTCAGATTCGCAGAACGGATACTTTGTTTATTCTGCCGGAAGGCCCCAGAAGGGGTCAGGCAGCGTCAAAATCTACTTTAGCCAAGTGGATTTGACAGGTCATAATGCAAGCCTATGGCTTGAGAAGGAGACCGCCTCCGTTCAAAGTTAGGGCGCACTCCACGAGAGCAGTTGGAACTTCATGGGCAGTGCATCACCAGGCCTCCCTGGCTCAAATCTGTAAGGCCGCAACATGGTCTTCAGTACACACGTTTACTAGGTTCTACCAGGTGGACGTTAGAAGTCAGGAGGATGTCGCCTTTGGGCGCAGTGTGTTGCAGGCCGCAAAAGATCCTCATGTCTGATAGCGCTCAGCTTATGTATGGTGTATCCCCCCCCCCCCTCATTGGGCATTGCTTTAGGACATCCCACATAGTAATGACTATGTCGCTCTGTGTCCCGTGATGTACGAGAAAGAAAATAGGATTTTTATAACAGCTTACCTGTAAAATCCTTTTCTTGGAGTACATCACGGGACACAGAGCTCCCACCCCTCTTTTGGGGACACTTATTGCTTTGCTACAAAACTGAGGTACTCCCGGATGGGAGGGGCTTATATAGGGGAGGGTACTTCCAGTTTTGGAAGTTGCCAGTGCCAGCACCTGAAGGTATCTATATAACCCACATAGTAATGACTATGTCGCTCTGTGTCCCGTGATGTACTCCAAGAAAAGGATTTTACAGGTAAGCTGTTATAAAAATCCTATTTTTTATACCCAGCCATATTACTGACATGTTGCCAATTAGCTTAAGGCCTCATGCCCACAGACATTTTTACAGCTGCATTTTTTACAGCTTAAAAACGCCTGTCCACTTTATTGTAATTTTATTTATTTTTATTTTTTTTTGAGAAAAAAATAAAAACGTCCGCGCTAAAAAACGCGACTGCGCGTTTGTGTGCGTTTTTGCGCGTTTTTTGACGCTTCGCGGTTTTTTCTGCCCAACTCCGACACGGAGGAACGCACTGGTCCTGGGTTTTTTTTACAGCTTAAAAACGTCTATGCTATTTACAGCTCAAAAACGTCTAGGTGGGCATGAAGCTATAGACTAACATGGACAGGCGTTTTTAAGCTGTAAAAAACGCTCAAACGCGGCTGTAAAAACGTCCGTGGGCATGAGGCCTAATAGTTGCAAAATGTCCTTCCAGCTCTCCCTTGATGGTACCGCCTACTTTGTCAGCTCTGTATTACCCTGTCCCAGCTTTTTTGGGATGTGTAGCTGCTATCAGTTTCAAAATAAATGTTATTCTATATTAAAATGGTACGTTTTCCTAGTTTAAACATTTTATATGTTTTCCAATGTGAATGAAATATGGGTTTATGAGATTTGCAAATGATTGCATTCTGTTTTTATGTAGATTTTCCAAAATGTCCAACTTTTTAGGAATCGGGGTTGTACATAGTACTGGACATAGTCATGGCAGTTAGCAAAAAATTGTAAATCCTAGTCCAGGCTAAGGTCCAGGCATTCTTCAAAGGTTAAAGCCAAAGTGCAAACTAAGCCAGTATTTTTTGAATAAGCAGCACAGAATTGGTTACCTTTTTATGTGTAGGTTGTTTGTGTAGCTGGGATTAAATTGATAAGTGGTTGTTCCTAAGTTAATGACTATGGTTGGTTGCAGGGCTGGTACAAGGATTTTTGACACCCTAGGCGAAACCTTATTTTGCCCCCTTATGCCTCCACCCCTTTGCCCTGCCCATGTATATGGTTGAGTAAGGAGATTTTTGCAGCGCCTCTCCACCTATTTCTTCAGCCGTGGCCTGCAGGCTCGCACCTGTGCCTCTGGTTCCAGACTGAAGACAAAAAGGGGCGGCATCGGCTTGCTTGTTCACGCCGGCTGTGGTCCGCAGGTATATGGACGGGCTAGGTTAGTATATGGACGGGCTAGGTTAGTATATGGACGGGCTAGGTTAGTATATGGACGGGCTAGGTTAGTATATGGACGGGCTAGGGTAGTATATGGACGGGCTAGGGTAGTATATGGACGGGCTAGGGTAGTATATGGACGGGCTAGGGTAGACCCCTCTGCCCTATGACCCCCAGTACAGAGCCCAGGTACTTCTCCCCTCTGCCCCATCACCTCCCCTCCAGCTTAATCCGCCAAGACAGGTCCCACTCACTTTCCGTGGGGGAGGCTGCATCCTGGCGGCTTCTCCGCTCTGTCCGGCGCTTACAGCACAAGGTAGCAGCAGCCCGGAACTTACATCGCCTCTCTGCCAACTCTTTGCCCCATCACTCGCAGCCCCGCCTAACTGGTGAGCCACACCACTGAACCCCGCCTCTAAATACCTAGCAACAAGCCCCGGAGTGGCTCTGGCAGAGTTTTGAAGAGGCGGAGATGGGGCTGGGAGCCGTGTGTCCCAGGAAAGAGCGCAGACAGGCCGCACGCAGCCTGAATCCAGCAGTCCTTCTGCCTGGGGGGTGGCACCCCTGACTGATGTGCGCTGTAGGCCAGCACCCTACCTTGCCTATAGGTAGCACCGGCCCTAGTTGGTTGTATGTGGGTGTGTGTTTAGAGAGAAGTGTGAGTTTGTCAGAGTAAGGGACCTTTTTGGACTCTACAATGTCATAAGGCCATATTGGGGCAGGGATTTATGAAAATAGTATTAGTATGAGATTAAAAGAGTATCACTGGTAAAGAGCACTGCAATATTACAGCTTTATGCATGTGTAACTGACATACTTTGTTAGCATTCCCTCCTTAGTTCAACTCCGATCGGTTCATGCTCTTTCATTTTTAAAAGAGGACATTTTCCTTGGCTGACCTTCATTTTCTTTAAAGGAAATGTTGAGGGGAAAAAAAACAAAACAATGCTTTATATAGGTCTAAAGGTACCAGGCTGTTTTTAAATATAAAAATGTTGCATATTGTAAGTCTCCTAAAGCAATTGTAAAGCACTGCAACAATGTGATATGCTTATATACTGAATCATCATTGTTGCTATTAAATATTCATGCTGAAGATAATTGGAACCATAAAGATAGGCTATACTAAATAGCTTTATATGTCTTTTCCTTCTAGATTTGGTAATGTTTACGTCTGCATTATGGCCTTGTACCATGAATGTGTGCTTTTGTATGAGCACTATACAATATTTATGGAATTTATTTGGAAGGCCTGATGATATGTTACCCCTCCATCAATTTTTTCCACCCTTTTTTTTTGTCCTTGTCCAATGCTTTCTTTTTAAAATCATTCACACCCAGTGCTCTCCTGCATCTTCATTTTAAAGCAGTTTTCACAGTTCCTACCTTTTTTTCTTTTACATCACTGTAATTAATCCTGTGATTTTTCCATGTTTATTCCCTAAATGGCCTTGTATCTCATGCATTCCCATCCATGTTCTGTCCACCTTCTCTCTACAGTGAGTCCATCTTCTGCTCCTCGTATTGCTCGATCTAGCAGTATTCCAGCTCAGGACTCTTCTTTTGAGCTTTTTGGTTCCTCTAACCTGGGAAGTTCATTATCTCTTGCTGACAGACCCAAAGGAACGATGACTAGATCTGGCTCATTTAGGGATCCTGCTGATGATGGTGAGTACATTGCACAAATGGAATGCAGCAAAATGGATTTGAAGATGTAATTATATTTATTTAAAATATATTTTCATATTGCAGTTTCTTTACCTAATGTGGTGTTATGTTGTTCTATTATTTATTGATTTAGATTTCCTAAAATAATTGTTGCATAAACAAACTAATGATGAGCCTGTGTTTGGGGAAAACATTACTCTCCTTCCAAACTGTATTGGTTCAGATATTGCAGAAACAGTGCAAAATCCAGTTTTGTAATTCTAGCATCTCAATGTGTACATGGTCATCCATAAACATTTCGGTTGTGTATCGTGATCTGAAATGTTGTGTCTGGTAACATATATCTGGATAATACAGATATTATTATTATTATTATTATAAGGCTTTTATAGATGCATTGACAGCTTTAGTGATAATATAGGAGAATTTATCTACTGGATATTATTTGCATGCGTATAAATTTTGAAATGTCATTTATTGGGCACTTTAAAAATGGCTAAATTAATTCACACTGTATGCTCTAAGGTAAATAGTTCAAAACTGGAGCAGCTGGCTCAGGCTCTCAGTGGCATGCTGAGAGGCTGAGTCAGCTGCTAGTCAGGTATCTAGGCAGATCCCAACATTTATGTTGGGATCCCAGCAAAGCCTGAACAGGCTCTGTGATATCAGCCAACAGCAGGCTTTAGCGTGCTGTCAGCTGAATCTGGGACACAGGAGTGCAGAACTAAGTGTATTCCTGTGGCCCAAAAGAGAAGTATGACCAAAAGAGCTTTGGCCATACTTATCCTTTTAATTTCACTGTATGCAATGCAAAAAAAACTTTTCAAACTTTAAAAATGACTGCATGAAAACCCAGCAGTACTTTCAAAGGAGCATAGCTATGTTCTCTACATTCAAGTTCGTTTTTTTTTTTTTTCTATTATTAAGGCAAAGGTTTATTGATGTCACAAAATTGTACAACCAGACATTAAAAGTACATGTAGTTCATAACAGATATCAATTCAGCATATCAGTATTGTAGTTCACGTCATGGGAATGCTTTAAGCGCCCTATAGAGTCATATCTAGGGTCTTGCACAACCGGGACACTAGGGCCACCATATCAAAGCGGGTAGACAAGCATTAAACCTTTGGAAAGCAAAGGCATGCAAATTCCAGCCATAACATTATCAGCTAAATTAAACATATCCATTTTTGTGATAACAATAACCTATCCATTACTAAATCAGCTGGGGCCAAACCAGGAGAAGCCAACCAACTACCCCAAACCTTCTCAAATTTGAAAAAGCTGCCGCAATGCTGATATGGCAGGTTTTCTAACCTCAATGTTGTGCCTATCTGTGCAAGCCACATTTGAGGCGAAGGGGAAGTACTGGAAGTCCAATGAAGTAAAATGAGCCTGCGAGCCTGAAACAATGCTCTGGATGCGGCCTTTTTTACATACCTATCTGGTATTATAGCATCAAGCAAACCTAGTATACAGTGTTTAGGATCCATGTCTATGGAAGCTTCGGGCACCTCCATAGCAAGTTTATTAGGTCCCCTACATCCCTGTTACATCTAGCGCATATAGGGTCAGGGCATACGCCCATGGAATGTAGCCAGAGTGGGCTACGATGGACTCTAAATAAAATGTATAATTGTGACAGTCTCTGTGAGATGTTAAGAGAGCACCCCCGCACTGCCTCCAGAGCTTCCTCCCATTGGTCTCCCGGGATATTTCCCTCTCCCACCTTTCATATACAGAGTTAAGGAATTTCTCCAGATATACCTCCAGGAGCATAGCATAGTAGTTGAATATAAAGCCATTGGTAGAATGGGACTGCTGCATAATTCCAAAGATCGAGCATTCACCGCGTGTTTAAATTTCAAATAATAGAAGAACATATTAGAGGGAATGCCATATCTAGACTGCAATTGTGCAAAGGAGATTAAATTACAATTATTCACGATATGTTTGATATGCGTCACCCATACCCTTGCCACCTAGCCGCATACTGTAACTTGGCCAATTTGGAGTAGGTTTGGTTATCCCAAATAGGACTGTACCTTTTTATGTAACCCATAACCTTTTGTAGTTTAGCTTGCTCCCATATTTTGTGTATAAGCCTGTAAGTCGGATACTGTTTATTTGGTTTGGAAAAAAGCTGCGCCTCTAGACGCTTAGCTAAGGTATTGGTCCCACTAAACTGCAACATTACAGCCAGCGTGGTTCAATGAGTTCCATCCTCAGAGGCTGTCTTCCTCGCTAGGCCTCCCACAAAGTGTTGAAGTTGAGATGCAATGTAATAGAGCCAGGGGTTCGGGAGAGCCAGCCCTCCCCTATGCTTTGGCTTCTGCAGTTGTTCTAGTTTAATTCTAACATTACCTCCTTTCCATAACAGGGACCGGAAAATATTGTTGACCACACGGAAAATTCTTAGCGGGATAACCACTGGGGAGTTATGCAGATGGTAGAGAAGCTGGAGCATCAAAATCATTTTGACCAGATTGGCCCTCCCTGCCACAGAGAGCCATAACTTGGTCCAGAGTTTAACCTTGTCCTTAAATTTTGTTAGCAAAGGGAAGATATTTAAGAGGCAGTAGTCTATGAGCTGTGCAGAGATTACTAACCCAAAGTATTTTTAAATAAGGTCACCTCTGGTACTGGACAAAGGGACGCCGTTACAGGGATGACCCCCTGATCCAATGGTAATAAAGCCGACTTAGACCAGTTGATTGTAAGCCCTGAAAACTTTCTAAAGTCTAAAATAGTGGACATGACATGCCTCAGCGAATTCTCTGTGTCCCCCAATAACAAAAGCATATCGTCCGCAAAAAGTAGGACTTTCTCATGTAATGTACCATACTGGAACCGCTTTATATGTTCGTTGGCCCTAATTTTTGCCGCTAGCGGCTCTATTGCCAGAGCAAACAACAGTGGGGAGATGGGGCAGCCCTGCCTGGTACCCCTTCCTAACTCCAAATGGGGTGGATAGTTTGCCCCCTTCCCTTATACTGGCCTGTGGGCAATAGTACAAAAGGCGGACCCAGGATATAGAAAACGGACCAAACCCAAAACTTTCTAACACGGCCCACAAATACCCCCATTCAACACTATCAAATGCTTTGGTGGCATCTGACGACAACAGCCATTCCACCCACGTTATCTGCTGGGGTTTGCATGTTGACAAACAACCTCTAAGATTAATAGCCGTAGATTTGTTGGGCATGAAGCCCGCCTGGTCAGCATGAATTATGTCGGCAATGACAGTGTTTAGCCTCCTAGCCAGAACCTTAGCCAATATTTTAATGTCCGATTGAAGGAGAGATATAGGCCTTATATGAGGTGGTAATGCTGGCCCTTGACATTGATAAAGGTAATTTTTGTCTAGACCGAGCCTCATTGTATACCTTGAGCAACCGCAGCAGCAGTAGCTCAGAATACATTTGGTACACTTTCATGGGTAACCCATCATCCCCTGGGGCTTTAGAGTTAGGGAACATTCCAACTGACTCCTGTAGCTCCTCTAGTGTAAAAGGGGCCTCTAGACGTATTTGCTGAGAATCTGACAAATGTGGTAGTGTTACAGAATGTAAATAACAGGTAGTGTAGGACACCTTGGAGGCATAAAGGTCCATATAAAATCGAACCAATTCAGCCATACCAGCTTCAGGTGTATTGGAAGTTCATCTTTAAGAAATACAAATAACAGTCTGCTGTGAAACTGCTGTAAATGCCAATGTTGTTGATCATCAAAAGAACAGAGCATGTACCATTTGTAGCAATTCACATTCCAGAATGTCTCCATGGCATCAGTGTTCATAAACTGTGAACTTACAAGTTCATGTATTTTGGCTTTATTTTTCCGCAAAGCTATCCGTTTTTACTAATCTGATGATCTCTTTATTTTTCAGTTCACGGTTCTGTTCTGTCACTGGCATCAAGCGCATCATCAACATACTCCTCTGTAAGAACCAACTGTATGAAAGTATAGCTGCAGCCACAGCTGCCCATGCTGTGTTTAGAAATCATTATGTTCATTAGCAGTGCATGAAAGACTCTGCTTGTGCTTTGAATGCAAATAAGAATGTAGAGATACATATTAATAAGCAGCTGCAAGACTGTTTGCTCATGCTGTATTCTCCTCTCTTTATTTTTCTGTGGCATGCTACACTTGTCTATCAGGCTGAGGAAAGGATGCAATCGGAGGTACATTCAGTGTTCTATCCTTTGTTGCAGAGCTATTCTTTTTCCCCTTGATTTACTTGAATGATTTATTTCTGAATAGTATACCCTATATTCTACTAATATTGCAATATTTTACACATACTATATATACTAATAATATAGCAGTATATTGTGTATACTAATTTAGTATAGTGTAATAATAGCATACCATTATATTTGTATAGCCTAACTTAACCACTTCTCCACTGAGGACGTCATATGACGTCCTCGACTTTGTGCAGTGATATCTGAATGATGCCTGCAGCTAGAGGCATCATTCAGATATCACTGTATTCTGCGCACAATAAGAATGATCATAGCGGCAGTTCCGCCGCTTGATCGTACTTATAGGCCGCGGGAGGGGATGCCCGTCGCCATCCGGTGCTTCTCCAGGCTCTCACGTGCCATCAGGGGCCCGGAGAATGAATCGGCCGGCGCCGGCTCACGACGATAGAGATTTCCAGTCATCTCTATGATTGTCGGAGGCCCAGGCGCGACGTTGTGACGTCATGCCCGGGTACCCAGAAGTAAACAAAGCCGCAATCGCAGCTGTCGGCATGAGATCGGTGAATTTTTTTCACAATCTCATGCTTTCAAGCCTGGAGGAGAGATGTGGGGTCTTATCGACCCCACATCTCTCCATAAAGAGGACCTGTCAAAATTATTCCTATTACAAGGGATGTTTACATACCTTGTAATAGGAATAAAAGTGATCAAAAAAATAAAAATGTGTAAAAATAAAAAAAAATAAGTAAAATAAATAAATAAATAATAATAAAAAAAAATGTAAAACGCCCCTGTCCCCGGTAGCGCGCGCTCAGAAGCGAAACGCGCATGTAAGTCCCGCCTACATATGTAAACGCTGTTCAAACCCCACAGGTGAAGTATCACCACGTACGTTAGAGCGTGTGCAACAATTCTAGCACCTCCTCTGTAACTCAAATAGTAACCTGTAAAAAAAAATTAAAGCGTCGCCTATGGAGATTTTTAAGTACCGAAGTTTGGCGCCATTCCATGAGTGTGCAATTTTAAAACGTGACATGTTAGGTATCTATTTACTCAGCGTAACATCATCTTTCACATTATACAAAAAAAATGGGCTAACTTTACTTTTTTGTTTTTTAATTCATGAAACCGTTTTTTTTTCCCCAAAAAGGCGTTTGAAAAATTATTGTGCAAATACCGTGCGATATAAAAAGTTGCAATGACCGCCATTTTATTCCCTAGGGTGTCTGCTAAGAAAAAATGTTTGGGGGTTCTGATTAATTTTCTAGCAAAAAAAATATGATTTTTACATGAAGAAGAGAAGTGCCAGAATAGGACCGGTGGAGAAGTGGTTAAACAGTATAACATGTAACTATTTACATTTTTACACTTACGTTTATTTACTTTATTTTGCTGTACAAAATAGCAAATCCGCAAGCTGCGACGAGAACTGGAATCATCACAGGAAAAAGTTGCAACTCTGACCACACAACTGTCTGCCAATGTAAGTGCTGCATATGGTCTTTTTAGCTTAATCTCTAATTTAAAGTATTTATTCGACTTGTTCCACAGTTCAAACTTACTCCCCAGGCTTCATGTACACATAACCTAGTTTTGTGTACTAAAAAAAAGCATGAGAGGAGCTCTTAAATATGAGGTCTGGGGTCGAAAAAGACCTCAGATCTCATATTTACACTAAAATGCAATAAAAAAAGTTTTATGTCATGTGAAAAAAAAAAAAATCTCCTTTAGGAGCATTGGGCAGAAGTGACGTGACATTTAACATCGCTTCCGCCAGTCAATGCTATGGAGCCGAGTGGGGGCCATCTTCCCCTCACCCACCCCCAATAAGTCATCTCGCGGCAAATCCGCTACTGAGACCACTTTTACCTGAAACTGGACTGCCAGCTGAAGAAGAGGATACAAGGGTATGGCAGTTATCTGCTGCTTAAAAATTATATTCCTTTTCAAAGTGCTGACGTACATCATCGTGAGCCGGTCCGGAAGTGGTTACGCTTTTATCAGAGTTAGAGCATTTTTACAGCTGAAAAACTCCTCTTAAACCCCACTAGTTCTGGGTTTTTTTTTCCAGCCAGCAGTTTACTGGCCGCAGGAAAAAAAAGCATGAAGCTAAAAACAGCAGCTGTAAAAACATCCAGTGTGCATGAGGCCTTATGGTTAATGTACTAGTTACAGGCCCAGAGCGGCATAGTATTTATAGGCCACAGGTCTAGTACACTTATTCCAGTACTTACACATAGCATTATTATTAAAAGTAATGGTGCCCTTACACCTAACTTTGAGCGTGTGCTGAGCCATTCATTCCTCTGAAAGCACAGCTCCCAGGTACAAACATTGAAGGATGCTGCAGGGAAAGACAGAAAAAGAAAACAGGAGGGCGCACCGACCTAGTGCATTACCACTTACAGGTTTATTAAAATATGAATAAAAAGCAATAGTCCTCCTCACAGACAGAGCTTAAGTCCAAGCTAATCGGACAAAATGGCTGGAAATCTTGGCATCCTCCGACTGGACTTGACATCACGGACCACTTAGGCTCTGATGAAAGGGGTGCGCCCCTGAAACGCGTCAGCTATCTGGATGTTTTGGGGTATCGTCCGACCCTCTCTGTTGTCAAGTCCAGTCGGAGGATGCCAAGATTTCCAGCCATTTTGTCCGATAAGCTTGTACTTCTGCTCTGTCTGTGAGGAGGACTATTGCTTTTTATTCATATTTTAATAAACCTGTAAGTGGTAATGCACTAGGTCGGTGCGCCCTCCTGTTTTTATTTTCTTTTTCTAGCCATATGAACACCCATTGTTCTGAGGAGGGCTGCAAGATTCTAGATTTTGCCTCTAGACAGAACCACACCACCTGTGGTTTAACGATACACCGAGAGCGCAGGAGATTTTTGTCTTGCAGGGAAATACAGAGCCATAGCAAATACACTTAATTAAAAGGGTGCATGATTGGAGGTGTGTTTTAAAAGTGATGAGGAAGATCTGAGAGAGCAGGGAAAATTATTATTTTTAATATAAAAATTGCACATACATTTTAAACATCTTAATACCTGTCAGTCATTAGGCTTGTATCCCACAAGGTTTGTAATACATTTTAACATAAGCATGGGGGGGGGGGGGGGCAAAGGAAAGGTTACATGAGTAATAAAGGTCAGTCAACAGTATTATGAACAAAAGATAATGTTTATTTTATGGCTATTTGCTGTCTTATAATTATCCTAATCACATAAAGTAAAATGCAGTATATAGAAGACTCTCTCTCAAGCAGTCTTTTTTTTTTTTTTAGGACTAGTTGCTAGTGATATTCACTTGTCAGACTTGCTCAAGAAATACAGTGGCTATAGAAAAGAATGACCCCCTTTAAAATAATCACATAGACGCTGAATGTAGGACTCGGCCCCGCCCCCCGCATCATTGGATTTGATTGATGGCAGCGGGAGCCAATGGCTGCGCTGCTATCAATCTATCCAATCAAGAGTCGAGACAACGGGCAGAGGGGAAGAGCGCGTCTCTGGCGGGGGAATTTACCTTAATGCATAGAATGCATTAAGGTGAAAAAACATGAGGGTTTACAACCCCTTTTAACTTATAAGATCCAAGTGAAAGATATAACACCATGTCAGAAAAAAAAAAAAAACAGAACTACCGAGTTGGAAAAAGGATCACACTCTTCCTTAAATTGACTTGTAAACTCAATCAGGTGTAGCTAATCACCTTCTCAATGGCACACAAAGCCATTTGACTTTCAACTGTGATCAGCTGTGGTAATTTTTATTAGCTCAGCATGAAAAGAGCTTGAAAAAAGTGAGTGGATTGTCAATCCAAGTACCCCACAGCTTATGAAAGAGCGTTGGTTTCCTCCTGAGTTCAAAAGTAAGTTTATATAAGTGTAGTGTTTTATGATTAGTACCACTTTAATGCCAAACTCATAAGAGATGTAGGTGCTGCCTTAGGCCTCTTTCACACGGGGCGGATACGTGAAGATCCGCCCCGTGAAGCTCCGCTTGCTCAGCGGGGATCGCTCCGTTGATCCCCGCTGAGCCGGCGGATGACTGGGCGGTCCCCGCACACTGTGCAGGGACCGCCCTGTCAGAGTGCCGCTCTCCTCTATGGGGGGATTGGATGATGACGGACCGTAGAGTCCGTCGTCATCCGATCCGCTCCGCAGACGGAAGGAAAAATAGGATTTTCCTCCGTCACACTTTTTCGGAGCGGAGCGGATGTCAGCGGACATGTCACCGCTGACATCCGTGCTTCCATAGGGGTGCATGGAGGATCCGTTTCAGGTCCGCCTAAACAACTGACAGGCGGACCTGAACGGACCTCCGTGTGAAAGAGCCCTTAAAGTAGAAGTTCAGCCTAAAACTAAAATCTCTAAATCTACTTGCAGCCACAATCTAAGACTAACTTATCTAGCCCTGTAAAGCAAAAATCGCTATACATACCTTTTCTGAAGCCGCTCTGGTCCGGTCCCACGCTGTCAGCGTCGGCTTCTTTGTGTAGGCGTGTGCAGAAGAGGCAGCCAACAACAGAAGCCCCATAGTAACTCTATGGGTTATGTCACTTCCCAGGCATTTACAGAACATTGTTGAGTCTCTCCTGCACACAGCATCTTGCCGCTGGAGACCAGACCAGAGGGGCTTCAGAAAATGTATAGCGATTTTTGCTTTACAAGGCTAGAGAGGTTAGTTTTATGCCGGCCATACACGGTTCGAATTTCGAAAGAATTTTCTTTCGAAAATCGTATCTAAGAATTTTCGTACGAATTTCGCACCGTTTGTGGGCTGCAGCAACAGCCGATTTTCGTGCGGCAATCAAATTTGAGGAATCGGACATGTTGGAAATTTTTGGAAGAACTAACGATTTTCTCATCGATGAGAATCGTGCGAGAAATGTAATAGAAAAAAAATGTGCATGTGCAAGAAAAGAAAATTCCCTGGAGAGAAAAGAAGATTCCCGGCCACGAAAATTATTTTCTGTAGCAACATGAAGGTTTGGTCCGTCGAATTTCGAAAATCAATAGTGGCATCATCGGATCACAAAAAAACGAACTTTCTGATTTTGAAAAGAAAATTTGTTCGAAATTCGACCGTGTATGGCCTGCTTTAGATTGTGGCTGCAAGTAGATTTAGAGATTTTAGTTTAACGATTGCAATCCTTTCCAGACCTATAATGGATACTGTATCTTGCATCTTGTTTAGCGATTCTTCTTTTCTTTTTTTCTTTTTTTTTTATCTTTTACAGGCAAACCTAGTTGCAGCATTTGAACAGTCATTGGTGAACATGACCTCCAGACTTCGTCTGCTTGCTGATACTGCACACGAGAAGGTGAGTAATACCAAGCACAATTGCTGGTTTCCTACTGCTTCAATAAATAAGAGCTAATGCATAATAAAGTAATATTTTAAAGGAAAAGTGACTATTCTTTCCTAATAAAGTTTTTCATCATTTGTCTAGGTGTATTTATTATAAAGTGCTCTGCCTTAACTTTGCCATATACCACTGGATATTCACCAGCAATGTGACAGATTTGACCCTTGTGTAGTATATTCACACCTTGATTCGTTTATATCACCTAGCAAGAATGATCAGCACTTGCTCTATCGTTCAACAGGCATTTCACTTAGAGATTTTGTGATGTTCTGCAAAGTCTTTGATCATTAGGGATAAGCAACGAAAGGCAGATTTAATTTTTCTGATATTTTTGTGACATTTGGGACATAAAACCTGATGCAAAGGGAAATGCTAAATTTAGGTGGGCATTAAATAGCTCCTAAGGGCTAGAGAAGTTTTTTTCAATTATCCTGAAACAGTTTTTGAGCCTAAACTAAAAAAGCCAGCCTTAAAAGGTAAGGCAACCTAGCGAGATCACTGACCCCATGTTTGTAAACAAAATCATGTGATCACCCTGAACTTTGATCAACAAAATCATGTCACACGGAAGCAGAGTTGTGTGAATGCGCTCCTTGCTTTAAAAAGGGAAAGCAATTTATTGCTAATATTTTTAATTAGAGGCTAATCTTCCATCAAAATTGCTCATTTCTATGTGAAAAAAAGTTCACAGAAATTGATCCACTCATTCCTAGCAAACATTTGCTTTTCTGCACAAAAAAGGGCATTGGTCCCGTAATGTGCGTTTGCATCCCATCTGCTGATCTGTAGAGTGAAATTGTGTTGTGTATATAGAGACATGGTGGTCTGGACTTGCACTATCAGGTCTATCACCAAAGTTTGCACATCAAAAAAAGCATCTGCTACTATGCGTTTCAATAGAATCTGTATCAAAAACCCCAGTCAAAATATAGACGATTATCATTTCTTTCTCAGTCATTGGGGGACACAGGAAGTATTAAACTGCTGCTGAGTTGGTCTCTATATGAGCATAGACAGGATGTTGAGAATCTCCTGCCTCATCTCTAATATGAGTCTCATGTCAGTCAGAAGAACACTTTAGTTAAAGCAATATGCGCCTGCTTTGTTTGACCTTAGAAGGACAACATCTGTTCAGGGCTGCCTGAATGTCCTTATAAAAAATGCCAATGGTGGCAATATTACGCATCTTCCTTAGTAAAAGAAGCCCAGGGCTCATTCTGGGTAGACTCGACCCTCAATGGAGGCCAAGAAAATAGGATTTTTATAACAGCTTACCTGTAAAATCCTTTTCTTGGAGTACACCACGGGACACAGAGCTAGTCATTACATAATGGGTTAAGGGTCACCAGCGGTGATTGGACACTGGCACAACCAATGGAAGACAGTTCCCCTCCATATAACCCCTCCCATCAGGGAAGTACCTCAGTTTTGTAGCAAAGCAGTAAGGTTCCCATAAGAAGGGGGGGACCTCTGTGTCCCGTGGTGTACTCCAAGAAAAGGATTTTACAGGTAAGCTGTTATAAAAATCCTATTTTCTTTATCGTACACCACGGGACACAGAGCTAGTCATTACATAATGGGACGTCCCAGAGCAATGCTCATATGAAGGGGGGGGAGACACAGATCAAAACAGGCCGCTTGCGGACCAGAAGCCCTATACTGCTGCCTGCAGCACACTTCGCCCAAAGGCGGAATCCTCATGTCCTTTCACATCTATTTGATAGAATTTGGAAAATGTATGGACTGAAGACCAAGTTGCAGCTTTACAGATCTGAGCCATCGAAGCCTGGTGGTGCACTGCCCATGAAGCACCTATCGCCCTGGTAGAGTGCGCCTTAACAGGAAAAGGAGGAGTCCTGTTCTTTAAACCATAAGCTTGAATAATTACTTGTCTAATCCACCTGGAAATGGTGGATTTTGATACCGCTTGGCCCTTCTTGGGCCCATCTGGTAAAATAAACAAAACATCTGTTTTACGTATCTGAGCGGTTGCTTGCAGATACACCTTTACCGCTCTCACTAGATCTAGAGAGTGTAATAATTTTTCCCCCGCCGTCCGCGGGTTTGGAAAAAAGGAAGGCAGAACAATGTCTTGATTCAAGTGAAAAGCCGACACCACCTTAGGTAGAAAAGCCGGATGGGGTCGTAGTACGATTTTGTCCTTGTGACAAATTAGATAAGGCTCTTTACAAGAAAGAGCTGCTAGCTCTGATACTCTCCTAGCAGAAGCTATAGCAATCAGAAAGGCCAACTTCCTACTTAATATAATTAAAGGAATATGGCGAATAGGTTCAAAAGGTTGCTTTTGCAACACTGACAATACCAAATTCAAATCCCATGGACACAAGGGAGTCCTAACTGGAGGATTTATCCTCAGTACCCCCTTAATGAATGTCCGAACTAGGGAGTGAGATGCCAATGGTCTCTGAAAGAAGACTGATAGAGCCGATATTTGCCCTTTGATGGTGCTAAGGGCTAAATTCATATCCACTCCTAACTGGCAAAAAGCAAGAATCCTACTTATTTCATACTTCTGAGGATTCCAACATCTGGATTCACACCAGGAAACGTATGCTCTCCAGACTCTCTGATAGATGAGTCTGGAGGCTGGCTTTCTAGCATTAATGAGCGTAGAAAGAGCCGGACCAGAGACCCCTCTCTTTTTAAAAATGTGGGTCTCAGCAGCCAGGCCGTCAACTTTAGCCTTTGTAAGGAAGGGTGGAATACTGGACCCTGTGACAGCAGGTCGTGTCGGAGTGGAAACTTCCAGGGCCTTCCTATCGCCGTTTTTACAATCTCGGCGTACCAAGGCCTCCTGGGCCAGTTTGGGGCCACTAGGATTACTGGTATTCCCTCCTCCTTGATCCTGCGAAGCAGTCTTTGTAGAAGAGGGATCGGAGGGAATGCCTAGATCAGTGAGAACTGATTCCATGGAGTTATTAGAGCGTCTGTATTATTAGAGCGTCTGTCCCGTAGGCTAGAGGATCTCTCGTTCTGGACACAAAGTTGTCCAATTTCTTGTTGAACCTGGCAGCTAGCAGGTCTACATCTGGGTTTCCCCATCTCAGACATATGGCCTGAAAGATCTCGGGGTGAAGAGACCACTCCCTGGTAGCAGCTGCTGACGACTCAGGTAGTCTGCTTGCCAATTTTCCATCCCTGGAATGAAGATTGCAGAAAGGCAAGGTACATGCTCTTCTGCCCATGCCAGGATCCGGTTCACCTCTCTTTGGGCTGCCCGACTGCGGGTGCCTCCTTGGTGATTGATGTAAGCTACTGCAGTAGCATTGTCGGATTGAACCCGAACTGGGTAGCCCTGTAACCTGTATGTCCAGGTTTTGAGGGCTAGATATACCGCCCGGATCTCTAGCACATTGATGGGCAGGATCCCCTGAGTCTTGGCCCAGGTTCCCTGGGTAGAAGCCTCCTCGAATACTGCACCCCAGTCCGATAGGCTGGTATCCCTAGATACCACCTTCCAGGCCACTGGGAGGAAGGACTTTCCCTTCCGTAAATTCCTGGCTTCTAGCCACCAATCGAAGCTGTGGCGTACTTGTGAGGACAGGCGCATGGGTATATCCAGAGCTTGGCTCTTCCTGTTCCAGGAAGCTAAAATATTGCCTTGAAGTAGTCTCGAATGAAACTGGGCGTAAGGGACCGCCTCGAAGGAGGCTACCATCTTTCCCAATAGTCTCATGCAAAGGCGAATAGACGGCCTCTTGTTTGCTTTGACCTTGTGGATCAGGTCTTTCAGAGACTGTATCTTCGGTTCTGGCAGGTATACCCCGTTTTGGGCTGTATCTATGATCATGCCCAGGTACCCTATCCTTCTTTGGGCCTGGAGAGAGGATTTTTGTAAATTTATAATCCATCCTAAATGCTCCAGGTATCCTACTGTAGTGTGTACAGCGTGACCCAATCCGTCCTTTGACTGATCTATTACTAGTAGATCGTCCAGATAGGCTGTTACCGCAATGCCCCGTGTTCTTAGGTTTGCTAACAGAGGAGCTAGCACCTTTGTGAATACTATGGGCGCGGTGGCTACACCAAACGGCAGAGCCACAAATTGAAAGTGGCGATCTTCTACCGCAAACCTTAGGAATCTTTGGTGAGCGGGGAGGATGGGTATGTGTAAATGTGCGTCCTTGATATCTATGGGCGCCATGAATTTTCCGCCCTTTAAAGTGGCGGCCACGGATCGGATCGTTTCCATTCGAAAATGGCGATCGTTCAGGAACCGATTTAGGGATTTTAGATCCAGGATGGGTCTGACATCTCCATTTGGCTTTGGAATCACAAAGAGGTTTGAGTAAAAACCTGAACCTCGCTCTTTTTGGGGTACGTCTGTAACTACCCCTTGAGCCATTAAGTGATTCAAACCTTTGAAGAAGGATTCTCTTTTTTGTGGATCCTTGGAGAGTCTTGAACCTCGGAATTGAGAAGATGGGATCTCTCGAAATTCCAGTTTGTACCCTGAGGATATTGTGGATACTACCCAATTGTCCTGGATTTCTGACCACCAAGTCGCTCAGAACTGACAAAGCCTTCCTCCCACTCGGCCGAGCGGGGGCGCCCCTTCACTGAGAGGCTTTGGGGGCTTGCTTATTAGCTCTTGCACCCCACGGCTTCTTGTTCTTCTGAGCTTGCCCCTTGGCTTTTGTGGGCGGCTAAAACAGGCCGCCGCCACTGGTTGGAGTCAGATTTCCCGGGAGCTGGGGAGAGAGCGTTTAAAACAAGATCTCTTGTTTTTCTTTCTCTCAGGTAAAAGTTGTTTTACCACTTGATCTTCTGTATATATTTTTCTAAATCTTCCCCAAATAGGCGTTCGCCATGGAACGGGAACTTGCCAACAGCTTTTTGCATGGGGTCTCCGCTGACCAATGCTTAAGCCAAAGTACTCTGCGCATCTGTACCAGCTGGAGTGTAAGGCGTGATGCCTGTATGATAGAATCTCTCATGGCATCCACTGTGAAGCATAAGGCTTTAGGCAAATTTTTCCCAATTTCTAGCCTGCTCTGAAGGCAGTTCCTTCAGCCCCTGCTTTACCTGTTGGCTGATGACCTGACCCATACCGACTGCTGCTACTGCAGGTTGGGTAATTGAGCCGGCCAAAAGGAAGGAGGATTTCAACTTCCTCTCAGAAGGATCTTTTAAACCCTTGTACATTATCCACCGGACATGTCAGGTTTTTATTTACACAAGAAATAGCCGCAACTACCGCAGGCAGGCTCCATTTCTTTAAAAAAAAAAATTCCCCCATAGGATAAAGAATGTTAAACCTTTTTGGAGGTGAGAAACGCTTATCTGGATGTTGCCAGTTTGCGTATATTAGATCCTCTAGTAACGGATGAACCGGGAAGGAGCATGCACCTTGCAGGGATCTTAATGACCCTAGGGAGGAGACAGGTAATTCCGTTACCTCCGCAGAGGTTAACTTAAATGCACTGCTATAGCATTGTACCTGTGACCTTAAAATCTGGCTCCTCATCCTCTGCTGATGTAGCCTCCTCCTCCTCATCCTCCTCCCTCAGGTACTTCTGAAGGGAGGTCCAATACTGGAAGAGACCTGCTTCGCTTATTGTCCCTTTTTAGAGGACTTAGCGATTAAGGTAGCAATTTTTTCCTCCAGATTATTTAGGGCAGCTGATAAAGTGTCCTCAGTGACATATACAGGCCCAGGCTCCACTGGGGAAGCCGCCATACCTGACAGAGGTAATGGCTCATCCTGAACAGGTGCATTTAGCAACACAGGAGAGAAAGGTACCGAGTCAGCACAGTTAGAGCCTCCTCTCAGGCGGTGGTGCTTTCTTATCTCTTTTTGTCCGTATTACTTCCCCTGGAAGGCTTACCGTTTAGACAAAATACAAGGTACCTAAATGCATATACTACCGTGTTCAGTTTAGCAAATACATTAAGTATGCAACTTTTAACACATAACTATGCATAACATGGATGTCTTCTAGGAAGTACCCAATCCAACCACATGGAGTCTTACGTCCCTGTATAGCTGCTGTGTTTCTCTGCCAGGAATAAGAGAACTAACGAGCTTGCTTGCTGCTGCAGTGCTTCTCACACTGACAGTCTTTTAAAATTGGCGCCGTTTCTGTGCCTGCGCGCGCCACGTGCCCGCGCACGCCTTCGCCCCCCCCCTCCGATAAAGCGCGCTCGCGCGCGCGCGGCCCTTAGCGCTATGGCGGTGGCCATAGTGAGAGAGGACTCTCATCAGCCCTTGTTCCCACTTACCTGCATCTGCAGGTGTCTGGTCGGCCACCGAAAGGAGGATCGGGGTGCCCCAGCAAGCTCAGCAGCGGAGGTGACGAGCAGTGTACTTCGCCGAAGCCGACACTGAACAGAGTGAGGTGAGTATATTCAGCTCTTTACTCCCCCCAGTGGTGGAAAAAAAAGAAGACATCCACTTTTTGAAAAAGGTCCCAACCTAGTTATGGACCTTCTAATCTCACCTTATCCACGCCGCAGGTTTTTCTGCTGAAAGATTTCAGACCGATACCAAACTTCACCCTTCACGGTGGGCTATGTGTGCCAACCTTCAGGGATATGGGTTCCTATTTAAAGGATACCTCTCCCCTGGGCCTTGTACAAGACTCTTACCAGGACTTTATAGTGAAATAGCGAAAGTGCTGGATCTTAGAGCCCAGTCCTCCGAAGAGAGACATTACAGGCGACGCCTCATGGATGAGGCGCGGATCCCATCCAGATTCAGCTCATTTGTAGGCGTCTTGGATGGCATAGCTCTTTTACCCCCAGAGGGTCTCTTTGGTAGAGCTTTCCTTTAGCACCTCCTAACGCGTCCAACACCTTTCGACACTGCGAAAAAAACTGAGGTACTTCCCTGATGGGAGGGGTTATATGGAGGGGAACTGTCTTCCATTGGTTGTGCCAGTGTCCAATCACCGCTGGTGACCCTTAACCCATTATGTAATGACTAGCTCTGTGTCCCGTGGTGTACAATAAAGAAAAGTCATTTTTTGACTCTGAAGCCTCGTACACACCGAGTTTCTCGGCAAAAACCAGCAAGAAACTTGCTGGCAGAGATTTCTTGCCGAGAAACTCGTTCGTGTGTATGGTTTCTCGTCAAGAAAAGCGACAAGAATCTCGACGAGAAAATAGAGAACCTGCTCTCTATTTTCTCGTTGAGATTCTCGTCAGCCGAGAAAATTGTGTGTGTGTGTACACTTACCTATTCGCCGGGAAGCCTGCGCATGCTTGAAATGACTTTGACGCATGCGCGGTAGCTTCCTAGGCATAGGTAGGGTGAACCAAGATGGCGGCGACGGCATCGAATGTGACGAGCGAATGCTCGTTGTATTCGATGACGTCACCGCGTACGCTCCATTCAAAGAACCGCGGGTTCTTTGAAATGAGCGTGTGTACACTCGGCCGGGACAAGTTTCTTGTCCAAGGATCTCGTCGTAAAAAACGACATGTTTTTAACGACGAGATTCTCGGCCGTGTGTACGAGGCTTTAGTCCAAAAACAAAGCCTGGCACCCAGTCCTCTCCAAACTCTTAGATAAGTCTTTGATAAGTCTTTGTCAGCATGAGGATGTGCCCTGACAGTCAAAAGTGGACATCCTACATCTCAGATGCTTGGGTACGTGAGGTGGTTTCCAGGGGCTACAAGCTAGAGTTTCGCTCCAAGCCACCTCCAACCTGCCTTTGTCACTGCACAGATTAACAATGGTGTAGATCAACCATCAGGGAGGAACCAGAAGTCTTGACAGGGCAAGAGATGTAGAGCAGATCCTGTCCTTGGCAGAACCTAATGTTCCAACCTTGTCTACCGACTCCAGGTACAGGGATTCTGTAGCAGAAGCAGTGGATGCTCTGGTAGTTCTATGGTATCAGTACACCCTGATCTGCATCTTTCCTTTGCTGAAACTCCATCCTCTCCTGCTCTGCAGGTTCGATATGGAGGGTATTTCAGTGTCCTCCATAGCTATGGACTGGCCTAGGCAGATGTGGTACTCTAACTTGATCAGACTCCTAGCAGATGCTCAGAGGGCTTTTCCAGATCGCCTGGATCTTCTGCCTCAAGGACTTATTTACCACCCAACTTCATGATCACTGGCTTTACCTGCATGGCTGTTGAAGCCCAGGTGCTGAGAGACAAGGGCATTTCAAAATCGGTGATTCCCATGATGCTAAAAGCTAGGAAGTATACTTCTCACAAGCACACAAGATCTTGGTTTTCACACTAGGAAACTCTCTGTGGAATGAATTTCTTCCTTCTTGCCGATGGATCTCTGTCTGCAGTACTATTAAGATTCATGTATCTGTGCTTGTGATCTTGTTCCCGAGACCTCTAGTTTCCTTTTCTTTTTGTGCACGGTGTCACCTATGTGCCCCCTCTACTGTTCCATCACCTCTGAATCCATGGGATCTCAACTTGGTCCTATAAGGTATATTCCCCTTTACACGCTCATTCACAAGGTTGCGTTTTATGTTGCTATCAGCTTTGTAAGGCGGGTGTCTGAGTGGGTGGCCTTACCCTGTAAAGAACCTTTCCTGGTCTTCCACAGTTAAGGTGGTGTAAAGCCCAGAACTTCCTTTCTGCCTAAGATAGTTTCCTCTCAATCGAGGTATTATTCATCCAGCCCTCTGTCCTGCTCCAATTCATCAGGAAAACTCCCTCCATTGCATGGATGTAGTGCTAGACGTGAGAGCTTATTTCATAGCTACTGCTTGCAACAGAAAAACTGACTCACGCTTTGTCATTGTTGCGGGTTCCTGTAAGAGTGAACCAGCTTCTTGTTCCACCATTTCCTGGTGGCTCAGACAGACCATCATTCAAGCTCATGGTCTCAGCTCTTCAGCATCAGGCTACTTTCTCAGATGTGCAAGGTTGCCCCCAGGTCTTCTGTTGACACATTCACAAGTTCTGCCAGGTGGATGTTCATGACTGTTCTGATGCCAGCTTCAGGCGTACGGACCTTCAAGTTTTTTTTGGAGCTGCAGGCAGTTATGTTGTTTCCAGGATTTTTGTGTTTACTGTAAAAATCCTTTTTCTCTGAGTTAATTTAAGATCATAGGAGGTCTTAAAGCAATATTAAACCCAAAAGCAAACATTTATTATGTTGCAGCTTACCAATTCTTAGATGTGATGGTTGCATTAGTTTCCTTTTTTAGGCTTTCTTTCCTCTATAGTGATCTGGCTAGTAGGTCTGTTGTTTTTCAAAAGAAAAGCTCTCTTGCAGTTACAGGGATGGGACAGACAATTTAACACTGGCAGGAGTGCTTTTAATTATTTCTGTAAAACCCTTATCCCAAAAGGGAAAAAAATGATTATAAAATGAGATCTGGAGTTTGGCCTCAATTTATTTAGTTTATTTAAATCTGCTAGTACTTCTAAAGCCGTGTACACACGATAGGTTTTACCTTTTACATCGGACAAACCGATCATGTATGGGCCCCATCGGTCTTTTTTCCATCGGTGTTTAAAAATAGAACATGTTTTAAATTTATCCGATGGTTAAAAAAAACGATAGAAAATTACTATCGTCTGTGGGGAACTCCATCGCATAAAACAGGGCTCGACAAACCCTGGGCGCCAGGTCGCCAGGTCGCCATTGCGACTAGAATTAGCGACCTGGGGCATCCTGTGTCTCCGTGCCCCCCCCCCTCCGCGCCGCGGGATCGCATCGGGCCACGCTGGCCGGTAATTGAGGCCGCGGCTTTGCGGCCTTCTGCAGGCCTATGCTTCCTTCTGTGAACTAGCGCCATCTTGTGGTGGCAGTTGGTATGACAACCAGCAATGCTAATGGAGTTTCCCTGTCTGTTTTCCCTGCCATCTCCTTCCCTCTAATTAGAACCCCCAAACATTATATATATTTTTTATTCTAACACCCTAGAGAATAAAATGGCGGTCATTGCAATACTTTCTGTCACACCGTATTTGCGCAGCGGTCTTACAAGCGCACTTTTTTGGGAAAAAAATACACTTTTTTTAAAATAAAAAAATAAGACAACAGTAAAGTTAGCCCAATTTTTTTTTATATTGTGAAAGATAATGTTACGCTGAGTAAATTGATACCCTACATGTCACGCTTCAAAATTGCGTCCGCTCGTGGAATGGCGACTAACTTTTACCCTAAAAAATCTCCATAGGCGACGTTTAAAAAATTCTACAGGTTGCATGTTTTGAGTTACAGAGGAGGTCTAGGGCTAGAATTATTGCTCTCGCTCTACCGATCGCGGCGATACCTCACGTGTGGTTTGAACACCGCTTTCATATGCGGGCGCTACTCACGTATGCGTTTGCTTCTGCGCGCGAGCTCGGCGGGACGGGGCGCGTTCTGGGCTCCTAACTTTTTTAGCTGGCTCCTAGATTCCAAGCAAATTTGTCAAGCCCTGGCATAAAAAAACCCACGCATGCTCAGAATCAAGTCGACGCATGCTCAGAAGCATTGAACTTAATTTTTCTCGGCTCATCGGAGTGTTTTACGTCACTGCGTTCCAAACGGTCGGTTTTTTGACTGATGGTGTGTGGGCAAGACTGATGGAAGACAGTTTCATCGGATTTCCGATGGGAAAAAAACATCGGATTAGAATCCATAGGATATCCGATCGTGTGTACAGGGCTTCACTCTCCCCAGACTGACAATGCTGCTGTCCAAATTTGTCTCCTGTGCTGCTTTTATCCAGAGTGGTGTCTGTATAATATAGGCCAGATCACCAGGGAAGAACAGAGGGGAAAAGCCTAAAAAAGAAAACTAATACAGCCACTACATCTAATAATTGGTAAGCTGCAATATATTAAATTTTTTACCTTTTGGGTATAAAACCACTTTAAACTGTCAGGTTATTCCTCTGCCTACTGTCCAGAGACTGGTAAACAAAAAAACTTTAGACAAGCTCTGAGAGGGTGTACAGATCTTTTGGTTTACCATTGTCTAATCTTCCTGTACGCAGTTTTAAGACTTCCTGTGTCCCTCAATGGACTTTACGGTCAATAAAAAATATCCTACACTGATGATTCACTGCAGGACAGCTTAACAACTTTCTCCTGTCATTTGTTGCATCAGAACATGTATGTAAATCTATTCCCTAAAGGTATTTATGTAGTATATAAGCATTTGCAGCTGCTTAACTGATGAAAGCAGTTTGCTATGAATGAGTTCTGTAGATGGACTGGCTCCTTTCAGTACAACAATGAAAAGCCTGTATGGTTGGGCAGTTTTAGAATCTATGTTAAGAAGAAAAAACATGGAAACTTAAGCATGTACATAGTTTAATTGCAGGATTTAACAGTGATCTGATAACCTTATTTTGGTTTTAAGACACTGTATAGGAAAGTTGGTTAAAAGTCATAAGGTTGCCTTACATATGGTTCAAGAGTAGATGGTCAGCCTTCGGGAATTTGTTAAAAGAAAATGTTTTGGTTTAAAGATCCATTTACCCCGCAGTACACCCTTATTGCTAAGTGATGTACTAGCAGTGTATTTTTTAAATGCATTTGAGTAAATTTCGTGGATGTAAACCCCCCAAAAAAAATTGAATTAAGACTCATATCTGTTACAGAAGAGGATGTCATTTCATCTGTGCCCAGTCTTGCCACAAAGAGTTAATCCAGCTCTGAGCAGTCCTCTTATCTTTCTTCAGTAAGATAAAAACAGACACAGAGAAATAGGTGTCTGTTTCTTCCCCCTTGCTGTGACTGACAGGTGATTCCCTTATCTCATGCATGAATGTGAGAGAAGCATTCTGTGTACTTCACATCCCCCCTCCTTTCTTCTCCAGCTCTTCCAGGATTGGCTGCTTTACACCTCTGCATGATTGGGCATGCTGAAGTCATGTGGTGACTTTCCTGGGTTTTGATTGGATGTTAGTGATCATGGGGCATAATCCACGAGACCAGCAGAAGTTAAGTGTAAGAAATATCGATGCCTGGCCAAGGGGAGTGTAGAGGTGGGCGGGGAGTCTACTGACATCATGACTCCACCCACCGAGCTCCGGACAACAGACCCACCCACAGAATCCAGAGTTATGCAGGGCTCCAAACAGCTAAAGGGGAGATATTTGACAGGTAAGGATACATGCAGGAGGCATGTATATCCTTATAGATCAGCACTATGGAAGTAATTTAGAAATGATGAGTGGGTTTACATCCACTTTAAATATATTGTATTTAAATGATCCTGAGGGTTGAACACCTGCATTTAGTCTTCTGCAAAGTATCTTTATAATCTTTAACCCTTAAGGCTGCATTCACATGTCAGCATTTTGAATGGCAGCGATTTGAAAGCGCCGATGTGTGAATGACAAATTGCGGGACTCGCATTTGAGATGCCATTCATTTATTGCAGCGCGACAATCGCGGCAGACCCGTGCCGCGATTTGAGGTGTCATTCAAATGGATTGGATATCAAATGCGAGTCCTACGATTTTGTAACTCGCACATCGGCACTTTTAAATCGCAGGCAGATTCGCGGCAAATCTATCCGCTGAAGTGTGAATTCAGCTTAAGTCTTACTTACACTTTGGACTTAGGCCACACACACATACAGGTATTGTTTTACTTTAGCCTGTATTAAAAGCATTCAATCAGTATACATTTGCAAAGCATTTGGGGCCCATTCAGACCAAATTTCAATGTGGAAAGGCACGCTTTGTGGTGGCTGGGTTAAGTTTTCTTTAACAAAATAACTTTTATTGACAGGCATCACATTACACATACATAGGATATCAATCAAATAAAAAAACAAATACACAGAGTGACTGGCTCGCAGTACAGCATATACACAAATACATCCAATAAAGAAACATATGGAACAAATAAAATAAAGAGAAAGCAGAATCAGTGCGTCAAACAAAAGGCAGCCCTGAGGAAAGGGGAATGAAGATACACAAAATCGGACCAAACATTCAACCTCAAAAAAGGTGATAGGGTCGCACCACAGAGGGAGCTGGGTCAGTTGGGGACTGCCAAAAAAAATACCCAATTGCCAAATTGGAGAAGAGGATGGGATGGAAAAAACAGAAATGGAAGGGACAGAGGAGAAAAAAGAGAGAAGGGAGAAGAGAAGGGGAAGGAAAGGTCCCAGGGGATCCTGTCAGATAGAAATGTGAAATTGTCATTAGTTGGTGGTCAAATCTGGATTGGTGGGCATAGTCGATCCATGGACTCCATGGGGGTTATTTACTAAAGGAAAATCCACTTTGCACTACAAGTGCAAAGTGCACTTGAAATTGCACTGAAAGTGGAATTGGAAGTGCAGTCGCTGTAGATCCGAGGGAGGCATGCAAGGAAAATAAAAAACAGCATTTTAGCTTGCACATGATTGGATGATAAAATCAGCAGAGCTTCCCCTCATTTCAGATCTACCCCTCATATTTACAGCGACTGCACTTCCAAGTGTACTTCCAAGTGCACTTTCAAGTACACTTTGCACTTGTAGTGCAAAATGGATTTGCCTTTCTTAAATAACCCCACATATGTGTGAGAGTCCACCAAAGTAGCCATGAGCATCTCACAGATCATGATATCATTCATAGGATTTTTACTGCTTCAAAGCTCAAGACAGGGTTTTCCAAGCCCTAGCAATCATTAATTTAGTCGCTGTAAAAAGGTGCCCGACTAGTTGGCGTTCTGAACAGAAAGGGTAATCTATTTACATTTACACGTGGACCCCACTAATAGGGTTTGACTGGTAAGGTAAGTTCAGCAAGTATCAGTGCTTCAATGTGGCTGGCACTGTGACCAGCTGAGGCTTTTGTTTATATGGTGCCCAACACTTTGCAGACCGTATGTTGGGCACCAGGGCCTTAAAGCATCTTCAGTTTTCTGTGGGTACTAAAAACGAGACTTAACTGGTTTTTGGGAAGCCTGGGGTGCTAAAGTGGATATCTGAAAATACACTCAGACATCTTGGGTACCATCAGTACCGTTAAGTTTCCAAATTATATACACAAGCTCAAAGTATAAGGGTAGTTTCATAGTTGCATAGTAGGTGAGGTTGAAAAAAGACACAAAAGTCCATCAAGTCCAACCCTTTCAATTGTGTTAAGCAGAATAGAAAGCCAAATATATTTTTAATTTTTTCATCCTTGTGATTTCTGAATTTTAGGACTCCGAACTTGTAGAATTGAAAGAAACAATTGAATCACTAAAATCCAAGAACTCTGAGGCACAGGCTGTCATCCACGGGGCACTGAACCCACAAGATCATGCACCACGGGGTATGCTGGAACTTTCTGTTAATTATTATGCAGTTTTTTGCAGGCTAGCAATAATAATAATTTAACACGACTTTTGTGAGTACTGTGTGACAAAATATATTTTGATTCCTTTTTATTGGTTCTACCTTAGATAGTGTATATGGTTACCATTTATCATTATTTTACGTGTTAAAAAACAAATGCACGGCCAATGCTTTGTTTCATGTTTTATTGTAAGATGTAGTATGATTATGTGATTACTGAAAGTTCTTTTTTAAATGCTGGAAGGACCCCGATATTTGCTAAATTGCTAATTTTACTGGAGAACAAAGATTTAGCTTCCTGAACACTTTTAAGGCCCCATGCACACAGGGCGTTTTTGCAGCTGCTAACAGCAGCGTTAGACGTTTTTTTTTACAGCTGCAAAACGCCCATCCATGTTATTCTATTGTGTCATGCACACATAGAGCTTTTATGAGCTCCAAGTGGCATAGGCGTTTTCCAGCTGCAAAAAAAAACAAAACAATTCCAGTGCGTCCTGGAGCTCCAGGTTTGAGCTGCGAAAACGCCGCGATTTGCGTTTTTGAGCTCCAGGATTTTTTTTTATTTTTTTTTTAAAAAGGTCAAAAAATGTTTACAATGTTAGGCGTTTTTAAGCTGTAAAAAATGCGGCTGTAAAAACGCCCTGTGTGCATGGGGCCGTAGAGTATCTTATTGATTTTGGTTGCTAATCACAAAAAAAAAGCTGTAATTTAACCTCTAAAGTGCCAGTTTGTAGAAATCTGTTTTTGCACTTTCCTGCATTTTAGGTTTACTAATTTTGACTTCCGTTATAAGATGCTTTGTGTAGCTCATGCACCCAGGGAATATTGCAAAACATTTCTGGAACTGGCTATAAGGTTATGCTGAGACCACGTGCAGTGGTACTACAATGGGCGGCTATTCTAGCACTGTCCCACTGTGTTACGGTGGTTTGCCAGCATGGTACGATGAGAAAAAGTACTGCATGCGGTACTTCTTATCAGCACAGTGCGAGGAACTTATGAATCTGTGTGACATTTCAATAAAGTTTGTTTAAAAAAAAATAAAACTGTGTAATTCCGCCAAGCTCAGCACATCATCACTGCACTGATCTCAGCCAGATTGCACTGTACACCACCCGCTGCGCTGCAATGCAACGGCTGGTGTAAAAAGGCTCTATAGACAGCTTGCATGGGCAGATGCTACTCATTTGGTTGATATTAGTTTAAAGGGGTACTAAATGTTTGCAGATTTAAAAAAAATAAAAACATGTCATACTTGCCTCCACTGTGCAGTTCGTTTTGCACAGAGTGGCTCCGATCCTCACCTTCTGGGGTCCCACGGCGGCTCTCGTGGCTCCTCCCCGCAAGAGCTAACCCCCTTCTGGGAAGCGCTCTCCCAAGGGGGTTAGCTTTAGGGTGCGCTCCCGTGTCATACAATCGGCGTCCATAGATGCCAATTTTATGACTCGGCCCCGCCCCCCAGCGGCAGCGTCATTGGATGTGATTGACAGAAGCGGGAGCCAATGGCTGCGCTGCTATCAATCATCCAATAAATAGCCGACAAGACCAGGGGGAAAGCAGTGCGGGAACGCGCACACGGAGATTTGGGGCTCAGGTAAGTAAAACGGGGGCTGGGGGGGGGGGCGGTGACTGCAAGGTGAATGCATAGGATGCATTAAGGTGAAAAAACATGAAGCTTTACAACCCCTTTTTAAATGTACGGTGCCTTGAAAAAGTATTCGTACTCCTTTGAAATTTTCCACATTTTGTCGTGTTACAACCAAAAACGTAAATTTTATTGGGATTTAATGTGATGAACCAACACAAAGTGGCACATAATTGTGAAGTAGAAGGAAAATGATAAATGGTTTTCAGTTTTTTTTTTACAAAAAAAAAATCTGAAAGTGGTTTGCATTTGTATTCAACCCCCTTTACTCTGATACCCCCAACTAAAATCTAGTCTAATCAATTGCTTTTAGAAGTCTCCTAATTTAGTAAATAAAGTCCACCTGTGTGTAATTTAATCTCAGTATAAATACAGCTGTTCTGTGAAGCCCTCAGAGGTTTGTTGGAGAACCTTGGTGAACAAACGACATCCTGAAGGGCCAAGGAACACACCAGACAGGTCAGAAATAAAGTTGTGGAGAAGCTTAAAGTAGGGTAAGGTTATAAAAAAATATCTCAAGCTTTGAACAAAAATGAAAAGAGTATGGCACAACTGCAAACCTACCAAGACATGGCCATCCACCTAAACTGACAGGCCGGGCAAGAAGAGCATTAATCAGAGAAATAGCCAAGAGGCCCATGGTAACTCTGGAGGAGCTGCAGAGATCCACAGCACAGGTGGGAGAATCTGTCCACAGGACAACTATTAGTCGTGCACTCCACAAATCTGGTCTTTATGGAAGAGTGGGAAGAAAGCCATTTTTGAAAGAGAGCCATAAGAAGTCCCGTTTGCAGTTTGCGAGAAGCCATGTGGGGGACACAGCAATAATGTGGAAGAAGGTGATCTGGTCAGATGAGACCAAAATTTAACTTTTTGGCCTAAAAGCAAAACGCTATGTGTGGCGGAAACTAACCCTGCACATCACCCTGGACACACCATCCCCACCATGAAACCTAGTGGCGGCCGCGTCATGTTGTGGGAATGCTTTTCTTTAGCAGGGACAGGGAAGCTGGTCAGAGTTGATGGGAAGATGGATGGAACCAAATACAGGGCAATCTTAGAAGAAAACCTGTTAAAGTTTGCAAAAGACTTGAGACTGGGGCGGTGGTTCACCTTCCAGCAGGACAACGACCCTAAACATACAGCCAGAGCTACAACGGAATGTTTTAGATCCAAGCATATATATGTGTTAGAATGGCCCAGTTAAAGTCCAGACCTAAATCCAACTGAGGATCTGTGGCAAGACTTGAAAATTGCTGTTCACAAACGCTCTCCGTCCAATCTGACAGAGCTTGAGCTATTTTGCAAAGAATAACTGCTCGAGCACACAGGAATAGAGCGGAGTTTGTCAATCAGCTGGAGCTCCCTCACCTTTCACCTTTTTTCTCTTGGTGTCAGGAAAACTTGTCATAAGTGATGCATGCTGATAGCAGAGGAACGAAGCAGCAGACAGAAATGACACTGAGACTGAGATAAGTGCACATTATAGAGGGATAAGCTTTGTTCATGTGTCATGTCTTAGATTTACAACCACTTTAAGGAAGGCATTTTTGTTGGTCCACAGATCATATACATCATCAATGAAAAGCGGTTCGAAGATCAGGTAGTGAGGCCAGAGAAAATCACCTGGAAAGCTTGCAAGTACATTGTTGAGAATTTTCTTGGCAACTACAGAGCACCAAACTACATTCATCTGGTTGACAAACTTCTTTCAGCATGCAAGACAATGAAGTGCAACATGTCACTGAAGATTAATTTTTTCATTTAGACATGGACTTCTTGCCCCAAACCCTAGGGGCAGTCAGTGACAAACGAGGTGAAAGGTTTCCCCAGGGCAGTGCCACAATGGAAAAACAATATTGGGGCAACTGGAGTCCATCAATGCTGGCTGAATATTGTTGGACACTGCTGCAAGATGTACCAGACCGTACAAAAGAAAGTACAGGAGAAAATCAGCAGGAAAACACTTTGAGCCCTGTTGATTTCATGCAGTGTGTCGGAAGCATTATGTGATTAAGAACATATTAGTCATTAAATGTTAATTTCATATTTCTCAAGATTCCTACCTCATTCTGAAATTAATGTTGTGTTCAGTTTGAAGGTTTCTCTCATAATCACAAAGTTTTTCAGGAAGCAAAACTTTTGAAAAAATGTGTTGTCCGGTGTTTTAAGTCGTGCCAGTATACAATACTCAAATTGGTCACATCACAAGCTAAGGTTGTGCTAAATATTGCTAGTCCCTCCCTTTTATTTTCCTGAGCCTAAAGTCTCAGTTATTAAGAGTTTCATCTGCTATGGATACTGTAACAGACAACTCGCATGGTCAAGGGCATGGTCTGTGTATGTGTCACCCAGACTTTTGCTTTGATCAGGTAAGATTAGTTGATTGGCTAATTATCAGTAAACAGGGGGTTAGTAGTGAGGTAGGGAGAGGCTCGGGTTGCAGCTCTGGCAGCAGAGAGGGGCAGATAGATCCTAAATCAGGTGGCCCTCTCGGTTGTCACCCAAGGTAATGCTGATGCAATAGGAGTCAGCCACTACTTGCATAAAATTACACCACTGGATGACACTTCTCTCCACTGTCCACGAAAGGATAGTTGAATGTGAGGCCTGATCCAAAGAGCAAATTGGCAGAACCGCTGACCACTTTCTATTCCAGGGAACCCCAAAAAGCCTACTTGGACCTGCTCCTAGAGAAGGCTGAAGACAAATAGAAATTGAAAGCAAAAATCCTCTGACGCCTGGGGCTTGTGTATGTGCTTAATGCATACCCTGATGGACAAATCGGGTGTTTCCAGGTGCAGGAACGTAGTCATCTTACAAAGAAGTAGCCGGAACTAGAACATTTCACCCTGACCCCAATTGTGCAGGTCACAATGGATCATTTTCAGGCATCAACCCTGAGGGTGTGGGTGAGCCACGCTGGCCCAAAGTCGACAGACCAATTGGATCTAATGAAAACAGTATTTGGTCTCCGAGGTCCTCCCATGTCAGCTCTGAACCTGTGTAGTAATCATAAACTGATTTGCAGTGATGAGGACCTTGAAATGTGTGAAATAGGGAAGTCTCTGAAAACCATTGAGTGGTCTAAGTGTACAGAGAAGCCTAACGCTGGGAATGACTGGTGGCAGGTACAATGCTATGATGAGATGAGCAGGGACAATATGCTGCAAAGTGTGACACCACCATGGATATGTCCATGTTTACCCACCCAGGTTTGGTCATAAATCTGAACATACTGAATTGTGTGGTAAAAATATGTGGAGAAAATCTACATGCCCTCCTGGACTACGAAAACCTAGTTATTTTGGTAGATACCTTTTCATGGACCATAAACATTTGACCTAACGCTAGGTATGGGATTTATGCGTACACAGTGACTGTAATGCCACGTACACACGAGCAGTTTTCCTGACGGAAAAAAAACGATGGGTTTTCCCAACGGAATTCCTCTCAAGCCTGCCTTGCATACACACGGTCACTCAAAAGTCCGGTGAACTTTTGACTGCCAAGAACGCGGTGACGTAAAAGACTACGACGAGCCGACAAAATGAAGTTCTAGGCTTCCGAGCATGTGTTTTTTTTCCGTCGGAAAAGCATACAGACGAACGGTTTTCCCGCTAGGATTTTTTCCTGACGGGAAAAGAGATCCTGCTTTTTTCTTTCTCGTACATCACGGGACACAGAGCGACATAGTCATTACTATGTGGGTTATATAGATACCTTCAGGTGCTGGCACTGGCAACTTCCAAAACCGGAAGTACCCTCCCCTATATAAGCCCCTCCCATCCGGGAGTACCTCAGTTTTTTGCCAGTGTCTAAGGTGTTGGCCAAGAAGTAACATGTGTTTTTCACTGAGCTTGCGTACAGGTTCTTTTGGGCCTCAGTAAGCTATTCCGGATCCGACCAAAAAAGCTTCATAGCTAAACGGTCGGTACCCGGGCCTTGCAAGAGAAGAGCAAGGTTTTGCCTGTAATGCCTCTCTTAGGAGGGCTGGACCCTGGGATCCAGAGCTCTGGTCATACCCACGACCAAGATGTTTTCTGTGCAGGGTGCTATACAGGTCCAG
Organism: Rana muscosa; assembly: GCA_029206835.1. Classification (NCBI taxonomy): domain Eukaryota; kingdom Metazoa; phylum Chordata; class Amphibia; order Anura; family Ranidae; genus Rana; species Rana muscosa. The sequence goes on along the minus strand of CM055117.1, from coordinate 343,373,005 downwards.
GGGAGTGGAATCCTTGGGAACCCGGTCCCTGAAGGTTTAATTACAATGCCTGCCGTGATAGGTGATGTTTGGGCTTCTGTGGACCAAACAGAGTCCTGCGGCGAGGAAAAGGTAAGTGGGGGCCCTCAGGAACTTGGTTCTATTGGGGGACCCCCAAGCCTATTTTGTCTTTCTGCCTGTTACCTAAGGTATTCCCGCTAATATTCTGTGCATGCCTGTTACTACTGAGAAAATGTAAAATTTTAATAGTAGGCAAGAAAAAAAAAAAAAAAAAATGTAAGACCGCGGTACCTGTGTTAAACACTAGAGGCCGCTATGGTTCTTTTTCTTGTAAATGTGGATTTTTTTTCTTCCGAAGTCAATCCAGGCAGTTGGTAAGTTCTCTTTGGGAAGCTGTCTCCTCTGCCCTGTTGCTGCGCTCATCCATCCCTGCGGCAGGGACCCTGGCTCCCATCTAGCTCCTTATTTTTTTTTCAAAGAAGGCGCACGTGCACGCGCCTCTCTATATAGAGGCGATCTGGAAAAAGGGGCGGAGCGGGTGGATGACGCTCGGTGTGCGCCGCGGCGCTACTGCGCATGTGCGGGCGTCCAGCATGTTTAAAGGCAATCACAGCTGGCTATTGAAGTGCACAGACAGAGCTAGCAACAGTAAAAAGGCACACAGAGGCGGTTGATGCAGGCATCCCCTAGAAAGGCACTTTAGTAGACACCAACTGTTATATAGCAGCAATTGTGCTAGACTATTCTCAGTAAAAGTGGTGTATTACGGCTGGAATACCTCAGCTTTGGGCTTAGGAATATGCCGTCCAGAAGCTCCGGAACTAAATCTTCCAGGAAGCGAAAGGGGTCTCCATCGGGCTCTGAGGATCTTGGGCATGCTTCTGCTGCACCAGTCTCCCCTGAAAATTCAGAGGTTAGTGACCGTAGAGACCCCGCAGGAGTACCTGGTACTGTGGCTGTCCTCAGTTCACCTGCTCCTGTGTATGTAACAGAGGAGGTTTTTTCCTCAGCTCTGGGAGGATTAGAAGAGAGATTGTCAACATTAATCGCTGCCTCCCTGTCACAGGGAAAGCACGCCCGATCTCCGTCTCCTCCTTCAGAGTACCTGTTAGCGGAGCAACAGTCCCATACAGGGATCGACCTGCCTGAAGGGGATCAGGAGGAGGTTGATGTTCAAGGACCCAATAGATAAAAAATTGGAGTCCTTATTAAAATCTGCTTTTTCTACAGCAGGCTTGGTGACACAACCAGCAGTGGCAGCTATTGGGGTCTGCCAAGCAGTGAAGGATCAGTTGAAACAGGTCTTAAGGGACTTGCCAGATCAGCAGGCCCTTGCCCTAGCTGATCTACCTAGAGCCTTATGCTTTGCGGTTGACGCCATAAAGGATTCAATCCATCAGGCCTCCCGCCTTACGCTGTCTGTAGTACATATGTGCAGGCTTCTATGGCTCAAAAACTGGTCTGCTGAAGCTCCCTGTAAAAAATTGCTGGTTAGCTTCCCATTTCATGGTGAACGCTTATTCGGGGAAGACCTGGACAAATATATCCAGAAAATTTCCAACGGTAAAAGTACACTCTTGCCGGTTAAAAACAGAGTTAGAGGTCCCTCTTTTAAGAGGCCTGCTTCTCCAGTCCCTAGGGCATCGGCTGTTAAACAGTACCGACGGCCTCCTCGGTCAAATCCCGGGGGTAAAAATCAGGGACAATCGCAGGGTAATAAAAAACCCTGGGTCAGGAGAGGTACAAAACCTCCCCCAAAGTCAAATGCATGAAGGGTTGCCCCCACTCAATCGGGTGGGGGGAAGACTCCAGTTGTTCGCAGAGACCTGGCGAGACACGATCAGAGACAGATGGGTGCTCTCCGCAGTAAGTCTGGGATACAGATTGGAGTTAAAAGACTCTCCTCCTTCCCATTTTATGAGGTCAAACGTGCCAAGGGATCCCCGGAAGAGAGAGTCCCTCCTGTTGGCACTAGAACAACTATTGCTCCAAGGAGTAATTATGGAGGTTCCCCTGGAAGAATGGGGGTTCGGGTTTTACTCAAACCTCTTTACAGTCCCGAAGCCAAACGGGGACGTGAGGCCCATATTAAATCTAAAAGGGCTAAACAAATTCCTACATATCAGGACTTTCCGGATGGAGTCGATCCGATCGGTGGCCACTGCCCTACAAGGGGAGGAATGGTTAGCCTCGATCGACATCAAAGATGCTTATTTGCACATTCCCATCTTTCCAGTCCACCAAAAATTTCTACGCTTTGCAGTAGAAGGGCGCCATTTTCAGTTCAGAGCCTTACCCTTCGGTCTGGCCACAGCACCACGAGTGTTCACAAAAATTCTGGCCCCATTATTGGCCAATCTAAGAACGCAAGGTGTAACGATAATGGCATATCTAGACGACTTGTTGCTGATTGACCACTCAGTGAAAAAACTAGAAGTGGTCGTTCACAAGACAATCAAATATCTGGAATCTCACGGTTGGATTATCAACCGAGACAAGTCAGCTCTAAAACCAGTCAAAAGTCTGGAATATTTGGGGCTAAGGCTAGATTCAGGCCAGAGGAAAATATTCTTGCCTCGAAAAAAGGTGTTGTCTTTGAGAGCTTTGATCCACTTAGTGGGTACAAAAAGACAGCCGTCCATACGCCTGTGCATGAGGCTGCTGGGGAAAATGGTGGCATCATTCGAAGCAGTACCCTACGGTCAATTCCATTCAAGGAATTTGCAAAGGGCCATACTGTCAGCCTGGAACAAGAAAGTTCAGGCCCTAGACTTACCAATGTCCTTGTCCCCTTCCGTTCGCAAGAGCCTCCGTTGGTGGTTGGTTCCCCAGAATCTGGAAAAAGGGAAATCCTTCAGTCCGATTTCTTGGAAGGTGGTCACTACAGATGCCAGCCTTATAGGCTGGGGAGCATTCCTGGAGCAATGGTCTCTCCAGGGCAGATGGTCGGATGCGGAAAAGGCCCTGCCCATCAATCTTAGAGATACGAGCAGCCCGGTATGCCCTAGTAGCATGGACATCCAAACTCCAAGGGTCCCCTGTCAGAATTCAATCAGACAATGCCACGGCAGTGGCATATATCAATCATCAGGGTGGCACCAGGAGTCGTGCAGCCCAGAGGGAAGTAAATTGCATCCTGAAATGGGCAGAAAGATATGTCCCAGCCATATCCGCGGTATTCATTCCAGGAGTGGAGAATTGGAAGGCGGACTTTCTAAGTCGCCAACAATTATGCCCAGGGGAATGGTCCCTTCACCCTGAGGTTTTTCGGACAATATGTCAGCGGTGGGGAACACCGGATGTAGATCTGCTAGCATCCAGATTCAACGCAAAGGTGGACAGGTTTGTCTCTTGGACAAGGGATCCCCTAGCTTGCGGCTCGGATGCCCTAGTGTTCCCTTGGGATCAGTTCAAGCTGATATATGCATTCCCACCGCCACAATTGTTACCTCGATTACTCCGCAGAATCAGGGTAGAAAAGAAACCAGTGATTCTGGTGGCTCCAGCGTGGCCCCGAAGAGCGTGGTACGCGGAGATTGTAAAAATGTCTGTGGGGAGTCCTTGGACCCTCCCACATCGTCCGGACCTCCTTTCGCAAGGACCGATATACCACCCTTCCTTACCAGCCCTAGGTTTGACGGCCTGGCTATTGAAGCCCACATTCTAAAAAAGAGAGGTCTCTCTAATCCTGCGGTATCTACCATGATCAATGCCAGGAAGCCGGTATCCAGGCAGATCTACTATAGAATCTGGAAGGCGTACATCGCCTGGTGTGAGGCCAAGAAATGGCATCCACGAAAGTACGTAATAGGTAGGATTCTGGACTTCCTACAGTGGGCTGTAGATAGGAAGCTTGCCTTGAGTACTATCAAGGGTCAGATTTTGGCCTTGTCAATATTTTTTCAGAGGCCCTTGGCTTCGCATTCACTAGTCAAAGCCTTTATACAAGGAGTGATGCGTATTAGCCCTCCGGTTAATATTCCCATATGTCCATGGGACTTAAACCTGGTTCTGTCGGTTCTACAGAAACAACCATTTGAACCATTACAGCATATTTCCTTGGTTCTTCTCACCAGGAAATTGATTTTTCTAGTAGCCATTTGTTCGGCTAAAAGAGTGTCGGAATTAGCCGCTATGTCCTGTAAGGAGCCATATCTGGTTATCCATAAGGACAGAGTAGTGTTACGTCCTCATCCAGCCTTTCTTCCTAAGGTGGTATCGAGGTTTCATTTGAACCAAGATGTGGTTCTTCCTTCTTTTTTCCCCAAACCTAGTTCAGTAGAGGAAAAGTTATTGCATTCTTTGGATGTAGTAAGAGCAGTTAAAGCTTATCTAAAAGCCACTGCTCAGATTCGCAGAACGGATACTTTGTTTATTCTGCCGGAAGGCCCCAGAAGGGGTCAGGCAGCGTCAAAATCTACTTTAGCCAAGTGGATTCGACAGGTCATAATGCAAGCCTATGGCTTGAGAAGGAGACCGCCTCCGTTCAAAGTTAGGGCGCACTCCACGAGAGCAGTTGGAACTTCATGGGCAGTGCATCACCAGGCCTCCCTGGCTCAAATCTGTAAGGCCGCAACATGGTCTTCAGTACACACGTTTACTAGGTTCTACCAGGTGGACGTTAGAAGTCAGGAGGATGTCGCCTTTGGGCGCAGTGTGTTGCAGGCCGCAAAAGATCCTCATGTCTGATAGCGCTCAGCTTATGTATGGTGTATCCCCCCCTCATTGGGCATTGCTTTAGGACATCCCACATAGTAATGACTATGTCGCTCTGTGTCCCGTGATGTACGAGAAAGAAAATAGGATTTTTATAACAGCTTACCTGTAAAATCCTTTTCTTGGAGTACATCACGGGACACAGAGCTCCCACCCCTCTTTTGAGGACACTTATTGCTTTGCTACAAAACTGAGGTACTCCCGGATGGGAGGGGCTTATATAGGGGAGAGTACTTCCGGTTTTGGAAGTTGCCAGTGCCAGCACCTGAAGGTATCTATATAACCCACATAGTAATGACTATGTCGCTCTGTGTCCCGTGATGTACTCCAAGAAAAGGATTTTACAGGTAAGCTGTTATAAAAATCCTATTTTTATTTTTTTTTAATTTTTATTTTTTTTCCGACAGTTTTCCTGTTGGAAAAAGTCAGATGGAGCATACACACGGCTGGGATTCCCGGGCCAAAAGCTCTCATCTGACTTTTTCCAATGGGAAAACTGGTTGTGTGTACGAGGCATAAGAAGTACCCCACTGCCATACATGCATATGTGAGATAATATTGGGTGACTTGCCCAGTGCCACATCTCATTGACTCTTTGTCACAGACCTCTAGTATCCTTGCCCATGATTTGGGTCTTTTTTTAGTTACTAGAAATGGACATTGTAGGGTTGGTGGTTCAGGCCGGGTTCACACTGGTCCGACAAACGCTCCGACATTGGGAGCTCATGTCGCATGACGTGTGAAAATAAATGTTTCCCTATGGGAGTCGTCTTAACTGGTCCGACACAAGTCTTTGAAAATGCTCCCTATACTACTTTGGTCCGACTTTGATCCTACGTCAGCCCATTGAATATCATTGATGTCGGATCAAAGTAGGATCCTTGTCCTAACCATCCGACATGGTGATTACAGCAGCAGCAGTAAAAGGAATTTATCTCACCCTGGGATTGTTTTGATTGGTCAAAGGACAAGTCAGACTATCACAAAGTCGGATCAAAGTAGTATCCTGTTCATTCAAGTCGGATGGATGTAGGACCAATGTAGGATCGATGTAGGACTGATGTCGCAGAGCAAAGTAGGATGAAAGTCGGATGAATGTCGTGTAGTATCAGTGTGAACCCAGCCTCAGGCAGGGTTCACACTGATACGACACGCATAGGCGTGCGCACAGGGTGTGCCAGGTGTGCCTGGGCACACCCTAATCACCTCATGTGAATTAGCATTATCCAGGTGGGTGGTTGGGGGATGCCAGTGGCCAGTGTAAATGCCCCCATTATATTAAAAAGTCTAGGTTCAAATTTAGGAACACATTATACTCGTATTTAGGGTGTAGCGTAATATGCTCCCAATCAACTGTCTCCCACCACCAGAGCCTCCTCCCTGTGACAGCGGGTGGCATTCAGGTGTGTTTGAGCTTTAGGGTGCACACCCTAATGCAATAGGCTGCGCACACCTATGACGACACGACTGTTGTACGACTATCATCCTACTTTGCCCTGCTACATCTGTCCTACATCGGTCCTACTTCAGGCCTACTTCAATCCGACTTGAATGAACAAGATAAGATTTTTCTATGACTTTGGTCAAAGGACAAGTCTTACTATCTCAATCAAAACAATCCCAGAGTGACATAAATTCCTTATACTGCTGCTGTAATCACAATGTTGGATGTCACAAGTTGGATGGTTAGGGCAAGGATCCTACTTTGATCCGACTTCAATGATATTTAGGCTGGATTCACACTGATACTTCACAACAGTCATACTACTTTCCTACTTTGCTCTGCGACATCAGTCCTACATCAGTCCTACATCGGTCCTACATTGGTCCTACATCTATCCGACTTGAATGAACAGGATACTACTTTGATCCAGCTTTGGTCAAAGGACAAGCCAGACTATCACAATCAAAACAATCTCAGTGTGAGATAAAATCCTTTTAGGCTGGGTTCACACTGATACTACACGACAATCATACGACTTTCATCCTACTTTGCTCTGCGACATCAGTCCTAGATTGGTCCTACATCCATCCAACTTGAATGAACAGGGATACTACTTTGCTCCGACTTTGTGATAGTATGACTTGTTCTTTGACCAATCAAAACAATCCCAGTGTGAGAAATTCCTTTTACTGCTGCTGTAATCACCATGTCGGATGTCAAAAGTCGGATGGTTAGGACAAGGATCCTACTTTGATCCGACTTCAATGATATTCAATGGGCTGAAGTAGGATCAAAGTCGGGCCAAAGTAGTACAGGGAGCATTTTCAAAGTCGGACCGACATGTGTCGGACCAGTTAAGACGGCTCCCATAGGAAAACATTGATTTTCACACGTCATGCGACATGAGCTCCCAATGTCGGAGCGTTTGTCGCACCAGTGTGAACCCGGCCTCAGGCTGGGTTCACACTGATACTGCACAACAGTCATACCACTGTCATCCTACTTTGCTCCGCTATATCAGTCCTACATCGGTCCTACATCCATCCGACTTGAATGAACAGGATACTACTTTGAACCAACTTTCTGATAGTATGACTTGTCCTTTTGACCAATCAAAACAATCCCAATGTGACATAAATTCCTTTTTACTGCTGCTGCAATCACCATATCGGATGGCACAAGTCGGATGGTTAGGACAAGGATCCTACTTTGATCCGAGTTCAGTGATGGTCCATGGGCTGAAGTAGGACCAAAGTCAGACCAAAGTAGTGCAGGAACCTTTTTGAAAGTCGGACCGACTTGTGTCGGACCAGTTAAGACGGCTCTCATAGGAAACCATTGATTTACAGACGTCATGCGACATGTGCTTCCAAAGTTGGAGCATATGTTGTACCAGTGCGAACATAGCCTCAATGGGCAAAAGTCGGACCAAAGTAGTGCAGGGAGCATTTTCTAAGTCAGACCGACTTGTGTCGGACCAGTTAAGTCGGCTCTCATAGGGAAACATTGATTTGCACACATGCGATATAAGCTTCCAAAGTGGGAGCGTTTGTACCAGTGTGAAACCGGCCTAAGTCCAGTAAAAAAAAAAAAAAATATATACCAAGGTACCAAACCTTATTGGCTAGTGGTGACTTAAGTAGTCCCAGTAGTCCTGCTGTGGTAGCAATTCAGCAATTCACTTGAGGATAGAAGAAGTAAAAAGGTAATACGCAAAACACAGTGCAAACACCTTGAGTATATATATATATATATATATATATATATATATATATATATATATATATATATATATATATATATATATGACTAATTCCAGTGCCACACATAATACTCAACTACACGCCCAAGCAATAAACACTCTTATTTTGGTGTTGAATTAATATGCCAGGATGCCAATCTCATATAAAAGCCACTTTGAGTCAGTAAGAGGTTAAAAAAAAGTCCACACATTAATTCAACTCCAAAACAAGTGTTTATTGCTTGGGCATTATGTGTGGCATTGGAATTAGTCCATAATTGTCACTCGCAGCCAAGATGTTTTAAAAAAACATCAGCACCCTCATCTGGGTTGTTTATTGGGACACCATATATACTCTCAAGGTCCTTGCGCTGTGTTTTGTGTGTTACCAATGAGGCACCAATAAATCTTTGTTATGATGGATTATGCCGCACCTTAACCTCCAGGCTGTTTCTTTAAGAAATACCTTCTCCAAAAGCATTGCATAAGGTTCCCAAAGGAGTCTCTGACAGACCAAGCGACTCCCTTTATGTCGAGGGTTAAAAGAAAGAATTGCATAGATTGTTGACTATCAGGCCTCTCATTTTATGACCTTTTTTACAGCAGCTGTTTTTGGCTGTAGACATTTTTTTTCAACAGTCATTAAACTCTCCATCATGTTATCCTATGTGTCCATGCACACATAGGCTGTTATCAGCAGTTTTGGGCAGTGGCGTTTTTGAGCATTAAAAAAAAACAAAAAACTAGTGGGTTCTGAGCAACGTTTTTCAGCTGTAAAAACGCTCTAACGCTGATAAACGTAGATAAACGCTCAAAAGCGTTGCTCACCAGCGTTTAACGTCTTTGATCCATTGGAAAAAAAATAAAAAATTCTTCAAAAAATAACCTGTTAAACGCTATTGCAAAAACTTTGAAAAAAGTTGAAAGACTCACTGCAAAGCTACTGGCATTTTTATAATGTTATTTTAATGTCCAGTGTGCATGAGGCCTTAAAGCAGAACTTCAGTAATTTTTTTTCATCTTTCCATCTATTAAATCTTCTGCCCTTGTTGTTTTAACTTTGGATAGTAAAGCATTTTTTTTCTGCCAGTAAATACCTTATACAGCCCACTTCCTGTTTTTTGTCTTGTAAAAAGCCTAGGCTTATCACATCATGCACAGCGCTCGCCCTCTCACTCACTCTTGTGAGAGTTTGCCAGGAAGGAAGGGGGGATGAGTCATAAGAGGACCAATGAAAGCTGCAGAGCTGGAGGTGGGCCTGTTTGTGTCTGTGTAAATCCAGGAAGTAAACAGGCAGCAGCTTCAGCTGCCCACAGTTAAAATGGTTGCAGCCAGACTCAGTGGAGGGAGATTTCTGCAGCATTTTTGGTAGGAAAAGAATCACAGAATATTTGTAAAATAAAATGCAAAGTGGCTGGAGGAAAGCTTCAGAATGGCAAAGATGTTTTTCTTACAAATTATGTGAGCAGACTGTAGTTCATCTTTAAGCACTTGTACACATTTGTGTACCACCCCCAGACAAAGCATTTGGTGAAAAGGTTTAAAGGGGTTGTAAACCCTTGAGGTTTTTCACCTTGATGCATTCTATGCATCAAGGTGAAAAACCTTCTGTAGTGCAGCAGCTCCCCTTTTACTTACCTGAACCTGATCTTTCCAGTGACGACAACGAGCCCAGCAGCTCGAGCCGCTGTCTCGGGCCCTCATTGGACAGATTGATAGCAGCAGGAGCTATCCAATCAAATCCAGTGACACGGGAGCCAGGGCCGAGTCCTGCTCTCTGTGTCAATGGACGCAGCAGCAGGACTCGGGAGCGCCCCCGCACGAGTGTCCCCATGGAATGCGGCTCTCCAAGGGGGAACTCGATGCAGGGAGGAGCTAGAAGCCCTGCTGGAGGACCCCAGAAGAGGAGGATTGGAGCCACTGTGTGCAAAACCCTTGCACAGAGGAGGTAAGTATACCATGTGTGTTATTTTATTTTTTTATTGAACCTTTATGATCACTTTAATAAAATAAAATGTTCAAAAAGGTGGTAGACTGAGATGGGAGAGATGGGAATGTCTGTTGCCCAATTTATTGTTTGCGATCCACAAAGTTCCCCATTCCTCAATAGCAGAGTGCCTGCCCCTTGCCCACAGGAAGTAAGAGCAGAATAAGGATGTGTTTTTAGATCTTCCTGACTGCACTGGGGTAGTTGAGCATAATATTGTCACAGACCCTAAGATCTACGAGGCGGTATCAAAACGTTTTGAGACTAGTTTTGTAACACACCAACAGATGGCAGCACAAGGCTGCATGCACAGTCACAGGGAGCACCGACCTTCATAAGTCAGTGTGCAAAAAGACATCATCGTGTATACATCGGGAGCATGGTCATAAATCCCGCCTCGGAATCTGAAACTCTTAAAGGGTCGGGAGGCGCCAGCGCAAAGGGATTAAAAAATAACAGCCCCGCGGGGCTCCGCTTACCCGGCCCCATCATTCATTTACAGAGTTCTGTGAATGGAAGAACTACAAGTACCGACAGCCTTTGTGGCTGCCCGCTTGTAGTTCTCAATGAACTACCAGGGAGCTGTTGAGTACTCTAGGTAGTTCATTAATGTTTCCTGCCAGCGTGTAACTGCCTACTTGTACGAGATACGAGCAGGCAGCTTACACTGACAGTCTGGAAAAACCCTGGATTGCACCCACAATCTGCTGATCGTGGGTGCAATGCTTTGCAGGCTCCTAGTAAAAAATTTATATAAATGCACATTTTTTACCTGCAAAAGTATATACATTTATTTTTTTACAAAGGCAAACTTCTTCTTTAACCACTTGCTTACTGGGCACATATACCCCCTTCCTGCCCAGGCAAAATTTCAGCTTTCGGCACTGCGTCGTTTTAACTGACAATTGCGCGGTCGTGCGAGGTGGCTCCCAAACAAAATTGACGTCCCTTTTTTCCCACAGGGCAGCACAGTGGTGTAGTGGTTAGCACTTTCACCTAGCAGCAAAAGGGTCACTGGTTCAAATCCTGACCATGACACCATCTGCCTGGAGTTTGCATGTTCTCCCTGTGCCTGCGTGGGTTTCCTCCGGGTACTCTGGTTTCCTCCCACACTCCAAAGACATGCTGGTATGTTAATTGGATCTTGTCCAAATTGGCCCAATATATATGTATATATGTGTGTACGACTGTGTGTCCCAAGCGTGTCGAGATCCTACAGGGTAAAATGACCGCACCAGCCAAGCAGACACTGGCTGCAAAAAGCGCCTAGAGGCGATTCAGTTAGCATGTGAGCGCTATACAAGTCACTCATTCATTCATTCGTTCACAAATAGAGCTTTCTTTTGGTGGTATTTGATCACCTCTGCGGTTTTGCTATAATATCCCAATTTTTTTTTTTTTTTTTAAACATTTTTTTTTTCTCAGTTTAGGCCGATATGTATTCTTCTACATATTTTTGGTAAAAAAAAAATCGCAATAAGCGTATAGTGATTGGTTTACGCAAAAGTTATAGCGTCTACAAAATAGGGGATAGAATTATGACATTTTTTTTTTTTTTTTATTTTCTTTTTACTAGTAATGTCGGCAATCTGCGATTTTTATTGGAACTGCGACATTATGGCGGACAGATCGGACCCTTTTGACACATTTTTGGGACCATTCACATTTATACAGCGATTAGTGCTATAAAATATATACACTGATTATTGTATAAATGTGACTGGCAGGGAAGGGGTTAACACTAGGGGGCGAGGAAGGGGTTAAATGTGTTCCCTGGGAGTGATTGTTACTGTGGGGGGAGGGGACTGACTGGGGGAGGTGACCGATCTGTGTCCCTTTGTACAAGAGACACAGCATCGGTCTCCTCTCCCTGACAGGACATGGATCTCTGTGTTTACACACAGAGATCCAAGTCCTTGTCTGTGTACCAGCCGATCGCGGGTACCTGGCGGACATCGCGGCCGCCAGGCACACGCATCGGCATCTCAGTGACCGGAGGAGGAGCCGAGGCCGTCTATTGACGGCCTCCCGGATTTCTAGAGCCACCTTGTGGCCATCATTTGTACATGGCCCGGGCTCCAACAGGTTAAAGTAAAAAAAAAAAGCTTTTTTATTTTTTCATTTACCATTCGTTAGCCAGGAAAAGTTAGCACTGTTACCCTGTACTTTCTGTTCACAAAACACAGAATAAGTTATAAAGCTGTATTTGATTAAGTTTATCTGCAGTCATAGTGTACCAGTCCTGTAATACTGAAAAATGGCAAAAATCTCCTGAATTTCCAAGTGGCCTTGTCCCTTCAGCCTGGCACAGAATTTGAGTGATTTAGTCTAAACCTTCACTGTGTTTCACAGCAGAAGTACATTTTCTCATGTATTTGATTTCATTTGTAGTGGGGTGTTTATGCAGCTGGACCCTGCACTGATCATGAGCTGATAACTCTATATTAATATTTTGTGCTTCTAGAGCTGCGAATAAGGCGCCAGAATTCTTCTGATAGCATCTCCAGCCTAAATAGCATTTCGAGTTTCTGCAGTTCCGGAAGTATCAAGGATAATGATGCCAAAAAGAAGAAGAAGAAGAGTTGGGTAAGCTGTTTCTTGAGATACCATATAAAGAATATAATGTTATGTTATCAAAACATATGTGCAAAAGGAGTCCAAAACATTATACATTTCAATCAATGTAATGTAACATTAGATTTTGTTGTCCCCTGCCATGAATGTTTTGGAGACTGAAAGTGTTGGATTCAACACACAGTTGAGTGGACTGATTTTTTTAAGACCCCTTTCACACTGGAGCCACGGCCGTGTTGGCGCTTAAGCGCCACTCGCTTTTTGGCCACTAGCGGGCACTTTTTAACCCCAAAGAAGGAGTTAAAAGCACCCGTGTTGCAGCACTTCCGAAGGGCTTCTCAGGCTGCCAATTCATTTCAATGGGCAGGGCGTTTTGAGAGAGCTAAATACAGCGCTCCCAAACCGCCCCAAAGATGCTGCTTGCAGGACTTTTCCTTAAGTCCTGCAAGTGCACCGCCCAATTGTGAAAAGTCACACTGAAATGAATGGGAGGCGGTTTTATTGTAGAGCTAAAACGCCTGAAAACCGCCTCAGTGTGAAAGGGGTCTAAAGGAAGTAAAAGACTTATATTTCTCACAAATTGAGACCACCTTCACTCTCAGTTGAATGTACACCTAATAATTATTATTCAGAAAACTGATCAGTACAGTATGATTAAGTCAATCCAATTAATATTAATTAATTAAGTCAATACAATTAAAAGTCCTTGGACATGTCAGTATTGGTGGATATTTGGATAACTAGAGTATTCTTTGCTTTTCACAGAAACAAATTGATAGTAGAAGTTAGGTTCACGTATGCTGGCTAAGAAACTGAGTTCTCAGAAAGATATTCTGGACATTAGTGAGGTTTTGGGTAAATTTTACTATGTTTGAGACAGGCTGGAAAATGCATATTACAGGAATACTGTAAAATCAAGTTTTTAAAGGAATATAAAAGCTGTATGCTGACTTGATAACAGTATTACTATAACATTATGTTCATATAAATTTTATTTCAAATCATTTTCATATATACATATATACCCAGTGAAGTGACTAGCCTCAGGTGATACACAGAAATTAAACAAATGCTCCTACATACGTTTATCTGCAGTCTTTTCTTCTCTACAGCCATTCAAAGTTATACAGCTTTCCTGAGTTTTCAGAAAGAAGGGAGGGGGGGCTGAAGTTACACACTGCAGAGCTCAGTGAGAGTTGATTGGAGCCAGGGGATGTACCCCCATTCACACAGGAACAGAGCTGAGGCTGTCAATCACAAGCTGTGTGCTGGAGCTCCCTCCTCTGTCACCTTTTTATTCTTGATGTCAGGAAAACTTGTCAGAAGTAACATATTCAGATAGAGGAATGACATTTAGTGCTCTAGATTAAGACAAGCATACACTATAGAGGGATATGCTTTGTTCATGTCAGAGGTTCACAATCACTTTAAAGATATAAAGTATATATATATATATATATTTTTTTTTTTTTTTTTTTTTGCTCGATGAGTCCGTATATTTTATGTTCTACTTTACCTTAATTTTTACAGCTGCGTAGCTCTTTTACTAAAGCATTCAACATGAAGAAGGGACCCAAGTCAGGCAATTCTTATTCTGATATTGAGGAAACGGCTACTCCCGATTCATCTGCGCCAACCTCTCCAAAACAGCAGCAAGGACCTCCAGGTCCACCATCACCTTCAATACACTCATCACCATCCTCTTCTGTGTATGTTGCTCTCCTATGACTTGGTTATGTATAAGAAATTATAGTCTTTTTTTATTGCTGTAAGGCCATTTGGATAGTTATGTACCATCTAGGAAGTACTCTAGTTATGGAGCATCTAGAAAAAGCAAACCTTTGAATATAATTTTGCTTACTCCGTCTGTCCATGTACCGTAATTATCGGCATATAACACACACTTTTTCCCCCTGAAAACAGAGGACGCCGATACTATGTTTTACCAACAGGGGGCAGGGATCGGGCGGAGCCACCCATTGGGGGGGTGTCAGGCCAGCCGTCCCTCCTCTCCTGGCCCTGGGACAGCGCTGCCTGCATAGTCTAAAGTTGATAAAAAAAAATCACTTGCCAGCCCCTTCTCCTACACCGCTCCTCCCGTGTCAGTGTCATTGTAAAAACGAAGCTTGTAAATATCCCAATAGCTCAGTTTTTTTCTGACTGCTCTCCTCTTCCTGTTTCTCCTCCTCCGAGTGTAGCTTTAGATTGGAGGAGGAGAGCGGTCACATGACCATCCGTGTAACGTCAGAGGAGAACAGTCATGTGACCAGGTCAGTGAAAAAAACAGAACTATTGAGGTATATGGAGGCTTCATTTTACAATAGGAGTGACACAGGAGGAGCAGTGTGGAAGGGGCTGGCAGTGATTTTTTTCTTAACTGTAGAGAATGCTGGCAGTGCTGTCCCAGGAGACTGGGGGTCTCCTGGGAGTGCAGGGGGGGCTGTGCACTTTGCAGGGGGGGGGCTGTATACTGGATGGGGGGCTGTGTACTGTGCAAGGAGAGGGGGGGCTGTGTACTGGATGGGGGGCTGTATACTGGAGGGGGGCTGTGTACTGTGCAGGGAGGGGGGGCTGTTCACTGCGTGTTATACGCCGATCAATACGGTATTTTCTGGTTCTGTATAGTTTATGCCGTAACTAAACTGAGTGAAGGCAATCAACTATTCATTCTTTGCAGAGTCAGCTAATATTTCTTTCTTGCTATGTAGCATATTTGAGACTCAAGAAGGGGAAGAGCCAGAAAAGAGAGAAGTGTCAGAATTACGTTCGGAGTTATGGGAAAAAGAGATGAAGTTAACTGACATTCGTTTGGAAGCACTTAACTCTGCTCATCAGCTGGAGCAACTACGGGAAACTATGCACAATATGCAGGTAATAAAAAGGTCCTCGTTTATTAAGACTGGACAAAAGGAAAGTGCTGTTTATAGCAGTGCATCCATCATGTTCTAACATTTTTTAACTAAGCATCAAATTAGTTGCTAAAAGTTACATCACTTCTTTTCTTTACCATGAAAACAAGCTGCTATGTACATAACCATATTTGATGTCATATCGCCAGATGTTGGTTCCATAATAAGCTATTATTTTAAAATGAGTGATTTTTTTTATGCAGTATGTTGTTATTGTGGATGCTTGCACTGTGCGCTAGACTAATTGTATTGTATTTCTGAAGAAAAAAAGCATAAACAGTACATCTCCCAATACAGGCTCATTTCCCTGTCTTTTGTCTCTTATCAATTATTGAGTTCATAAATTCCTGCAGTTCATTCACAACACTGCACTGGAATGTAAAACAGTGTTTTCAGCCCTTAATGAGTTTGACCCAGAACACCATAAAGGGCCAGCGCAAAGGTTAATGTTAAAGTCAACTGCTATATTTTAGTCATTTAAGCTGTCCATAAACTGGCTGAGATTCGAACTGTCGAACAGGGACTGGCAAAGATTCTAATCATGTATGGGCAGGCTGATTGTACCCAAGGTAATTGATCGATCAACCTGGGTACAACCAGCTTATCGGATTTTTCATGCGATTATTGCTGCTGGCAATAATCATTGTGTGTTCTCCCGACCCCTGGAAGAACACAATAGCTCCGCGAGAGGTATTCCCCCATCAACTTTGACTGTGGTTGCAAGAAAGAAAATCACTCCATCTATGGCCAGCTTTAGTCTAACTAAAGGGATTCACCTCTCTTCAGACCTCGCTCGTCCTTAAAGGGGTTGTAAAGGTTTGTGTTTTTTCACTTTAATGCATCCTATGCATTAAGGTGAAAAAACTCCGGGCAATGACGCCCCCCCCCCCCCCGTTTACTTACCTGAGCCCGTTCACCTGCTGTGCGTTTCCCCCGGCGTCCTCTGAGTCTGGCCGTTGATTGGATAGATTGATAGCAGCGCAGCCATTGGCTTGTGCTGCTATCAATCACATCCAGTGACACGGCCACTCGGGGGCGCGTGGGACCGAGTCATACACTCTGTGTCTATGGAGGCAGCATGTATGACAGGGAGCGCGCCTGCAAGATAACCCCCTCGGGATAGAGCTTCCCTGAGGGGGTTAGCTATTGCGGGGAGGAGCCGAGACAGCTGCCGAGGGACCCCAGAACAGGAGGATCGGGGCCACTCTGTGCAAAATGAACTGCAGAGTGGAGGTAAGTATAACATGTTTGTTGTTTAAAAAAAAACGAACCCATACAACCCCTTTAAAGTGATTGTAAAGTCTTGTTTTTTTCCCTATTAAAATAACAAACATGTCATACTTGCCTCCCTTGTTGCAGTGGATTTGCACAAAGCAGCCTGGATTCTCCTCTTCTCAGGTCCCTCTTCTGTGATCCTGCCCCCTCCCTCCTGTTCAGTGCCCCCACAGCAAGCAGCTTGCTATAGGGGCACCCGAGCCAAGTCACAGTTCCCTGGGTCCATTCAGACACGGTGCCCCGGCCCCGCCCGCTCTCCCCTGATTGGCTAGCTGACTTTGACAGCAGCAGCAACCAATGGCGCAATTGCTGTGTCTCAGCCAATCAGGAGGGAGAATCTCGGACGGCTGAGACACTCGTGGACATCGCTGGACAGAGAGGGACCTCAGGTAAGTGTTGGGGGGGGGGGGGATTGCTGAAAACAGAAGGCTTTTTATCTTAATGCATAGAATGCATTAAGATAAAAAAAAAAACTTCTGACTTTACAACCACTTTAACATATGTTATGGCACTTGTTAGTGCATTGCATTAAAGCGTTTGTTACCCCAACACTTCGTATTCCTGATATGTGCCTGCTGTACCATGTACTTGTATGATAAAGTATACTGTTCTCTTTGTATTGGTTCCTTTATGTGAAATTCCTGGTGCTCCTGCCAGTCCCTCTGCTTTCCTATTAAAAACTGACCACACTAAGCAGGAGAACAAATTGTGGCCAGTTCTCTAGCTATACTGGGAACTCAGCCTGCTCTCCTCCAATGATCAGACTTGTACTGACACCCCCCGCTGCACAGCCATTCACTGGGAAGCTCAGTGTGCTGCTGCTTCTCCTCCTCCTCCCAGCTCTTATGCAGTAGAGAACAGAGGGAATGTGATCACTTATAAAAAAAAAAGGGAAAAAAGGTATTTTATAATGTGTGGTTTTTTTTAGTTTTTTTTAAAGCTATACAAAAATGTTTTGCCTTTCATTTCTATTTTAAACGGAATGGGTTGTTTTACAAGGTGATCATTTACAATCACTTTAAGGCAGCTCATTCGTTTGGCAGTTCATTTAAAATGAATAATACCACAATGCACTGACATGCACATGGCGCTTTACAATGCAATGCAGTGACACACATCACTTCAAGGTCAAGGCATATGTGTAAAGACGGTATTTTGGAAACGCATAGGCGTGCGCATGGGGTGTGCCGGATGTGCCTGGGCACACCCTAATGCCCAGGCACATCCATCACACCCCAGAACTTTTTTGCCAGCAGAATCTCTATTTCGGCACCTCTGGTTAATAACAATGGCTGCGCTGCTACTCTGCGAGTGGGACCATCATTTCGTTGGCTGTGTAACTCTTGTGAGTGCAGCCACTGATCGCGGAGTGAGCAGGCAGGTGGCTGCATTTTCCGATGCTACTTCTATAGTTCCAGCTACAGCATCCCTGATAGCTGAATATCACTCCACTGCCTGCTGTCAGGGATGTTGTAGATGAAACTATAGACGTAGCATCAGGGCTGGCTGGATTAACCCCCTGATTTTGTCATGTCATCTTTCTAAACCAGTCCTGCCCGCTGCCACCGTGGGGCTTCCGCAGCCCACCACTGCCCTTTGTCTGCCGCCGAGAAAACCATTCCAGGATCGTCCCAGGCAGAGGCGGAGGATGTAACTTTCTCCTCCCTGCTCCGCCTCCGAGTGCCCAGCCTCCCAGCTTCCGCCCTGCAGTGAGTGTCGAGTCTGCCGACAATGAAGGAGACCCGCCAGGACATGGGACTGAGTCACTGGTAAGGAGAGAGTGGGGGCACAGACTCTGGCAGTGTGTGTGCGGATGGCACTAGAGCAGGGAGGGAGAGAGGATGTTCTCTCCTGCAGCTCAAGTCACACTGTGTGTGTGTGTGTGTGTGTGTGTGTGTGTGTGTGTGCGTGTGCGTGTGTGTGTGTGGGACCAGGAAAACTGCTGAGAAATGGGAGTCCAGCCTGCTATGCTGGGATTTGTAGTTCCATTGAGGGGAGGGCAATACTCATACATACTGGGGAAGGGGGCTGGTCATATAGAGTAAATTAATCTGTGTTGTGAGGGAGGGGCTGCTATGGCTGACCTGACCCCAGTGGCAGTGCGTCCATAAAGGGGGCACGGGCGCCGCCCCCTCTCTCCTGCCACCTGTCTATCACCATAGATAGATAGATTCATGCATTGCATGAATCTATCTATGGTCACCGCTGCTGCCCCTATTCAGATGCCCGACCCCTTTTCGGGCGCCGGGCGCCTAAATTACAGCGGCGGGGTATTTTTTGGAAGCACCTGATTAGAGCCAAAGGCTCTAATAGGCGTCCAAAAAGGTGAACAGCGGGTGCCATGCTGGGCGCTCGCTGTTCACTCAGCGTTGTGTTAGGAAAGCGAATATTCATTTGCTTTTCTAACACTGAACCTCCTCTCAGTCAATCAGGTGCTCAGGTCTGTTACCTGTCACCTGATTGGCTGAAATGAAAGGCGCTATAATTGGACGCCTATCATGCGTCCAATCATAGCAGAGGACGGGAAGAGAGGACGGGAGAAGACATTGAGGAGCGTGGAGGACACCGCTGCCCCACCGAGACAAGGTAAGTGCCGGGCGGGGATGCACACTGGCAGCATTTGATGGGCACAGTAGTGGCAATTGATGGGCACAGTAGCGGCAATTTATGGACACAGTGGCTGCGTTTGATGGACACAGTGGCGGCAATTGATAGCACAGTGGCTGCGTTTGATGGGCACAGTGGCTGCGTTTGATGGGCACAGTGGCTGCGTTTGATGGCACTGTGATGGCAATTTATGGGCACAGTAGCTGCGTTTGATGGGCACAGTGGCTGCAATTTGAGTTTTCTTTTCAGTTTGTTTGCGCCCCCCAAAAAATTTTGAGCACCAGCCGTCACTGCCCCCTTCTAGAAATACTTATTGTCTGGTTTAAAGGGGAACTCTGCAGACTCTGGGGTAAAAGGGAACTCTGATGTAAGTGGGATCTCAGTGGACTCTGTGGTAACCAGAGACCCCCTCACATCAGAGTCCCCCCCCCCTTTACATCACAGTCTGAAGAGCTCCCCTTTGTGTCAGAGCCCCCCCTTAGAGTATATAAAGGGGGAATTTGATGAAAGTGGGGACTCTGGAAATCCTGATATAAGAGGAAATGCTGGGGGCTCTAGTGACCAAAGACCCCCTTATATGAAAGTTCCCCTTTACACCACAGTCCACAGCATTCTTTACATCAGGTTTCCCAGTGTAAAGGGGAACCCTGGGGACTCTGATGTAAAAGGGGAAACTGTGAGATAAGATGTAACACTATTGATTCTGGTGTAAGGGGAATGCTGTGGACTCTGATGTAAAGGAGGACTCAGATTTGAGGGGGGAACTGTGGCATATGTAGGGGCACATTCACAAATTCTTTGATTTCTGAAGAGCGATACGCAAACAAATCGCTCCTCATAGAGCATTTTAGAGGTGGCAAGGAGGTGTTGTATCGCCTCCACACCACCTGCTTTACCCCTTTGAACTGCACACAGTTGCGGGGAGCTTGCAAAGTGCCGTCGTTCACTTGACTGGGTCAAAGTCAACGGGTGCTACACCTGCTGAAAGCAAAAAGGGGTATAATTGCAGCTGCGGCATGTGCCTTTACAGCTAAAAGGTGGTAGCGGTTGAGGGGTGGTAAAAAAATGGCTCAACTGCAGAGTTTTCCTGCCCCTTAACCACTAGTGTAAACAATTAAATGTTTTAATAAGTAAAAAATAAAGTGTTAAAAAATGTTTTAATGCATTTCAAAATGTTTGTTCACATTTATTTATAAGAGTGTGTGTATATGTATGTATGTGTGTATGTGTGTGTGTGTGTGTGTGTGTGTGTGTATATATATATATATATATATATATATATATATATATATATATATATATAATTAGGGCTGTTACTGATTAAAATTTTCGTGTTCGATTAATCGTTTTTTTAAAAAATCGATTAATCTACTAATTTCGATTAATTATAACGCACATAGATATCCAACTACTTTTAGCTGATCTCCTTCAGGCTCGATTCCCAGTGCAGCTACCAACCACTGGAAAAATGGATAGCAGGATACAAAAAACACACAAAGGCAGCGCTCGATGGGAATAGCATTAAAACTTTTATAGTCTTCAAGTAGGTAACAAAATAAATATTGCACTGGAGATAAAATCGATGTAGCTACATAAACTGTAAAAATGGTGCGAGTAATACCAAACGGTAGCAAAAGCAGTCGTCATAAAAACATGTCACTAAGTATGATTCTGGTATAAAAATGTGTACAACGATACCACTGCTGAATCCAGATGAGAAGGGGTTAACATCAGTCCGTCGGCATGTAGATGTCCCGTGAAGGGAACGATCACAACTCCCAGTGGATGGCTGTAGAATCCCAGGTTGATAGAGGGAAGTGATAGAGGGAAGTGTAACAGCCCTTGCGTGTGGCAGATAGTAAGGTCCCGCCGGCATGCAGATATGAAGGCACAGCAAAGGAGCCCTTCAGATGGACACGGCAAGCCCAAAGGATTTTGATCGATTAAAGCAATTAATCGAGGAATTAATAGTTCATTTCCACAGCCCTAATATATATATACACACACGTGTGTTTGAGCTTTGGGGTGCACACCCTAATGCAATAGGCTGCGCACGCCTATGTGGAAATGTAATTTTTACCTTGCTGTTTTAAAATACATAGCCATTCAAAATAGTCAACTTCCTGTGTTATCCGGTTTTAAACATAATAGCAATGATTTTCCATGGAATGTTGATTTACATACTGAAAATATGCTTGGTATTGTACCCATGCAAAGTGAATACCGATAAACCCTTTGAGCAATCATGTACAAAGTACTCAAAAAAAGCACCTGTGTTAACTGACCTTCAAAATGGTACAAAGATTTCGTCTTGTTGTAACACTGTGTGGCATAACATATCTACAGTGCCTTGAAAAAGTATTCATACCCCTTGAAATTTTCCACATTTTGTCATGTTACAACCAAAAATGTAAATGTATTTTATTGGGATTTTATGTGATAGACCAACACAAAGTGGCACATAATTGGGAAGTGGAAGGAAAATTATAAATGGTTTTCAAAACTTTTTACAAATAAATATGTGAAAAGTATGGCGTGCATTTGTATTCAGCCCTAAAGCCTCGTACACACGATCGGATATCCTATGGATTCTAATCCGATGGTTTATGGTTTTGTCCATCGGAAATCCGATGACGCTGACTTCCATCAGTCTTGCCTACACACCATCAGTCAAAAAACCGACCGTTCCAAACGCGGTGACGTAAAACACTCCGATGAGCCGAGAAAAATTAAGTTCAATGCTTCTGAGCATGCGTCGACTTGATTCTGAGCATGCGTGGGTTTTTTATCCGATGGACTTGCCCATAGACGATCGGAGTTTTCGATCGGTTTTTTTATCCATCGGAAAAATTTAAAACATGTTCTATTTTTTAAAACCGATGGAAAAAAGACCGATGGGTCCCATACACGATCGGTTTGTCTGATGAAAACAATCCATCGGACGGTTTTCATCGGTAAAACCGATCGTGTGTACAGGGCTTTAGAGTCAATACTTTGTAGAACCACCTTTGGCTGCAAATACAGCTGCAAGTCTTTTTGGGATGTCTCTACCAGCTTTGCACATCTAGAAAGTGACATTTTTGCCTATTCTTCCTTGCAAAATAGCTCATGCTCTGTCTGATTGGATGGAGAGCTTCTGTGAACAGAAATTGTAATGTCTTGCCACAGATTCTCAATTGGATTTAGGTCTGGACTTTGACAGGGCCATTCTAACACATGAATATGCTTTTGATCTTAAACCATTCCATTGTAGCTCTGGCTGTATGTTTAAAGTCGTTGTCCTGCTGGAAGGCGAACCTCCGCCCCAGTCTCAAGTCTTTTGCAGACTGTAACAGGTTTTCTTCTAAGATTGCCCTGTATTTGTCTCCATCCATCTTCCCATCAACTCTGAGCAGCTTCCCTGTCCCTGCTGAAGGAAAGCATCCCCACAACATAATGCTGCCACCACCATGTTTCACAGTGGGGATGGTGTGTTCAGGGTGATTTGCAGTGTTGGTTTTCCTCCACACATAGCATTTTGATTTTAGGCTAAAAAGTTCAATTTTGGTCTCATCTGACCAGAGCACCTTCTTCCACATGTTTGCTGTGTCGCCTACATGGCTTCTTGCAAACAGGACTTCTTATGGCTTTCTTTCAACAATGGCTTTGATCTTGCCACTTTTCCATAAAGACCAGATTAGTGGAGTGCACGACTAATAGTTGTCCTGTGGAAAGATTCTCCCACCTGAGCTGTGGATCTCTGAAGCTCCTCCAGGGTTACCATGGGCCTCTTGGCTGCTTCTCTGATTAATGCTCTCTTTGCCCGGCCTGTCAGTTTAGGTGGACAGTCATGTCTTGATAGGTTTGCAGTTGTACCATACTCTTTACATTTTCAGATGATGGATTGAACAGTGCTCCTTGAGATGTTCAAAGCTTGGGATATTTATTTATAACCTAACCCTGCTTTAAACTTCTCCACAACTTTATCCCTGACTTGGCCTTCATGATGCTGTTTGCTTACTAAGGTTCTCTAACAAACTTCTGAGGGCCTTTACAGAGCAGCTGTATTTATACTGAGATTAAATTACACACAGGTGGACTTTATTTACTAATTTGGTAACTTCTGAAGGCAATTGGTTCAACTAGATTTTAGTTAGGGGTATCAGAGTAAAAGGGGCTGAATGAAAATGCACGCCACACTTTTCAGATATTTATTTGTAAAAAAAATTGAAAACCGTTTATCATTTTCCTTCCACTTCACAATTATGTGCCACTTTGTGTTGGTCTATTATATAAAATCCCAATAAAATAAATTTATGTTTTTAGTTGTAACGTGACAAAATGTGGAAAATTTTCAATGGGTATGAATACTTTTTCAAGGCACTGTAAATTACTTTTTTTAAACTTTTTTTTCTAAATTGAAACATTTACATTTTTTTAGCTTGAAGTTGACCTTTTGAAGAAAGAAAATGATCGTCTGAAAGTACCACCCTTCTCAGTAAATTCAAGTAACTCGTCATCTTGCCCATCCCCACGGCGGTCCCTAGCTTTGACTCTCACGCAGTCTTTAGGAATTCCTCCATCGTCAGATACAGGTAAGGAGATGTCATCAGCAACTTGGAAGAACAGCAATACCAAATTCTTCTTTTCAGATGGAAAGACAATCTGACAGGTTGGGTATTTTAAACATATTCTCCCATTTGTCCGTGGGCAGAGAGGTATGGAACTTCTGCATTCATGTTAGAGATAGATATGCATGAGTTGGAAAAAAAGTGTTTATCTGGTTAATCCCCACCAAATGTGTTAGCTTACCTCCGTAATAACGGTTTGTGATAGTAAATATGTAATGGCCATAAATGATTTTTAAAGCAAATGAGATGAGACATGAGCCACAACTCACCTTTTTTAAAAACCACTTCAGCCTCGGACCATTTGGCTGCCAAATGACCAGGCCACTTTTTGCGATTCGGCACTACGTCGCTTTAACTGACTGTTACGCGGTTGTGCGACGTGGCTCCCAAACAATATTGACGTCCTTTTTTTCCCACAAATAGAGCTTTCTTTTGGTGATATTTGATCACCTCTGTGGTTTCTATTTTTTGCGCTATAAACAAAAATAGAGCGACAATTTGGGAAAAAAAGCAATATATTTTACTTTTTGCTATAATAAATATCCCCAAAAAATATGAAAAAAATATTTTTTTTCCTCAGTTTAGGCCGATACGTATTCTTCTAAATATTTTTGGTAAAAAAAATCGCAAGAAGCGTTTATTGATTGGTTTGCGCAAAAGTTATAGCGTCTACAAAATAGGGGATAGTTTTTTTATGGCATTTTTATTTATTATTTTTTTACTAGTAATGTCGGCGATCAGCGATTTTTATCATGACTGCGACATTATGACGGACACATCGGACACTTTTGACGCTATTTTAGGAACATTTATACAGCTCATCAGTGCTATAAAAATGCACTGATTACTGTGTAAATGTGACTGGCAGTGAAGGGGTTAACCACTAGGGGGCTAGGAAGGGGTTAAGTGTGTCCTAGGGAGTGATTCTAACAGTTGGGGGTGGGGCTTATTGTGACATGACACCGATCGCTGCTCCCGATGAGAGGGAGCAGACGATCAGTGTCCTGTCACTAGGCAGAACGGAGAGATGCTGTGTTTACACGCACGGCGCGAAATTCAAAGTAACGTACAGGTATTTTACTTTGCGTAGCCGCGCCATTCTGCCGACGTAAATCTACAGGAGCCGGTCGGCAAGTGATTAACCTGTTTTGGTCATCTGCATTACTCAGCTAATGTGCAGTGAATTATTCCTTTCCTTTTCTCCATGGATGCATAGTCTGAGATTCCCACTGGTCATTTTACATTGGGCTAGATATGGACCATGCATGGCCTCTGGTTCTTGCTAACCAAATAATAAAAAATAGAAAGTGCTGCACTTATGTGTCTGCTTCATCAGAAGATTAGGCTTTATATCTGATCTATTAACATTCTTTAGGACTCTTGCACACTGCAGCTTGAAAATACTCAGTACAGCATTATTTTTTTACTGATCTAAAATGCAACCAAAAACAAAATAGTAAAATCTGCATTCTCAGTTAGTATTTTGCACCGATATGTGCGCATATGAGCATATCTATTAATGGATTTTGCCTAGCAATATATTGTGCATGTAAAGGTGCATACATGCAACAAATACACATGAATACGTGTAACAAAAATGCTTGAAATTACGTCCAGAATGCTGACGCTCAAGTACTGTGTGCAAGAGACCTGTTACATATTACCGTATATACTCGAGTATAAGCCAAGATTTTCAGCCCTTTTTTTTGGGCTGAAAGTGCCCCCCTCGGCTTAAACTCGAGTCAGTGTAGCTGAAAATATTGAAAGGCTGCGGGCGTCCATTGTTTAAATCTCGCGGTCTCCTCCTGGTCCCTTGCGTGATAGGCGGAACTGTGTCTGCTGAGAAACGCCTATCACGAACGTTCTCTCATCCTCACCCATCCCAGCAGACACTGTGTTCAGTGTTCCGCCAATCACGGACGCCTTTTCATCCTCGGACAAGAGGACGTCCGTGATTGGCGGAACACTGAACACAGTGTCTGCTGGGATGGGTGAGGATGAGAGAACGTTCGTGATAGGCGTTGCTCAGCAGACACAGTTCCGCCTATCACGGAAGGGACCAGAAGGAGACCGCGAGTTTTAAACAATGAATGGACGCCCGCAGCCTCTCAATTTTAGGTACAGTGAGGATGGGCACAGTAAGGATGAGCACAGTTTGGTGGCAATGGGCACAGTGAGGATGGGCACAGTGAGGATGGGCACAGTGAGGATGAGCACAGTTTGGTGGCAATGGGCAGAGTGAGGTTGGGAACAGTGACAATTGGCACAGTGAGGTTGCAATGGGCACAGTGAGGCGTGCAAATGGGCATTGTTGACCCTCTTTTCTGCTTACAGTAGCTGCTGCATTCTCACCCTCGGCTTATACTCGAGTCAATACGTTTTCCCATTTTTTTTGTGGTAAGATTAGGTACCTTGGCTTATACTTGGGTCGGCTTATACTAGAGTATATATGGTAGCTGACATTCCAAGGTACCATATGTTGTGGAAAGTTCAGTTCCGCTTCTGTGGTGAATGTAAGGCTACTTTTCACACAGAGGAGGGGGCGTTGGCGGTAAAGCGCTGCTACTTTTAGCTGCACTTTCCCGCTGTTATAGCAGCGCTTTTCGGCCGCTAGCGGAGCTCTTTTAACCCCCCGCTAGCGGCCGAATAAAAGTGGCCGCAAATCGCCGCTGCCAAAATGCTTTGCAGGCGATTTGGCAGCGGGGCCCATTGATTTCAATGGCAGGGGCGGTGGAGGAGCGGTGTATACACCGCTCCCCCACCTCCCGAAAGATGCTGCTTGCAGGACTTTTTCTAACGTCCTGCAAGCGCACCGCCTAAGTGTGAAAGCACTCTGGGATGCAGGGGAGGCATTTTTCAGGTGCTTTACAGGCGCTATTTTTAGCCCAAAAGCGCCTGAAAAACACCCCAGTGTGAAAAGGGGTCTTAATGGTTGCAGCGTGTTTCAAATGTGTCAGGCAAGCACTTTAAAATGCGTATATGCTTGCTATCACACTAACCCATACAGCAATGCTCATATTATTTTCATTGCTTATAGATACTGGGTTGTCACTGAAGCAAGTTAATCCTTACATTAACAAACCATTCCATACTCAAAAACATAAAATTAAAAGCAAGCCTTTCATTCTCACTTTCATCTTCTGCATAAAAAACTCTGGATTGACTGTAGGCTGACAAAAATGTATTCTACACCAATAATAAAATTGCGGTGCATCTATTTCAGATCTTTCTCCAATGGATGGTATAAATGGATCTCTTCAGAGGGAAGTGACATTGCGTGCTGTTATAAGAGTTCCCCCACAGCATTATATTAAAGGGGTAAGTTTGCATGTTCGCACACATTACAATCTTCTGGTATGTATGTTGAGGTGTAAGTGTTTGCAATTTTATTTGTTAAAGCTGAAGGGTTAACTGCATGCTTAGTCTGGTTTAGTAAAGTAGAGGAATACTTGCCTTATTCCTCACTCCTGCAAGATTCTTCCCAACCAGTTGGGGGATACGCGGCCAGTCCCCCAAGCCGGTTCTGGCGCTGCTTCCACAATGAAGTCATCACATACAATGAATGAGCAGCACCAAACTTGTCATCCCTACAGCTGTCTAAAAGTATCACAATGTAAATTATATACCTAAACAGAATAAATAAAAAGGAGTATACCTCTTGAAAGCTTTTTTGAAGCCTCCCTTTTCATCACTGTACTTCAGTTAGGCTGCATATACAGCAATAAATATGCTCTTCTTTCAGTGCATTTTTCAATACTATGTGCTGCAGCAAGGGCAGTAACTTACAATGACAGAGTGAAAACATATTTGGTGAGTTGGGATTAGCAGATCTATATCTTCTACCACTTTTTATGGAGGCATTTCTCTGAGATTGCAGCCTTTTAGGATGGAATTTTTGGTTCGCCATACAACATTGTAGAAGATGGTACATAAAATCAGGTAGTTCTTTTGTCTTTATTGAAAAGCCATATATGGTATTCTTTCAAATGTCAAGTAACTGGCTCACTCCTCAGTCATTACATTCTTCAGCCATTTACAGGCCTCAAGCAGAGCATAAAAGAACAAACTATTTTTGGCACTGTGATATTGCTTGATGCCAGTTGTACTTTGCATTGTGGTATTTTCAAAATGAATGTATTATTCTTCTAATATACTGTATATATCAATGTATTATAAACAATTTGTCAGTGTTTTCATGTTATAAAATGTCTTGCTTTAGTTTTTGGTTATATATGTATAGGGGGGTTGTGAGGGGGAGGAGAATGAAGACCGGCAAATTTGCCTATTATATTTAAAAATGATATGAAAGGTTCATTTTTTTAAATAAACATGTTATACTTACCTGCTCTGTGCAACAGTTTTGCACAGAGCAACCCCGATCCTCCTCTACTCGGGTTCCCCGCAGGTGCTCTGGCTCCCCCCCCCCCCCTCCGAATGCCCCCATAGCAAGCCACTTTGGCGTTTATTTACTAAAGGAGAATCCACTCTGCACTGCGAGTGCACTTGGAAGTGCAGTCGCTGTAAATATGAGGGGAAGCTCTGCTGATTGTATCATCCAATCATGTGCAAGCAAAAATGCTGTTTTTTATTTTCCTTGCATGTCCCCCTCGGATCTTTAGCGACTGCACTTTCAAGTGCACTTGCAGTGCACTTGTAATGCAAAGTGGATTTGCCTTTAGTAAATAAACCCACCTGTGTGCTCGCTCCCGTTCATTGACACACTGAGTGGGGCTCTGTCCTGCCCCCCACTCCCTCTTCACCGGCTGTAAATGTTTGAGCCAATGAGGAGGGATAGAGCCGAGAGAGCAGCTGTTCTCATGCACATTGTTAGAATGAGAATGGGCTCAGGTAAGTATTAGGGGGGCTGGGGGAGGGAGAGCTGCATACAGAATTTTTTTTTACCTTCATGCAGAGAATGCATTAGCGTAAAAAACTTCTACCTTTTAGAACCACTTTAAGAATTTGCATCATGGTTATCTGTGTTGGACAGTTAGATTGTTCAAAAGAGTGGTGAGTGAGACACATGACTGCTCTCAGACCAATGTGAACCAATTTGCACCAGTAGTACAATTTTTTTCATAAGTTGGGAATCTTGTGTGTGATAATAGTAATTTTCAATTGTCCGAATTGTTTGTTATTGCCTCCTAGGAAAGCACTGCATAGCCCAAATCTTAGCTGTCAATGGTAATGCTAAGCTGGGCTGCAGTATTGCCAACCGTCAGTATTTTTACTGACAGATGGTAAACAAAGCGGCACTTTTCTCCTGCCGGTAAATGCCAGTGACAGAAAAAGGTTGCCAGTAAAAAATATGGCTGTGACGCTCGGCTCGGAACTGCGCAAGTGCAGTTCAAATCCATAGCTAGCCAAGACCATCCGAGTGCCTGCTACAGTGTGTTTGGGCAGTGCCGGCGGGGGCAGGTCTCGTGGAGGCGGTGCCTGAGCATATCATGTAATGTCATGGTGCAAGGGAGTCAAGCTGAGTGGCCGGGATGGCTTGAAGGGACCACCTGGTGTGGAGAGAGAGAGTGTCACTGTGACTCAGGAGGGGACGTGTCATGTAAGTGAGTGGTCACCATCATCTGTGCTGCTGCACACTTCTGTCAGTGTCACTGTGTGAGTCAATTTCATGTGTGTGCGTGCCTGCCCATTATAACTTCTTGGCCTCCTGTCCCTAAGTGACTTACTATATCAAGAACGAAATAAGAATTATGTTTCTTTATCGTACACCACGGGACACAGAGCTAGTCATTACATAATGGGTTAAGGGTCACCAGCGGTGATTGGACACTGGCACAACCAATGGAAGACAGTTCCCCTCCATATAACCCCTCCCATCAGGGAAGTACCTCAGTTTTTTCGCCAGTGTCGAAAGGTGTTGGACGCGTTAGGAGGTGCTAAAGGAAAGCTCTACCAAAGAGACCCTCTGGGGGTAAAAGAGCTATGCTTTCGGATCCATCCAAGACGCCTACAAATGAGCTGAATCTGGATGGGATCCGGGCCTCATCCATGAGGCGTCGCCTGTAATGTCTCTCTTCGGAGGACTGGGCTCTAAGATCCAGCACTTTCGCTATTTCGCTATAAAGTCCTGGTAAGAGTCTTGTACAAGGCCCAGGGGAGAGGTATCCTTTAAATAGGAACCCATATCCCTGAAGGTTGGCACACATAGCCCACCGTGAAGGGTGAAGTTTGGTATCTGTCTGAAATCTTTCAGCAGAAAAACCTGCGGCGTGGATAAGGTGAGATTAGAAGGTCCATAACTAGGTTGGGACCTTTTTCAAAAAGTGGATGTCTTCTTTTTTTTCCACCACTGGGGGGAGTAAAGAGCTGAATATACTCACCTCACTCTGTTCAGTGTCGGCTTCGGCGAAGAACACTGCTCGTCACCTCCGCTGCTGAGCTTGCTGGGGCACCCCGATCCTCCTTTCGGTGGCCGACCAGACACCTGCAGATGCAGGTAAGTGGGAACAAGGGCTGATGAGAGTGCTCTCTCACTATGGCCACCGCCATAGCGCTAAGGGCCGCGCGCGCGCGCTTTATCGGAGGGGGGGGGCGAAGGCGTGCGCGGGCACGTGGCGCGCGCAGGCACAGAAACGGCGCCAAATTTAAAAGACTGTCAGTGTGAGAAGCACTGCAGCAGCAAGCAAGCTCGTTAGTTCTCTTATTCCTGGCAGAGAAACACAGCAGCTATACAGGGACGTAAGACTCCATGTGGTTGGATTGGGTACTTCCTAGAAGACATCCATGTTATGCATAGTTATGTGTTAAAAGTTGCATACTTAATGTATTTGCTAAACTAAACACGGTAGTATATGCATTTAGGTACCTTGTATTTTGTCTAAACAGTAAGCCTTCCAGGGGAAGTAATACGGACAAAAAGAGATAAGAAAGCACCACCGCCTGAGAGGAGGCTCTAACTGTGCTGACTCGGTACCTTTCTCTCCTGTGTTGCTAAATGCACCTGTTCAGGATGAGCCATTACCTCTGTCAGGTATGGCGGCTTCCCCAGTGAAGCCTGGGCCTGTATATGTCACTGAGGACACTTTATCAGCTGCCCTAAATAATCTGGAGGAAAAAATTGCTACCTTAATCGCTAAGTCCTCTAAAAAGGGACAATAAGCGAAGCAGGTCTCTTCCAGTATTGGACCTCCCTTCAGAAGTACCTGAGGGAGGAGGATGAGGAGGAGGAGGCTACATCAGCAGAGGATGAGGAGCCAGATTTTAAGGTCACAGGTACAATGCTATAGCAGTGCATTTAAGTTAACCTCTGCGGAGGTAACGGAATTACCTGTCTCCTCCCTAGGGTCATTAAGATCCCTGCAAGGTGCATGCTCCTTCCCGGTTCATCCGTTACTAGAGGATCTAATATACGCAAACTGGCAACATCCAGATAAGCGTTTCTCACCTCCAAAAAGGTTTAACATTCTTTATCCTATGGGGGAATTTTTTTTTTTTAAAGAAATGGAGCCTGCCTGCGGTAGTTGCGGCTATTTCTTGTGTAAATAAAAACCTGACATGTCCGGTGGATAATGTACAAGGGTTTAAAAGATCCTTCTGAGAGGAAGTTGAAATCCTCCTTCCTTTTGGCCGGCTCAATTACCCAACCTGCAGTAGCAGCAGTCGGTATGTGTCAGGTCATCAGCCAACAGGTAAAGCAGGGGCTGAAGGAACTGCCTTCAGAGCAGGCTAGAAATTGGGAAAATTTGCCTAAAGCCTTATGCTTCACAGTGGATGCCATGAGAGATTCTATCATACAGGCATCACGCCTTACACTCCAGCTGGTACAGATGCGCAGAGTACTTTGGCTTAAGCATTGGTCAGCGGAGACCCCATGCAAAAAGCTGTTGGCAAGTTCCCGTTCCATGGCGAACGCCTATTTGGGGAAGATTTAGAAAAATATATACAGAAGATATCAAGTGGTAAAACGACTTTTACCTGAGAGAAAGAAAAACAAGAGATCTTGTTTTAAACGCTCTCTCTCCCCAGCTCCCGGGAAATCTGACTCCAACCAGTGGCGGCGGCCTGTTTTAGCCGCCCACAAAAGCCAAGGGGCAAGCTCAGAAGAACAAGAAGCCGTGGGGTGCAAGAGCTAATAAGCAAGCCCCCAAAACCTCTCAGTGAAGGGGCGCCCCCGCTCGGCCGAGTGGGAGGAAGGCTTTGTCAGTTCTGAGCAACTTGGTGGTCAGAAATCCAGGACAATTGGGTAGTATCCACAATATCCTCAGGGTACAAACTGGAATTTCGAGAGATCCCATCTTCTCAATTCCGAGGTTCAAGACTCTCCAAGGATCCACAAAAAAGAGAATCCTTCTTCAAAGGTTTGAATCACTTAATGGCTCAAGGGGTAGTTACAGACGTACCCCAAAAAGAGTGAGGTTCAGGTTTTTACTCAAACCTCTTTGTGATTCCAAAGCCAAATGGAGATGTCAGACCCATCCTGGATCTAAAATCCCTAAATCGGTTCCTGAACGATCGCCATTTTCGAATGGAAACGATCCGATCCGTGGCCGCCACTTTAAACGGCGGAAAATTCATGGCGCCCATAGATATCAAGGACGCACATTTACACATACCCATCCTCCCCGCTCACCAAAGATTCCTAAGGTTTGCGGTAGAAGATCGCCACTTTCAATTTGTGGCTCTGCCGTTTGGTGTAGCCACCGCGCCCATAGTATTCACAAAGGTGCTAGCTCCTCTGTTAGCAAACCTAAGAACACGGGGCATTGCGGTAACAGCCTATCTGGACGATCTACTAGTAATAGATCAGTCAAAGGACGGATTGGGTCACGCTGTACACACTACAGTAGGATACCTGGAGCATTTAGGATGGATTATAAATTTACAAAAATCCTCTCTCCAGGCCCAAAGAAGGATAGGGTACCTGGGCATGATCATAGATACAGCCCAAAACGGGGTATACCTGCCAGAACCGAAGATACAGTCTCTGAAAGACCTGATCCACAAGGTCAAAGCAAACAAGAGGCCGTCTATTCGCCTTTGCATGAGACTATTGGGAAAGATGGTAGCCTCCTTCGAGGCGGTCCCTTACGCCCAGTTTCATTCGAGACTACTTCAAGGCAATATTTTAGCTTCCTGGAACAGGAAGAGCCAAGCTCTGGATATACCCATGCGCCTGTCCTCACAAGTACGCCACAGCTTCGATTGGTGGCTAGAAGCCAAGAATTTACGGAAGGGAAAGTCCTTCCTCCCAGTGGCCTGGAAGGTGGTATCTACGGATGGCAGCCTATCGGACTGGGGTGCAGTATTCAAGGAGGCTTCTACCCAGGGAACCTGGGCCAAGACTCAGGGGATCCTGCCCATCAATGTGCTAGAGATCCGGGCGGTATATCTAGCCCTCAAAACCTGGACATACAGGTTACAGGGCTACCCAGTTCGGGTTCAATCCGACAATGCTACTGCAGTAGCTTACATCAATCACCAAGGAGGCACCCGCAGTCGGGCAGCCCAAAGAGAGGTGAACCGGATCCTGGCATGGGCAGAAGAGCATGTACCTTGCCTTTCTGCAATCTTCATTCCAGGGATGGAAAATTGGCAGACTACCTGAGTCGTCAGCAGCTGCTACCAGGGAGTGGTCTCTTCACCCCGAGATCTTTCAGGCCATATGTCTGAGATGGGGAAACCCAGATGTAGACCTGCTAGCTGCCAGGTTCAACAAGAAATTGGACAACTTTGTGTCCAGAACGAGAGATCCTCTAGCCTACGGGACAGACGCTCTAATAATACAGACGCTCTAATAACTCCATGGAATCAGTTCTCACTGATCTAGGCATTCCCTCCGATCCCTCTTCTACAAAGACTGCTTCGCAGGATCAAGGAGGAGGGAATACCAGTAATCCTAGTGGCCCCAAACTGGCCCAGGAGGCCTTGGTACGCCGAGATTGTAAAAACGGCGATAGGAAGGCCCTGGAAGTTTCCACTCCGACACGACCTGCTGTCACAGGGTCCAGTATTCCACCCTTCCTTACAAAGGCTAAAGTTGACGGCCTGGCTGCTGAGACCCACATTTTTAAAAAGAGAGGGGTCTCTGGTCCGGCTCTTTCTACGCTCATTAATGCTAGAAAGCCAGCCTCCAGACTCATCTATCAGAGAGTCTGGAGAGCATACGTTTCCTGGTGTGAATCCAGATGTTGGAATCCTCAGAAGTATGAAATAAGTAGGATTATTGCTTTTTGCCAGTTAGGAGTGGATATGAATTTAGCCCTTAGCACCATCAAAGGGCAAATATCGGCTCTATCAGTCTTCTTTCAGAGACCATTGGCATCTCACTCCCTAGTTCGGACATTCATTAAGGGGGTACTGAGGATAAATCCTCCAGTTAGGACTCCCTTGTGTCCATGGGATTTGAATTTGGTATTGTCAGTGTTGCAAAAGCAACCTTTTGAACCTATTCGCCATATTCCTTTAATTATATTAAGTAGGAAGTTGGCCTTTCTGATTGCTATAGCTTCTGCTAGGAGAGTATCAGAGCTAGCAGCTCTTTCTTGTAAAGAGCCTTATCTAATTTGTCACAAGGACAAAATCGTACTACGACCCCATCCGGCTTTTCTACCTAAGGTGGTGTCGGCTTTTCACTTGAATCAAGACATTGTTCTGCCTTCCTTTTTTCCAAACCCGCGGACGGCGGGGGAAAAATTATTACACTCTCTAGATCCAGTGAGAGCGGTAAAGGTGTATCTGCAAGCAACCGCTCAGATACGTAAAACAGATGTTTTGTTTATTTTACCAGATGGGCCCAAGAAGGGCCAAGCGGTATCAAAATCCACCATTTCCAGGTGGAGTAGACAAGTAATTATTCAAGCTTATGGTTTAAAGAACAGGACTCCTCCTTTTCCTGTTAAGGTGCACTCTACCAGGGCGATAGGTGCTTCATGGGCAGTGCACCACCAGGCTTCGATGGCTCAGATCTGTAAAGCTGCAACTTGGTCTTCAGTCCATACATTTTCCAAATTCTATCAAATAGATGTGAAAGGACATGAGGATTCCGCCTTTGGGCGAAGTGTGCTGCAGGCAGCAGTATAGGGCTTCTGGTCCGCAAGCGGCCTGTTTTGATCTGTGTCTCCCCCCCTTCATATGAGCATTGCTCTGGGACGTCCCATTATGTAATGACTAGCTCTGTGTCCCGTGGTGTACGATAAAGAAAATAGGATTTTTATAACAGCTTACCTGTAAAATCCTTTTCTTGGAGTACACCACGGGACACAGAGGTCCCCCCCTTCTTATGGGAACCTTACTGCTTTGCTACAAAACTGAGGTACTTCCCTGATGGGAGGGGTTATATGGAGGGGAACTGTCTTCCATTGGTTGTGCCAGTGTCCAATCACCGCTGGTGACCCTTAACCCATTATGTAATGACTAGCTCTGTGTCCCGTGGTGTACTCCAAGAAAAGGATTTTACAGGTAAGCTGTTATAAAAATCCTATTTTTTCTTTCTCGTACATCACGGGACACAGAGCGGCATAGTCATTACTATGTGGGTTATATAGATACCTTCAGGTGCTGGCACTGGCAACTTCCAAAACTGGAAGTACCCTCCCCTATATAAGCCCCTCCCATCCGGGAGCACCTCAGTTTTTTGCCAGTGTCTAAGGTGTTGGCCAAGAAGTAACATGTGTTTTTCACTGAGCTTGCGTACAGGTTCTTTTGGGCCTCAGTAAGCTATTCCGGATCCGACCAAAAAAGCTTCATAGCTAAACGGTCGGTACCCGGGCCTTGCAGAGAAGAGCAAGGTTTTGCCTGTAATGCTTCTCTTAGGAGAGCTGGACCCTGGGATCCAGAGCTCTGGTCATACCCATGACCAAGATGTTTTCTGTGCAGGGTGCTATACAGGTCCAGGGGAGTGGAATCCTTGGGAACCCGGTCCCTGAAGGTTTAATTACAATGCCTGCCGTGATAGGTGAAGTTTGGGCTTCTGTGGACCAAACAGAGTCCTGCGGCGGGGAAAAGGTAAGTGGGGGCCCCTCAGGAACTTGGTTCTATTGAGGGGACCCCCAAGCCTAATATGTCTTTCTGCCTGTTACCTAAGGTATTCCCGCTAAATATTTATGCATGCCTGTAACTACTAAAAAATTTAATATTTTTAATAGTGGTCAAGAAAAAAATAAATAAAAATATAGACTGCGGTACCTGTGTTAATCCACTAGAGGGCGCTGTGGAACGTTTCTTGTCATGTGGACTAGTTTCTTTTCATCAGAGCAAGTCCAGGCAGATGGTGAGTTCTCTTGTGGGAAACTGCTTCCTCTGCCATGTTGCAATGCTCGTCCATCCCCCGGCCTGCGGCAAAAGGGGCCCTGTCTCTTGTCCCTAGTTTCTCTTTTCAAAAAAGAGCGCCGAAGGCGCACGTGCCCGCGCGCGTGCGCGGGCACGCGCCTCTATATATAGAGGTGAGCTGGGAAAGGGGGCGGAGCTTGGGGGATGACGCTCTGTGCGCGCCGCAGCGCTTCTGCGCATGTGCGGGCGTCCCAGCATGTTAAAAAGCACAATTATGTGTTGTGAGCTGGCTATGGAGTGCAGAGACAGAGCTGGCAACATTTAAAAAAGGCATACAGCAAGCGGTTGATGCAGGCATCCCCATAGAAAGGCACATTAGTAGACACCAACTGTTTTTATAGCAGCAATTGTGCTAGACTATTGTCAGTAAGTGGTGTATTTCGGCTGGAATACCTCAGCTTTGGGCTTAGGAATATGCCGTCTAAAAACTCCGGGACTAAAAATCCCAGGAAGCATAGGGGGTCTCCATCGGGCTCTGAGGATCTTGGGCATGCTTCGGCTGCACCAATCTCCCCTGAAGAATCAGAGGTTAGTGACCGTAGAGCACCCTCAGGAGTACCTGGTACTGTGGCTGTCCTCAGTTCACCTGCTCCTGTGTATGTAACAGAGGAGGTTTTTTCCTCAGCTCTGGGAGGGCTGGAAGAGAGATTGTCAACATTGATCGCTGCTTCCCTGTCACAGGGAAAGCGTGCCCGATCTCCGTTTCCTCCCTCAGAGTGCCTGTTAGCGGAGCAACAGTCCCATACAGGGATCGACCTACCTGAAGGGGATCAGGATGAGGTCGATTCTGTTGTAGAGGAATCAACAGTGGAAGAGCCATTCTCAGCATCACATGCTGAAAGATTATGGGTTCAGTCCCTGACTAACATGGTCCGATCAGCATTTAAAATGCCCCTTGCGGAGCCATCATCCACTTCTGTCTCCTCGTTGGGGTCGCTAAAAGCTCCCCAGACTGTTTGTTCCTTTCCGATCCATCCTTTACTGGAAGGGCTCATTTACCAGGATTGGGAGCATCCTGATAAAATATTTACTCCTCCCAAGAGATTTCAGGTGGTCTATCCCATGGAGGATAAGTTCATCAAAAAATGGAGGGTCCCTACAGTGGACGCAGCCATCTCTTGTGTGAATAAATCACTGAAATGTCCAGTGGATAATGTCCAAATGTTCAAGGACCCAATAGATAAAAAATTAGAGTCCTTATTAAAATCTGCTTTTGCTACAGCAGGCTTGGTGACACAACCAGCAGTGGCAGCTATTGGGGTCTGCCAAGCAGTGAAGGATCAGTTGAAACAGGTCTTAAGGGACTTGCCAGATCAGCAGGCTCTTGCCCTAGCTGATCTACCTAGAGCCTTATGCTTTGCGGTGGACGCTATAAAGGATTCAATCCATCAGGCCTCCCGCCTTACGCTGTCTGTAGTACATATGCGCAGGCTTCTGTGGCTCAAAAACTGGTCTGCTGAAGCTCCCTGTAAAAAATTGCTGGTCAGCTTCCCATTTCATGGTGAACGCTTATTCGGGGAAGACCTGGACAAATATATCCAGAAAATTTCCAGTTGTAAAAGTAGACTTTTGCCGGTTAAAAACAGAGTTAGAGGTCCCTCTTTTAAGAGGCCTGCTTCTCCAGTCCCTAGGACATCGGCTGTGAAACAGTTCCGACGGCCTCCTCGGTCAAATCCCGGAGGTAAAAATCAGGGACAATTGCAGGGTAACAAGAAGCCCTGGATCAGGAGAGGTACAAAACCTCCCCCAAAGTCAAATGCATGAAGGGTTGCCCCCACTCAATCGGGTGGGGGGAAGACTTCAGTTGTTCGCAGAGACCTGGCGGGACACGATCAGTGACAGATGGGTGCTCTCCGCAGTAAGTCTGGGATACAAATTGGAGTTAAAAGACTCCCCTCCTTCCCATTTTATAAGGTCAAACGTGCCAAGGGATCCCCAGAAGAGAGGATCCCTCCTGTTGGCACTAGAACAATTATTGCTCCGAGCAGTAATTATAGAGGTTCCCCTGGAAGAATGGGGGTTCGGGTTTTACTCAAACCTCTTTACAGTCCCGAAGCCAAACGGGGACGTGAGGCCCATATTAAATCTAAAAGGGCTAAACAAATTCCTACATATCAGGACTTTCCGGATGGAGTCGATCCGATCGGTGGCCACTGCCCTACAAGGGGAGGAATGGTTAGCCTCGATCGACATCAAAGATGCTTATTTGCACATTCCCATCTTTCCAGCCCACCAAAAATTTCTACGCTTTGCGGTAGAAGGGCGCCATTTTCAGTTCAGAGCCTTACCCTTCGGTCTGGCCACAGCACCACGAGTGTTCACAAAAATTCTGGCCCCATTATTGGCCAATCTAAGAACACGAGGTGTAACGATAATGGCATATCTAGACGACTTGTTGCTGATAGACCACTCAGTGGAAAAACTAGAAGTGGTTGTTCACGAGACAATCGAGTATCTGGAATATCACGGTTGGATTATCAACCGAGACAAGTCAGCCCTAAAACCAGTCAAAAGTCTGGAATACTTGGGGCTAAGGCTGGATTCAGACCAGAGAAAAATTTTCTTGCCTCAAGAAAAGGGGTCGTCTTTGAGAGATTTGATCCACCTAGTGGGTACAAAAAGACAGCCATCCATACGCCTGTGCATGAGGCTGCTGGGAAAAATGGTGGCATCATTCGAAGCAGTACCCTACGGTCAATTCCATTCAAGGAATTTGCAAAGGGCCATACTGTCAGCCTGGAACAAAAAAGTTCAGGCCCTAGACTTACCAATGTCCTTGTCCCCTTCCGTTCGCAAGAGCCTCCGTTGGTGGTTGGTTCCCCAGAATCTGGAAAAAGGGAAATCCTTCAGTCCGATTTCTTGGAAGGTGGTCACTACA
This sequence comes from Rana muscosa, assembly GCA_029206835.1. NCBI lineage: Eukaryota > Metazoa > Chordata > Amphibia > Anura > Ranidae > Rana > Rana muscosa. The sequence continues at coordinate 343,333,979 of CM055117.1, read as the reverse complement.
GATGCCAGCCTTATAGGCTGGGGAGCAGTACTGGAGCAATGGTCTCTCCAGGGCAGATGGTCGGATGCAGAAAAGGCCCTGCCCATCAATCTCTTAGAGATACGAGCAGCCCGGTATGCCCTAGTAGCATGGACATCCAAACTCCAAGGGTCCCCTGTCAGAATTCAATCAGACAATGCCACGGCAGTGGCATATATCAATCATCAGGGTGGCACCAGGAGTCGTGCAGCCCAGAGGGAAGTAAATTGCATCCTGAAATGGGCAGAAAGATATGTCCCAGCCATATCTGCGGTATTCATTCCAGGAGTGGAGAATTGGAAGGCGGACTTTCTAAGTCGCCAACAATTATGCCCAGGGGAATGGTCCCTTCATCCCGAGGTTTTCCGGACAATATGTCAGCGGTGGGGAACACCGGATGTAGATCTGCTAGCATCCAGATTCAACGCAAAGGTGGACAGGTTTGTCTCTTGGACAAGGGATCCCCTAGCTTGCGGCTCGGATGCCCTAGTGTTCCCTTGGGATCAGTTCAAGCTGATATATGCATTCCCACCGCCACAATTGTTACCTCGATTACTCCGCAGAATCAGGGTAGAAAAGAAACCAGTGATTCTGGTAGCTCCAGCGTGGCCCCAAAGAGCATGGTACGCGGAGATTGTAAAGATGTCTGTGGGGAGTCCTTGGACCCTCCCACATCGTCCGGACCTGCTTTTGCAAGGACCGATATACCACCCTTCCTTACCAGCCCTAGGTTTGACGGCCTGGCTATTGAAGCCCACATTCTAAAAAAGAGAGGGCTCTCTAATCCTGTGGTATCTACCATGATCAATGCCAGGAAGCCGGTATCCAGGCAGATCTACTATAGAATCTGGAAGGCGTACATCGCCTGGTGTGAAGCCAAGAAATGGCATCCACGTAAGTACGTAATAGGTAGGATTCTGGACTTCCTACAGTGGGCTGTAGATAGGAAGCTTGCCTTGAGTACTATCAAGGGTCAGATTTCGGCCTTGTCAATATTTTTTCAAAGGCCCTTGGCTTCGCATTCACTAGTCAAAACCTTTATACAAGGAGTGATGCGTATTAGCCCTCCGGTTAATATTCCCATATGTCCATGGGACTTAAACCTGGTTCTGTCGGTTCTACAGAAACAACCATTTGAACCATTACAGCATATTTCCCTGGTTCTTCTCACCAGGAAATTGATTTTTCTAGTAGCCATTTGTTCGGCTAAAAGAGTGTCGGAATTAGCCGCTAAGTCCTGTAGGGAGCCATATCTGGTTATCCATAAGGACAGAGTAGTGTTACGTCCTCATCCAGCCTTTCTTCCTAAGGTGGTATTGAGGTTTCATTTGAACCAAGATGTGGTTCTTCCTTCCTTTTTCCCCAAACCTAGTTCAGTAGAGGAAAAGTTATTGCATTCTTTGGATGTAGTAAGAGCAGTTAAAGCTTATCTAAAAGCCACTGCTCAGATTCGCAGAACGGATACTTTGTTTATTCTGCCGGAAGGCCCCAAAAGGGGTCAGGCAGCGTCAAAATCTACAGAGGGAAGTGGATTCGACAGGTCATAATGCAAGCCTATGGCTTGAGAACGAGACCGCCTCCGTTCAAAGTTAGGGCGCACTCCACGAGAGCAGTTGGAACTTCATGGGCAGTGCATCACCAGGCCTCCCTGGCTCAAATCTGTAAGGCCGCAACATGGTCTTCAGTACACACGTTTACTAGGTTCTACCAGGTGGACGTTAGAAGTCAGGAGGATGTCGCCTTTGGGCGCAGTGTGTTGCAGGCCGCAAAAGATCCTCATGTCTGATAGCGCTCAGCTTATGTATGGTGTATCCCCCCCCTCATTGGGCATTGCTTTAGGACATCCCACATAGTAATGACTATGCCGCTCTGTGTCCCGTGATGTACGAGAAAGAAAATAGGATTTTTATAACAGCTTACCTGTAAAATCCTTTTCTTGGAGTACATCACGGGACACAGAGCTCCCACCCCTCTTTTGGGGACACTTATTGCTTTGCTACAAAACTGAGGTGCTCCCGGATGGGAGGGGCTTATATAGGGGAGGGTACTTCCGGTTTTGGAAGTTGCCAGTGCCAGCACCTGAAGGTATCTATATAACCCACATAGTAATGACTATGCCGCTCTGTGTCCCGTGATGTACTCCAAGAAAAGGATTTTACAGGTAAGCTGTTATAAAAATCCTATTTTTATTCCCGTACTGGAATCTGATCGCATGGGTGTTCACAACCATGTGATCTAATTCCTGTCCGAATCCACAGTTCGCAACGCGATCTGTGAACCGATCTGGGGGTGTCATTAATATTGTACTGACACCCGCAGCGGTTCGCAGAGGGCAGTGTGAACTGCCTGTGGGAGAGATGCGATGCGCTGGTTCCCACATCGTTATAGTGTGAACCCAGGCTCAATCACATTGCTAACTGCATATTATACTTTTTTTGTAGCCTAAATACTGAAATTTTTACCTAAAACTGTCATTTTGGAAATGCCAGTAAAAACATGGCTGTGCCAGTAAATTTTGGGTGTTGCGTCAGTAAATTTCAATCTGGTAGGTTGTCAGCACTGCTGGGCTGTAGTTAGCAAGGGTGGTAACTGCACAGTTTGATATTCAGATTTTACAAAAGTGTATATCAAATATTTTAATGTAATACATAGTTGTATAGTTAGGCAAAAAATGGCACATTTCTATTTCGTCCAACCAATAGAAAATAAATAAATAAATGGAGCAAATAAATAGAAAACCACAATATACAGAGCCCTATACCCATAGTTGATCCAGAGAAAGCCACAAAAAAGCCCTATAATGCATGATCTAATTTGTTCCAGGGGGAAAATTAAAAAATTATCCCTGATCCCACAGAAGGCAATCCGATATTCACTGGATCAACAATCTATGGTGTTACTAGGCATAAATGTTAACATCCAGTTATGTTTTTTTTATTTAGGAATGGGAACATGAAGGAAATAGGACCATAAGGCCAGTTGTACACGGGCGTAATAATTTACTGATGTTTACTCAGGAACTTGTTGACAGAAAGTCCGTGAGTAAAAAAAATGTGTGTAGACCTCAGTAATGTTGGTTATAGGCGAGTAAAGATGAGTAATCTTATAGACAAGTAAAATTCTTCTTCATTGCCAGTGTCGTAATATACAGTTGGGTCCATATATATTTGGACACAGGCACAATTTTCATACTTTTGGCACTGTATGCCACCAGAATAAAATTAAAACAAAACAATCCAAATTTATTTGAAGTGCAGACTTTTAGCTTTAATTCAAGGGGTTGAACATAAATAAAAAAAACACATTTTAGGAACTGCAACCATTTTTATACACAGTCCGTCCCCCCATTTTCAGGGGCTCACATGTAACTGGACAAGTAAATATATTCATAAATAAAATGGTAATTTTTTTTATATTTTATTGAGAATCCTTTACTGGCAATGACTGCCTAAAGTCTGGAACCCATGGACATTACCAAAGACTGGGTTTCCTCCTTTCTAAAGCTTTGCCAGGCTCTAACTGCAGCTGTCTTCCGTTGTTCTTTGTTTGTGGGTCTTTCTGCCTTTAGTTTTGCCTTCAGCAGGTGAAATGCATGCTCATTTGGGTTGAGATCAGGTGATTGGCTCGGCCATTGCAGAATATTCTACTTATTTTCCTTCAAAAGCTCCTGGGTTGCTTTTGCAGTGTGTTTTGGATCATTGTCCATCTGTACTGTGTAGCGCCATCCAATCAACTTTGCTGCATTTGGCTGAATCTGGGCTGACAGGATATCTCTAAACCCTGCAGAATTTATCCGGCTGCTTCTGTCTTCTGTCGCATCATCAATAAACACCAATAACCCAGTGCTACTGGGAGCCATGCATGCCAATGCCATCACTCTGCCTCCACCATGTTTTACAGATGACGTTTGGATCATGAGCTGTTCCAAGTCTTCTCCACACATTTTTCTTCCCGTCATTCTAGTACAGAAAAATCTTAGTTTTATCTATCCAAAGAATGCTTTTCCAGAACAGTTCTGGGTTTTTTAGATGTTTTTGGCTAATCTGGCTTTTCTATTCTTCAGGCTTATGAATGGTTTGCACCTTGTGGTGAACCCTCTGTATTTGCTCTTGTGAAGTCTTCTCTTAATTGTAGACTTTGACAATGATACACCTACCTCCTGGAGAGTGTCCTTCACTTGTCTGTATGTTGTGCATGGGTTTTTCACTTGTCTGGATGTTGTGAATGGGTTTTTCACTTGTCTGGATGTTGTGAATGGGTTTTTCTTTACCATAGAGAGGATCCTGCGATCATCCACCACTGTTGTCTTGCGTGGACGTCAAGGCCTTTTTATAATGCTGAGCTCACCAGTGCATTCTTCTTTCCTCAGAATGTACCAAACTGTTGATTTGGCCACTCCTAATGTTGCTGCTATCTCTCTGATGGATTTGTTTCGTTTTTGAAGCCTTAAGCTTCATGTACACGGGACGTTTTAAAACCTCACCTGAACGATGGAACTTGACAGCTAGTAACCGTGTTTAGAGTCGCGTTTGCATTTAGAAGCGTTTTATGCATTGCAAGTGGTCAGAAATGTATCTCCATTAAAAACGCTTATAAACGAAGCACGGCTAAACACGAGTTACAAGCTGTTACAGGCATTTGCCGTTTCAAATGCCTCTGAACATCAACCCTGAACACATTTTTTTGCTTTCCAAAAAATGTTTCTAACCTCAACTGCCTGGAAACGACTATAAACGACTCAGTGTACATGTGCTGATAAGACAACATAGAGGAGAGATCAGGGTCACCTGAAAAAAATGGCCAACTGCTCCTAAACGTCCATTTACCAGCAGCAGTGTACATGAGGCCTTACAATAGGCCTGTTTCACTTGCATGGACAGCTTCTTTGAACACATGATGTAGGTTCACAGCAATAGGTTCCAAATGCAAATGCCTCACTTAGGCCTCATGTACACTGCTGCTAAATGGACGTTTATGAGCAGTTGGGCGTTTTTTTCAGCTGCCCCTGAACTCTCCTCTGTTATCTTATCAGTACATGTACACAGGGTCATTTATAGTCGTTTCTAGACATCCGCTGACACTCGCTATATCATAGGGACCAATGTATGTCCCTTTTTCATCTGTATACGGATGGATGAAAAAGCGGACATATGGTCCGCTAGTGTGAAAGGGGCCTTAGAATCAACTCCAGACCTTTTACTTGCTTAATTTATGAAGAAATAACGAAGGAGTAGCCCACACCTGGCCATAAAACCGCTTTTGATTAAATTGTCCAATTACTTTTGGTCCCTTGAAAAAGGGGGGTGGCTATTCTTAAGAGCTGTAATTCCTAAACCCTTCCTCCGATTTGGATGTACATACCCTCAAATTAAACCTGAGAGTGTGCACTTTCAGCCTATATCCATTATATAACTATAGCTTGAATGTTTTGGTAAATATCTGAAAAATCTAAAATTGTGCCTGTGTCCAAATATATATGGACCTAACTGTATTCCTTTATACTCACGTAAACATGCTTATAGACTTGTAAACATGTGTATGTGAGTAAATTACTGCACTCAAATGTAAAATTTTCTGTTTTTGTTTTACTGCTCTTTACTTAACGCTGTATTACTGATCTTTACTCAGCTGTGCGCATGGTTGCATAGACAACAATGCATCTCCATTTCATATCCGTAAAAAACATGTGTTTTTTTACTCCCGTGTGCAAGAGGCCTAAGTCACGCCATATACATACTGTATTTTATATACTCTTGAGTTTGCTAACCTGAAATGTGCACTTACCGAAAATACACCATAATTTCCATTAAGGCAAACCTTTATTTCCTAAATATAGGTGTGTATTGGACAAGCCATCCATTTGATTGCTATCTTTTTGAGAATATTGATAATGAACGTGTTCTTCATTCACTGCTTTAGGTTTACATGTAACTTGGGTAAAAGCAAAAGTCAGCTGGATGTAAAGCTCATTGCCCTCGCTTCTTGCATTGACACATCAATTCATATATGCACATATCAAGTAATTTCTAGGATAAATGTAGAAACCGTTGTAAACAAGGTTTTTTAGTAGTATAAGCTTGTCTAAAGGAATTGGTTCAGGCAACATCTGTGCATATGGAACATATTTGTGGGTAATGCTACATATTTTATGTATAAGAGTGAGCGCTTTTATCTGACACTCCCATATCTTTATCTGTAGGATCTGAAACAGCAGGAGTTCCTTTTGGGTTATGTAAAGATTAGTAACAAAGCAGATTGGAAAAGTCTGGATGAAGCTGTGTGCCAAATCTTTCAGGTACTTAGTAACACACTGTTTGCTTTTGCTTTACCTTTATTATGCCTTCTTCCTTCCTGACAATCCTTTTTTTTTTTTTTTTTTTTTAGGACTATGTAAATCAGGTTGATCCAGGAGCTACCTTGGGCCTTGGCAAGGATTCTCTGAGTGGATACAACCTAGGACACATATCTAGAGCTCTGGATACACAAGTGCCTGAAATCCCTCCATCTAGAAATTTGCGAAACACCACCAATGTTATCTTAAAGTTAAAAGGTTGGACAGTTGCCACCAGAGCTTGAGATGTTGTTGCCTTTTGTCTATGGGCTCGTTCACATGGGGTGTTTGGATTTAATCCATGCCCAGTGCAGGGCTGTGTTTTACAGGCACAGGAATGCACAGGTGTTGCGTGACTCCCTGTGCTGCCAGTTCCATAGCTGTCTATTGGGGCGCATCGGCTGCACTGATACATCCGCTGCTCCGAATATGACATCCATGTGAGTGCTGGTGCATGGCCCCAAACGCAGCCGGGTTCACAGGGCATGAATTTAAATGCTCAGTGTGAACGAGGCCTATATCTTTCATGCTGATTTCTTCCTTTCTTTTTTAAATTACCAGGTCTGAAGGAAAGATGTGTGGATCTGCTGGTGTTTGAATCACTCATCCCTAAGCCCATGCTTCAGCATTATGTTAGCCTGTTGTTGAAACATAGAAGATTGCTGTTATCTGGTCCTAGTGGCACAGGGAAGAGCTTCCTGGCACACAGACTGGCTGAATATTTGGTGGAGAGGTCAGGGCGAGACGTTACTGATGGCATTGTTACTGCCTGTAACATGCACCAGCAGAGCTGTAAGGTTAGTGAAGAGGGAATATATTTTAGCAACTTTTCTCTTGAACCAATGCGTGTCTCTCTTTTATAACTTAAAGTGTACTTCAAGCCAGGTTTTAAATCTGCAACGATCATTACCTGTAATAATTATACAATACTCTTTACATTATCTCTAGGCTCTTACTATCAGGCACCAAATCTTAAATCCAGTCTGGCTCCCAGGTCCTATGGGCTGTAGTCTTTGCAACACTATAAAATAGCAGAGATTTTGCCACCACAACTCAATAGGTATAACTTTCTAGCAACCTCATCAGCTCTCTGCACCTCCCTCTGCCCATAGAAGCGTATTGATAGCATACTACCTCTCTTGTTCATGTCTCTTGAATGGGTTTCAAAACAAACCTCCCAGTGTTATGTGACTATTTTATGTCATCCAGTTTATTATCTGTAGTAATCCCTCCCAGGCTGCAATTTTGGATATATGAAACGGACAGGTAGGGTATATATTTTTTTAATGTTGGCATTGGAGGTTTACTGAACATTGGGGTCAATTAACTAAGAGTTAAAGTGGTTGTAAACCCTCTTCTATACCCAGTGAAATGAACAGCCTCAGATGATACACAGAGATAAAACAAATCTCCCTACATAAGTTTTACTTGTATATCTGCTGTCTTTCCCTTTCTACACTCTTTGGAAAGTGCAGATTATGTTACAAATCTTTCTTCCTGTTTCAGCAGCACATAGGGGTGGGTGTGGAGTCTGGGCTTACACTGTGTAAGAGCTGATTGAAGGAAAGGCACACACCCCTGTCCACATAGGCAGAGGAATGAAGGAACATGCAGAGGAGCATGCAGAGCTGTACTCTGAATAGACCAGCTCTCTGTTAATCTACCTCTAAGCATCTTCCCCGACACAAATTTTTAGCTGCTCCGTGTGTCAGACGTGACTCTGCTGATAACAGAGTAGCGGAGCACCAGAGAGAAATGGCACCTTGGAGAGAGAACACTACATGCATATGTGCCTAGGTCAAATTTATTGAATGGGGTTTACAACCACTTTAAAGTGTAAGTTCACTTTTACAGAATCGTACACAGGCCCCCCTCCTCGCCCCCCCCCACCCCACCCCCGGGGGGGTTAAACACAAATGCCGGACTCGCCCCCCGTCATTGGATTTGATTGACAGCAGCCGGAGCCAATGGCTGCGCTGCTATCAATCTACCCAATCAAGAGCCGGGACCCCGTGCAGAGAGGGAGAGCGTGTCTCCGCTGAGGGAAATATGGGGCTCAAATAAGTAAAAACAGGTGGCTGGGGGGCCGGTCACACAAGGGTTTACAACCCCTTTAAGAGTTTTTAAAGCTGTATTTACCGGCATTTTTTATTTTATTTTTGCTGTAAATACCACATAATCTTTTCTTTTTTTTTCTGAATTGGACTTTATTTACCGCAGGCGATAATTTATGCAAATGATTCATCTGACTGTGTTATCGCATGTGGTAAACATTAGTGAATTGACCCCATTGTCTTTATTCTGCTGTCTAAACTTCTGATTTCTTTTTATAAAGATAAATCTTTTTGCTGTTCTTTTGGTAAAATGTTTAGGATGCTGCCTAATACCTACATAAGGAGCTTATAATTATACTTTGGTAAGCTGCAAAAGCTTGTTTTTTTATTAATATGTGTAGAGAAGGGCAACTTACATGTCTGCCAGTTCCCTAGTACAGGACACCAAGGAATTCATATTGCATGCTTTTTTATTAATATTAGGAATTCTTTTTTTAGGTTCAAACAGGTAATATGTGTCGTGTAACTTTGCCCTTAATAGGATCTGCAACTATACCTCTCCAACCTGGCTAACCAAATTGACAGAGAGACTGGGACATGTGATGTTCCCTTAGTGATTTTACTGGATGATGTAGGTGAAGCTGGAGCCATCAGTGAGTTGGTGAATGGGGCCCTGACCTGCAAATACCATAAGTGGTAAGGTGTATACAGCATATAATACAGTAGAATTTCTGTTTGACTTGTAACTGTAGAGTACTGTGTTATCCATCAATTTACGTAGAAAATTTGGGGTTTGAGTGGCACCCTTTTTGGCTAACTTAAGTTATAAGATACAAGCTTTTGAAATGCTCCAGGTGTCTTTGTCAGGCGTTCTAAAGCCTAGCTATGCCAAGCATATTTGGATTATCTAAAATAATTACAGGGTCAGGTTCCCTTGTTTATTGTCCTGGAAGCAGTATGAAGCCTGAGAGTCTGTGAAAGTTATTTAAAGAATCCAGGTATGAATATTTTTACATACTCGTATACATTTTACAACCACACAAAAAGTAATTATGTAGAAAAAATTATTACCTGAGAAAATAAAGTAACGGGAAAACCTGCTTATATCCAAATCATTGTGAATGTGAAGAATCACATTTTTCTTTACTAAAAAGTAAAAGTAGAGATGTCTAAAAAAAAAAAAAAAAGTAACATGCAATGGGTGAATAGTGAGGCTTGCCAATGCTGACCTCATCTGTAAAAGTTACTTGCCTTGCTGTCAAGCTAATCAAATGGCTTACAGCTGATTTCCAGGTATAGATATTTTTACATCTTGGACCAATACAGTACATGCGAGATCCTCCTGGACCCCGTGCCGAGTGACTGTCCTTCTGCATTGTGAACACAGGAGGTTCCCCCCACTCAACACAGGCACCATTTAGGGGTCGCTTTGCATTTTCTCAATGAATGCAAAGCATTCTCTGATTGGATGAGGTGGAGAGGAAATGCAGGACAGTAATGTCATGATCTTCAACAAATTAATGAATAGTATGGCACCCTTCTGTGTTCGGTAAGCAGCCCACTTAGCACAGAACCCCAAGGCTAGTGAAGATCACTATAGTAGTGGTGTCTACTACTGTGACTTCCAGCTTCCACAGGAATTGGCTAGGTATAGTATATGCATAGTTACATTGGTCCAAGATGTAAAAATATCTATACCTGGAATTCAGCTTTAAGCCATTTGATTAGCTTGACAAGGCAAGTGGCTTTTTCAGAAGAAGTCCGCATTGGTAAGCCTCCTTATTCTCCCAGTACAGGTTACTTTTTAGTACATCACTTCTTTTACTGTAATGCTTTTAGTGGAGAAAAATTAGATTTTTCAAATGTTGACCATTTCTCATTGATGCGGTTTTTCAGAACATCAAAAGCACATGAAAACGATTCCCCATTAAATTCTATGCAGCTGTTCACGCTGCGGGTGGGCAGCACTTTGCAAAGTCCTGCATGCTCCATTGCCGGATTTTCTGCGGACAAAGTGTAGGACTTTTGTCCGAAGGGCATTGGCCAGGAACTTGTGTTGCATAGAAACAGCAAAGAATTGTCGGCTAACAAACTCGAAACTACGTGGTTTTGAAGCACTTTAGCGCCACCCTTTGGGCAACTTCTGCTAATGTGTTATGGTGAGCATTGCTTCCAAGCATGTGTGTTTATACTTTGGAGTTTTGTCCGACTGACTTGTGTACACAAGCTCAGAAAATCCGACAACACACAATTGTTGGCGGAAAATTTTAAAGCATGCTATCCCACATTTGTCCACAGAAAATTCGACAATAATTGTCCGATGGAGCGTACAAACGGTCGGATTTTCCGTCATCACACAATTCCCGTCGTAAAATCGGATGGTGTGTACGAGGCTTTAGGCCTGATCCACACCTATGACTTTTTGGTGCACTATAGTCCATTTAACATGGTTTCCTATGGAACATGTTCTGTAGTGCAAAATGCAAAAAGCACTAAAAATGCATAGGTGTGGATCAGGCCTTACAATGGATGGTGCCTTTTTGGTGCAGGTAAGTCAATGGAAACGCATCAAAAGCAAATCCATGTGAAAGGGCTCCAATTTTTATGAATGATTTGAACCTAAACAGATTTTCCCACCTCTTTCTTTTGCTTTTGGAGACATTCTCCTTTATCTCATGTCCTGTGCCAGAACAAGAATAAAAACCAGACAAACAAAACTAAAAAGGTTTTAGCTGCATGACACTTGGCGTTGTCCAGTAAATGTGAAGAAAATGTGAAGAAAAGCTAATGGAAACCACTCAGAAGCCTGTGTCCAATTACTTAACTCCACCAAACAATTACGTAAACCTGTTAGCTGACATGGGAAGCAAATTTCCCTCTTTTGATTTTATGCATTTGGCAAACATTTCACTTGCATGACCAATGAACAACCTTCTTTTGCAATCTTAGTTTACATATTTGTCAAGAGCTATACTTCTGAATATGTTTCCTAGTTTTTGTTTCATTTTTCTTTTTTACTGTAGGGTAGTGCTATTAAATATGCTGTCCTGTTGATACTATAATATATGGGTTTGTAACAAGTTAAATTAAAATATCTGTCTGAACTATTTTTTATCTGATTTATTTATAGTACATTTCCATTGACACCTTCATTTGTACTTTGTTGCTATTTCCATTTTTCTGTCATGTTGTTTTTAGTGCCAGCTGCTTTATTTATTAGGTATTGTTTGATACTTGTTTTAAAAAACCTGCACTTTTTAATGTTTCCATGTCTCCTGGGAAATGACCATTATTTTCCCATGTTTATTTGCTGTGCCTCTCTGACGCCATTACATTATCTGCATCCTGGCAGGCTGTAATCTTTAAAAATTTTTTGTTTTCCTTTTATTTAAATTTTGAGCATTGATTGTGATGGAAAGGTACACTGATTATCAGTAAGGCCCCTTTCACACTGGGGCGTTTTTCATGCGGTTTAGCGCTAATAATAGCGCTATTATACCGCATGAAAAATTCCTGCCCTGTAGCCTTCAATGTGAAAGCCCGAAGGCTTTCACACTGAAGCGGTGCGCTAGCAGTACCGCTCCAAAAGTCCTGCTAGCCGCTTCTTTACAGCGGTAAAGGAGCAGTGAAATCAATGGGACACCGCGGTATTAACCCTTTTTCGGCCGCTAGCGGGGGTTAAATTCACCCCCCTAGCGACCACATACCGCAGTAAGAACGACGGTATAGCAGCGCTGCAAATCGCGCTGCTATACCGCCACCGCTCCTGCCCGCCCCAGTGTGAAAGGGGCCTTATAGAGAGTTTTAAAGCAGAATTACACTCTGCTATATTTTACTTGTTAAAAAAAAAAAACTCTGCTATATTTTATTTTAATGGGCCCCCAGGAGGTTTATGTTATTAGTGTGCTGGTATGCACCGCATGCAGACTTACCTGCCAAATGAAGCCCCTCCAGGGCTGTGCTGTCAGCACTTGGGCTTTTCTGTCTTTTCCTGGTCTTTCCATTCAGCCGCTTAAATAGCCAGGCTGCGATGATGTCACTTTTCTGCATGGGAGTCCCTTCATCACTGCACAGAGCAGTGCTGTATATGTACTCGCAAGCGCAGCTCAATGTACATTACTGCTGGTAGCCGGGAGAAGCATTTACGTAAGAAGAGTCTGTCTTTAGTTTAAAAAAAAAATACTTTAATTCCAATTGAACTCTTTCTTGATTCAGGATCGAGAGAGTTACCGCTCAGATGTGACTGGTGACTCATTCACAAGATCCAGAGCCGTGGGTGCAGGCAATGCATATGACAATGCAAAAAATCTGAGGAAAAAGCTTGGACAGCCGCACTCCAAAAAAGGTTATTTTATTTAAAACAAAAGCACAAATAACATGCCACAGCAAAAAAACTGCAGGTATGAGCTGACGTTTCGCACTGCGATTCAGTGCTTAATCATAGCTTAACCACTTAACGACCGCCCACTGTAAATATACGTCGGCAGAATGGCACCGACAGGCAGAATCACGTATATGTACGTGATTGCCTTTGTATAGTTGGGGGGTCCGATCGGACCCCCCTTCTTTACAGTGAGCGGTCGTTTTACCTTCGGGAGCGATCCGGCATGAGGGGACGGCCGTTCGATTCCGGCCACCCCCTCTCGATCGCTCCCGGCGAATGAGAGCTTCCCCTGCCTGTGTGCTTGTTTACACAGGCTGGAGGAAGTGATGTCATCTCTCCTGCGGCGCTCACATATACCGAGCGCCGTACAGGAGAAGATGCAGGTTAGTGCACACAACACTACACTGACACCAGGACACATAGGTACATAAATCGCCCCCCCCAGATCACCCCCCAGCCCCCAGTCACAGTGTCACTGATTGCAGTGACCATTTATTTAGTGATCACTGCAATCAGTGACATTTGTGACTGTAAAAGTGTCAGTACATTTAGTTTTAGGTCCAGTGTAGCCCCCTAACCCCCCCTAATAAAGGTTTAACCCCCTGATCACCCCCCAGATAACCCTTTCACCCCCTAGTACCGCCGTCGCTAAGCGATCATTTTTCTGATCGATGTCTTAGCGTCGGTGATGCTGATCGGTAGCCAGTAATTTTTTTTAGGTTCGCCGCAGGTTTTTATAGCGTCGGGTACCCCCATATATTACCTAATAAAGGTTTAACCCCCTTGATCGCCCCCCAGGTAACCCTTTCACCCCCTATCACCACGGTCACTAAGCGATAATTTTTCTGATCGATGTTTTAGCGTCGGCGATGCTGATCGGTAGCCAGTAATTTTTTTTAGGTTCGCCGCAGGTTTTTATAGCGTCGGGTACCCCCATATATTACCTAATAAAGGTTTGACCCCCTTGATCGCCCCCCAGGTAACCCTTTCACCCCCTATCACCACTGTCACTAAGCGATAATTTTTCTGATCGCTGTCTTAGCGTCGGTGATGCAGATAGGTAGCCAGTAATTTTTTTTAGGTTCGCCGCAGGTTTTTATAGCATCAGGTACCCCCATATATTATCTAATAAAGGTTTAATCCCCTGATCGCCCCCCAGGTAACCCTTTCACCCCCTATCACCACTGTCGCTAAGCGATCGTTTTTATGATCGTTGTCTTAGTGTCGGTGATGCAGATCGGTAGCCAGTAATTTTTTTTTTAGGTTCGCCGTCAGGTTTTTATATAGCGTCAGGTACCCCCATATATTACCTAATAAAGGTTTTAACCCCCTAATTGCCCCTAGTTAACCCTTTCACCAGTAATCACCATATAAGTGTTACGGGTGACGCTGGTTAGTTAGTTTGCTTTTTATAGTGTCAGGGCACCCGCCGTATATAACCCAATAAAGGTTTAACCCCCTGATCGCCCGGCGGGTGATATCAATTAGGTTTTAGCGTCAGAGAGGGTCTGCGTCACACCCCAGGCAGCGTCAGGTTAGTGCCAGTAAAGCTAACACCCACGCGTGAAGCATACACCCCCCTTAGTGGTATAGTATCTGAACAGATCAATATCTGATCTGATCAGATCTATACTAGCGTCCCCAGCAGTTTAGGGTTCCCAAAAACGCAGTGTTAGCGGAATCAGCCCAGATACCTGCTGGCACCTGCGTTTTGCCCCTCCGTCCAGCCCAGGCCACCCAAGTGCAGTATCGATCGATCACTGTCACTTGCAAAACACAACACACATAACTGCAGCGTTCGCAGAGACAGGCCTGATCCCTGCGACTCCAGTGCTGTAGGAGGTGATTTCGCCACCACAGTTAAAAAAAAAAAAGCATATATGCCGAAGCATTGGGGCAGCAGGGGCGGAGGAGCGATTTTGCTCCTAATGCTGCGTACATACAGTCGAAATTCCGACAGAGGCTTGCCCGTGGAAAAGTCTGACCATGTGTACGCGGCATAACTTTTGCGGGAAGATGCCCCCATGCTTCGGCATATATAAATGGTGCATGTATGCCCATCATTAGAAGTGGGTGGATGAAGGGCGGTATTCTAATGGTGGGCATACCCACCGATCAATCTTTTTTTTCCGTTCAGCCAACAGGCTGCATGAAAAAAAAGATTACAATACATGTACAACAAGGACCAGCAACGTACTGGTATGTTGCTGGACTTTGAATGTTTATACCAGAATGATGCCTGAGGGTTTAGGTATCATCTTGGTATCATTCTTTTCAGCAAGCGGCCGGCTTTCATGTAAAAGCAATCCTAGTGGCTAATTAGCCTCTGGACTGCTTTTACAAGCAGTGGGAGGGAATGACCCCCCCCCCCCGGATATAAAAAGCGCCATTGGGAAATTGGGAAAGCATTTTATCACACCGATCTTGGTGTGGTCAGATGCTTTGAGGGCAGAGGAAAGATCTAGGGTCCAATAGACCCCAGTTTTTTCAAAGAAGAGTACCTGTCATTACCTATAGCTATCATAGGGGATATTTACATTCCCTGAGATAACAATAAAAATGATAAAAAAAATAAAAATATGGAAGCAACAGTTTAAAAATAAAATAAAAAAGCAAAATTAATAATAAAAAAATAAATAATAAAAAAAAAGCACCCCTGTCCTGCCCTGCTCTTGCCCAATGGCGAACGCAAGCGTCGGTCTGGCGTCATATGTAAACAGCAATTGCACCATGCATGTGAGGTATCGCCGCGAAGGTCAGATCGAGGGCAGTAATTTTAGCAGTAGACCTCCTCTGTAAATCTAACGGGGTAACCTGTAAAGGCTTTTAAAGGCTTTTAAAAATGTATGTAGTTTGTCGCCAATGCGCGTTTGTGCGAAATTTTAAGGCATGTCGTGTTTGGTATCTATGTACTCGGCCTAAGATCATCTTTTTTATTTCATCAAACATTTGGGCAATATAGTGTGTTTTAGTGCATTAAAATTAAAAAAAGTGTATTTTTTCCCCAAAAAATGCGTTTGAAAAATCGCTGCACAAATACTGTGTAGAAAAAAAAATGCAACACCCACCATTTTATTCTGTAGGGCCTTTGCTTTAAAAATATATATAATGTTTGGGGGTTCAACATAAATTTTCTTGCAAAAAAAAATATGTTTTCATGTAAACAAAAAGTGTCAAAAAATGCCAGAACAGTTCAAAACCCCCCCAAATGACCCCATTTCTTTCTCGTACATCACGGGACACAGAGCGACATAGTCATTACTAATGGGTTATATAGATACCTTCAGGTGCTGGCACTGGCAACTTCCAAAACCGGAAGTACCCTCCCCTATATAAGCCCCTCCCATCCGGGAGCACCTCAGTTTTTTGCCAGTGTCTAAGGTGTTGGCCAAGAAGAAACATGTGTTTTTCACTGAGCTTGCGTACAGGTTCTTTTGGGCCTCAGTAAGCTATTCCGGATCCGACCAAAAAAGCTTCATAGCTAAACGGTCGGTACCCGGGCCTTGCAGAGAAGAGCAAGGTTTTGCCTGTAATGCTTCTCTTAGGAGAGCTGGACCCTGGGATCCAGAGCTCTGGTCATACCCACGACCAAGATGTTTTCTGTGCAGGGTGCTATACAGGTCCAGGGGAGTGGAATCCTTGGGAACCCGGTCCCTGAAGGTTTGATTACAATGCCTGCCGTGATAGGTGAAGTTTGGGCTTCTGTGGACCAAACAGAGTCCTGCGGCGAGGAAAGGGTAAGTGGGGGCCCTCGGGAACTTGGTTCTATTGAGGGACCCCCAAGCCTATTTTGTCTTTCTGCCTGTTACCTAAGGTATTCCCGCTAATATTCTGTGTATGCCTGTTACTACTGAGAAAATGTAAAAATTTTAATAGTAGGCAAGGAAAAAAAAAAAAAATGTAAGACCACGGTACCTGTGTTAGACACTAGAGGCCGCTATGGTTCTTTTTCTTGTAATGTGGATTTTTTTCTTCCAGAATCAAATCCAGGCAGTTGGTATGTTCTCTCCTGGGAAGCTGTCTCCTCTGCCCTGTTGCTGCGCTCATCCATCCCCGGGCCCTGCGGCAAAGGGACCCTGGCTCCCATCTAGCTCCTTATTGTTTTCAAAAAAGGCGCACGTGCCCGCGCGCGTGCGCGTGCACGCGCCTCTATTCATAGAGGCGATCTGGAAAAAGGGGCGGAGCGGGTGGATGACGCTCAGGTGTGCGCCGCGGCGCTACTGCGCATGTGCGGGCGTCCAGCGTGTTTTAAAGCACATTATAGCTGGCTATTGAAGTGCACAGACAGAGCTAGCAACAGTATAAAGGCACACAGAGGCGGTTGATGCAGGCATCCCCTAGAAAGGCACTTTAGTAGACACCAACTGTGATATAGCAGCAATTGTGCTAGACTATTCTCAGTAAAAGTGGTGTATTATGGCTGGAATACCTCAGCTTTAGGCTTAGGAATATGCCGTCCAGAAGCTCCGGAACTGAATCTTCCAGGAAGCGAAGGGGGTCTCATCGGGCTCTGAGGATCTTGGGCATGCTTCTGCTGCACCAGTCTCCCCTGAAGTTCAGAGGTAAGTGACCGTAGAGACGACCCCGCAGGGGTACTTGGTACTGTGTCCTCAGTTCACCTGCTCCTGTGTATGTAACAGAGGAGGTTTTTTCCTCAGCTCTGGGAGGATTAGAGAGAGATTGTCAACATTGATCGCTGCCTCCCTGTCAGGGAAAGCACGCCCGATCTCCGTCTCCTCCTTCAGAGTGCCTGTTAGCAGAGCAACAGTCCCATACAGGGATCGACCTGCCTGAAGGGGATCAGGATGAGGTTGATTCTGTTATAGAGGAATCAACAGTGGGGGAACCTTTTCTCAGCATCTCAAGCTGAAAGATTATGGGTTCAGTCTCTGACTAACATGGTCCGATCAGCATTTAAAAATGCACCTTGCGGAACCATCAACCACTACTGTATCCTCGTTGGGGTCGCTAGAAGCCCCCAGACTGTCTGTTCTTTTCCACTTCACCCTTTACTGAAAGGGCTTATTTACCAGAATTGGGAACGTCCTGAGAAAATATTTATTCCCCCAAGAGATTTCCGGTGGTCTATCCCATGGAGGATAAGTTCATCAAAAAAATGGAAGGTCCCTACAGTGGACGCAGCCATCTCTTGTATGTTGTGAGGGGGTTGGCTCGGCAGCGGGTGTGTGTGACCCCCGAGATGGGCTCCCCACACAAAAACAGGCCCAGCAAACGGAGGTTGTGGTTTTCAAAATCAAAAAGGTGCGGTTTATTTTCTATTTACAGTGACAAAACACAGCAAAGAAAAAGAAACATAAACAAAATAAATCCTGGTCAACTTGACCTCTGACTAAACATACAGGTTTCCTAACTAACAACTGGGATCAGCCTAGTGCTGTCCTAGTCCCTAAGTCCCTGGTTTTAAATGTCCAAGCAAATAGCCACACAGGCTTTGTCTCACTGCACAGGGGTTCACTCTCCCTAGACAGTCCACACAGGTCTGGGTCCAGGCATGAGCTAACATCTAATGAAGCTGGGAGTTCTTATAGAGGCCTAAATGAGCTGACAAGCTTCAGCTGGTCTCATCAACTCCCTGTCTGCACGACGCCCCACACTCTCCCTAGAGGTATGAGTCATCCATGAGCCCACTAGCCTTATACAACTCTCCACCTAGTTGTATAAGTCGGCGTAAAGCCTGAATCTGGGCGAAATATATCTACCCCCCTGGATGCAACCAGGTGACTTTACCTTCCTGCTGTCACATACCCCCCCCCCTCTTGTTTTAACCTCGGGGTTGGAACACCAGCAATCAGGCATTCATGTACTCGAGACAAAGCATCCACATTCCCCATTTGAACGCCAGGGCGATGCTTTACTGTGAAGTTGAATTCCTGGAGGGCCAGGAACCACCTATTCACTCTTCTATTTGTTTCCTTGTTTTGAGCCATCCACTTTAACGGAGCGTGATCCGTAACCAAGTCAAAGTGCCTACCTAGCAGGTAGTACCGAAGGGAATCTAGAGCCCCCTTCACCGCTAAACACTCCTTTTTAACGGTGGCGTAATTTACCTCATGGGACTTCAACTTCCTGCTGAGGTAAATGACTGGGTGCTCTTCCCCGTTCCAGACCTGGGACAATACTGCTCCTAACCCCACATCTGACGCATCACTTTGTACGACAAAGTCTTTAGAGAAGTCGGGTGAGTACAACACTGGCTGGCTACATAAGGCTTGTTTCAAGAATTGGAATGCTGCCTCAGCCTCGGGGGTCCATTTAATCATGACCGACCCTTTCCCCTTCGTCAGGTTGGTTAGGGCCACAGCCTTAGAAGCAAAGTGGGGAATGAATCGCCGATAATACCCAGCAATTCCCAGAAAGGCTCGTACCTGCTTCTTGCTGTTGGGACGTGGCCAACTCTGGATGGCCTCGACTTTGTTGAGTTGGGGTTTTATTACTCCCCTCCCAATGGTGTACCCAAGATATTTGGCCTCCTCCTGCCCAATGGTACACTTCTTGGGGTTAGCCGTAAACCCCGCTTCCCGAACAGAGTCCAGGACTGCTTGCACTTTTGGCAGATGTGAGGCCCAATCTGTGCTATGGACAATTACGTCATCCAGGTAAGCCGCAGCATACTTCCGATGGGGCCTCAGCATCTGGTCCATTTTCCGCTGGAATGTGGCCGGCGCATTCTGTAACCCGAACGGCATTCTTTTATATTGGAACGCCCCGTCTGGGGTTACAAATGCGGTTTTCTCTTTGGCCGACTTGGCCAGGGGGATTTGCCAATACCCTTTTGTGAGGTCAAGAGTCGTCATGTATCGGGCTGTTCCCAGCCGGTCGATCAACTCATCTATACGTGGCATGGGGTAGGTGTCAAATTTTGTAACTTTGTTCAACTGACGAAAATCGTTACAAAATCGCCAGCTCCCATCCGGTTTAGGCACCAACACAATGGGACTAGACCAATCACTTTGGGACTCCTCTATCACCCCTAAGTTCAGCATTTTCTGTACTTCCTCCCGTATTGCCTCCCGTCGGGCCTCTGGGATCCGATAGGGTTTTAACTTCACCCTTTCACCGGGCGGGGTAATGATGTCATGCTCTACCCCAGATGTTTGTCCCGGCAGCTCAGAGAATACCTCCTTGTTGCGAAGCACAAACTCCTTAACCTCCTGTTGTTGGGGTTGTGACAAGGTGGCTGCTATTCCAACCTCAGGAATCACGCAACCAGTTTGAGCTGGTGACCAAGTGTCTGTGACTAGGGACTCTCTATCCCTCCAGGCTTTCAACAGATTAACGTGATAGATCTGTTCGGGCTTTCGCCTTCCTGGTTGTCTGACCTTGTAATTCACTTCGCTCACTTTTTCCATTATCTCGTAGGGGCCTTGCCATTTGGCAAGGAATTTACTTTCAACCGTAGGGACAAGTACCAGTATCCTATCCCCCGGGGAAAAGGTACGGGTCTTGGCTCCACGGTTGTACACTCTCTGCTGTGCTAACTGCGCTTGGGCCAATGTTCCTTCACGATGGGCATTACCTGTGCAATTCGGTCTTGCATCAGGGCGACATGCTCAATCACACTCCTGTGGGGAGAACTCTCACTTTCCCAAGTTTCCTTGGCAATATCCAACAGCCCTCTTGGGTGTCTCCCATACAGTAACTCAAAGGGGGAGAATCCCGTAGAGGATTGGGGCACCTCCCTAATAGCAAACATCAGATAAGGAAGTAGACAGTCCCAATCCTTTCCATCTCTATCCACCACTTTCTTCAACATTTGTTTTAGGGTTTTGTTGAATCTTTCAACCAGCCCATCGGTTTGGGGGTGATACACAGATGTACGTAATTGCGTCACTTTGAACAATTTACACAGCTCCTTCATAACCCGGGACATAAAGGGTGTACCTTGGTCCGTAAGCAGTTCTTTACAAATACCCACCCGGCTAAACACAAGAGATAGCTCTTTGGCTATGGTTTTGGCCGAGGTATTTCGGAGAGGGATCGCTTCTGGATAACGGGTGGCATAGTCCATTATAACTAATATGTACTGGTGCCCCCTAGCGGACTTGATTATAGGACCTACCAAATCCATGGCGATCCTCTCAAACGGGACCTCAATGATGGGTAGAGGGACCAGCGGGCTACGGAAATGTGGCATCGGGGCCGACCTCTGACACACAGGGCAGGAGGAACAATAATTTTCTATGTCCTTCATCACCCCCGGCCAATAGAATCTCTGTAATACCCTCTCTCGGGTTTTCTCTGTCCCCAGATGACCTCCAAGAATGTGCCCATGGGCCAACTCCAACACCAACTTCCTGTAAGGTTTGGGCACCACAAGCTGCTCAACGGTTTCTTCTGCCCTTTTTGCCACCCGATACAGTAGGTCCTTCTCTACGCTGAAGTATGGGTAAGTGCAGGTATTATCTGGGTTCACTAACTCGCCATCTATTTTCACTACGTTTTCCCATGCCTTTATTAGGGCGGGGTCTTTCAACTGTTCTGTGGCAAAGTTTTCCCTGTGAACCTCAAGATCAGAAAACTCCACAGACGGTAGGTTTTCGTCTGAGGAGGTGGGCTCCTCCAGTTTCTTGAGTCTCCCCTGCCAATACTGATAAGGGAAATTCCGGAGAGTCCTCACCACTCTCAGGGGAGTTCTGGCTATCACATTCCTGGTACATAGGGGCACCAGTGGGGGGCTCAGGATCATCCCACAGTTCCCAGAACTTCGGAAAATCCCTTCCCACAATGGCGTCATGCGGTAACTGAGATACTAAGCCCACTGGATGAGAGAGGGTACCTTTGGGGGTCTCGAAACACACTGTAGTCACTGGATACTCTCGGGTGTCCCCATGCACACAAATAACAGCTACCTTGCTATTCCCAGAGACCTCTGTTTTAACTAACTCAGCCTTTATCAGGGTCACAAGGCTACCTGAATCCAGCAATACCACAACATTTCTACCATTAACACACATTTTGCATAAATGTTTCTCAGTTCCTCGAATGGCAGTGCATGCGACTGTCGCACACAGCGACTGACGTCTGCCCGTCAGAAAGTCACACTGCATGGGTTCCTCCACAACCGGGCAATTGGCTGCAATATGTACCGCTTGCCGGCAGCGGTAGCAAACGATCCTTCTTGCGGCCTCTTGAGCCACTGATTTCCCAGGCTGTTCTCGCCAAACTTGGGGTAGAGCTCCCACCCTCTCACTCTCTCCACCCTCACCCCTTGGAATCCTCTTATCCGCCCCTGGGGATGGTCTGGTCTTAGGGTGGAAAGTCCGAGTGTCTCTGGAAGAGGCCGTCAGGTTCTCTGTAGCCAAGTATTTCTCCACACGATCCACAAGACCATCGGCCGTCTCTGGGTCTCCATGGCTTACCCACTTTTGGATGGCAGTAGGAAGAGCTCTCAAAAACCGATCCATTACAACACGTTCCACAATCTTTGGTGCGGACAAAGTCTCTGGCTGTAGCCACTTTCTGCTCAGGTGAATGAGATCATACATTTGAGACCTGGGGGGTTTTCCAAGCTGGAAAGTCCAGTTATGCACACGCTGAGCCCGGACAGCCTGGGTGACACCCAGCCTTGCCAATATTTCAGCTTTTAGCATCACATAGTCTTTTGCTTGGTTAGGCTCTAGGTCATAGTAAGCTTTCTGCGATTCACCAGTTAACAGAGGAGCCACCAGTCCAGCCCACTGCTCCTCAGGCCACTTTTCTCTTTCAGCGGTCCTTTCAAATGTGGTCAAAAATACCTCTGGATCATCCTCTCCAGTCATTTTTGTCAATAAACGACTCACCCCAAAGGACGCGGTATTAGTGGGACGGCTTTCCTCACTGGTCTGCGGACGTTGCTGCATTACTGCTTCCATCTGTTGTTGTAGTCTCTGCTCTTGCTTCTGCAACAGGTCTATGAAGCGGGCCTCAGATTGCTGCTGGGCTTGTTGCTGAGCCTCCAGACTCTGTTGCAAAGTTGCGTTTGTCTGCTGCTGGGCTGCAAGGCTCTGTTGATGAGCTTGCTGCTGGGCTGCGAAGTTCTTTTGCAAACCTGCATTTGTCTGCTGTTGATTGGCATTTGCTAGAGCCAGCTGCTTCAGTATCTCCTCCATGCTGGCTTAAAAAAAAACTGCCACTGGTTCTCCACCAACTGTGAGGGGGTTGGCTCGGCAGCGGGTGTGTGTGACCCCCGAGATGGGCTCCCCACACAAAAACAGGCCCAGCAAACGGAGGTTGTGGTTTTCAAAATCAAAAAGGTGCGGTTTATTTTCTATTTACAGTGACAAAACACAGCAAAGAAAAAGAAACATAAACAAAATAAATCCTGGTCAACTTGACCTCTGACTAAACATACAGGTTTCCTAACTAACAACTGGGATCAGCCTAGTGCTGTCCTAGTCCCTAAGTCCCTGGTTTTAAATGTCCAAGCAAATAGCCACACAGGCTTTGTCTCACCGCACAGGGGTTCACTCTCCCTAGACAGTCCACACAGGTCTGGGTCCAGGCATGAGCTAACATCTAATGAAGCTGGGAGTTCTTATAGAGGCCTAAATGAGCTGACAAGCTTCAGCTGGTCTCATCAACTCCCTGTCTGCACGACGCCCCACACTCTCCCTAGAGGTATGAGTCATCCATGAGCCCACTAGCCTTATACAACTCTCCACCTAGTTGTATAAGTCGGCGTAAAGCCTGAATCTGGGCGAAATATATCTACCCCCCTGGATGCAACCAGGTGACTTTACCTTCCTGCTGTCACAATGTATAAATCACTGACATGTCCAGTGGATAATGTCCAAATGTTCAAGAACCCAATAGATAAAAGATTGGAGTCCTTATGAAAGTCTGCTTCTTTCTACAGCAAGCTTGGTGACACAACCAGCAGTAGCAGCTATTGGGGTCTGCTAAGCAGTGAAGGATCAGTTGAAACAGGTCCTGAGGGACTTGACAGATCAGCAGGCCTTGCCCTAGCTGATCTACCTAGAGCCTTAGGCTTTGCGGTTGACGCCATAAAGGATTCAGTCCATCAGGCCTCCCACCTTACGCTGTCTATAGTACATATGCGTAGGCTTCTATGGCTCAAAAACTGGTCTGCTGAAGCTCCCTGTAAAGAATGGCTGGTTAGCGTCCCATTCATGGTGAACGCTTATTCAGGGAAAACCTGGACAAATATATCCAGAAAATTTCCAGCGGTAAAAATACGCTCTTGCCGGTTAAAAACAGAGTTAGAGGTCCCTCTTTAAGAGGCCTGCTTCTCCAGTCCCTGGGGCATCGGCTGTGTAACAGTTCCGACGGCCTCCTCGGTCAATTCCCGGGGGTAAAAAACAGGGACAATAGCAGGGTAATGAGAAACCCTGGGTCAGGGGAGGTACAAAACCTCCCCCAAAGTTAAATTCATTGAAGGGTTGCCCCCACTCAGTCGGGTGGGGGGAGGACTCCAGTTGTTCGCAAGAGACCTGGCGGGACACGATCAAGACAGATAGGTGCTCTCCGCAGTATGTTTGGGATACAGTTTGGAGTTAAAAGACTCTCCTCCTTCCCATTTTTGAGGTCAAACGTGCCAAGGGATCCCCGGAAGAGAGAGTCCCTCCTGTTGGCACTAGAACAACTATTGCTCCAAGGAGTAATTATGCAGGTTCCCCTGGAAGAATGAGGGTTCGGGTTTTACTCAAACCTCTTTACAGTCCCGAAGCAAACGCGGACGGGAGGCCCATATTAATTCTAAAAGGGCTATACAAATTCCTGTATATCAGGACTTTCCGATGGAGTCGATCCGATCGGTGGCCACTGCCCTACAAGGGGAGGATTGGTTAGCCGCGATCGACATCAAAGATGCTTATTTGCACATTCCCATCTTTCCAGTCCACCAAAAATTTCTACGCTTTGCAGTAGAAGGGCGCCATTTTCAGTTCAGAGCCTTACCGTTCGGTTTGGCCACAGCACCACGAGTGTTTACAAAAATTCTGGCCCTTTATTGGCCAATCTAAGAACACAAGGTGTAATGATAATGGCATATCTAGACGACTTGTTGCTGATAGACCACTCAGTGGAAAAACTAGAAGTGGTCGTTCACAAGACAATCAAGTATCTGGAATCTCACGGTTGGATTATCAACCGAGACAAGTCAGCCCTAAAACCAGTCAAAAGTCTGGAATACTTGGGGCTAAGGCTGGATTCAGACCAGAGAAAAAATTTCTTGCCTCAAGAAAAGGGGTCGTCTTTGAGAGATTTGATCCACCTAGTGGGTACAAAAAGACAGCCATCCATACGCCTGTGCATGAGGCTGCTGGGAAAGGAAAAATGGTGGCATCATTCGAAGCAGTACCCTACGGTCAATTCCATTCAAGGAATTTGCAAAGGGCCATACTGTCAGCCTGGAACAAAAAAGTTCAGGCCCTAGACTTACCAATGTCCTTGTCCCCTTCCGTTCGCAAGAGCCTCCGTTGGTGGTTGGTTCCCCAGAATCTGGAAAAAGGGAAATCCTTCTGTCCGATTTCTTGGAAGGTGGTCACTACAGATGCCAGCCTTATAGGCTGGGGAGCAGTACTGGAGCAATGGTCTCTCCAGGGCAGATGGTCGGACAGAAAAGGCCCTGCCCATCAATCTCTTAGAGATACGAGCAGCCCGGTATGCCCTAGTAGCATGGACATCCAAACTCCAAGGGTCCCCTGTCAGAATTCAATCAGACAATGCCACAGCAGTGGCATATATCAATCATCAGGGGGGCACCAGTCGTGCAGCCCAGAGGGAAGTAAATTACATCCTGAAATGGGCAGAAAGATATGTCCCAGCCATATCTGCGGTATTCATTCCAGGAGTGGAGAATTGGAAGGCGGACTTTCTAAGTCGCCAGCAATTCTGCCCAGAGGAAGGGTCCCTTCACCCCGAGGTTTTCTGGACAATATGTCAGCGGTGAGGAACATCGGATGTAGATCTTCTAGCATCCACATTCAACGCAAAGGTGGACAGGTTTGTCTCTCGGACAAGGGATCCCCTAGCCTGCGGCTCGGATGCCCTAGTGTTCCCTTGGGATCAGTTCAAGCTGATATATGCATTCACACCGCCACAATGGTTACCTCGATTACTCCGCAGAATCAGGGTAGAAAAGAAACCAGTGATTCTGGTGGCTCCAGCGTGGCCCCGAAGAGCGTGGTACGCGGAGATTGTAAAATGTCAGTGGGGAGTCCTTGGACTCTCCCACGTCGTCCGGACCTGCTTTCGCAAGGACCGATATACCACCCTTCCTTACCAGCCCTAGGTTTGACGGCCTGGCTATTGAAGCCCACATTCTAAAAAAGAGAGGGCTCTCTAATTCTGTGGTATCTACCACGATCAATGCCAGGAAGCCGGTATCCAGGCAGATCTAATATAGAATCTGGAAGGCGTACATCGCGTGGTGTGAGGCCAAGAAATGGCATCCACATAAGTACGTAATAGGTAGGATTCTGGACTTCCTACAATGGGCTGTAGATAGGAAGCTTGCCTTGAGTACTATCAAGGGTCAGATTTCGGCCTTGTCAATATTTTTTCAAAGGCCCTTGGCTTCGCATTCACTAGTCAAAGCCTTTATACAAGGAGTGATGCGTATTAGTCCTCCGGTTAATATTCCCATATGTCCATGGGATCTAAACTTGGTTCTGTCGGTTCTACAGAAACAACCATTTGAACCATTACAGCATATTTCTTTGGTGCTTCTCACCAGGAAATTGATTTTTCTAGTAGCCATTTGTTCGGCTAAAAGAGTGTCGGAATTAGCAGCTATGTCCTGTAAGGAGCCATATCTGGTTATCCATAAGGATAGAGTAGTGTTACGCCCTCATCCAGCCTTTCTTCCTAAGGTGGTATCGAGGTTTCATTTGAACCAAGATGTGGTTCTTCCTTCTTTTTTCCCCAAACCTACTTCGGTAGAGGAAAAGTTATTGCATTCTTTGGATGTAGTAAGAGCAGTTAAAGCTTATCTAAAAGCCACTGCTCAGATTTGCAGAACGGATACTTTGTTCATTCTGCCGGAAGGCCCCAGAAGGGGTCAGGCAGCGTCAAAATCTACTTTAGCCAAGTGGATTCGACAGGTCATAATGCAAGCCTATGGCTTGAGAAGGAGACCGCCTCCGTTCAAAGTTAGAGCGCACTCCACGAGAGCAGTTGGAACTTCATGGGCAGTGCATCACCAGGCCTCCCTGGCTCAAATCTGTAAGGCCGCAACATGGTCTTCAGTACACACGTTTACTAGGTTTTACCAGGTGGACGTTAGAAGTCAGGAGGATGTCGCCTTTGGGCGCAGTGTGTTGCAGGCCGCAAAAGATCCTCATGTCTGATAGCGCTCAGCTTATGTATGGTGTATCCCCCCCCCTCGTTGGGCATTGCTTTAGGACATCCCATTAGTAATGACTATGTCGCTCTGTGTCCCGTGATGTACGAGAAAGAAAATAGGATTTTTATAACAGCTTACCTGTAAAATCCTTTTCTTGGAGTACATCACGGGACACAGAGCTCCCACCCCTCTTTAGGGACACTTATTGCTTTGCTACAAAACTGAGGTGCTCCCGGATGGGAGGGGCTTATATAGGGGAGGGTACTTCCGGTTTTGGAAGTTGCCAGTGCCAGCACCTGAAGGTATCTATATAACCCATTAGTAATGACTATGTCGCTCTGTGTCCCGTGATGTACTCCAAGAAAAGGATTTTACAGGTAAGCTGTTATAAAAATCCTATTTTTGGAAAGTAGACACCCCAAGCTATATACTGAGAGGCATGTCGAGTCCATGGAATATTTTATATGTTGACACAAGTTGCGGAAAAAATACAATTTTTTTTTTTTTTTTGCACAAAGTTGTCACTAAATGATATATTGCTCAAACATGCCATGGGCATATGTGGAATTACACCCCAAAATACATTCTGTTGCTTCTCCTGAGTACGGGGATACCACATGTGTGAGACTTTTTGGGAGCCTAGCCGCGTACGGGACCCCAAAAACCAAGCACCGCCTTCAGGCTTTCTAAAGGGTGTGAATTTTTGATTTCACTTCTCACTGCCTATCACAGTTTCGGAGGCCATGGAATGCCCAGATGGCACAAAACCCCCCCAAATGACCCCATTTTGGAAAGTGGACACCCCAAGCTATTTGCTGAGAGGTATTGTGAGTATTTTGCAGATCTCGCTTTTTGTCACAAAGTTTTGAAAATTGAAAAAAAAAAAGAAAAAAAAAAAAATGTTCTTTCTTAATTTTCAAAAACAAATGAGAGCTGTAAAATACTCACCATGCCTCTCAGCAAACAGCTTGGGGTGTCTACTTTCCAAAATGGGGTCATTTGGGGGGGTTTTGTGCTATTTTGGCATTTTATGGCCTTCGAAACTGTGATAGGTAGTGAGGAGTCAAATCAAAAATTTGTGCCTAGAAATCCTGAAGGCGGTGATTGGTTTTCGGGGTCCCGTACGCGGCTAGGCTCCTAAAAAGTCCCACACATGTGGTATCCCCGTACTCAGGAGAAGCAGCAAAATTTATTTTGGGGTGCAATTCCACATATAACCATGGCATGTGTGAGCAATATATCATTTAGTGACAACTTTTTGTAATTTTTTTTTTTTTTTGTCATTATTCAATCACTTGGGACAAAAAAAAAAAAATTTCAATGGGCTCAACAGGCCTCTCAGCAATTTCCTTGGGGTGTCCACTTTCTAAAATGGGGTCATTTGGGGGGGTTTTGTGCTATTTTGGCATTTTATGGCCTTCAAAACTGTGATAGGTAGTGAGGAGTGAAATCAAAAATTTACACCCTTAGAAATCCTGAAGGCGGTGCTTGGTTTCCGGGGTCCCGTACGTGGCTCCTAAAAAGTCCCACACATGTGGTATCCCCGTACTCAGGAGAAGCAGCAGAATGTATTTTGGGGTGCAATTCCACATATAACCATGGCATGTGTGAGCAATATATCATTTAGTGACAACTTTTTGTAATTTTTTTTTTTTTTTGTCATTATTCAATCACTTGGGACAAAAAAAAAAAAAAATATTCAATGGGCTCAACAGGCCTCTCAGCAATTTCCTTGGGGTGTCTACTTTCTAAAATGGGGTCATTTGGGGGGGTTTTGTACTGCCCTGCCATTTTAGCACCTCAAGAAATGAGATAGGCAGTCATAAATTTAAAGCTGTGTAAATTCCAGAAAATGTACCCTAGTTTGTAAACGCTATAACTTTTGCGCAAACCGATAAATATACGCTTATTGACTTTTTTTTTTTACTAAAGACATGTGGCTGAATACATTTTGGCCTAAATGTATGACTAAAATTGAGTTTATTCGATTTTTCTAATAACAAAAAGTAGAAAATATCATTTTTTTTCAAAATTTTCTGTCTTTTTCCGTTTATCGCAAAAAATAAAAATCGCAGAGGCAATCAAATACCATTAAAAGAAAGCTCTATTTGTGGGAAGAAAAGGACGCAAATTTCGTTTGGGTACAACATTGCATGTCCGCACAATTTACAGTTAAAGCAGCGCAGTGCAAAATTCTGAATTCACCTCTGGTCCTTTAGCTACCAAATGGTCCGGGGCTTAAGTGGTTAATGATTAAGCACTGAATCACAGTGCGAAACGTCAGCTCATACCTGCTGTTTTTTTGCTGTGGCATGTTATTTGTGCTTTTGTTTTAAATAAAAGAACCTTTTTTGGAGTGCGGCTGTCCAAGCGTTTTCCTCAGCTTGATTCAGGATCATCACTACTTGGATGCCAGACCAAATAAAGCAGTAACAATCTTTTGGTTACATATATGTCTTTAATTCAGTACATCGTTTTAATAAATGCCCTACTCAGATTTTTATTATAAGCTGACAAATCGGAAAAAAGTGGATGGCCACTGTAAGAAGCAGCACTTTGCTTACAAATGTGATCTCAGCACAGGTTATCGTGCCAGGAGACAATTTTCTGCAGATGGCATGCAGCACAATTAAACATTGTTTATGCCAACTGTATTACGCTTTTAGAATTTTCTTACTTTGTCTTCTTAATATGGTGAATTATAATAGTTTACATATTGAAGTTCATTGACATTTATTAGCTGATTTTTAATGTCTTTATATGCAGCCCTTACGTCATTGGAACAACGAATCATCCGGTGAAAATGACCCCAAACCATG
Organism: Rana muscosa; assembly: GCA_029206835.1. Taxonomy (NCBI): domain Eukaryota; kingdom Metazoa; phylum Chordata; class Amphibia; order Anura; family Ranidae; genus Rana; species Rana muscosa. The sequence continues at coordinate 343,304,068 of CM055117.1, read as the reverse complement.
GTTTGCACCTAAGCTTTAGGTAAACTGCAATTGTGTATTAAATATGATATAATGCTTGTTATGCCACGAGGCAGAGGCTGACATTAGAACCTTGTATCATCTCATAGGATGTTAACTTTCTCCAATAATGTGGAGCCAGCAAATGGATTCTTAGGTCGGTATTTGCGTCGGAAGCTACTGGAGTCTGAAGGCAGCATTGGGACTGGACATGGAGAGTTACTCAGGGTTCTTGACTGGGTGCCTCGATTGTGGTACCATCTACACACCTTCCTGGAGAAGCACAGTACCCCAGACTTCCTCATAGGTACAAATATGTTACTTTAGATTTCAGGGTGTCAAGTTTTTGTTGGTTTACTGTCACTTAAGCCCTGTACACAAGATCGGTTTTACCGATGAAAACAGTCCGATGGACTTTTTTAATCGGACAAACCGATCGTGTATGGGCCCCATCAGTCTTTTTTTCCATCGGTGATTAAAAATAGAACATGTTTTAAATTTATCCAATGGAAAAAAAAACGATAGCAAATTCCGATCGTCTGTGTGGAACTCCATCGGAGAAAAAACACACGCATGCTCAGAATCAAGTCGACGCATGCTCAGAAGCATTGAACTTAATTTTTCTCGGCTCGTCGGAGTGTTTTACATTTGGGACGGTCGGCTTTTTGACTGATGTTGTGTAGGCAAGACTGATGGAAGTCAGCTTCATTGGAAATCCGATGGAAACATCCATCGGATTTTATTCCATCGGAAATCCGATCGTGTGTACAGGGCTTCACTGTAGCAAAAGCTGTTCAGACTTTTATATTAACAACACAAATAACATCAGTAAGAATTGGTTGGCACTCCAAAAGCTCCTTTGTCCCCCGAGATAATGGTATCTTTCTGGATAATTTATATGGTGTAGTATTTGTACTAGTTTAGGTGGTCAGCATTCCTAGACTAGGTACATATTTAGCCTCTGATGACCATGGCATGCCAACCAGGAAAAAATAAATAAAAAATTTGGCCATCATGGATAAGTGGCTCTGTCATTCTCTGTATTTGCATGATTATATACAAAGTAACTGTAGCGTTTAACTGTACCACTCGATGTTTGCTGTTGCAACCATACCTGGCTGCCATCTAGTGGCGGTTAAGATTATAGTCATATCCCTTAACACTGCTACCCAGTAAAAAAAAAAATAATAAATGCACATTTTTTTGCAGGTACAAAATGTGCATTTATTACTTTTTTTTCCTAGGCGCCTGCAGAGCATTGCATCTGTGATCAGAACATTCTGCTGTGTGATGGTTGGGCTCTTACCATAATGTGTAAGTGTGCATAGCATACCTGCACCTTATAGCACACTTAGTTTCTAGAGTGCTCTTCTCCAGTGCTACACGTCAGCAATCTCCAAAGGCATTACCTGGTTTATTGTAATTTAACTAAATCCGATAGTTTCTTGGAATTCTCTAGCATGATAAGTGAAGGCAAGGTGAACAAAGGAGAGGACATTTTAGTCACCCTGTAGACCTCACAATTAGCATGTATCAGGCCTTGCATTAGATGGAATATTACTGTGTAGTGATGTTAAAGTGGAACTAAACTCTGCTGGGTGGTGTGCATAATATCCTTGCAGCTTATTGCACATTCATCTGCAAAAGTTCCCTTTTCCATTAATGTTACCTTCATTGCCATAGCTGACATTCTTCCCATCTAATCTTCCAGGTTGTGTATATTCAGCTATCTCGATTGGCCAGCCCTTGATAACCTGACTTTCCTACAACTAGAAGCAAACTGGAGACAGGCAGATAACAACATTTTTTAATACAGAAGATGCATACTGTCGGGGTGGGATGCGGTTACTAAAACTGATGCACACTCATTGTCAAAGCTTATTTGAACAAGCTGGAGTTAAAAGCTGATTGGTTACTATGCATAGCTGCACCATATTCGGTGTGCTCCAGTTTTAGTAAATCTCCCCAAGAGTCTCTTTTAGAATAAAACGCCTGCCTGATAGCATTTTTTTTTTACAAAGCTTTTAACTCCATTTTAAGTATTTAGGGAATTATATTTAGGAAGGAATGTAAGCACAAGTCTTGGCCATTGGAGGATAGGCAAGGCTGTGCTTCCAGCACAGCCAGAAAACTGACCATGCTAAGATAGGTGTGCTCTTATGCCTACTGTCGTCAGTTTGAAATAGGAAAGCAGGAGGATTGCCAGAATCAACAGGGATTTCACACAAGGGAAGAAATACAAAGTCAACAAGATACCTTTTTATTATACAAGTATGTGTTACAACTGGCACATATCAGGAAATGTTGCGGTAACATATTCTTTAATCCTGTTCCTGCAATTGACTTCCTCTGATTGTTTTTGACAGATGCGTCATTACTGAAAAATAGTTCACCTTTTCGGACAGAATTTCACTTTTTATATAAATAGAAGTATTTTCTATTGTCATTTCTGGGCCAGCCATCCCAATGTGCTTATCTCTCACTTACCTCATCTGTAGAAGCTTTACATTTTCATCTATATCGTCTATTTAGATTTTTAAAAATGTTTTTAGATTCCGTCACTACCTGTAGATCTTCAAACGGGGGGAGCTTGCGGCCCCCCCACCAAAAAAAAAACACCAGCTGCCACTGAGATTGACCATGGTATCTTTGAATAAAATATGTATTTATCATTTGTGCCGTGCTCATAATATTTTATATTTATGCATTTATTTGGCTGCTGCTATTTGTACTTCTATTTACTATATGTCTTTTAATATTCTATTGGTGCACTCAATAAAGATTTGTGCTTCAATATGTGGAAAACAAAATATAGGCAGCAGTTCCAAAAGCAAAGCCCCTCTGTGTAACTAATGCCAGTAACCAAACTTTTTAATATACAGTATGCATATATGGATTTATGTTCTTATTGTCTACTCTTTTTGTGCACAGAATAAAATCTGTTCTGTATGCCTGCCTGTGTTCCTTAGGCCCCTGCTTCTTCTTGTCCTGCCCAATCGGAATTGAAGATTTTCGTGTGTGGTTTATTGACCTGTGGAACAACTCCATTATACCATACCTTCAAGAAGGTGCCAAAGATGGAATCAAGGCAAGTCTACTAACGTATCTATATCATTTTCTTAAGGGCCCAATGAATGTAGTAAGTATTAAAACTTTCTTTAATCTGGAGAAAGGGTGCTTCTGTAGAGTGTCCATTAAAATAATTGCTTATAATTATGTCAGTGCATGGACTGAAATATCATTGTAGTGCAGAATACATTTCTGTTTTATAAGTGATCATGATCTGGCATTAGTTTGTGCTGACATTCTTTATAAAAGAGGGCTGTGAAGTAATGTTGAAAATATTAAAGCGGAGGTCCACACAAAAAGTGAACCTCCGCTTTCGGAACCCCCCCCCCCCCTCCGGTGTCACATTTGGCACCTTTCAGGGGGGAGGGGGGTGCAGATACCTGTATAATGCAGGTATTTGCACCCACTTCTGGGAATAGACTCCCAACGGGAGTCGCTCCACTTTGATGCGCCTTTTATTTCAACCACTTTACTTGTAGCTTTTAACCACCTAAGCTCTTACAACTGTACACCCCCTAAAGACCAGAGCAATTTTTTAATTTCTGCTATGGGCCTGTTGATTTTGTCATTACTTAAAGGAGAAGTACAGCCAAAGCTTCTTTGCTGTCAGCTGACTTCACAGAGCCCGTCCAGGAAAGACCACACCCATATGGTCGGGCTCCGCCCACATGCCTGGACCGGCACCCGCCTCAGTCTCTCAACGAGTAGCTGAGAGCCTGAGCTGGCCACTTCCGCCCTCTCCATAGCCCACAGAGCTCCAGTGAGCACTGGGGGGCAGAACAGAGTCATTGACTGACCGTCACCAGCTCTCTGCTCAGGGAGCTCTGAGAACGGAGTGATCAGTGGTGTTTAATTGTTTGGTTCTCAGTGTTAGGGCCAGCAGGGGACAGATGCAGCATCTAATCGATGCTGCATCCAGCTAGGTAAGTATGATTCTAAAAATATATATATATATATATATATATATATATATATATATATATATATATATAAAAAATATATATATATATATATATAGTTATTGGTCCCTCAACACACACCAGGGTGTTAGGTATAATCCTAGACTCTGACCTCTCCTCCTGCCCCTCCTCCAATCACTGGCTAAATCTTGCCGATGGAAAATAAAATACACAATCACAGACCCTAAGGCTGCATTCACACTACAGCGTTTTAAATCATGGGCAGATTTGCCGTGGATCTGCCAGCCATTTGACAGCGCTGAGATGTGAATGATAAAACGCGGGTCTCGAATTTGAGGTGCCCTTCATTTGAATGGCACCTCAAGTCGCTGTGCGGATCTGCCACGATAAAACGTGCTGCAATCGCAGTAACCAGTGTCACCCCAAAGTAGCTCCTGAACTATTTTGGGGCGACATGCGTCCCATGATGCGGATCTGCCGCAATTGTCGCGCGATAAAATCGTTCAGGAGCTACTTTGGGGCGAAACTGTTTGCCGCGATTGCAGCGCATTTTAGCGTGCGGCAGATCCGCACAGCGATTTGAGGTGCCATTCAAATAAATGGCATCTCAAATGCAAATCCCGCATTTTGTCATTCACATCTAAGCGCTGTGGCAAATCTGCCTGCGATTTAAAAACGCTGTAGTGTGAATGCAGCCTTAGAGGGGTAGTGTATGTAGCCCAGCGCAAAACAGTGTAAAAACTAGTACAATGCTACTCTATCTAAGAGTAGGGAAAGGTGGCAATAATAATAAAAATAAAGTCTATTTGTTTGGAAAAAAAACACAGTTCCACAATGTCAGTCTCTCTTTAGTGTAAAATTGTCGCCAATTTACAAGCCAACCTCAATGCCCTGTCTAATTGGGCAACTATGTGGCAGATGAGGTTTAATGTTGATAAATGTAAAGTTATGCACTTGGGGGCTAAGAATATGAATGCATCATACATACTAGGGGGAGTACAACTGGGGGGATTCGTAGTGAAGGATCTGGGGGTTTTGGTAGATCATAAGCTCAATAATGGCATGCAATGCCAAGCTGCGGTTTCCAAAGCGAGCAAGGTCCTTTTTGTATTGAGAGGTATGGATTCCAGAGAGAGAGATATCATTTTGCCCCTGTACAAATCATTAGTAAGACCTCATCTGGATAATGAAGTTCAGTTTTGGGCCCCAGTTCTCAAAAAGGATATTGGGGAACTGGAGAAAGTGCAGAGAAGGGCAACCAAACTGATAAGAGGCATGGAGGAGCTCAGCTATGAGGAAAGATTAGAGGAACTGAATTTATTCACTCTTGAGAAGAGGAGATTAAGGGGGGATATGATCAATATGTACAAATATATAAGGGGTCCATATAGTGAACTTGGTGTTGAGTTATTCACTTTACGGTCAACACAAAGGACAAGGGGGCACTCTTTACGTCTAGAGGAAAAGATTTCACCTCCAAATACGGAAAGGTTTCTTCACAGTAAGAGCTGTGAAAATGTGGAATAGACTCCCTGCAGAGGTGGTTCTGGCCAGCTCAGTAGATTGCTTTAAGAAAGGCCTGGATTCTTTCTTAAATGTACATAATATAAATGGGTATTAACTGGGTACTTTATAGGTAAAGTTGATCCGGGGAATATCCGATTGCCTCTCGGGGGATCAGGAAGGAATTTTTTTCCCTGCTGTAGCAAATTGGATCATGCTCTGCTGGGGTTTTTCGCCTTCCTCTGGATCAACTGTGGGTATAGAATTGGGTATATGGGATTGTACGATATATATATATATTTTTTTTTTATGGTTGAACTGGATGGACTTGTGTCTTTTTTCAACCTGACTAACTATGGAACTATGTAAGTGCAAGCCCTGGAGTCTTCTCACCCCTTACACGTAAGGCAAAATAAGATGGGGATGGGCAGAGAGTAGTATACATGAAGATACCGGTAAAAAAAATGTCAGAAAGGTAAGTATTGCACACGCATACAAAAATATAAACACTGCATATCAATATGTATAATGATGTCAGCTGGCAGCGGCTTATGGAATCAACCAATGGACATGGATCGGAAAAGAAAAGGAAGAGAAGAAACCACTGTCTAAGCCAGGCATGTCCAAAGTTCGGCTCGCGTTCTGATTTAATGCGGACCCACTGGTAATTTGGATACATATGTTTTGTGGCCCCCAATGAATCCCCATACACCGCGCGGCGCTCAGGGATTTGTTGGGAAGCCACAAAACATATATACCATATTTATCATTCTGGCAGGCTTGGAGGGGACAGGGAGGGGGCGGGACGAGTGCCGTCAGATTGCATACAGCAGAATCTCCTGTTTAATCAGCGGCCTGTGTGATAGGAAGTTCCGTCTCCTGGGCTGGCATTGGACGACTGTTCTGTCTATCATAGGAGGCAGGACTTTGTATTAAAGAAGCCGCAGAGTAAACAGGAGCTTTTCCTGTATGTAATCTGTTGGCGCTCGTCCTGCCCCTCCCTGTCCCCTCCGAGGCTGAAGCTGGGCATAGATCAGGCTGCACTGATGGCAATGGCGAGGCTGCATTCAGAGGCTGCATTCATGTCCATAATGAGGCTGCATTCATGTCCATAATGAGGCTGCATTCATGTCCATAATGAGGCTGCATTCATGTCAATAATGAGGCTGCATTCATGTCAATAATGAGGCTGCATTCATGTCAATAATGAGGCTGCATTCATGTCAGTAATGAGGCTGCATTCATGTCAATAATGAGGCTGCATTCATGGCAATGGTGAGACTGCATTCATGGCACCTGTGAGGCTGCATTCATGGAAATGGTGAGGCTGTATTTATGGCAATGGTGAGGCTGCAAATGGGCACTGATTAGACTGCATTGATGCATTGATGACCCTTATTTTGCTTTACAGTTCTTTATTTAAAATGGAAGTTTTTTCCTGAAACTTCCCTCTTTACCACTTAAGACCCGGACCATTATGCAGCTTAAAGACCTGGCCACTTTTTGCGATTCGGCACTGCGTTGCTTTAACTGACAATTGCGCGGTTGTGCGATGTGGCTCGCAAACAAAATTGGCGTCCTTTTTTTTGACGGTTTTTAGTTTTTGCGCTATAAACAAAAATAGAGCGACAATTTTGAAAAAAATTCAATTTTTTTTATTTTTGCTATAATAAATATCCCCTAAAAATATATAAAAAAAAAAATTTTTCCTCAGTTTAGGCCGATACGTATTCTTCTACATATTTTTGGTAAAAAAAATCGCAATAAGCGTTTTATTGATTGATTTGTGCAAAAGTTATAGCGTTTACAAAATAGGGGATAGTTTTATGGCATTCTTATAATTTTTTTTTTTTTTTTTTTTACTAGTAATGGCGGCGATCAGTGATTTTTTTCGTGACTGCGACATTATGGCAGACACATCGGACACTTTTGACACTATTTTGGGACCATTGTCATTTTAACAGCGAACAGTGCTATAAAAATGCACTGGTTACTGTAAAAATGACACTGGCAGTGAAGGGGTTAACCAGGAAGGGGCGCTGTAGGGGTTAAGTGTGCCCTGATGTGTGTTTCTTACTGTGGGGGGGGGCGTGGCTTAGCGTGTGATGTCACTGATCGTCGTTCCCTATGACCGGGAACAGACGATCAGTGACAGGCTCACTAGGAAGCACGGGGAGAGGTTTGTTTACACTTACCTCTCCCCGTTCTTCCGCTCTGTGACCCGATCGCGGGACACCGGCTGCGATCGGGTCCACTGTTCCTGCGGGGACGGTCACGGAGAAGAGGACCGGGTCGCGAGCATGCCGCCGGCCGCACACGACCCACAGCTGGGCTCTTAAAGGGGACGTACCTGTACTCCCTTGTGCCCAGCCGTGCCATTCTGTCGACGTACATCGGCGGTCCTTAAGTGGTTAAAGTGAAGGTGCATGTTATACGCCGATAAATACGATATATCCAAATTACTCACCCAAGCTCATCCTTATGCCGCGTACACACGATTGGAAATTCTGAGAAGAAACCATGTTTTTTTTCCGACGGAATGTTGGTCACAAAAATCTTGTCGGAAATTCCGAACGTCAAGAACGCAGGGACATACAAGACATATGACAAGCCGAGATCAATGAAGTTCAATAGGCAGTTTGGCACTTCTGCTTGATTCTGAGCATGCGTGTTTTTTTTGCGCGTTGGAATTGCATACAGACGAACGGAATTTCCGATAGGAACTTTTTCTGTCCTAAAAATAGAGAACCTGCTCTCAATCTTTTGTTGGCGGAAATTCCGACAGCAAAAGTCCGATGGAGCATATACACGATCGGAATATCTGTCCAGAAGCTCACATCGGACTTTTCTTGTCTGAATTTCCGATCGTGTGTACGCAACATTAGACTCTTCACCACACACAGCCACAAAGGCAAGATAATTCTTGTTGAGCAGTGTATTAGTTAATTTGCATTTAATTTTAATGGTTCAAAGAATGTCTGGCAAAATGGTCGACCCTCACGCATTTTCACTTCATCAAATATGGCCCTCTTTAAAAAAAAGTTTGGACACCCTGGTCTATGCGTAGTAAGTAGTGAGAGAACTAATAGAAAGTTGTGAAAGAGTAGGTATTGCACTCACATCTCAAACATTAGCATCTCAATAGATCTACTGTGATGACCTTCTCAGGTGCAAACTCATACTTCTGTATGCGACAGCATCAGTGAACAAAATATCTTGGGTTCTCATATGGACACTAAGTGACAAAAGCAAAAAATGGAGGACAACCAACTCTCAGTGTAGTATTAGTGAAAACAGTGGTGTGGAGAGGACAATATAAATGCACTCACATTTAGGAGCTGAAGCACTGCCATTACTCATAAACTCCAGCAGATGGCAACCTCTTATTATTATTATTATTATTATTATTATTATTATTATTATTATACAAGATTTATATAGCGCCAACAGTTTGCGCAGTGCTTAACAAAATAAAGGCAGACATTACATTTGCATTACAATTTGGTACAAGAGGAATCAGAGGGCCCTGCTCATTAGAGCTTACAATCTAAAAGGGAGGGTCAATTGATACAAAAGGTAATAGCTGTGGGGGATGAGCTAATGGAGGAAGTAAAACAGTGTTACTTAAAAGCAGGATAGGCTTCTTGTAAAGAGAAGAGTTTTCAGGGATCGTCTAAATATGGATAGATTAGGGGAAAGTCGGGCAGATTGGGGTAGGGAGTTCCAAAGGATGGGAGAAGCTAATTGCGCGTTTTCACGCAATACACAGTATAAACTATGTTTTTGTACAATCAGCACTTATCAATGGAGTAGCTGCTGGATAGAGAATTGTCATAGGGATCCCTGGTATCAGGGGTACCACCTTCCACCTGCCCTTCGGTGGTGATCAGAAGCGCTGGCTTGGACTGTGTTCGCCATGCTGAGGTTAGCGTTACACCCGGTAGTGGCTGCGTCTCTGGCGTTCCTGAAGCTCAATGACTGGGCAAAAGCCTCTGCTTCATCTATCAGTCGACCAGCAGGTGCACTGCAACTGCTTTAGCCTCTAGGATCTCTGTGTCCGGGGTGGGTCTGCGCCACCTGTAGAGGCTGAGTTACTGGTCCACTGACCGAGTTTCTAGGGAAGCTCTGTCAAGTTGCCTTTCTTAGCCAACAATTGAGGCACCTTGTAAGCCGGGGCCTCCCTTCTCCGATACATTGCGGGGTCTCCTTGGGTTTATCATACCCATCCCGCTGCAGGACGGTCCTGTCGGCCGTGTGCATTCCAGGGGAAGGGTCCTTACATCCGGAGGTGTTTTCACCTCCTTTACCGGAGGTGGGGCACCGCATGTGGACTTTTTGGCCTCTCGACTCACTCGCAAGATGTAGAGATTCGTGGCCAGGTCCTGGGCAGACGCGTCAGACGCGTTGGTAGCCCGTGGGGGCAATATCGCCTGATGTATGCTTACCTACGCTACTGTTGTTGCCTCGCCAGCTTCTCAGAGTAGTGGTCGAGGCCATTCCCGTGATCCTCATTGCTCCGGGACGGCGACATTGGTACGCCGATCTAGTTCGGCTAGTCGCAGACGTTCCTAGGTGACTGCCTATTTGGGTGGACCTTCTGTCTCATGGTCCCATACTTCATCCTGCTTTACAGTCCTTGGCTTTGGCACGGCTGTTAAAGCCAGGTGCTGAGGGACCGAGGTCTCTCGGATTCGGTCATCTCATCTATGTTGTGGGCACGGAAATCTTCCTCCAGAAAGATCTATCACCGTACCTGGAAGGCTTACATCGCTATGTGCGAGGAGCTTGATGGTGTCCATGGACGTATTCCGTTCCCAAGATTTTGCTGTTCTTACAGCGTGGTGTGACCCAAAAGCTGGCCTTGCGTACCATCGAGGGTCGGATTTCGGCCCGGGCTGTCTTTTTCAACGACCGCTAGAGGGACATTCCTTGATTAGCACCTTTGTGCAGGGGGTTCACCATTTGATCCCCCCTGTCAAGCCTCCTCCCCCTCCTTGGGATCTGAATTTGGTGCTCTCGGTTCTCCAAGAACATCCCTTTGAAAATATCAGGGAGATTCCTCTCTTGACCTTGTCCCGGAAGGTGGCTTTCTTAGTGGCCATTACTTCTGTTCGACGGGTGTCTGAGTTGGCGGCCTTGTCCCGCAAGTCGCCTTACTTGGTCCTTCATAAGGATAAGGCGGTGTTGCGCCCACGACCATCTTCCTTTCAAGGTGGTCTCAGCCTTTCACCTTAATAAGGACATTGTTCTTCCGTCCTTGGGTCCTCACCCATAGCATCCCTGAGAGTTTGCGCTTCATTCATTGGATGTGGTACGAGCCTTACGGGTGTACCTGTCTGCTACTGTTTCCATTCGGAAGTCTGACTCACTGTTTGTGTCTGTCTCTGGTCCAAAACAGGGCCAAGTGGTGGTGTCTGCCACCATTTCTAGGTGGATCAGACAGACTGTTATACAGGCCTATGCCCTTAAGGGGCGGGCGCCTCCCTTTCCGGGTACGGTGCATTCCACCAGGGCAATTGGTGCTTCCTGGGCTTTCCAACATCAAGCGTCGATTGCACATGTGTGCAAGGTGGTGACCTGGTCGTCCGTTCATACCTTTTCTAAGTTCTATAAGGTTGATGTGGCTGCATCTTCGGATGCTTCCTTCGGCCACAAGGGTTGCAGGCCGCTGTTTAAAGTTGCAACTCCTCCGTTGAGGAGTTCTGCTTGTTTGGAGTTGATTTGGTTTTTCCTTTACTACTGCTCCCCACCCTTTTCTGATTCTGCTTTGGGACGTCCCACGTGTTTCAGTATTAGAGCTGTGTCAGTCCATGGACGATAAGAGAAAATAGGATTTAAGTACTCACCGTAAAATCCTTTTTTCTGACGTCCATGGACTGACGCAGCACCCACCCTTCTTTAAGGTTTGTACTGCTTTGTTATGAACTGAGGCTATTCCAACTGCGGGTAGGAGGGTTATGTCTGGAGGGACCGCCCCCCTGGGCGGGGCTGTTCAGCTCGTTTTTTTTCTAGAATGTATGTTTCTAACATCTAACATTCCTCTGGATCTTCTCCTGCGAGCAGGGACATATACCCACATGTTTCAGCATTAGAGCTGTGTCAGTCCATGGACGTCAGAGAAAAGGATTTTACGGTGAGTACAAAAATCCTATTTTTTTCTCGTCATGAAAAACGGTCGCGTGTACGCGGCATAAGAGTATGGAATAATGACCGGTGGTTTTCGCTGTTAGTAAGTCGTTTGTGAGTTGTAGGAGGGCAGTTTCTGTGGAGTGCTGTGGGCGAAATCCAGACTGAAGGGGATCAAGAAGGTTATTCTCAAGGAGGTGGTCGCTCAGTCAGTTGTAGACTAAACGTTCAAGGAGTTCTCTTATCCATCCATTATGTTAGTAAGCACAGCAGAGTTCCTGGTGGACATCCTTGTCAGCCAGTGGGGGTACACCTTTTGTTCCACTTCGCCCTTCCTTTAGATCCTGGGTTGGCAACCCACGGACAGCGATTTACCAGTCGATCACAGCCAGGTGATTGGTAGGTCGCATGGGCTTGCCGCACTGCTGTCACATGTATGAATGGTCAGCAGGAATGAGGGCGCAGGGGAAACTGAAGAACTACTTCCAGGCACAGCCACAGAGGAAGCAGGACTGCCGAGGCAGCAGTTCCACGGAGGCATGAGCGTGCCGCATAAGACGATGCCTCTGCTGTCCCACATTCACCTCTGGCTTCCATTGCTACTACGTTGTTGGAATAAACTGTATTTTATCTCACTTCCGGCTACTGATGTTACTGGGCTCTGGACTTCCTATCATCATCATCATCATCATCAGCCCCACCCATGTGGCCCATGGACAGTTTACATTCTGGTGCATTATAGCATGAGTGCGTGGCAGTGGTTTGGTTGTGTATACCTCTCAAAGGTTGCCTGCCCGTGCTTTAGATTGTAAGCGCTATGAGGAGGGCCTTCCTATTTTTTCTGTATTGTAATTTTACTGTCTTCCTTTATATTGTAAAGCGCTGCGCAAACTATTGGCACTATATTATAATTCTGTATAATAATAATAATAATAATAATGATATTAATACTGTATATACTCGAGTATAAGCCGAGTTTTTCAGCACTTTTTTTGTGCTGAAAATGCCCCCCTCGGCTTATACTTATACATCTTCAACTTTGGACCCTAAACTTGGCACACATGTAGCCCCACTCTTCCTCTACAAGTGTGCAAAGTTTGTTGTCCGGGGGACCTACGGCCCGGGGAGCACCGATTTTTCAAATCCGGGCACCCCTTTCATAGACTCCCATGTTAAACGTCAGTCTAGTCACACAGCGCCGGAGATCAGGTGGGGAGATTGGGCACAGTAAGGCACAGTGAGGCATGCACATGGACAAAGTGAGGCACAGTGAGGCATGCAGATGGACATCCTAGGCTTTTACTCGAGTCAATACATTTTCCCAGTTTTTTTGGTTCAAACTGATATACTCCCTATTTAGGAATTTGATTTGGAAAAACAGCCCCCTCAAATTATGCTATCCACGTTATAGCTATCCAGAAGGGATCTGGCAGTTCCCCACACTAAGGTCTACGTTGTAGCATCCCAACTACAGCACCTGGCTGGGTAGGATAATATTGATAGAGTAAACCTAATCAGGGGATCCTACTATTTCTCTCCTCCAAATAACCTCCCATTTCCCAACTAGAGACACGTTCCTTAACTAAATATACACACTGTTCCACCCTCCTTCAGTATGGTATGTATAAAAAACTCTACATGCTTTTTTTAAGGGATACAACCAATACACACCAGTATGAAACAATATTCATTATGAGGTACTAAATAACCTGCAGGGCTTTGAATTCGGGCATTCCTGACAATGAGGTGCATTATATCAAAAAAGAAGAACATCAACTCCTAAATCATAAATTCTATCAGTCCCATACGATTTAACAATATTTGTAATTGGGGTATGGCTTGGTGACACGGGCCCAGGCACAGGAACTTTTCTTGTTTAGAACACTCCTAGTTTCATTTTAGTGCAAATTACCACAAAAAAGTGCTCACATCACAACTGCATGCTCTATTAAAGTATAACTATAAAGGAAAAACTTTTTATTTATTTTTGTTTGGATAGAGTGGAGATGGATTAGAACATCTGTCATTTTTTTTGCTGTCTGTGCCCCCATTAAAGAGGAAGTAAACCCTTGTGTATATAACGGAAAATTTATTACCAAATACTTACCGTAATTTTCCTTTCCTGATGGACTCCGTGGCAGCCTACGTGTGGGTTAACCCCGCCTCCTCTCCAATGCTATAGGACCCCATACCCATAAAAGTAAGCTCACCTCTCAGTACTGTGTTCCGTAACTAGCCGACTCTTTGGACACTTATTTTCATACTTTTAATATTATTTTCTTTTAGGGTGGGAACTCCGTGTGCCATGGAGTCCGTCAGGAAAGGAAAATTACAGTAAGTATTTGGTAATACATTTTCCGTTTTCCTGACAGACTCCATGGCAGCCTACGTGTGGGAAAAAACTAGCCAGACCACACGGGTGGGTATGCTGAACAGAAAATAGCTTTAATTTGTCCCGTCAACCGACAGGATTCTTAACCCAAAATTAACAGAAGACAGTGATACAGGCTCAATGCAGTAATGGGCCATAAACGTATTGATAGAAGCCCACGAGGCTGCTTTGCAGATGACATCTGGAGCCACATGTCGGGCCGCCACCCAAGAAGCTGCCATCCCTCTGGTGGAGTGTGCAGTCACCGCCTGTGGAGGAGCCAAGCCCTTAGCCCTATAAGCTTGTTGGATTGTTTGGACAATCCAGGACGCAATTGTCCTGATTGAAGCTTTTTTCCCTTTATTGCTGCCTGAATGCAGTACGAATAGATGATCTGATCGTCTGAAGGGAGAAGTAATTTCCAAATATTCTTTGAGGATTTTTCCTATATCCAGTGGATGAATATCATTAGATTCCGGAGTTTTGAATGTAGGAAGGACAATTTCCTGATTCTCGTGGAATACTGAAGACACTTTTGGATTTGAACCCAATAAGGGTATAAGGACTACTCGATCTGGAAAGAAGGTAAGAAAAGGTTCTTCATGACCCAGTGAACCGATCTCAGAGACCCTCTTAGCCGAGGTGATGGCAACTAAGAAGTCTACTTTTGCTGAAAAGTCCTTAATGGAGGACGGGGAGGGCCCCGTCGTACTGAGTCCAGACAAGGAATCTAGGACGAGAGGAAGATCTCACTTGGGAAATCTTGGCTTCCTCTGAGGCTTAATTCTTGATGCTCCCCGGAAAAATTGCCGGACCAAGGCATGGACTGCCCATGAGATCCCAGAGAAAGCTGATAAAGCCGAGACTTGAACTCTCAAAGAACTGACAGATAAGGGTAAGTCTAGTCCAGTTTGAGGAAAACTGAGAACATCTTGAACTCCTGGATTTCTGAAGGGCCTCCCTGAAGCAGAGGAGAATTCAACGAATCTTGCCCAGATTCTTCCATAAATTTTGTTGGTACTTGCCCTTCTTGAGCTTGGCAGAGTAGAAATCACTCTAGAGGCGCAACCAAGGGATTCCAGCCTCTCCCTCTCCCTCTCAAGAACCAGACCGTCAGTCTCATCAATGCCGGACAAGGGTGTAGACGTGACCCTTGAGAGAGAAGGTCCGGCCTGAGAGGAAGAGGTACTGGGTCCCGGTGGCTCAGCTGGATCAAGAGGGGGAACCAGGGCCTGTGCGGCCAGTAGGGAGCCACCACTGTTACTTCCACTGATTCCGCTTGAAGTCTCCGTAGGAATTTGAGAATAATTGGGATCGGGGGAAAGGCATATGCCCTCTTGAACCTCCACATCCGTTCCGCATGCCTGGCTGCAACGTCCCCGAGTGTAGAACTTCACTACCTTGTAATTGTAAGGGGAAGCGAATAGGTCCACCTCGGGATTGACCCCTAGAGACAGAATCCAGTTGAATGACTGTACATGGAGGGACCACTCGTTGTTATCTAGGCGAGTGCGTGAGAGGAAGTCTGCCTGGGAGTTCTGGACTCCCGGAATGAAAACTGCCGAAATATTGGCCAGGCTTTTTTGGGCCCATGTTATTATGGGCTCGACCTCTAGAAGGAGAGTAGAACTCTGGGTCCCTCCTTGCCTCTTCACATACGACACTGCTGTTGTGTTGTCCATCCTTAACAATACCGACTCTCCTTTCAGGAACTGGGAGAAAGATTGGAGGGCGCACCAGGTCGCCCTGAGCTCCAGTACGTTTGAGCCTGGGTTGTGAAGACGAGTGTCCCATCTGCCCTGAGCTAGGTTCTGACCACAGAGAGCTCCCCCCCCCAGCCTGAGCCACTGGCGTCGGTCGTGACTGTAACCCAGGTGATGGGGGCAATGGAGTGACAGTTTTGCAAATTCTTGAGTTGGAGCCACCAGAAGAGGCTCTTTCTCATTGTTGTGGATATGTGGATCAGCTGACTATTGTCCTCTGACTTCCACTGCCGGAGGAACCCTGACTGGAATGGGCGTAACCTCCATAGAGCCCATTTGACCATGGGGGTCGTGGAGACCATTGTGCCAATGATTCTTAGGCATTGTAATGCTTTCAGATGAGGAGCATCCAGAGCGTGAGAAAGCCTCTTCCGAATCACCGGAATCTTCTCTACTGGCAGGGAGATGGTGTTCTCCACTGTGTTGAACTGAGCCCCTAAATAAATTAAACGTTGGGCTGGATCCAGGTGGCTTTTTTCCAAGTTTAGAAGCCATCCAAAGCTGGAAAGGGTTGAGATCACTTGTTCTCTGTGCACCAGCAGCTGTTCTCTGTTTTGAGACAGAACTAGGAGGTCGTCTAAATAATGGTAAAGACGCACACCCTTTAACCTGATGAGGGCCACTACGGCCAAGAGGACCTTGGTGAAAACCCGAGGGGAGGTTGTCAAACCGAACGGTAGGCAGATAAATTGTAGATGTTCCTTCCCGATATGGAACCGGAGGTACTTTTAGAAAGTCCTTTGCCACTGGCATGTGGAAATGGGCGTCTTTCAGGTCTATTGAAATCATCCAGTCGCCTGGTTGAATGGCTTGTTGGATTGTTGACAGAGTCTCCATTTTGAATTTTCCGTGCCTTATGAATTTTTTCAGGTATGTCAAATCTATTACCGGGCGCCAGGCACCGCTTTTCTTTTGTACTAAGAAAAGGGGGGAGTACCCACCCTGGAACTGTTCTTCCTCTGGGACACGCACTACTGCTCCCTGGGTTTTCAACAGATCTACGTAGGACAGTAAGGCCTGTTTTTGCTCTTTCGTACTTGGGAGTAGGGTTGAGACAAATCTGGGGGGAGGAATGCTGGAGAAGGACCATGCGTGACCTGACGACACTGTCCTGACGACCCAGAAGTCTGAGATTGAGGCCATCCACACGTGCCGGAAGAGGAGCAGGCGTGCTCCCACCCGACCCGCCTGGGCGGGCAAAATCTCAAAAGGATTTAGCCTGATCGCGACCATTGGACACCTGGCTTTTTGCTGGCTTGCGAAAAGACGCTTGACCTCTACTCCAGTTTCTTCTGAAGTCCCGGCCAGGTCTATAGGAGCGTGCTTCCCTCGAACGCTCTTGGCTGCGTCTTCTGAACTGGGGCTTCCTTCGACCCTGTGGACGCTTGTCCTGTGGAAGAAAGCCAGATTTTCCACCTGTGGCCTTGGCTATGGCGTCATCTAGTTTATTTCCAAACAGCGATGATCCTTCAAAAGGAATTTTGCACCAGGTTTGTTTAGAAGATGGGTCGGCCTGCCAAGGGCGTAGCCATAGGGCTCGTTTAGCTGTAACTGAGGATAGCATAATCCTGGACAGTAGACGGATCAGATCGACCGATGCTTCTCCCAAGAAGGCCACCGCTAATTTTAGCTCTGCTGTTGCCGAATTACTGGCCAGTTCTTCTGAAACACCTTTAAGAAAGGAGGAGAGAGTTACCGCTCAGATGTGACTGGTGACTCATTTACACGATCCAGAGCCGTGGGTGCAGGCAATGCATATAACAATGCAAAAAATCTGAGAAACGCTTGGACAGCCGCACTCCAAAAAAGGTTTTTTTATTTAAAATAAAAGCACAAACAACATGCCACAGCAAAAAAACAGCAAGTATGAGCTAATATAATATACAGTGCGGCTGTCCAAGCGTTTTCCTCAGATTTTTTGCACCTGAAAGGAATCTACATTCTCAGTCCATGCCTCCATAGCCTTAGACACGGCTGCCAAGGCTAGGGCGGGTTTACAAGCTGTACCAGCAAGGCCGTAAATTCTTTTGAGGTCCTGATCCATTCTTCTGTCAAGACTGTCCTTAACCACTTGACAACTGGGCACTTAAACCCCCTTCCTAACCAGACGTATTTTCAGCTTTCGGTGCTCTCACATTTTGAATGACAATTACTCAGTCATACAACACTGTACCCATATGAAATTTTTGTCCTTTTTTTCACACAAATAGAGCTTTCTTTTGGTGGTATTTAATCACTGTTGGGTTTTTTATTTTTTGTGCTATAAGAGAAAAAAGACTGAACATTTTGTAAAAAAAATGAATTTTTCTTTGTTTCCGTTATAAAATTTAGCAAATTAGTATTTTTTCTTCATAAATTTTGGCCAAAAATTTATACTGCTACATATCTTTGGTAAAAATAAGTACAAATTGGTGCATATTTTTTGGTCTTTGTGAAAGTTATAGAGTCCACAATCTATGGTGCCAATATCTGAAAATTGATCACACCTGAAGTACTGACGGCCTATCTAATTTCTTGAGACCCTAACATGCCAGAAAAGTACAAATACCCCCCAAATGACCCCTTTTTGGAAAGAAGACATTCCAAGGTATTTAGAAAGAGTCATTGTGAGTTTTTTGAAGTTGTCATTTTTTCCCACTATTCTTTGCAAAAATCAAGATTTTTTTTTCTTTTTTTTTTTTTCCACAAAATTGTCATATTAGCAGGTTATTTCTCACACACAGCATATGCATACCACAAATTACACCCCAAAACACATTCTGCTATTCCTCCCGAGTATGGCGATACCACATGTGTGAGACTTTTACACAGCGTGGCCACACACAGAGGCCCAACATGCAGGGAGCACCTTCAGGTGTTCTGGAGCACCCAGGCCAATTCTGACATTTCTCTCCTACATGTAAAAATCATCATTTGTTTGCTAGAAAATTACATAGAACCCCAAAACATTATATATGTTTTTTTAGCAAAGACCTTAAAGAATATAATGGTGGTCATTGCAACTTTTTATCTTGCACGGTATTTGCGCAGCAATATTTCTAACGCGTTTTTTACGGAAAGAAACTGTTTTGTGCTTAAAAGAAAAAAAACCCAGTAAAGTTAGCCCAATGTTTTTGCATAATGTGAAAGATGAAGTTACGCCGAGTAAATAGATACCTAACATGTCACCCTTCAAAATTGCACACGCTCGTGGAATGGCGCCAAACTTCGCTACTTAAAAATCCCCATAGACAACGCTTTAAATATTTTTACTGGTTACATGTTTTGAGTTACAGAGGAGGTCTAGGGCCAAAATTATTTCTCTCGCTCTAACGTTCGCAACGATACCTCACATGTGTGGTTTGAACACCGTTTTCATATGTGGGCGGGGCTTACGTATGCGTTCACTTCTGCATGCGAGCTCGCGGGGGCAGGGGCGCTTTAAAAAATATATATATATTTTATTGTTCATTTTACTTTATTTATTTTAGTTTGACATGTTTTTCCGCCCCAAATTTTTTTTTGATCACTTTTATTCCTATTACAAGGAATGTAAACATCCCTTGTAATAGGAATATGGCATGACAGGTCCTCTTTACAGTGAGATATGGGGTCAATAAGACCCCACATCTCACCTCTAGGCTGGGAAGCCTGAAAAAAAAAAACAATCTTGGCTTTGATCGTAGCGGTGAGTCGGTAGAAGCACCGGAGGGCAGCGGGGGGGG
The DNA here is from genome assembly GCA_029206835.1 of Rana muscosa. NCBI lineage: Eukaryota > Metazoa > Chordata > Amphibia > Anura > Ranidae > Rana > Rana muscosa. The sequence goes on along the minus strand of CM055117.1, from coordinate 343,284,615 downwards.
CATCCCCTCTCACCTCCCGTAAGAGCGATCAAGCGGTGGAACAGCCGCTATGATCATTCTTATGGTGTAGGGAATCGCCAGCTGAAAAAGCGAATATCTGAATGATGCCTGTAGCTGCTCCCATCATTCAGATATCCCCGCATAAAGTTAAGGACGTCATATGACGGCCGGCGGGCGGGAAGTGGTTATTGCAGAGTATTGCCGGGTATTGAGGAGTATTGCCGGGTATTGAGAAGTATTGCCGGGTATTGAGGAGTATTGCCGGGTATTAAGGAGTATTGCCGGTGTGAGGGGGTTAGCTCGGCAGCGGGTGTGTGTGACCCCCGGGATGGGCTCCCCACCCAAAAACAGGCCCAGCAAACGGAGGTTGTGGTTTTCAAAATAAAAAAAAGGTGCGGTTTATTTTCTATTTACAGTGACAAAACACAGCAAAGCCAAAAGAAACATAAACAAAATAAATCCTGGTCAACTTGACCTCTGACTAAACATACAGGTTTCCTAACTAACAACTGGGATCAGCCTAGTGCTGTCCTAGTCCCTAAGTCCCTGGTTTTAAATGTCCAAGCAAATAGCCACACAGGCTTTGTCTCACCGCACAGGGGTTCACTCTCCCTAGACAGTCCACACAGGTCTGGGTCCAGGCATGAGCTAACATCTAATGAAGCTGGGAGTTTTTATAGAGGCCTAAATGAGCTGACAAGCTTCAGCTGGTCTCATCAACTCCCTGTCTGCACGACGCCCCACACTCTCCCTAGAGGTATGAGTCATCCATGAGCCCACTAGCCTCAGCTGGGCTTATACAACACTCCACCTAGTTGTATAAGTCGGCGTAAAGCCTGAATCTGGGCGAAATATATCTACCCCCCTGGATGCAACCAGGTGACTTTACCTTCCTGCTGTCACATACCCCCCCCCCCTCTTGTTTTAACCTCGGGGTTGGAACACCAGCAATCAGGCATTCATGTACTCGAGACAAAGCATCCACATTCCCCATTTGAACGCCAGGGCGATGCTTTACTGTGAAGTTGAATTCCTGGAGGGCCAGGAACCACCTATTCACTCTTCTATTTGTTTCCTTGTTTTGAGCCATCCACTTTAACGGAGCGTGATCCGTAACCATGTCAAAGTGCCTACCTAGCAGGTAGTACCGAAGGGAATCTAGAGCCCACTTCACCGCTAAACACTCCTTTTCAACGGTGGCGTAATTTACCTCATGGGACTTCAACTTCCTGCTGAGGTAAATGACTGGGTGCTCTTCCCCGTTCCAGACCTGGGACAATACTGCTCCTAACCCCACATCTGACGCATCACTTTGTACGACAAAGTCTTTAGAGAAGTCGGGTGAGTACAACACTGGCTGGCTACATAAGGCTTGTTTCAAGAATTGGAATGCTGCCTCAGCCTCGGGGGTCCATTTAATCATGACCGACCCTTTCCCCTTCGTTAGGTTGGTTAGGGGCACAGCCTTAGAAGCAAAGTGGGGAATGAATCGCCGATAATACCCAGCGATTCCCAGAAAGGCTCGTACCTGCTTCTTGCTGTTGGGACGTGGCCAACTCTGGATGGCCTCGACTTTGTTGAGTTGGGGTTTTATTACTCCCCTCCCAATGGTGTACCCAAGATATTTGGCCTCCTCCTGCCCAATGGTACACTTCTTGGGGTTAGCCGTAAACCCCGCTTCCCGAACAGAGTCCAGGACTGCTTGCACTTTTGGCAGATGTGAGGCCCAATCTGTGCTATGGACAATTGCGTCATCCAGGTAAGCCGCAGCATACTTCCGATGGGGCCTCAGCATCTGGTCCATTTTCCGCTGGAATGTGGCCGGCGCATTCTGTAACCCGAATGGCATTCTTTTATATTGGAACGCCCCGTCTGGGGTTACAAATGCGGTTTTCTCTTTGGCCAATTTGGCCAGGGGGATTTGCCAATACCCTTTTGTGAGGTCAAGAGTCGTCATGTATCGGGCTGTTCCCAGCCGGTCGATCAACTCATCTATACGTGGCATGGGGTAGGTGTCAAATTTTGTAACTTTGTTCAACTGACGAAAATCGTTACAAAATTGCCAGCTCCCATCCGGTTTAGGCACCAACACAATGGGACTAGACCAATCACTTTGGGACTCCTCTATCACCCCTAAGTTCAGCATTTTCTGTACTTCCTCCCGTATTGCCTCCCGTCGGGCCTCTGGGATCCGATAGGGTTTTAACTTCACCCTTTCACCGGGCGGGGTAATGATGTCATGCTCTACCCCAAATGTTTGTCCCGGCAGCTCAGAGAATACCTCCTTGTTGCGAAGCACAAACTCCTTAACCTCCTGTTGTTGGGGTTGTGACAAGGTGGCTGCTATTCCAACCTCAGGAATCACGCAACCAGTTTGAGCTGGTGACCAAGTGTCTGCGACTAGGGACTCTCTATCCCTCCAGGCTTTCAACAGATTAACGTGATAGATCTGTTCGGGCTTTCGCCTTCCTGGTTGTCTGACCTTGTAATTCACTTCGCTCACTTTTTCCATTATCTCGTAGGGGCCTTGCCATTTGGCAAGGAATTTACTTTCAACCGTAGGGACAAGTACCTGTATCCTATCCCCCGGGGAAAAGGTACGGGTCTTGGCTCCACGGTTGTACACTCTCTGCTGTGCTAACTGCGCTTGGGCCAAATGTTCCTTCACGATGGGCATTACCTGTGCAATTCGGTCTTGCATCAGGGCGACATGCTCAATCACACTCCTGTGGGGAGAACTCTCACTTTCCCAAGTTTCCTTGGCAATATCCAACAGCCCTCTTGGGTGTCTCCCATACAGTAACTCAAAGGGGGAGAATCCCGTAGAGGATTGGGGCACCTCCCTAATAGCAAACATCAGATAAGGAAGTAGACAGTCCCAATCCTTTCCATCTCTATCCACCACTTTCTTCAACATTTGTTTTAGGGTTTTGTTGAATCTTTCAACCAGCCCATCGGTTTGGGGGTGATACACAGATGTACGTAATTGCGTCACTTTGAACAATTTACACAGCTCCTTCATAACCCGGGACATAAAGGGTGTACCTTGGTCCGTAAGCAGTTCTTTACAAATACCCACCCGGCTAAACACAAGAGATAGCTCTTTGGCTATGGTTTTGGCCGAGGTATTTCGGAGAGGGATCGCTTCTGGATAACGGGTGGCATAGTCCATTATAACTAATATGTACTGGTGCCCCCTAGCGGACTTGATTATAGGACCTACCAAATCCATGGCGATCCTCTCAAACGGGACCTCAATGATGGGTAGAGGGACCAGCGGGCTACGGAAATGTGGCATCGGGGCCGACCTCTGACACACAGGGCAGGAGGAACAATAATTTTCTATGTCCTTCATCACCCCCAGCCAATAGAATCTCTGTAATACCCTCTCTCGGGTTTTCTCTGTCCCCAGATGACCTCCAAGAATGTGCCCATGGGCCAACACCAACTTCCTGTAAGGTTTGGGCACCACAAGCTGCTCAACGGTTTCTTCTGCCCTTTTTGCCACCCGATACAGTAGGTCCTTCTCTACGCTGAAGTATGGGTAAGTGCAGGTATTATCTGGGTTCACTAACTCGCCATCTATTTTCACTACGTTTTCCCGTGCCTTTATTAGGGCGGGGTCTTTCAACTGTTCTGTGGCAAAGTTTTCTCTGTGAACCTCAAGATCAGAAAACTCCACAGACGGTAGGTTTTCGTCTGAGGAGGTGGGCTCCTCCAGTTTCTTGAGTCTCCCCTGCCAATACTGATAAGGGAAATTCCGGAGAGTCCTCACCACTCTCAGGGGAGTTCTGGCTATCACATTCCTGGTACATAGGGGCACCAGTGGGGGGCTCAGGATCATCCCACAGTTCCCAGAACTTCGGAAAATCCCTTCCCACAATGGCGTCATACGGTAACTGAGATACTAAGCCCACTGGATGAGAGAGGGTACCTTTGGGGGTCTCGAAACACACTGTAGTCACTGGATACTCTCGGGTGTCCCCATGCACACAAATAACAGCTACCTTGCTATTCCCAGAGACCTCTGTTTTAACTAACTCAGCCTTTATCAGGGTCACAAGGCTACCTGAATCCAGCAATACCACAACATTTCTACCATTAACACACATTTTGCATAAATGTTTCTCAGTTCCTCGAATGGCAGTGCATGCGACTGTCGCACACAGCGACTGACGTCTGCCCGTCAGAAAGTCACACTGCATGGGTTCCTCCACAACCGGGCAATTGGCTGCAATATGTCCCGCTTGCCGGCAGCGGTAGCAAACGATCCTTCTTGCCGCCTCTTGAGCCGCTGATTTCCCAGGCTGTTCTCGCCAAACTTGGGGTAGAGCTCCCACCCTCTCACTCTCTCCACCCTTACCCCTTGGAATCCTCTTATCCGCCCCTGGGGATGGTCTGGTCTTAGGGTGGAAAGTCCGAGTGTCTCTGGAAGAGGCCGTCAGGTTCTCTGTAGCCAAGTATTTCTCCACACGATCCACAAGACCATCGGCCGTCTCTGGGTCTCCATGGCGTACCCACTTTTGGATGGCAGTAGGAAGAGCTCTCAAAAACCGATCCATTACAACACGTTCCACAATCTTTGGTGCGGACAAAGTCTCTGGCTGTAGCCACTTTCTGCTCAGGTGAATGAGATCATACATTTGAGACCTGGGGGGTTTTCCAAGCTGGAAAGTCCAGTTATGCACACGCTGAGCCCGGACAGCCTGGGTGACACCCAGCCTTGCCAATATCTCAGCTTTTAGCATCACATAGTCTTTTGCTTGGTCAGGCTCTAGGTCATAGTAAGCCTTCTGCGATTCACCAGTTAACAGAGGAGCCACCAGTCCAGCCCACTGCTCCTCAGGCCACTTTTCTCTTTCAGCAGTCCTTTCAAATGTGGTCAAAAACACCTCTGGATCATCCTCTCCAGTCATTTTTGTCAATAAACGACTCACCCCAAAGGACGCGGCATTAGTGGGACGGCTTTCCTCACTGGTCTGCGGACGTTGCTGCATTACTGCTTCCATTTGTTGTAGTCTCTGCTCTTGCTTCTGTAACAGGTCTATGAAGCGGGCCTCAGATTGCTGCTGGGCTTGTTGCTGAGCTTCCAGACTCTGTTGGTGAGCTTGCTGCTGGGCTGCAAGGCTCTGTTGATGAGCTTGCTGCTGGGCTGCGAAGTTCTGTTGTTGAGCTGCAAGGCTCTTTTGCAAACCTGCATTTGTCTGCTGTTGATTGGCATTTGCTAGAGCCAGCTGCTTCAGTATCTCCTCCATGCTGGCTTAAAAAAAACTGCCACTGGTTCTCCACCAACTGTGAGGGGGTTAGCTCGGCAGCGGGTGTGTGTGACCCCCGGGATGGGCTCCCCACCCAAAAACAGGCCCAGCAAACGGAGGTTGTGGTTTTCAAAATAAAAAAAAGGTGCGGTTTATTTTCTATTTACAGTGACAAAACACAGCAAAGCCAAAAGAAACATAAACAAAATAAATCCTGGTCAACTTGACCTCTGACTAAACATACAGGTTTCCTAACTAACAACTGGGATCAGCCTAGTGCTGTCCTAGTCCCTAAGTCCCTGGTTTTAAATGTCCAAGCAAATAGCCACACAGGCTTTGTCTCACCGCACAGGGGTTCACTCTCCCTAGACAGTCCACACAGGTCTGGGTCCAGGCATGAGCTAACATCTAATGAAGCTGGGAGTTTTTATAGAGGCCTAATTGAGCTGACAAGCTTCAGCTGGTCTCATCAACTCCCTGTCTGCACGACGCCCCACACTCTCCCTAGAGGTATGAGTCATCCATGAGCCCACTAGCCTCAGCTGGGCTTATACAACACTCCACCTAGTTGTATAAGTCGGCGTAAAGCCTGAATCTGGGCGAAATATATCTACCCCCCTGGATGCAACCAGGTGACTTTACCTTCCTGCTGTCACACCGGGTATTGAGGAGTATTGCCGGGTGTTGCCGGGTATTGCGGAGTATTGCCGGGTATTGCGGAGTATTGCCGGGTATTGCGGAGTATTGCCGGGTATTGCGGAGTATTGCCGGGTATTGCCGGGTATTGCGGGGTATTGCCGGGTATTGAGGGGTATTGCAGCGTATTGAGGGGTATTGCGGAATATGGCACCAGGGTATTGCAGAGTATGGCACCAGGGTATTGCAGAGTATTGCACCAGGGTATTACAGAGTATTGCACCAGGGTATTGCAGAGTATTGCACCAGGGTATTGCAGAGTATTGCACCAGGGTATTGCAGAGTATTGCACCAGGGTATTGCAGAGTATTGCACCAGGGTATTGCAGAGTATTGCACCAAGGTATTGCAGAGTATTGCACCAGGGTATTGCAGAGTATTGCACCAGGGTATTGCAGAGTATTGCACCAGGGTATTGCAGAGTATTGGTTTGCAGAGTATTGGCAGGGTGTATTGCAGAGTATTGGCAGAGTATTGCACAGGGATGGATGGATGGCTGGATCTGTGACTGCAATTGTCACAGATCCAGCCCACAGCTGACATGGGGGAGGGAGCGGACATGATCCGCTCCCTCCCCTCTCCTCTCACACTGTACGGATCGGTACAGAGAGGGGAGGGAGGAACCGGCGTCATCACATGACGCCGGTCTGTTTACAAGTGATCGCTCTACCGTGATCCGTGATGCGCCGGGTCTTCCGGACCCGGCGGTCACGGTCATATCCTGGAGCGCGCCCCAGGGGGGCGCGCGGGAGCAAGATTCTGTGAGGACGTCCCTGGGACGTCCACTCAGGATAACTCGACCGCGCTGTGGACGTCTTTTGTACATGGCGCGGTCGGCAAGTGGTTAAAGGAGACTGCATCGTCTAGCGGGAGCGTGACGTGTTTGCCAAGACGCATTAGAGCTGCGTCTACAGAAGGAATGTTCTCCAGGTATTTTACCTCGTCTGTTTTGAAGGGATACATCCTGGATGCTTTGCTTGTCATAGAGGACTTCCTGTCCACTTTACTCCATTCCTCATCAAAAATGCCCTTTAGTTCGGCTAAAAGCGGAAAACTTTGGCGCTCTTTCCCCAGGCGCTTGAAAAAAAAATCTGTTTAGCTGGGGGGGTAGAAGGGTCTTCCCACATCAGGGCCTCTTTGACTGCCTTAATAAGCGGAGTCACGTAAGAGAAATCAAATTCCACACTCTCTTCATCACTCTCCAATTCTCCTTCCGAGGGAAGAGGCGAGGATGCGTAGGACTGGGAAGGTCCTGGGACTTCACGGACCACATCAGCCGGGGAGCCAGATCGAGTAGCGCTGGACTGGCTCTGTGCGTGGGAAGTATCCATCTCTTTCAGAGAGCGGTGCACCACCTTTTTCACTAGAGACTCGATCCGTTGATCCTCTGTCTCTTTTTCCCCAACCGCATGGGCATAGCAATGACTGCATAATGATTTGCCCTCTGAGACTCGTGTGCCACATCCCCAGCAGGCTCTCCGATCAGAGCGACTGTCATGGCGGTGGCAGCGGTGTCTGGAGGAGGAATGGGAGCGTCTCCTCTGGTGGTGAGATGCAGACGAAGAATCACGCCTGGATTTTGAAGCTGACGAGTGATGCGGCCTGGCAAGGTCCGTTTCGGTCTGAGGATCCTGACCGGAAGGGCTAAAAGAAAACAGATTTGGGAGGAAAAGACAAGCCGTCAAGTAACACCAAGACTTGCGACTGTACCCCAAGCCCCTCCCCTCTCCCGCACATACCTTGTGCGTGAGGGCTGGCCACATGTAAGCGGTGAATTGTCCATAACTTGTAGACTAAAGCGTCACAATAACGACAGGTTGATTTAAGAAAACCTATAATTTCATATAAAAAAATACATAAACATGTAACTTGCCCTTTAAAAAGTACTCCTCATACCACAAACACAATGCATTGTATATTTAGATATATACATTTAAGCCTCTAGCCTGTCAGGGGAAATCCCAAATGACATAGGCGAGTAACAGCTTTAAATTCCCCGCTTGCCTGTGATGTCACCGCCGACCACACATCGCACATGCGCGGTGGAGAAGCCATCCTCGGTGCCTGCGCGGCCGCCGGGAAAACCGCTGGACCGCGCATGCGCGAACCAAGCCTTGCTCTGAGAGCGGGCACCGCGCATGCGCGAGCGCCAGCGGCGCCCGTAATACAGATCACTGCGGCGAGCTGGGACGCAGATTTGTTCCAGCAGCCATTTGGGGAGCAGCAGGGGGCATGGAAACAAACAGGAAAAAACAACACACATAATACAGAGGCGACTGCCATGGGAAAAAACGTTGCAGACCTTGCCAGCCGAGGATGTCCTGATGCTCTGGGCACACTACAGCAACATCCCATCCAGGGATACATGGTTGCCACAAGCTCTCCACCCGCCCATGGCTGGGTTCCGAGCTGCACCGCAAAGGAGTGTGCCATCCATCCATCGATCCATCCATCCAGAAATCTGCACGGATGTGCATGCTTTAAGTCCATTGGAGGAGGACAAAAAAGAGAGGTGAGCTTACTTTTATGGGTATGGGGTCCTATAGCATTGGAGAGGAGGCGGGGTTAACCCACACGTAGGCTGCCATGGAGTCTGTCAGGAAATATATATTTTTTTTAAATAACCTGCAAGAGAAAGGCATAATGAGCTAGGATGCACAGCATCCTAGCTCATTATGTGTCACTTACCTGAGATCGAAGCCCCCGAAGTCCGCCTCGGTCCCGTCCACCGCCGCCGCCAAGTCCCCTCGTCGCTAGTTCCTGTTTCTTTCTCGTACATCACGGGACACAGAGCGACATAGTCATTACTAATGGGTTATATAGATACCTTCAGGTGCTGGCACTGGCAACTTCCAAAACCGGAAGTACCCTCCCCTATATAAGCCCCTCCCATCCGGGAGCACCTCAGTTTTTTGCCAGTGTCTAAGGTGTTGGCCAAGAAGAAACATGTGTTTTTCACTGAGCTTGCGTACAGGTTCTTTTGGGCCTCAGTAAGCTATTCCGGATCCGACCAAAAAAGCTTCATAGCTAAACGGTCGGTACCCGGGCCTTGCAGAGAAGAGCAAGGTTTTGCCTGTAATGCTTCTCTTAGGAGAGCTGGACCCTGGGACCCAGAGCTCTGGTCATACCCACGACCAAGATGTCTTCTGTGCAGGGTGCTATACAGGTCCAGTGGAATCCTTGGGAACCCGGTCCCTGAAGGTTTAATTACAATGCCTGCCGTGATAGGTGAAGTTTGGGCTTCTGTGGCCAAACAGAGTCCTGCGGCGGGGAAAAGGTAAGTGGGGGCCCTCAGGAACTTGGTTCTATTGAGGGGACCCCCAAGCCTAATATGTCTTTCTGCCTGTTACCTAACGGTATTCCCGCTAAATATTATGCATGCCTGTAACTACTAAAAAATGTAATAATTTTAATAGTGGTCAAGAAAAAAATATATATATATATATAATAGACTGCGGTACCTGTGTTAATCCACTAGAGGCCGCTGTGGAACGTTTCTTGTCATGTGGACTAGTTTCTTTTCATCAGAGCAAGTCCAGGCAGATGGTGAGTTCTCTTGTGGGAAACTGCTTCCTCTGCCATGTTGCAATGCTCGTCCGTCCCCCGGCCTGCGGCAAAAGGGGCCCTGGCTCTAGTCCCTAGTTTCCTTCTTCAAAATTAGCGCCGAAGGCGCACGTGGCCGCGCGCGTGCGCGTGCACGCGCCTCTATATATAGAGGTGAGCTGGGAAAGGGGGCAGAGCTTGGGGGATGACGCTCTGTGCGCGCCGCAGCGCTTCTGCGCATGTGCGGGCGTCCCAGCATGTTAAAAAAACACAATTATGTGTTGTGAGCTGGCTATGGAGTGCAGAGACAGAGCTGGCAACATTTAAAAAAAAAAAAGGCATACAGCAAGCGGTTGATGCAGGCATCCCCATAGAAAGGCACATTAGTAGACACCAACTGTTTTTATAGCAGCATTTGTGCTAGACTATTGTCAGTAAGTGGTGTATTTCGGCTGGAATACCTCAGCTTTGGGCTTAGGAATATGCCGTCTAAAAACTCCGGGACTAAAAATCCCAGGAAGCATAGGGGGTCTCCATCGGGCTCTGAGGATCTTGGGCATGCTTTGGCTGCACCTATCTCCCCTGAAGAATCAGAGGTTAGTGACCGTAGAGCACCATCAGGAGTACCTGGTACTGTGGCTGTCCTCAGTTCACCTGCTCCTGTGTATGTAACAGAGGAGGTTTTTTCCTCAGCTCTGGGAGGGCTGGAAGAGAGATTGTCTGTCAGCATTGATCGCTGCTTCCCTGTCACAGGAAAAAAGCGCTCGATCTCCGTCTCCTCCCTCAGAGTGCCTGTTAGCGGAGCAACAGCCATCATCCACTTCTGTCTCCTCGTTGGGGTCGCTAAAAGCTCCCCAGACTGTTTGTTCCTTTCCGATCCATCCTTTACTGGAAGGGCTCATTTACCAGGATTGGGAGCATCCTGATAAAATGTTTACTCCTCCCAAGAGATTTCAAGTGGTCTATCCCATGGAGGATAAGTTCATCAAAAAATGGAGGGTCCCTACAGTGGACGCAGCCATCTCTTGTGTGAATAAATCACTGACATGTCCAGTGGATAATGTCCAAATGTTCAAGGACCCAATAGATAAAAAATTAGAGTCCTTATTAAAATCTGCTTTTGCTACAGCAGGCTTGGTGACACAACCAGCAGTGGCAGCTATTGGGGTCTGCCAAGCAGTGAAGGATCAGTTGAAACAAGTCTTAAGGGACTTGCCAGATCAGCAGTTCTTGCCCTAGCTGATCTACCTAGAGCCTTATGCTTTGCGGTGGACGCTATAAAGGATTCAATCCATCAGGCCTCCCGCCTTACGCTGTCTGTAGTACATATGTGCAGGCTTTTATGGCTCAAAAACTGGTCTGCTGAAGCTCCCTGTAAAAAATTGCTGGTAAGCTTCCCATTTCATGGTGAACGCTTATTCGGGGAAGACCTGGACAAATATATCCAGAGAATTTCCAGCGGTAAAAGTACACTTTTGCCGGTTAAAAACAGAGTTAGAGGTCCCTCTTTTAAGAGGCCTGCTTCTCCAGTCCCTAGGACATCGGCTGTGAAACAGTTCCGACGGCCTCCTCAGTCAAATCCCGGAGGTAAAAATCAGGGACAATTGCAGGGTAACAAGAAGCCCTGGAGCAGGAGAGGTACAAAACCTCCCCCAAAGTCAAATGCATGAAGGGTTGCCCCCACTCAATTGGGTGGGGGGAAGACTTCAGTTGTTCACAGAGACCTGGCGGGACACGATCAGAGACAGATGGGTGCTCTCCGCAGTGAGTCTGGGATACAAATTGGAGTTAAAAGACTCCCCTCCTTCCCACTTTATAAGGTCAAACGTGCCAAGGGATCCCCAGAAGAGAGGATCCCTCCTGTTGGCACTAGAACAATTATTGCTCCAAGCAGTAATTATAGAGGTTCCCCTGGAAGAATGGGGGTTCGGGTTTTACTCAAACCTCTTTACAGTCCCGAAGCCAAACGGGGACGTGAGGCCCATATTAAATCTAAAAGGGCTAAACAAATTCCTACATATCAGGACTTTCCGGATGGAGTCGATCCGATCGGTGGCCACTGCCCTACAAGGGGAGGAATGGTTAGCCTCGATCGACATCAAAGATGCTTATTTGCACATTCCCATCTTTCCAGCCCACCAAAAATTTCTACGCTTTGCGGTGGAAGGGCGCCATTTTCAGTTCAGAGCCTTACCCTTCGGTCTGGCCACAGCACCACGAGTGTTCACAAAAATTCTGGCCCCATTATTGGCCAATCTAAGAACACGAGGTGTAACGATAATGGCATATCTAGACGACTTGTTGCTGATAGACCACTCAGTGGAAAAACTAGAAGTGGCTGTTCACGAGACAATCAAGTATCTGGAATATCACGGTTGGATTATCAACCGAGACAAGTCAGCCCTAAAACCAGTCAAAAGTCTGGAATACTTGGGGCTAAGTTTGGATTCAGACCAGAGAAAAATTTTCTTGCCTCAAGAAAAGGGGTCGTCTTTGAGAGATTTGATCCACTTAGTGGGTACAAAAAGACAGCCATCCATACGCCTGTGCATGAGGCTGCTGGGGAAAATGGTGGCATCATTCGAAGCAGTACCCTACGGTCAATTCCATACAAGGAATTTGCAAAGGGCCATACTGTCAGCCTGGAACAAAAAAGTTCAGGCCCTAGACTTACCAATGTCCTTGTCCCCTTCCGTTCGCAAGAGCCTCCGCTGGTGGTTGGTTCCCCAGAATCTGGAAAGAGGGAAATCCTTCAGTCCGATTTCTTGGAAGGTGGTCACTACAGATGCCAGCCTTATAGGCTGGGGAGCAGTACTGGAGCAATGGTCTCTCCAGGGCAGATGGTCGGATGCGGAAAAGGCCCTGCCCATCAATCTCTTAGAGATACGAGCAGCCCGGTATGCCCTAGTAGCATGGACATCCAAACTCCAAGGGTCCCCTGTCAGAATTCAATCAGACAATGCCACAGCAGTGGCATATATCAATCATCAGGGGGGCACCAGGAGTCGTGCAGCCCAGAGGGAAGTAAATTACATCCTGAAATGGGCAGAAAGATATGTCCCAGCCATATCTGCGGTATTCATTCCAGGAGTGGAGAATTGGAAGGCGGACTTTCTAAGTCGCCAACAATTATGCCCAGGGGAATGGTCCCTTCATCCCGAGGTTTTCCGGACAATATGTCAGCGGTGGGGAACACCGGATGTAGATCTGCTAGCATCCAGATTCAACGCAAAAGTGGACAGGTTTGTCTCTTGGACAAGGGATCCCCTAGCTTGCGGCTCGGATGCCCTAGTGTTCCCTTGGGATCAGTTCAAGCTGATATATGCATTCCCACCGCCACAATTGTTACCTCGATTACTCCGCAGAATCAGGGTAGAAAAGAAACCAGTGATTCTGGTGGCTCCAGCGTGGCCCCAAAGAGCATGGTACGCGGAGATTGTAAAGATGTCTGTGGGGAGTCCTTGGACCCTCCCACATCGTCCGGACCTGCTTTCGCAAGGACCGATATACCACCCTTCCTTACCAGCCCTAGGTTTGATGGCCTGGCTATTGAAGCCCACATTCTAAAAAAGAGAGGGCTCTCTAATTCTGTGGTATCTACCATGATCAATGCCAGGAAGCCGGTATCCAGGCAGATCTACTATAGAATCTGGAAGGCGTACATCGCCTGGTGTGAGGCCAAGAAATGGCATCCACGTAAATACGTAATAGGTAGGATTCTGGACTTCCTACAATGGGCTGTAGATAGGAAGCTTGCCTTGAGTACTATCAAGGGTCAGATTTCGGCCTTGTCAATATTTTTTCAAAGGCCCTTGGCTTCGCATTCACTAGTCAAAGCCTTTATACAAGGAGTGATGCGTATTAGTCCTCCGGTTAATATTCCCATATGTCCATGGGATCTAAACTTGGTTCTGTCGGTTCTACAGAAACAACCATTTGAACCATTACAGCATATTTCTTTGGTTCTTCTCACCAGGAAATTGATTTTTCTAGTAGCCATTTGTTCGGCTAAAAGAGTGTCGTAATTAGCAGCTATGTCCTGTAGGGAGCCATATCTGGTTATCCATAATGTGAGGGGGTTAACTCGGTAGCGGGTGTGTGTGACCCCCTGGTTGGGCTCCCCACACAAAAACAGGGCCAGCAGACGGAGGTTGTGGTTTTCAAAATCAAAAGGTGCGGTTTATTTCTCTATGTACAGTGACAAAAACACAGCAAAGCCAAAAAGAAACATAAACAAAATAAATCCTGGTCAGCTTGACCTCTGACTAAACATGCAGGTTTCCTAACTAACAACTGGGATCAGCCTGGTGCTGTCCCAGTCCCTAAGTCCCTGGTTTAGTCAATGTCCAAACAAATAGCCACACAGGCTTTGTCTCACCGCACAGGGGTTCACTCTCCCTAGACAGTCCACACAGGTCTGGTTCCAGGCATGAGCAAACACCTAATGAATCTGGGAGTAATATATCTACCCCCCTGGATGCAACCAGGTGACTTTACCTTCCTGCTGTCACATACCCCCCCCCTCTTGTTTTAACCTTGGGGTTGGAACACCAGCAATCAGGCATTCATGTACTCGAGACAAAGCATCCACATTCCCCATTTGAACGCCAGGGCGATGCTTTACTGTGAAGTTGAATTCCTGTAGGGCCAGGAACCACCTATTCACTCTTCTATTTGTCTCCTTGTTTTGAGCCATCCACTTTAACGGAGCGTGATCCGTAACCATGTCAAAGTGCCTACCTAGCAGATAGTACCGAAGGGAATCTAGAGCCCACTTCACCGCTAAACACTCCTTTTCAACCGTGGCGTAATTTACCTCATGGGACTTCAACTTCCTGCTGAGGTAAATGACTGGGTGCTCTTCCCCGTTCCAGACCTGGGACAATACTGCTCCTAACCCCACATCTGACGCATCACTTTGTACGACAAAGTCTTTAGAGAAGTCGGGTGAGTACAACACTGGCTGGCTACATAAGGCTTGTTTCAAGAATTGGAATGCTGCCTCAGCCTCGGGGGTCCATTTAATCATGACCGACCCTTTCCCTTTCGTCAGGTTGGTTAGGGGCACAGCCTTAGAAGCAAAGTGGGGAATGAAGCGCCGATAATAACCCGCGATTCCCAGAAAGGCCCGTACCTGCTTCTTGCTGTTGGGACGTGGCCAACTCTGGATGGCCTCGACTTTGTTGAGTTGGGGTTTTATCACTCCCCTGCCAATGGTGTACCCAAGATATTTGGCCTCCTCCTGCCCAATGGTACACTTCTTGGGGTTAGCCGTAAACCCCGCTTCCCGGATAGAGTCTAGGACTGCTTGCACTTTTGGCAGATGTGAGGCCCAATCTGTGCTATGGACAATTACGTCATCCAGGTAAGCCGCAGCAAACTTCCGATGGGGCCTCAGTATCTGGTCCATTTTCCGCTGGAATGTGGCCGGCGCATTCTGTAACCCGAACGGCATTCTCTTATATTGGAACGCCCCGTCTGGGGTTACAAATGCGGTTTTCTCTTTGGCCGACTTGGCCAGGGGAATTTGCCAATACCCTTTTGTGAGGTCAAGAGTCGTCATGTATCGGGCTGTTCCCAGCCGGTCGATCAACTCATCTATACGTGGCATGGGGTAGGTGTCAAATTTTGTAACTTTGTTCAACTGACGAAAATCGTTACAAAATCGCCAGCTCCCATCCGGTTTAGGCACCAACACAATGGGACTAGACCAATCACTTTGGGACTCCTCTATCACCCCTAAGTTCAGCATTTTCTGTACTTCCTCCCGTATTGCCTCCCGTCGGGCCTCTGGGATCCGATAGGGTTTTAACTTCACCCTTTCACCGGGCGGGGTAATAATATCATGCTCTACCCCAGAGGTTTGTCCCGGCAGCTCAGAGAACACCTCCTCGTTGCGAAGCACAAACTCCTTAACCTCCTGTTGTTGGGGTTGTGACAAGGTGGCTGCTATTCCAACCTCCGGAATCACGCAACCAGTTGGAGCTGGTGACCAAGTTTCTGCGACTAGGGACTCTCTATCCCTCCAGGCTTTCAACAGATTAACGTGATATATCTGTTCGGGCTTTCGCCTTCCTGGTTGTCTGACCTTGTAATTCACTTCGCTCACTTTTTCCATTATCTCGTAGGGGCCTTGCCATTTGGCAAGGAATTTACTTTCAACCGTAGGGACAAGTACCAATATCCTATCCCCCGGGGAAAAGGTACGGGTCTTGGCTCCACGGTTGTACACTCTCTGCTGTGCCAACTGCGCTTGGGCCAAATGTTCCTTCACGATGGGCATTACCTGTGCAATTCGATCTTGCATCAGGGCGACATGCTCAATCACACTCCTGTGGGGAGAACTCTCACTTTCCCAAGTTTCCTTGGCAATATCCAACAGCCCTCTTGGGTGTCTCCCATACAGTAACTCAAAGGGGGAGAATCCTGTAGAGGATTGGGGCACCTCCCTAATAGCAAACATCAAATAAGGAAGTAGACAGTCCCAATCCTTTCCATCTCTATCCACCACTTTCTTCAACATTTGTTTTAGGGTTTTGTTGAATATTTCAACCAGCCCATCGGTTTGGGGGTGATACACAGATGTACGCAATTGCGTCACTTTGAACAATTTACACAGCTCTTTCATAACCCGGGACATAAAGGGTGTTCCTTGGTCCGTAAGCAGTTCTTTACAAATACCCACCCGGCTAAACACAAGAGATAGCTCTTTGGCTATGGTTTTGGCCGAGGTATTTCTGAGAGGGATCGCTTCTGGATAACGGGTGGCATAGTCCATTATAACCAATATGTACTGGTGCCCCCTAGCGGACTTGATTATAGGACCTACCAAATCCATTGCGATTCTCTCAAACGGGACGTCAATGATGGGTAGAGGGACCAGCGGGCTACGGAAATGTGGCATCGGGGCCGACCTCTGACACACAGGGCAGGAGGAACAATAATTTTCTATGTCCTTCATCACCCCAGGCCAATAGAATCTCTGTAATACCCTCTCTCGGGTTTTCTCTGTCCCCAGATGACCTCCAAGAATGTGCCCATGGGCCAACTCCAACACCAACTTCCTGTAAGGTTTGGGCACCACAAGCTGCTCAACGGTTTCTTCTGCCCTTTTTGCCACCCGATACAGTAGGTCCTTCTCTACGCTGAAGTATGGGAAAGTGCAGGTATTATCTGGGTTCACTAACTCGCCATCTATTTCCACTACGTTTTCCCGTGCCTTTATTAGGGCGGGGTCTTTTAACTGTTCTGTGGCAAAATTTTCCCTGTGAACCTCCAGATCAGAAAACTCCACAGACGGTAGGTTTTCGTCTGAGGAGGTGGGCTCCTCTCCAGTTTCTTGAGTCTCCCCTGCCAATACTGACAAGGGAAATTCTGGAGAGTCCTCACCACTCTCAGAGGAGTTCTGGCTATCACATTCCTGGTACATAGGGGCACCAGTGGGGGGCTCAGGATCATCCCACAGTTCCCAGAACTTCGGAAAATCCCTTCCCACAATGGCATCATGCGGTAATTGAGATACTAACCCCACTGGATGAGAGAGGGTACCTTTGGGGGTCTCGAAACACACTGTAGTCACTGGATACTCTCGGGTGTCCCCATGCACACAAATAACAGCTACCTTGCTATTCCCAGAGACCTCTGTTTTAACTAATTCAGCCTTTATCAGGGTCACAAGGCTACCTGAATCCAGCAATACCACAACATTTCTACCATTAATACACATTTTGCATAAATGTTTCTCAGTTCCCCGAATGGCAGTGCATGCGACTGTCGCACACAGCGACTGACGTCGGTCCGTCAGAAAGTCACATTGCATGGGTTCCTCCACAACCGGGCAATTTGCTGCAATATGTCCCGCTTGCCGGCAGCGGTAGCAAACAATCCTTTTGGCTGCCTCTTGAGCCCCTGACTTCCCAGGCTGTTCTCGCCAAACTTTGGGTAGAGCTCCCACCCTCTCACTCTCTCCACCCTCACCCCTTGGAATCCTCTTATCCGCCCCTGGGGATGGTCTGGTCTTAGGGTGGAAAGTCCGAGAGTCTCTGGAAGAGGCCGTCAGGTTCTCTGTAGCCAAGTATTTCTCTACACAATCCACAAGACCACCGGCCGTCTCTGGGTCTCCATGGCTTACCCACTTTTGGATGGCAGTAGGAAGAGCTCTCAAAAACCGATCCATTACAATGCGTTCCACAATCTCTGGTGCGGACAAAGTCTCTGGCTGTAGCCACTTCCTGCTCAGGTGAATGAGATCATACATTTGAGACCTGGGGGGTTTTCCAAGCTGGAAAGTCCAGTTATGCACACGCTGAGCCCGGACAGCCAGGGTGACACCCAGCCTGGCCAATATTTCAGCTTTTAGCATCACATAGTCTTTTGCTTGGTCAGGCTCTAGGTCATAGTAAGCCTTCTGCGATTCGCCAGTTAACAGAGGAGCCACCAGTCCAGCCCACTGCTCCTCAGGCCACTTTTCTCTTTCAGCAGTCCTTTCAAATGTGGTCAAAAATACCTCTGGATCATCCTCTCCAGTCATTTTTGTCAATAAACGACTCACCCCAAAGGACGCGGTATTAGTGGGACGGCTTTCCTCACTGGTCTGCGGACGTTGCTGCACTACTGCTTCCATTTGTTGTAGTCTCTGCTCTTGCTTCTGTAACAGGTCTAAGAAGCGGGCCTCAGATTGCTGCTGGGCTTGTTGCTGAGCTTCCAGACTCTGTTGGTGAGCTTGCTGCTGGGCTGCAAGGCTCTGTTGATGAGCTTGCTGCTGGGCTGCAAGGCTCCTTTGCAAACCTGCATTTGTCTGCTGTTGATTGGCATTTGCTAGAGCCAGCTGTTTCAGTATCTCCTCCATGCTGGCTTAAAAAAACTGCCCGCATTCTCCACCAACTGTGAGGGGGTTAACTCGGTAGCGGGTGTGTGTGACCCCCTGGTTGGGCTCCCCACACAAAAACAGGGCCAGCAGACGGAGGTTGTGGTTTTCAAAATCAAAAGGTGCGGTTTATTTCTCTATGTACAGTGACAAAAACACAGCAAAGCCAAAAAGAAACATAAACAAAATAAATCCTGGTCAGCTTGACCTCTGACTAAACATGCAGGTTTCCTAACTAACAACTGGGATCAGCCTGGTGCTGTCCCAGTCCCTAAGTCCCTGGTTTAGTCAATGTCCAAACAAATAGCCACACAGGCTTTGTCTCACCGCACAGGGGTTCACTCTCCCTAGACAGTCCACACAGGTCTGGTTCCAGGCATGAGCAAACACCTAATGAATCTGGGAGTAATATATCTACCCCCCTGGATGCAACCAGGTGACTTTACCTTCCTGCTGTCACAATAAGGACAGAGTAGTGTTACGTCCTCATCCAGCCTTTCTTCCTAAGGTGGTATCGAGGTTTCATTTGAACCAAGATGTGGTTCTTCCTTCTTTTTTCCCCAAACCTACTTCGGTAGAGAAAAAGTTATTGCATTCTTTGGATGTAGTAAGAGCAGTTAAAGCTTATCTAAAAGCCACTGCTCAGATTCGCAGAACGGATACTTTGTTTATTCTGCCGGAAGGCCCCAGAAAGGGTCAGGCAGCATCAAAATCTACTTTAGCCAAGTGGATTCGACAGGTCATAATACAAGCCTATGGCTTGAGAAGGAGACCGCCTCCGTTCAAAGTTAGGGCGCACTCCACGAGAGCAGTTGGAACTTCATGGGCAGCGCATCACCAGGCCTCCCTGGCTCAAATCTGTAAGGCCGCAACATGGTCTTCAGTACACACGTTTACTAGGTTCTACCAGGTGGACGTTAGAAGTCAGGAGGATGTCGCCTTTGGGCGCAGTGTGTTGCAGGCCGCAAAAGATCCTCATGTCTGATAGCGCTCAGCTTATGTATGGTGTATCCCCCCCCTCGTTGGGCATTGCTTTAGGACATCCCATTAGTAATGACTATGTCGCTCTGTGTCCCGTGATGTACGAGAAAGAAAATAGGATTTTTATAACAGCTTACCTGTAAAATCCTTTTCTTGGAGTACATCACGGGACACACAGCTCCCGCCCCTCTTTAGGGACACTTATTGCTTTGCTACAAAACTGAGGTGCTCCCGGATGGGAGGGGCTTATATAGGGGAGGGTACTTCCGGTTTTGGAAGTTGCCAGTGCCAGCACCTGAAGGTATCTATATAACCCATTAGTAATGACTATGTCGCTCTGTGTCCCGTGATGTACTCCAAGAAAAGGATTTTACAGGTAAGCTGTTATAAAAATCCTATTTTTCGCCGCTCCTGCGCTGTGATTGGCCGGAGCAGCAATGACGCATGCGCGCGGGAGGAGTCAAATCCGTCATTGCCGGATTTATGAATGGAAGTTCTGTGAGCCTGCGCCGTTATCTACGGCGCGCATGCACCGTAGACAAAGGTGCATTCTTAATGACAAATATCTCCTAAACCATGTAGGTTTAGGAGATATTACAAACACCTACAGGTAAGCCTTAATCTAGGCCAGTGTTTCTCAACTCCAGTTCTCAAGGCGCATCAACAGGTCATGTTTTCAGGATTTCCATTATTTTGCACAGGTGATTTGATCAGTTTCACTGCCTTAGTAATTACCACAGCTGTTTTTTCTGAGGGAAATCCTGAAAACATGACCTGTTGGTGCGCCTTGAGGACTGGAGTTGAGAAACACTGATCTAGGCTTACCTGTAGGTGTTTGTTGTCAAAGTGGGTTTACAACCACTTTAAGTAGGTTCACCCTCTCTATTTGTCCTGTTTATCATTACCGTTAAAAGTGAATGTAAAAGAAAATTCAAAATTTTTGGTTGTCCCCAGAAAATAATAGGGGGGATATCTTCCAATGGGGACACTAGTTCTGGTAAACTGGGGGTCCCCAAGGAATTTGCAGAGATTTTCCGTAACTTCCTGATTGCTATGAGACAGGAAGTGAAGGGAAATCTCCCCAATGGAACACAGATGGCTGAAAAAAAATCTGACAGCGATTATAACCCTCCCTAAAGAAAAAAGGTTTTGCCTAAAGTTGTACTTTAAGGCAGGACTTGCAATCTAGGACAATTTAAAGGTGGGAAGATGATCTAGGCTATATTTCAGAGGAGCGTTGGGAGGGAGTTCTGTCTGTGGTCCTCACCGTATCCCCGGTCTCCTACCCAGCAACTTAACCAACTGTTTATTTTACATAGAGTGTACTGCACTCTCCAAAAAAAAAATTCAGTGGAACCGTTGAGACTCATTGGACTGCCCCAAGTGCAGAAATCTGCAGGTACAGATCTATATGGAGGGGTAGTTTTGCAAGGTAGGTGTGGGGCTGGTAAGTGAAAACCTTTGTCAGGATACGTTTTAAATTTGTTCCAGCCAAGTCTTTTTGAAGTGTTCATCCTGTCTTTTCATGCAGACGTCAGGCCCTCCATAGTCACAATCTCAATAAATTCCTGTAAACCATTGGGCAGCTGTAGGTTTGGAGTTTTTCCATAGAGGTGGGATGCATGATTTTAGGTAAATGGACAAGCAGAGAGGTTTTGTAGGCCTTTCTGAAAATAGGGTTGAGATAAATAAAAATAATGCCAAGGGGTCATTTTGAAATTAAAGTCTGTTCGGTTTGTGAATAATCTGTGTAATTGTAGAAAATAAGAGGTAAATTTGGGACATGACCAAAAATGTGTAGTATCTAGAAGGGTTAGGTTGAGTGCTATAGATGTGAAGTAAATATTGTAATTAATAAGAGCTCTGTATGTTTGTAATTAATATATTAGATTAGAAAGAGAGATGGATGGGATGGGATATGAAGAAGAGCAAGTTGTCAGCATAAGCTGCGACCTTATGTTGTGTTTTAGTAAGAGATAATAGGATTTTTATAACAGCTTACCTGTAAAATCCTTTTCTTGGAGTACATCACGGGACACAGAGCGGCATAGTCATTACTAATGGGTTATATAGATACCTTCAGGTGCTGGCACTGGCAACTTCCAAAACCTGAAGTACCCTCCCCTATATAAGCCCCTCCCATCCGGGAGTACCTCAGTTTTGTAGCAAAGCAATAAGTGTCCCCAAAAGAGGGGTGGGAGCGCTGTGTCCCGTGATGTACTCCAAGAAAAGGATTTTACAGGTAAGCTGTTATAAAAATCCTATTTTCTTTCTCGTACATCACGGGACACAGAGCGGCATAGTCATTACTATGTGGGATGTCCTAAAGCAATGCCCAATGAGGGGGGGGGGGATACACCATACATAAGCTGAGCGCTATCAGACATGAGGATCTTTTGCGGCCTGCAACACACTGCGCCCAAAGGCGACATCCTCCTGACTTTTAACGTCCACCTGGTAGAACCTAGTAAACGTGTGTACTGAAGACCATGTTGCGGCCTTACAGATTTGAGCCAGGGAGGCCTGGTGATGCACTGCCCATGAAGTTCCAACTGCTCTCGTGGAGTGCGCCCTAACTTTGAACGGAGGCGGTCTCCTTCTCAAGCCATAGGCTTGCATTATGACCTGTCAAATCCACTTGGCTAAAGTAGATTTTGACGCTGCCTGCCCCTTCTGGGGCCTTTCGGCAGAATAAACAAAGTATCCGTTCTGCGAATCTGAGCAGTGGCTTTTAGATAAGCTTTAACTGCTCTTACTACATCCAAAGAATGTAATAATTTTTCCTCTACTGAACTAGGTTTGGGGAAAAAAGAAGGAAGAACCACATCTTGGTTCAAATGAAACCTCGATACCACCTTAGGAAGAAAGGCTGGATGAGGACGTAACACTACTCTGTCCTTATGGATAACCAGATATGGCTCCCTACAGGACATAGCGGCTAATTCCGACACTCTTTTAGCCGAACAAATGGCTACTAGAAAAATCCATTTCCTGGTGAGAAGAACCAAGGAAATATGCTGTAATGGTTCAAATGGTTGTTTCTGTAGAACCGACAGAACCAGGTTTAAGTCCCATGGACATATGGGAATATTAACCGGAGGGCTAATACGCATCACTCCTTGTATAAAGGCTTTGACTAGTGAATGCGAAGCCAAGGGCCTCTGAAAAAATATTGACAAGGCCGAAATCTGACCCTTGATAGTACTCAAGGCAAGCTTCCTATCTACAGCCCACTGTAGGAAGTCCAGAATCCTACCTATTACGTACTTTCGTGGATGCCATTTCTTGGCCTCACACCAGGCGATGTACGCCTTCCAGATTCTATAGTAGATCTGCCTGGATACCGGCTTCCTGGCATTGATCATGGTAGATACCACAGGATTAGAGAGACCTCTCTTTTTTAGAATGTGGGCTTCAATAGCCAGGCCGTCAAACCTAGGGCTGGTAAGGAAGGGTGGTATATCGGTCCTTGCGAAAGCAGGTCCGGACGATGTGGGAGGGTCCAAGGACTCCCCACAGACATTTTTACAATCTCCGCGTACCACGCTCTTCGGGGCCACGCTGGAGCCACCAGAATCACTGGTTTCTTTTCTACCCTGATTCTGCGGAGTAATCGAGGTAACAATTGTGGCGGTGGGAATGCATATATCAGCTTGAACTGATCCCAAGGGAACACTAGGGCATCCGAGCCGCAAGCTAGGGGATCCCTTGTCCAAGAGACAAACCTGTCCACCTTTGCGTTGAATCTGGATGCTAGCAGATCTACATCCGGTGTTCCCCACCGCTGACATATTGTCCGAAAAACCTCGGGGTGAAGGGACCATTCCCCTGAGCATAATTGTTGGCGACTTGGAAAGTCCGCCTTCCAATTCTCCACTCCTGGAATGAATACCGCGGATATGGCTGGGACATATCTTTCTGCCCATTTCAGGATGCAATTTACTTCCCTCTGGGCTGCACGACTCCTGGTGCCACCCTGATGATTGATATATGCCACTGCCGTGGCATTGTCTGATTGAATTCTGACAGGGGACCCTTGGAGTTTGGATGTCCATGCTACTAGGGCATACCGGGCTGCTCGTATCTCTAAGAGATTGATGGGCAGGGCCTTTTCCGCATCCGACCATCTGCCCTGGAGAGACCATTGCTCCAGTACTGCTCCCCAGCCTATAAGGCTGGCATCTGTAGTGACCACCTTCCAAGAAATCGGACTGAAGGATTTCCCTTTTTCCAGATTCTGGGGAACCAACCACCAACGGAGGCTCTTGCGAACGGAAGGGGATAAGGACATTGGTAAGTCTAGGGCCTGAACTTTCTTGTTCCAGGCTGACAGTATGGCCCTTTGCAAATTCCTTGAATGGAATTGACCGTAGGGTACTGCTTCGAATGATGCCACCATTTTCCCCAGCAGCCTCATGCACAGGCGTATGGACGGCTGTCTTTTTGTACCCACTAAGTGGATCAAATCTCTCAAAGACAACACCTTTTTTCGAGGCAAGAATATTTTCCTCTGGCCTGAATCTAGCCTTAGCCCCAAGTATTCCAGACTTTTGACTGGTTTTAGGGCTGACTTGTCTCGGTTGATAATCCAACCGTGAGATTCCAGATACTTGATTGTCTTGTAAACGACCACTTCTAGTTTTTTCACTGAGTGGTCTATCAGCAACAAGTCGTCTAGATATGCCATTATCGTTACACCTTGTGTTCTTAGATTGGCCAATAATGGGGCCAGAATTTTTGTGAACACTCGTGGTGCTGTGGCCAGACCGAAGGGTAAGGCTCTGAACTGAAAATGGCGCCCTTCTACTGCAAAGCGTAGAAATTTTTGGTGGACTGGAAAGATGGGAATGTGCAAATAAGCATCTTTGATGTCGATCGAGGCTAACCATTCCTCCCCTTGTAGGGCAGTGGCCACCGATCGGATCGACTCCATCCGGAAAGTCCTGATTTGCAGGAATTTGTTTAGCCCTTTTAGATTTAATATGGGCCTCACGTCCCCGTTGGCTTCGGGACTGTAAAGAGGTTTGAGTAATACCCGAACCCCCATTCTTCCAGGGGAACCTCCATAATTACTCCTTGCAGCAATAGTTGTTCTAGTGCCAACAGGAGGGACTCTCTCTTCCGGGGATCCCTTGGCACGTTTGACCTCAAAAAAGGGAAGGAGGAGAGTCTTTTAACTCCAATCTGTATCCCAGACTTACTGCGGAGAGCACCCATCTGTCTCTGATCGTGTCCCGCCAGGTCTCTGCGAACAACTGGAGTCTTCCCCCCACCCGATTGAGTGGGGGCAACCCTTCATGCATTTGACTTTGGGGGAGGTTTTGTACCTCTCCTGACCCAGGGTTTTTTATTACCCTGCGATTGTCCCTGATTTTTACCCCCGGGATTTGACCGAGGAGGCCGTCGGAACTGTTTCACAGCCGATGCCCCAGGGACTGGAGAAGCAGGCCTCTTAAAAGAGGGACCTCTAACTCTGTTTTTAACCGGCAAGAGTGTACTTTTACCGTTGGAAATTTTCTGGATATATTTGTCCAGGTCTTCCCCGAATAAGCGTTCACCATGAAATGGGAAGCTAACCAGCAATTTTTTACAGGGAGCTTCAGCAGACCAGTTTTTGAGCCATAGAAGCCTGCACATATGTACTACAGACAGCGTAAGGCGGGAGGCCTGATGGATTGAATCCTTTATGGCGTCAACCGCAAAGCATAAGGCTCTAGGTAGATCAGCTAGGGCAAGGGCCTGCTGATCTGGCAAGTCCCTTAAGACCTGTTTCAACTGATCCTTCACTGCTTGGCAGACCCCAATAGCTGCCACTGCTGGTTGTGTCACCAAGCCTGCTGTAGAAAAAGCAGATTTTAATAAGGACTCCAATTTTTTATCTATTGGGTCCTTGAACATTTGGACATTATCCACTGGACATGTCAGTGATTTATTCACACAAGAGATGGCTGCGTCCACTGTAGGGACCCTCCATTTTTTGATGAACTTATCCTCCATGGGATAGACCACCGGAAATCTCTTGGGGGGAGTAAATATTTTATCAGGATGTTCCCAATCCTGGTACATGAGCCCTTCCAATAAAGGGTGAAGTGGAAAGGAACAGACAGTCTGGGGAGCTTTTAGCGACCCCAGCGAGGAGACAGTAGTGGTTGATGGTTCCGCAAGGTGCATTTTAAATGCTAAACGGACCATGTTAGTCAAAGACTGAACCCATAATCTTTCAGCTTGAGATGCTGAGAAAGGTTCCTCCACAGTTGATTCCTCTATAACAGAATCAACCTCCTCCTGATCCCCCTTCAGGCAGGTCGATCCCTGTATGGGACTGTTGCTCCGCTAACAGGTACTCTGAAGGAGGAGACGGAGATCGGGCGTGCTTTCCCTGTGACAGGGAGGCAGCGATTAATGTTGACAATCTCTCTTCTAATCCTCCCAGAGCTGAGGAAAAAACCTCCTCTGTTACATACACCGGAGCAGGTGAACTGAGGACAGCCACAGTACCAGGTACTCCTGCGGGGTCTCTACGGTCAGTAACCTCTGAATTTTCAGGGGAGACTGGTGCAGCAGAAGCATGCCCAAGATCCTCAGAGCCCGATGGAGACCCCTTTCGCTTCCTGGAAGATTTAGTTCCGGAGCTTCTGGACGGCATATTCCTAAGCCCAAAGCTGAGGTATTCCAGCCGTAATACACCACTTTTACTGAGAATAGTCTAGCACAATTGCTGCTATATAACAGTTGGTGTCTACTAAAGTGCCTTTCTAGGGGATGCCTGCATCAACCGCCTCTGTGTGCCTTTTTACTGTTGCTAGCTCTGTCTGTGCACTTCAATAGCCAGCTGTGATTGCCTTTAAACATGCTGGACGCCCGCACATGCGCAGTAGCGCCGCGGCGCACACCGAGCGTCATCCACCCGCTCCGCCCCTTTTTCCAGATCGCCTCTATATAGAGGCGCGTGCGCACGCGCGCGGGCACGTGCGCCTTTGGCGCCTTTTTTGAAAAAAATAAGGAGCTAGATGGGAGCCAGGGTCCCTGCCGCAGGGCCCGGGGATGGATGAGCGCAGCAACAGGGCAGAGGAGACAGCTTCCCCAAGAGAACTTACCAACTGCCTGGATTTGACTTCGGAAGAAAAAAATCCACATTACAAGAAAAAGAACCATAGCGGCCTCTAGTGTTTAACACAGGTACCGCGGTCTTGCATTTTTTTTTTTTTCTTGCCTACTATTAAAATTTTCTCAGTAGTAACAGGCATGCACAGAATATTAGCGGGAATACCTTAGGTAACAGGCAGAAAGACAAAATAGGCTTGGGGGTCCCCCAATAGAACCAAGTTCCTGAGGGCCCCCACTTACCTTTTCCTCGCCGCAGGACTCTGTTTGGTCCACAGAAGCCCAAACTTCACCTATCACGGCAGGCATTGTAATTAAACCTTCAGGGACCGGGTTCCCAAGGATTCCACTCCCCTGGACCTGTATAGCACCCTGCACAGAAAACATCTTGGTCGTGGGTATGACCAGAGCTCTGGATCCCAGGGTCCAGCCCTCCTAAGAGAGGCATTACAGGCAAAACCTTGCTCTTCTCTTGCAAGGCCCGGGTACCGACCGTTTAGCTATGAAGCTTTTTTGGTCGGATCCGGAATAGCTTACTGAGGCCCAAAAGAACCTGTACGCAAGCTCAGTGAAAAACACATGTTACTTCTTGGCCAACACCTTAGACACTGGCAAAAAACTGAGGTACTCCCGGATGGGAGGGGCTTATATAGGGGAGGGTACTTCCGGTTTTGGAAGTTGCCAGTGCCAGCACCTGAAGGTATCTATATAACCCACATAGTAATGACTATGCCGCTCTGTGTCCCGTGATGTACGAGAAAGAAATACCATAGATATTCAGGCTGTTCCAGGCATTTCTTAGGAAAGGTTTTAGGGACAGAACAAAGATGAGAGGGATTTGTGGGCAACATTTAAAATGTCATGTGGGTCAGAAATTACACTATTGGCTTTAACGGAAGCTGAGGGCCTAAATAAAGGCCCCTACACGCCATTATCCAATTCAACATAATCAGCTGAAAGAGAATGGGGTTGATTTACTAAACCTGTAGAGTGCAAAATCTGGTGCAGCTGCGTATGGGTAGCAAATCGGCCCTCTAACCTCAGCTTGTTCAATTAAAGCGGAGTTCCACTCTGTGACAGGGGGGTCACTTTGGACACAGGGTGAGCCAGGAAATAATGGACATTAAGAAATATATCTTGGACTACCTAAAATGGGTCTGTAATAATTATCCACCATATTCCCAAGGATATCTGTAAAGGACTATTTACTTATTCTGAACTTAACAGGTTAATTGAGAGATGTGTTCAGCCTCAATCACCTGTCTGCCTAGTGTAATCCTAATGAATCGCAGCTTCTAAAAGACCTGTTCATTGTTTGTGGTGATGTGGATTGGGGAAATTAAGTCTATACTTATGTGTAATTGTACTCAGACAGGCTACAAATCTTTTCATTGTGAGATGTGTATTCCAGGTCATGGGTCTGAGACAGCAGCTGTAGCTAATTGACTCATGTAAATTGGGTCTGATGGGTATTGGGAGACAAAAGCTAACCTGTTGTCTTTTTAGGAGGTGGCAAAATAATGTGTATTGAGTCTTGTTATGTTGTGGGTGGAGCTGGACCATTGTTCATTTTAGGTTAATGCAGTATTGGATGTGTATAAGAGTTTCAATGTTTTTGGCAATAAAGGCAGTCTATTTTTGGAAAGATACAGAGCGTGTTGTCTCGTTCTTTGGAAGGATTAATTCCTATGGGAAATGGTCTTCTGGCTGTGGAGGATCGACAGTGAAGTTGTGTCCAGGAGAGGGAAGGGATCTAAACGGTGTTACCCCCTTTCGTATTTGGGGTGCCGTTACACACTCAAAGGTGGAACTTCGGCTTATCCGTCTCCTCCCCCCCTCCAGTGCCATATTTGGCATTTTCTAGGGGTGAATGGGAAACGGGTACCGTTCTCCACTTCCGGACACGGCGCAGTCTATCGAAAATCCGGCCTCCTTCCTCCATTCGCGCATGAGCAGTAGGGAACTGGCTGTGAAGCCGAAAGGCTTGACTGCCACGTTCCCTTGAGAGACAGAAGTTGCCGCTCCAGGCAGGTCTAGCTTGGTTGCAGTCTTTCTCTCAGGAACCAAGGGTGCTGGCAATGCACATGGCAATTAAGAACAAAAGATGATTAGGGCAGCCGCACTCCAATCCAACATGGCTTTATTGTAAAAATGTAAACAGGCACTACAAGTCACAGCAACGAACCTAGGACAACTGACGTGTTTCACACTACACTTAGCTGATATCAGCTATGAGTAAATACTAAGTATAGTGTGAAATGCGTCAGCTGTCCTAGGTTCGTTGCTGTGTTATGTAGTGCCTGTTTCCATTTTTACAATAAAGCCACGTTGGATTGGAGTGCGGCTGTCCTAATCATCTTTTGTTCTTAATTGCCGCTTTCCCTTACAAGGAATGGCAGCGGCTGAACCCGACAGCCAATCCAAAGATCGGCTGGGGTGCCGAAATTGCAGGCTCCCTGGACAGGTAAGTGTCCATATATTAAAGGTCGGCAGCTACAGTATTTTTCAGCTGCTGACTTTTGTGGAAGGGCTGGACCTCCTCTTTAAGCTTTGACAAGAAAAAAAAACTTGGAAGCTGATTGCTTTCTGTGAAGAGCTGCGCTAGATTTTGCACTCTTTTTTTAGTTTTAATAAATCAACCCCAATGTGTTTTTAGTGTTGAACAAATAAGATTCTAACTGACCCGATCAAAGGCCGTCTCAGCATCTATAGAAAGTAGGAGTGCCAGAATGGCTTTCGATTGGGCCACGTAGTTAAGATTAATGGCTCTTGTTGTGTTATCTCCAGCTTCACAGCAAGGTATAAAGCCTACCTGAACTAGGTGGATAAGACAATGTAGATGTGGGATCAGCTGCTTGCCTAATATTTTTGTTCATAGTTTAGGGTCGCAGTTGGGCAGAGAGATGGGACAGTAGTTAGTAGGTAGGGTTGGATCCTTGTTTTGTTTGGGAATTACTGAAATGTGCACTTACACAGCATCTTTTGGGGGATAAAGTGGCCTGTAGTGAAGGTTTTGAATGCAGTGAATGGATAAGAGGTAAGAACTTCTTGAAGTAAGAGAGGGTTAAAGTGGTTGTGAAGACTAAAGTTTTTTTTATCTTAATGCATTCTCTGCATTAAGGTAAAAAACCTTTTAGGTGCAGCGCTCCCCCCCCCCCCCCAAATACTCACCTGAGCCTGATCTTGATTGCGTGCCATTGGCTCCTACTTCTGTCAATCAAATCCAGTGACGAGTGTGAGGTCGAGCCTCGCTGAGCCTGTGTGTGTCCATTGACACACAGTGCGGGGATCGAGGCAACACAAATACCCGCCAGCAAGCGGCTTGCTAAGTGCGTACTCAGAAGGCAGGAGGAGCCATGAGCACAGGAGGGGGACCCCAAAAGACGAGGATTGTGGCTGCTGTGTGCAAAACCATTGCATGTTTGTAAATGATTTATTTTTTATTTATTTTTTAATCACTTTAAGCCATCTGTGCCTGGGGTCTTGCCAGCCTGAGTTGCAGAAATAGAACAGGATGATTCTTCAGGAGTCAGAGTCCCATGTCAGTGCAGATGTCCGGTGGTTTGGGAACGGAGACCTGCGTCTGAAATTTATTTGGTTATGTGGGAAATTTTTTTGGTCACGGGTGGTTCCAGAGATATTTTTCGGTCGTAGATTATTCAGTTTAACATATGAAGTTTTGAATATAGCAGCTATGTCGCATTGAGTGTGAAGAGCTGATCCATCTTGAATAGATATTGTGTGGAGATGTGACCATTGTGTCCTGAGAGGTTTTGCTAGCAATTTGCCTAGTTTATCGCTACTATCCTCTAAGGCTAGGTACACACATTAACCCACACCACCCACCACCAGCAGGCTGAATGAAAAAAAAAAAATTGAGCGATCTTCCCCCGCTGTGCTATTGTGTTCTGACAGGGGGACTGCCCCCCACTAGAACACAATTGTCAGCGTTCAAAGCCATGGGCTGCCATTGCTGGTTGGATGCTGGTTTTCCAGCCTACTCGTTCCAACAGAAGCTGGTAGTGAGACAGACTTCTGTCCTACAGGCAGCATGTTCACACTGTCCGAATGTCAGCCGGCTCTGAGAGAAAATTCCCCTCTCACCCCCCCTGTACAGTGACCAATGGAGAGGAATGCAGACCATTTTTTCCTCTCTCACTGCTGGATGTGCTACGAGCTGTGTGCTATTTGTTCCCCCTGCTTTCCCCCTCACTTCTGCTGACAGTGAAGAACCAATCAGGGAATAGGAGAGCTTCAACCAGTCAGGTGGGGAGAGGACCTGCTATGCAGACACTGAGGATTCTGGGAAAAGTAGTCCTTAAAGTAACACTGCTTAATACAAGTCAATGGATGTTGGATTAGCTGTGGACTTCTCTTCCCACAATTCCCTGTATACAAAGAGAGACCAGAACTTTACCTGGGCGAAATCTACTTAGATCGAGAGACCAGCGCTGGGGAACAGTGTAGACCGGCAGCAGGGATCTGTGCATTGTGAGACTGAGCCTGAGAGACTGACCCATAAGCGGTCGTTGTGGCTGGGGACTAGAACTGGGAGACCGGTGTCTGTGTGAGTCCACAGGCTTACCCGATCACGAGGCGCCAATCGTATGGACTGAGAATGCTGGGGCGATTAACCGCCAAGTGTAAGGAACCGGACTTGTTGCATGCCAGGACTGGTGAGTGAAGCTACAGAGTTTAACCCCTTGCTGCCCACAAGTTACTGCTTACTTAAATGCCCCTATTTAACAGCCCATCAGCCATCCTTTGTGTGCAGTCTTAAAAAGACAGTTACATGTGCACAACCAACAGAAGGGCCCAAACGAAAGCTGGCCAACATTGGCGATTAGGTGCCAGGTACTTTACAGTCACCTCCAGGGGTATTCCTTCTCCAGTAACGCATACAACCACCCGTTTTTGGGGCTGTATGTATATATTGAACTCGGACACTTTTTGGGTAGCTATTGTAGGTAGTGAGGTTTCTTTATGGCATTTATGCTTTCATGTTGCTGATGCTGTTCTTACTGATGTTGTGTGGAATACTGTAATGAGGCTTCGCCTTATTGTGGCATAAGTTAAAGCGGAGCTCCACCCAAAAGGGGAAGCTCCGCTTGTTCGCACCCCCCCTCCACTGCCACATTTGAGGGGGAGTGGGTACCTGTTTTGACAAGTACCCGCTCCCACTTCCGGTTAAGATCGGCGATCTATGACATTTCTGGCCCCCTCCCCCCTGCTGCCTTCTGGGACACACAAAGATCCCAGAAGACGGAGGGGGTCAGCGCAGCATGACTCACGCATGTGCAGTAGGAAACTGACTGTGAAACCTGAAGGTTTCCCTTGCATACAATGTCGAAGCCTGCACCCGAAGCCGATTGACGGATTGACTCGGGGTGCCGACATTGCAGGATCCCTGGACGGGTAAGTCTCCTTATAAAAAAAATTCAGCAGCTACAGTATTTCTAGCTGCTGACGTTGAATTTTTTCTTTTATTTTTACAGACTGGAGCTCCTCTTTATTAGCCGTAGGTTAGGCTAACCTGCCCGTCAGTTAATCTAACATATTCTTTGTCCTGTTTATTTGTTGTATGTACTGTATTGCTTACTCTTCCGTAATACATGAATTTTTTACTTTTTTAGTTACTTGTGGTCTATTTTCTGTGTGCTAGCATAGAGCATTAAAGTATTAATGCTCACGCTACTTAGGTTTGAGTAACCAGGTGAGTTGTTGGGGACAAAGCGGGTTAAAGAGTCATGACCTTGAACAGAGAGCCTGTCATACTAAGCTGCTCCTGCGGGGGTAGCGCTACACATGTTACCAACTGTCACTGGCATTGAAATGTCAGTTTTTGTGGACTGACTATGATAGTATTTTATTTTATTTTTTTATATATATTTATTACTATTGAAGTATAAAATGCTCTCAGTAACAGATATTGACCTTGTCTTTCTCCGTTGTTTCTATAGGT
Source organism: Rana muscosa (assembly GCA_029206835.1). NCBI lineage: Eukaryota > Metazoa > Chordata > Amphibia > Anura > Ranidae > Rana > Rana muscosa. The sequence continues at coordinate 343,252,209 of CM055117.1, read as the reverse complement.
ACATGGACAGAGGTCTGCCTGGGAGGATCCTGTTGAGTGGGTTCGGGACACATTGCCTTGGCCTTTGGCACAACAGGATCAGTCAAAGTTGTTGCATCTACCACAGCCCAGTACGGGGAGCCACATCTCAGCCTCCCCTCCCAGGGAACACACTGTGAAGGAATCACCTCCGGGTTCATTGGATACAGATCCTCTGGTATGTGCAAGAAATGAACCTGTGTGAGAAGTCCAATGATTTATTGTGATGCATTAGCTCTAATAAATCAGCAAACTTCCAGTGTGTATTCTTTGGCTAAAGTAAAGAAAAATAAGACAGGGCTGCCCACTGTCCCCTCTACTTTTTACTCTTGCCATTGAGCCTCTAGCAGCCATAAGAGCCAATCCTCTCATTTTACTGGGTTTAAATATGGTGACATTCACATAAAAAATCATGCTATATGCAGATAATATGTCACTGGTACTCGGGGAAACAACTGTATCTCTACAAGCATCCATGTCCACTGTTGTAGAATTTGGCCAATACTCTGGCTTGACTATCAACTGGACAAATTCGGCACTACTTTTGCTGGATGGCGACTCCACACAACCGGTTACATGCCCCATACCCATTACGTCTAAATTCAAGTACTTGGGGAAATATGTTACCTCTTCTCACCTAGATTATGGCTCCTTTAACATCTCCCCATTATTAAACAGATTCCGTGATAAAATAAAAATTTGGAATAAATTACCATTATCAGTTATAGTAAAAACGAACCTCATAAAAAAAATTAATTTCACAGCTCCTTTACCCTTTACACAACTCCCCCAATGTTGTCCCTTTGAAAACCTTTAGGGCGATTAACTCTATTTTTAGAAATCTGCTATGGGGTAACCGCCTGCCGAGAATCAAACTGGAGCAATTGCAAAGACCAAAGGGTCATTTTACCAAACCATAACACGTACTCAAAACTAAAGATCCTGTGTCCTGTACACCAGTGGTTCTCAACCTTAGTCCTCAAGTACCCCCAGCAGGCCGTGTTTTGGGAATTTCCCTTAGATAAAATAGCTGTCAAAAATACCAAGCCATTGACTCTGATTTAAAGTACCTGTGCAAGATAAAGAAAAACTTGCAAAAATAGCCTGTTGTTGGTACCTGAGGACTGAGGTTGAGAACCACTGCTGTACTCCATGAAATGTATTTTACTGTTAAGCCAAAAATCAAATTTTTTTACAGCATGGGATTTCCTCCTCCACTAACCCTCTACTCATCGGGATTGGAAGTAAACAGGCTCACTCTTTTTCTCAGTAGAGTGGGGATGGATAAAACCACTGCCATTTTTATTGCAGTCTGTGTCCCTGGGGAGATTAACCTCACATTTTGTGTGCCAAAGGGGGACACAGCAATAAAAGCCTGGAAGTAGTTTCAACTCTTCCCCATTGTATCCAAAACAAAAAAATTGTTTGGGCTGCAGTTTGGCTTATAACAGTTATTAACTAAACTATTCTTCTAGATCTGATTAACCTGAGTGTACTAAAGGCATGTAAGGAATTGTTGTGCCCGACATGTTGTGCAGGATGGGTCCAAAATGTGGCTGGCTTTTGTAACAGGGCATGTTTCACAATAGAGACAATTGCTGTTGTTTGTTTGTTTTTTTTGCCTCACCAACAATTTGCTTACTACTGAATGCTCCAAAAAAAATGTCAACAACCATCTGACATGCATTCAGCAGTCAGTGCAGTATAACTGAGCATTGACTGACATTTACTATAAAAAGCAAATGTCTCTACTAAATATCTGACATCCTGCACTCAAGAGCCAAGAGATGCAGGAGTACTCTGTGGGTGGCACATCAGTAATGGTTGTTAGTGTCAGCACTGAGCTTGTTGCTCTTCCTGAAAACATGACAAATGCTGCTGGGCTTTAATGTATTTTTAATTGTATCAGGCTGACAGCTTTAACATCCTGACACACTTCGTATTTTTGTTTACAGATGGCAATGCTATTAAAACTTCAGGAGGCTGCCAACTACATTGAGTCTCCAGACAGAGAAACCTTGTGTGACAGTGACCTCACTTCCACCATCTGAATGCCAATAGCCTGGCATTCCAGGGTTGATATTCCATTCAGTAACACCCATACCCACAAGAAATGGTGAAACTGGAAGTTCAATCTTGAGAGAGCAAGATTGGAGCATCTCAGAACTGAGTTTGGACTCACTTTATTACAATTGATTCTACTTCAATAATTATGCTGCCCTACTTTGAAAACAGAAGGAGGAATCTTACAACACATTTAAACGTGGATTTTTATTTCCAATCTTTTTTCTTCATACAGCAGGTTTGAGGAGGAAAGTGGACTTACTTTGCAATTATATATTGTTTCCTATAAGTTAAGTTTATTTCTATGGTTTCTTTACTGGCGACCAATTAATCTCCACATGTAGTGCTTTGCCAAGGACGAAAGGCAGCAAGTGTTGGACAGTTATTTGTGGATGGAAATGGAGGGTTTTTCTTTTTAAGACTGTTAATAGTATAACTGTACTTCCTGGGCGCAACTTAATGTCAGATGGATCTGCAAACGATCATTCTGATGCCACTGTAGATGTGACATTCATGTGTCAGAATTTTTGGTCACCACCCATCTCAGAAGTGTGAAGTGCATTCCTACCGCCATATGCATTCCTCATACCATCTTTGTGTGGGAGATCCATTCGCCTTTATGTCCCCCAAACTTTTCTAAATTCAGAATGCAGTAGCATGCCATACATTGTATTCTGAGACTATACCATCACTTATGGATGTGGGATTATTTAGAATTTAAGGTCAGCCTTACAGTTTTTTATTTTAGATGTGCAAAAATGGGGGTATGTGATATTGTGGTGTAGGAGAGACCAGTGGCAAACACATTGTGGAGCATGATGTGAACGTGCATATGATTACAATTAAGAGCCTTACCAGAAGAACATGGGTACAATACAGGATTACATTATGCAACAGATACACTAGGGAGGAAATGTATGAGTAACAGACTCTATCCGTATATGGTTTTCCAAGAAATGTGAATTTTTCTTTCCATTTTTTTTTAATCAAATTTTTAGAATGTGTTCCAGAATGCCTGTTTTTTGGAAATGAGTCGGTTCTCTGCTGTGTAGCCCTCTAGGCAGGTAATAAAATACACAAGACCTTTTAAAACAATAAAGTCGGACTAGTTTAAACCAAGTGCTAAATACAAGAAAGCATTGAAGCATGAAAGATATTGCTCTCTTTAACCAGTTCAGTATTATGAACAATTTATCATTTACACCACATCAGTGTACAGGATCTAATGTGCATGCAGGCAACCCCTTGACTTTCTTAGCATGGAGTAAAGCCATCCAGCTCTAATGTACTAGCTAAACAGCACTCTACTTCCAGAATGACTTTATAGAAACCAGTGTGGCAGATACAAAGATAGCTCTTTAAAATTGGTGTCATAGGGGGCTCTTTACACACTGGAGCTGACATGTAAACAGAAGGAAGAATACTCTCCTCTGATGCATGGGAAGGGCCAATAAATCAAAAGAAAAAAAGAAGCTACCTCATGTTCAAGGAGTTACTAATAAAATCTCAAAATAAAAAATATTAAAGCAATTACTGTTCTTTAGGCCCTGTAGATACAAATGTGCCCATTTCCTACCTTCATAGGCCAGACTCACCCTCACAGTGAGGAAGAGCATTTGCTTCTTTTTTTTTCCACGTCAGCTCTTCTTACAGTAAAGGTGTTATGTCCATATGGTACATTACTGGTAACTTGCACATTTTATGTCAAAGAACAAAATAAGGGTCATTTACAAATATGAAAACATGCAGTACCGTTGAACAAATTCTGTTCTTTTATGGTTATGCCTGTCCTTATAGGAACTGCATGGATTAGTTGTGGAAACCATTGCCTTCTCAAACACCCTTAATTAGCATAATAGGTACCATTGCTTATTTTCCCAATAGGGCACTTCTAAAACTTTCCTATAGATGCCTTTTTAACTTGCCATACCATATGCATTCTCTGTACTGGATGTTTATCCTGTAGTGCTAGTAGATTGGATTTTTGGGTGTTTCCATATGTTTCAATGGTAGTTCCAGTAATTAAAATTAAGCAGCTTGTCTATTTTAGGAAATGAACAAGAAAGCACATTTGCACATACTTAAATGCGATGCCTGTCTAAAACAATTCCTGGTTTATAAATTAAAAACTTTAAGAAAAGTCCCAATTTTCAAAGTATCACATTATCAGGACTCTTTCCAATTTTAACTTTTTTCAGATTAATATATCACTGAAATATTGTTTTCATATAGACATTTTTTTTTTTCAGTCTGCTTTTCTCTCCAATATCATATAGTATCTTAATAAGAACCACAAAATATAAAACACAAGTCCACGTATATAACAGAGCTAATCATAAAATGTAAAGAGATACATGTAAAAGTTTCATCAGGTCTGAAAACTGAATACATTTTCCGACTAAATTTCTATTATGCATGGTGGGAACAAGTACATTAAACACCTTATCAAACGCTGCGGTCAACTTTTTCATAGCTTAAAATGGCTGATTACAAATGAATAGACTGCCGTGCCTGCGTTTCCTGCAGAAAAAGGTGCATGCACCACCTTTTTTCAAAACGCGGCCTGCAGGGAAATTGCACGGTCATTCCTGCACCCGCAAACGTGCTTAGTTTCTACATGCGTAGGGGTGCCATTCACAATGAGTAGCAGGCCCGTGCATTTTCTCAGAGCAGGGCGTTTTCACTGCAGGTGGTTTTGGGTATGGGAATCGCTGGTATTCCCACAGCCACATGCTTAGGTTTAAACCTAACGATAAACTTGGTTGAATATGAAATATCCGATATCCTACTATGATCTAAAAATTTTATAAAATATATAATAAATAAGACAACTTGTGTTTTAGGTTTAATGGTGCTTAAAATGTACAGCTAGTAAACTTTGTCTTTAATGAAGGTGGCACCAGTAAATAAAGGCATCTCTCATGTAACAACAGTTTATAACCTTTCAGTCATCGTGGGCCATTGGTGAAAGTATGTGGCAGAAGTAACAGGCAAAGCAATTGTTAAATTGATGGCTAGGCACTGCTAAACAGGAAGAGCTGAAAGTGCAATTTTTTAATGGATGCTTTCTGCTAGCATTGCACAATTTTATGTGTAATGCTAGCGTGCTGCAGAAACTGTACTTTTTTTTTTTTTTGCAAATGTAATTGTGTGTACCCTCTTCAGGGCATCCTCATACTATTGATATATTGTTACCTTTTGATTTGTCTTTTGATTTAAAGCACTCGACTTACCTAAATTGCTAAATTCTATACATTTTTTTTTTTTAATCAATGCTGCAAATTGTGTTATTATGTATTTGTTGCACTTTATCATTTTCCGCATTGCTGGTCTCTGTGGTATAGCATAGATAAGCACTCCTGTGGGGGTGTCATTCAATAACTATAAGCTTTATGCAGTGTGGGGTAGGGGGCGGCCACTGGCCCATGAATTTATAGATGGGCATAGACATTGGTGCTAAGATCAGGTGCTCGTTGTCTTTTGGATAGGAGGGGCTTGTGTACAGTTGTCTGATGCAAGTCGTCTCTTATTATTGGCAGTAATGTTTATTGTAGTAAACATCCCTTGGTGCTCACAACAGTGTCATCCCCTGGACAGAAGGTGTCATTACACCTACAAAAGGGATTAACTAACAGCCTTATGGTGTACAACAGTTTTGTGCATTTTGTACTGTAATGTGAGACAATGACATAGTAAAGAGTGAGCCCAACAATGCTATGAAAATTAGTAAACTTTGTAAAAAAAGATTCCAGCATGCTAGCAAATTTTATTGATTCAGAAACAAGCCTCAACTAGTATTATTATTATTATTATTATTATTATTATTATACAGGATTTATATAGCGCCAACAGTTTGCGCAGCGGTTTACAACATCGGGGAAGACAGTACAATTACAATACAATTCAATACAGGAGGGATAAGAGGACCCTGCTCGTTAGAGCTTACAATCTAGAAGATTAGAATTCACACGTGTTCAGCTAGTTTGTGAAATAATATTAACATTTATGTTGTCGGCTCACTCTTACTATTGTTAACAGAGGCTACCCATGGCCATAAGAAAGTCTAAAAAGGCTCATTATTGTCTTCAGAAGAATCTAATCTTGTTTCAGTCAAGCATGCAGGTTTATGATTCGGAGTTGGTCCTATCTCAGGGGAATAGCAGCCATCTGTGGAAATCGATTTTGGACAATTGAGTTTCTCCTTGAGGTAAGACGACCCAGGGCTGTGTACAAAGGTCACAAGGTGTCAATAGACATTAAACCAATTTTTTAGTAAACTGTCATTGGCCTGATTGGACACCAATCATCTTATGTCTATGGGTAGACAGAGAGCAGCACACAAATTGAAGATTCATGTTGTCAGCTGCCTGGGAGACAAAAAGTTAAGGTGACACTGTTAAAAGAGATATTTCTCTGTGCCTCCCTCTATTTCCTATCACTGTGAGCATTTTTTTTTTACGTGAAAAATTAAAAAAAAAGAAAAAAAAAGTGAAGTAGGAATTGTTCACCATTTGTCAGTTATCAGTTATTATTCATGCAGAAGTAAAGGCATGTGTATAGTCAACACCTTATTTAGAACTGTATGCTTATTCCGTAATGCTCCTCCGAAAACTTGTTTTTGACATTATCATTCAAACACAAGAGGTACAGTGTGGGTACAGAAGCTCCAGATAATGTATTCAATTATGTCATTTTGTATGTCTTCATAGACTACACTTTTGTACAATTTAGTAATAATCTATTTTAGTTTTGTGTGTTATTATTGTCATTGTAAAGGACCCATAAGCCTAAAACACTGGTTGGCACATAGAAAATAGCTACCTAAAACACTTTCAGGTTGAAGATTGCTTTACATCACAGGGAGCTAGGTCCAGTTGTTTCAGTTGTGGTTTTAAAATCTCGAAAGTAAATAATAAAATAGGGTTCCCCTGTATGCACTGAACCATAACTATAAGGCTACTTTCACACTGAGGCGCTTTGCAGGCACTATAGCGCTAAAAATAGCGCCTGCAAAGCGCCCTGAAAGAGACGCTCTTTTCACTCCAGTGTGAAAGCCCGAGGGCTTTCACACTGGAGTGGTGCGCTGGCAGGACACTCAAAAATGTCCTGCTAGCCGCATCTTTGAGGCACTGTAGGAGCGGTGAATGCACTGCTGCTAAAGCGCCCATGCCCATTGAAGTCAATAGGAAGCACCACCGGCAAAGCACCGCTGCAGCGGCGCTTTGCCTGTGGTTTTAACCCTTTTTCGGCCACTAGCAGGGGGTTAAAAGCACCTCGCTAGCGGCCGAATAGCGCCACAAAAACGACGGTAAAGCGCCGCTAAAAAAAGCGGCGCTTTACCGCCGATGGCGCAATGCTCCGGTGTGAAAGTAGCCTAAAAGTGATTCTTATGTTGACACAACACTTAACCCTTCCAGCATTGGTACTGTAGCTTTAACACCTCTCTTACCCAACACTGAAAGTTACATCCAATATACCTGAAACCTAACCCTCAACACCCAAAGTAAACCCAGCCGCTACAATATCTATAAATTGTATTTGTTTCCCCTCTAAAGAGTTCACAGTATTATCCCTGACAGCACATTTCTTTCTCCCTAAAAGACCAACACCATCTTTGTTTGAAGATCATCCAGAGTCAAGCCTCGTACACACGGCCGAGATTCTCGTCGGAAAAAACATGTCGTTTTTTTCGACGAGATTCTTGGACAAGAAACTTGTCCCGGCCGAGTGTACACACGCTCGATTCAAAGAACCCGCGGTTCTTTGAATGGAGCGTACGCGGTGACGTCATCGACTACGACGAGCATGCGCTCGTCACATTAGATGCCGTCGCCGCCATCTTGGTATACCCTACCTATGCCTAGGAAGCTACCGCGCATGCGTCGAATTCATTTCGAACATGCACAGGCTTCCGGGAGGACAGGTAAGTGTACACACACTCACTTTTCTCGTCGAGAAACATGCCGACGAGAATCTCGACGAGAAAATAGAGAGCAGGATCTCTATTTTCTCGTCGAGATTCTTGTCGCTTTTCTTGACGAGAAACCATACACACGAACAAATTTCTCGGCAAAAAATCTCTGCCAGCAAGTTTCTTGCTGGTTTTTGCCGAGAAACTCGTTCGTGTGTACGAGGCTTCAGTGTTTCATTTCCAGTAAGTGAACACTTTGGGGAGTTGGCTGAGGAAATGCTTTTCTCCTGCCTTAAGCACACTGGGGACATCATTCCCCAGCATGATCTTCTCAGTGCTAGGCACTGTCAATTTGATGGACCTCAGTAACTGCATTCAGTTATAAAAGATACAATTTTTAGAGATATTCTATTGCTGTATATTGTGGTGTCAGGAATTGTTTTTTATCAGATATGTAAAGTTTGAAGTCGGTCTGCTTTAACCTAGCCCTTACACTTTTTCCAGTCATTCCCCTTATGTTAACCTTTAGGCCTCATTCACATGGGCATACTTATGCCACGTACACACGGGCGTTTTTAATGTCATTGAAAAAAACAAAGTTTTTCTCGACGTGATTTTTCGTGTTTCCTCTCAAGTCTGCCTTGCCTACACACTATCGTGAAAAAAAATGCTCGAGCAAAGCGCGGTGACGTACAACACGTACGACGGCACTATAAAGGGGAAGTTCTATTCGGATGGCGCCACCCTTTGGGCTACTTTTGCTGATCCTCTTATTAGTAAAGTTTGGTGAGAGACGATTCGCGCTTTTCAGCCTCATGCTCTTCAGTCCGTTACAGCGTGACGAATGTGCTATCTCCATTACGAACGTTAGTTTTACCAGAAGGAGCGCTCCCGTCTCATACTTGATTCTGAGCATGCGCATTTTTTTCCCCCTCGTAAAAGCATACACACTACCGTTTTTCACGACGTTAAAAAGGACGTGACAAACGACGTGAAAAAATAGAGCATGTTCTAATTTTTTTTAGGCCGTTTTTCACATCGTTAAAAATGCTTTGGAGCCTACACACGATCGTTTTTAATGACCAATTTAAAAAATGGCATTTTTCACGCCATGAAAAACGGTCGTGTGTACGCCGCATTAAGCGTACATCTGTGTGAGGGCTGTGTTTGCCCACACGGGGATGTACAGGTGTTTTGTGCATCCCCATGTAGGCAGTTACATTTATGCTAATTGGGATAGAGCGGCCCCATGGACACTATTTCACATCAGTGTGGGTCCCTGAACACTCACTGGCTGCATTCAGGGACCCGCACCCACTATCTAATTGGGAGCAATGGCTGTGTACATTCAGCCGCTGCCTGCACGGGGATGCATGGAACACCTGTGTATCCCTGTGCAGGCAATCTCATAGGCATATGCCTAAGTACACCGGTGTAAATGAGGCCCTACCCAGACACTAAGTTAACTCCTCTCATTTAATCCTCTTCTTAACCTTAGCCTTGTACACACAACCGGATTTTCCGACGGAAAAAGTCCGATGGGCTCTTTTCATCGGATATTCCTTCTGAAATTCTGACGGAAAGTCCGTTCGTCTGTATGCAATTTCGACGGACTAAAAACCATGCATGCTCAGAATCAAGCAGAAGAGCCAAACTGCCTATTGAACTTCATTAATCTCAGCTCGTCGTACGTGTTGTACGTCACTGCATTTTTGATGGTCGGACTTTTGTGTGACCGTGTGTATGCAAGACAGCTTGAGCGGAAATCCGTTGGACAATCCATCTGACTTTTTTCCGACGGACAGTCTGGTCGTGTGTACAAGGCATTAGGGCTCATTCACTTGAGCACTTGCCACCTCTCTAAAAAGAAAATCCTTAGTGAATTGTGTTTCATATGTGTTTGACGGGCAGTGGGGAGGTGCCAGGTTGCCTCTTGATTTAACCCTGTAAATGCTGCAATCGCATGCCTCACATATGGTTAGGGTGTGGCCCCATAGACCAGCATTGTTTGTTTTCATACACATGGTAGCTTTTGCTTATTGATGGCCCGAGAATACAAATAAAATAATAAGCCAGTCTGAAATAGCTGATAATATAAAAACGTGTTAAAGCTGATCTTCAGTCTTACCTTTAGCCTTGCACAGTTGTAAAGCCTCCTGTACAGAAGTTACCAATTTCATTATCCACTGTCAGTTTGTCACAGTATGTATTAGAAGCTGCAGCAAGTCTGATTTAAGCCTGTCTCATTTCATGGTTGGAGGATATCCAGCATTCTGTAGTCCTGACCGCATCCACCAGCCATGATCTGCCGTTATTGCATAGAGAAGCCCACAGATCCAGTGATGATGACATCACTGGTGTAAAATAAGGTATGTATTGAAAATGAAAAGGTTTTATTTAAAAATATAATTCGCATGTTTTTGAGGGGGGAAGGTGAAACCAAGAAAGACAACATAAAAGCAGAATATACTTCAGCTCTAAATTCAGCTTTAAGCCTAGTACACACAGGCCGAATGTTGGGCGTGTGTACTGCAGCCGATTCGACAGAAGTCGGCTGTTCGGCCAGCTTCTGTCGAAGCAGCATGACCAAAAAAGGTCTGCCGATTGCTGAGAGGGTTAACCGGATTGTTCTGGCAGGGGTGGCCGTCCCCATGTCAGAACACAATAAAACAGCAGGGGAGATCGCTGTACTAACGTTGGATGGTTAGTACAGCGGTCCTGTCTCACTACAAACTAGTAGTGTGTACTAGGCTTTAGGGAAATGATGGGAGAATGTAAAACTTCGCAAGATCTGTCCCAGTATACTGATTTCCAAATGTGAGATGTTGAACTCTATTATTACCGATGCTAATACCCATGTTCCTGATATGTGATCTTGCTTGGTAATTTATGGTAATTTATGGAGACCTTCCATGGCAAATGGAAGAAACACAAATGGCTATTTGAAAACAAAGTAACCCCCACCCCCCTGAAAAAAAACCACTAACTTACTTTGCCCTAGACTCTGACATCCCCTGGAGAAACTGAGGGCTTGAAATGCACTCTTGCTATACCGGAAGGCACAGCGATGTCACCCATGCCACCCCAAAGCATTATTTGTTTTTTCAGATGATGCAAGGTCCCATAATTGCCTAACCTGGTTCTTTTTATTTTTGCAAATCACCTCCTCTTTCCCCTTATACAGTTTTGCCATTCAAAGGGGGCATTTGAAGATTTATTCATGTCATAGCTAGATGTAATGTTAAGAAGTGGACAACAAGAAAGGTACAGACGCACAAAAATACACAAAATTCAAAGGAGTTTTCTGAATTGAATCTGAAACTGCACTTTTTGCAAAGAGCTGCAATTTCAGATTTGCTTTGTGACCCCTGTATCTCTGGTTTGGTGTTGTGTTAAGCAAACATGAAGTCAACATGATTCTCAGTAACAAGAGGGGCTCCTCACCGGTGGTTACTATTTCAGTGAGAAGGTGTTCAGATTTTTTCTATCCATAAAACCCCTTTAATTTTAGGATACCACAGTGAGTACAATTTGTTTTAAAATTAATAGTGCAGAAATGGATTGCTTACATGATAAAATGGGGGGTACTTTTGTAGACAAATGATATAAAACCATACAAAGAATGCTACATTTATTATAAAAGTCTGGTTATTCAACAATGTAAGGTTATTTATGATGTAAGAGATGCAATCAGTATACCTGTAAAGATACAAATACTTTGAAGCTGTAGGTAGCCATTTGTAATTATACTAAATACATATTGTTTGTGAAGAGAGAACTACATTACATGCAGCATTTAGGCTTGAAAATTACACACGATATTCATGTAAATTAATGAAAAGTGAATAATGTGACCAGATATTTACAGAAATATTTCTTTCTTTTTTTTAAAAAGCCAAATTTTCCAATCCTGCTTTATTTTTTATTTTCTTGACAAAAGATCAATTTACCTCAGCTACCACAGGTTTTTTCCCCTCACAGAAAGCCTAGCAATTAAGTTTTGCTATCGGGTTTACCAGGCAGCGCAAGGTTTGACATGGTGCTGTATAAACCACTAGGACATCAGTGGCCTTAACTGAGGCGTACAATCCTCAAAATGTCACCTTTTTCACCATATCTGCACAAGTTTCTCCCTTGTTTACTGTTTTGTGTAATCCAGGTACAAAATGTCTGTATGTCAAAAATTTCAGGGGAGGAGGTAACATTCTGGTGACATGTAGCACGATGGCATTTTTTAGATGTGTTTATAAAGTTGTACCATTGAAAATCGACCTGTTTTTTTGTGTTCTAACACTGTCTGTACACTGATCGGTAAACTGGTTTGTTGGTACAAATATGGGATTTGATATCCAATAAGCTAAAAAAAAAATCTAATTGTTTCTGCTTTATGATGATGATCCCTAATATACTATTATGGTCACTCAAAATTTTATTTCGTAGTCAACTAGCATTGGTTAAAAGCTATGTAAGGTCAGACAAGGTTCTCCATATTACAAACCTTCAAACTCTTCCACCAAGCCCTCAATTGCATTTATATCCAAAACATTTTTTTTTTTTTTGTGGATAGAATAGGGGAAGGTTGGAATCCTTGTCAGGTTTTGCTGTTATCTGGGGCTCAGTTAAAGAGATTTTTCCTCACATTTTGTCCTGGGAGCAATTTTTTTAACCAGACAGAAATTTAAGGACAATCTGCAACAGGAAATCAGACAACAATAAAATAAAATAAGGGGTTCTAGCATTTCCCTTAAACTTAAAAAAATATGTATATTGTACTTAATCTATTTCTTGAGGGTCATTAAACACAGGATCAATAAAAGATATGACACAGGTATAACCCCTCACACTCCCAATATGCATCAAGTTTTAGTTTAACATGAACGAAGGAGTAGAACAAAAACACAGAGTGGTGGGTCATGTGTGTCCCTTAATGAACTCCGATTTTCATTTTCAAACATCTACAGTGCATCCAGAAAGTATTCACAGCTCTTCACTTTTTCCACATTTTGTTATGTTACAGCCTTATTCCAAAATGCTACAAACCATACCTCATCATGACAACGTTAAACTAGTTTGGTTAAAATCTTTGCAAATAAAAAAAAAAAAAGTCACATGTACATGGTGCATCCTGTTTCCCCTGATCATCCTTGAGATGTTTCTACAAGCTGATTGATCCACCTGTGTTAAATTCAGTTGATTGGACATGATTTGGAAAGGCACACACCTGTCTATATAAGGTCCCACAGTTAACAGTGCATTTCAGAGCACAAACCAAGCCATGGAGTCCAAGGAATTGTCTGTAGACCTCCGAGACAGGATTGTATAGAGGCACAGATCTGGGGAAGGGTATAGAAACATTTCTGCAACATTGAAGGTCCCAATTAGCACAGTGGCCTCCATTATCTTTAAATGGAAGAAGTTTGGAACCACCAGGACTATTCCTAGAGCAGGCCGTCCGGCCAAACTGAGCGATCAGGGGGGGGTGACCAAGAACCCGATGGTCACTCTGACAGAGCTCCAGCATTTCTCTGTGGAGAGAGGAGAACCTTTCAGAACAACTATCTCTGCAGCACTCTACCAATCAGGCCCGTATGGTAGAGTGGTCAGACGGAAGCTACTCCTTAGTAAAAGGCACATGACAGCCCGCCTGGAGTTTGCCAAAAGGCAACTGAGGGACTCTCAGATAAAGAGAAACAAAGTTCTGTGGTCTGATGAAACAAAGATTGAACTCATCACCTGGCCAATTCCATCCCTACAGTGAAGCATGGTTGGGGCAGCATCATGCTGTGGGATGTTTTTCAGCAGCAGGAACTGGGAGACTAGTCACGATTCAGGGAAAGATGAACGCAGCAATGTACAGAGACATCCTTGATAAAAAAACCTGCTCCAGAGCGCTCTGGACCTCAGACTGGGGAAAAGGTTCACCTGCCAACAGAACAAGGACCCTAAGCACACAGCCAAGATAACAAAGGAGTGGCTATGGGACAACTCTGTGAATGTCCTTGTGTGGCCCAGCCAGAGCCCAGAATTTAACTTGACTGAACATCTCTGGGGAGATCTAAAAATGGGTGTGCACCGACGCTCCCCATCCAACCTGATGGAGCTTGAGAGGTCCTGCAAAGAAAAATGGAAGAAACTGCCCAAAAATTGGTGTGCCACGCTTGTAGCATCCTACTCCAAAACACTTGAGGCTGTAATTGGTGCCAAAGGTGCTTCAACAAAAGTATTGAGCAAAGGCTGTGAATACTTATGTACATGTGATTTTTTTCGTTTTTTAATTTGAATAAATTTGCAAAGATTTCAAACAAACTTCTTTCAAGTTGTCATTATGGGGTATTGTTTGTTTGTAGAACTGTGAAGAAAATAATGAATTTAATCCATTTTGGAATTAGGCTGTATCATAAAAAAATGTAAAAAAATCTAAGCACTGTGAATACTTTCCGAATGCACTGTACCTGGTGAAATTTTTGAACAGAAGACCAGACGGCGGCCATACAAAAATGGGAAAACAGTTGCCTGATGGGAAAAATCCCAAAAAGCACTCAGATCTGTCAGAATCCACTTTAACAGGAAAGGGTGGAACCTTCTCATCAGTGCCATAAGCCTGGACAATAATTTGACTGAGCCACCAAGAAGAGGTGGATCGAGGACTTGGTTCCCTTTTGCGAGGACCATAAGGAACGCCAAAGATAGTCAGTCTTTCTAACAGAAGCAGTGACTACAAGATAAACATGCAAAAACTACATCCAAGCAGTGAAGTGAAATCTCTCTCGTGTAATGAAGTCAAAGATGGGAAAATAATATTCTGGTTTAGGAGGAAGACAGACACCACGTTAACGTTAAAAAGTAAAGAAACTCTAGGCTTCAGCACAAACTGGTCCTTGACAAAGCTGCCAGTCCAGAGACGCATCTAGCCGATGTACAGTGTGAGTAAAAGCAGTCAAGGGAATATCCCTGAAAGGTTTCTGAAAAATCCAGGGAACCAGATTCAAGTCCCACAGAGTCACAGGAGGTTGTACAGGAGGTATATGAGAAATGGCATGTACAAAGGTCTTACCAAAGAATAGGAAGTTGCTGGAATAAGATGATGGACTGGTTGAGATTTGTTCTTTGATATCACTCAAGGCCAAATGATGATCCATGCCTTATTGTAGATAGAATCTGAGGATAGCTGCTGAATCATGTGACAGGAGTTTGGTCCAGTCCCCTGAGGTTTGGCATATGGACATTACAGCAATGGTAGGTTGCATAGTAGGGCCTACTAGAGAAAAATGACATTTGGAAAGTACTGCTAAATATTCATCCATCTAATTCTTAAACACTAAGGCATCTTCAATAGGAACAGTTGGTATTTTATTCAGGCAAGAAATCACTGGGACTGTTTTTGTTTCTCAGATACTGCTCTGAAAATCATTTTGGAAGAATGAAAAGTTTGTCAGGAATACCCATATAAAACACCCTGAAGTAAAGAATGTACCAGGAAGGTGTTAATGGGTTTTGGACCTTTAAGAGATCCCAAACTAGGGATGAGCCGAGCACCCCCCCCCCCCCCCCCCCGATTCGGTTTGCACCAGAACTTGCGAACAGACAAAAAGTTTGTGCAAACGATCAAACACTGTTAAAGTCTATGGGACACGAATGTGAAAAATCAAAAGTGCTAATTTTAAATGCTTATATGCAAGTTATTGCCATGAAAAGTGTTTCGGGACCTGGGTCCTGCCCCGGGGGACATGTATCGATGCAAAAAAAAAATGTTTTTAAAATGGCCTTTTGTTTGGGAGCAGTGATTTTAAGAATTCTTAAAGAGAAAAAATAAAAATTTTAATTTTCCTTTTAACCACTTCAATACCCAGCCATAGTAATATGACACCCACAGATGGGATCTCCCATCCTGGGTGGGCTTCATATGACGTCCTGGGTTTGAGGGGGGATATCTGAATGATGCCTGCAGCTAGAGGCATCATTCAGATATCCTTTTGTTGTGCCGGCCATTCTGTGCACCATAAGAACGATCATAGCGGCAGTTCCGCCGCTTGATCGTTCTTATAGGCGGTGGGAGGGGACACACACCCCCCCTCCCGTCGCCATCCGGTGCTTCTCCGGGCTCTCCCGTGCCATCGGGGACCCGGAGAGAATCGTCCGGCGCCGGTGGTGGGTCACGTGACGAGCATAGAGATGACTGGTGACCAGATGGTCACCAGTCATCTCTATGACCGTCGGAGGCCCGGGCGCGATGTGATGACATCACGCCCGGGTCCTCAGATGTAAACAAAGCCGCCATTGCGGCTAGTAAACATGAGATCAGTGAATTTTTTTTCACAATCTCATGCTTTCCAGCCTGGAGGAGAGATGTGGAGTCTTATTGACCCCGCATCTCTCAATAAAGAGGACCTGTCACACACGTTCCTATTACAAGGGATGTTTACATTCCTTGTAATAGGAATAAACGTGATCAAAAAAAAAAGTAAAATAAGTGTAAAAAAATAAAATTAAAACGCCCCTGTCCCCGGTAGCTCGCGATCAGAAGCGAACGCACGCAATTCCCGTCCACATATGTAAACGCCGTTCAAACCACATATGTGAGGTATCACCGCGTGCGTTAGAGCACGTGCAACAATTCTAGCACTAGACCTCCTCTGTAACTCTAACCTGGTAAGCTGTAAAAAAAATTAAAGCGTTGCCTATGGAGATTTTTAAGGACCGAAGTTTGGCGCCATTCCATGAGTGTGTGCAATTTTAAAGCGTGACATGTTAGGTATCTATTTACTCTGCGTAACATCATCTTTCATATTTTCCCCAAAAATTGGGCTAACTTTACTGTTTTGTTATTTTTTTAATTCATAAAACCATTTTTTTTTTCCAAAAAAAAAGCGTTTGAAAAATTATTGCGCAAATCCCGTGCAAGAAAAAGTTGCAATGACCGTCATTTTATTCCCTAGGGTGTCTGCTAAAAAAAAACATATATAATGTTTGGGGGTTCTGAGTAATTTTCTAGCAAAAGAATGATGATTTGTACATGTAGGAGAGAAGTGCCAGAATAGGCCCGGTATGGAAGTGGTATAAAAAGCCCTGTATTGAAGTGGTTAAATATCGTGCCTAGGGGGTGTCCTTAGTATGCCTGTAAAGTAGCAAATTTTTAGAAAAGTACCGCAGCAAAATGACATTTCTAAAGGAAAAAATTTCATTTAAAATTGCTTACGGCTGTAATGTATTGAAAGATCCCGGCAATATACATAAAAAATCATTTTAAAAAACTGCGTGGGTCCCCCCCCCCCCCAGTCCATAACCAGGCCCTTCGGGTCTGGTATGGATATTAAGGTGAACTCCACGGCATTTTTTTTTAAATGTGGTGCCCCCCCCCCCTCAAAAAAAATCCATACCAGACCCAAAGGGTATGGCGGGGGGGGGGGGGGGAACCCATGCCGTTCTTTTCTTAATTCTGTCATAGGGCTCCCCTTAACCACTTCAATACACTATATTATATATTGTACACTGCACTATATACTCTGAACTGCAGTACATATACTATACGGACTGCATTATATACTCAGGGAAAACATGGACGATTGCGCAAAAAGGGTAACCAATGGTCAGACAAGGAAACAATAGAAATAGCAAAAAATATATATACACTGCCACTAACTAACCTGCCTGCTTACTCTAGCTCAATCTCTCTATTGTCGTCCACTATAACACACTATACGAGCACTGTGTAAGCAGCCTTATATATGTGTGGGGCGTGGACTTAGTCCCCCTGAGCAATGATTGGCCAAAGGCACCCTGCCTTTGGCCAATTATGGCTCTCGCTGAGGAGCGTGCTTTGATTGGCCAAAGCATGCAGGTCAGGTGCATGCTTTGGCCAATCATCATACAGCAATGCACTGCAATCTCACAGTGCATTATGGGGCGTTCCGTGGCTCTCAAATTTTCCGCGAATGCCCCATAAAATTTGCTGTTTGGCAAACAGGCGAACACCCGATGTTTGAGTCCAACTTACATTTGACTCGAACTCAAAGCTCATCCCTATCCCAAACTAGTATTGGTATGCGCAGATAAAACAGACTGTTCTAAATTACAGGAGTCTGCTGTTTCTGTCCCCATTTAAAAAAAATTGCTTCATTTTACTCTAACCCTTTCTCTGGGACTGGAATTAAAGTGCAATCTTTTTAGTGTGGACACATAGAGATAAAAACCTGATGGTGGTTCTAACCATTCCCTAATTTATGCCAAAATAAAATATGACTGGAGTTTTTAAAGTGTAACTACACTCTCCCAAACAACATTGATTATTTTTAATCCTCATGCTGCTAGCATTAGTAAACAGATAGGAAAGTATATTGTATTTTTACTTGTTTTACTTGTTTTACATGTTTTACATTTTGTATTATATTTTATTACAATTTGTTTACATGTCTTCAGTTACTTCCTGCTTTCTTGCCTAGGCAAATGATGTCATACATCCCAGGAGTCTTCAGGAGGAGAGGAGGAGGGGTTTTCTAACTAAGCACGCTATCCTACATTCATGCTTTAGATAAGGGCAGGGGGATACCAGGAAGTAAATTCTACATGAACCATTTTCCCTTACACAAGATGACCATGGCTAGAAATTATTAGAGAATGTGTTCAAAAAGATTTCTCAGAAAAATAAAGCACGAGTCATGGATGGATGAAGGAAATTGCTTTGAATATTAAAATTAAATTAAATGGTGTTTTTGGTTTGTGGCGCTCAGATTCACTTAAGAGTCTGTACAAGAAAACAATAACTAAATAATTAAGTCACTTTTTAGAAAACATGATGATTTATAGTTCAAATACAATATGCAACTTGTCATGAGATATGTCCGTGAACTGATATATCCAGTTGTAGTTGGTTACATTCAGCTGGACTTGTTCTGTAATGTTGAATTTGAAGAGGTTTTTCAGCCTACCAAGCCACTTTGTCAGTTCCAAGAGTGATGGGAAGATACCCCAGCATTTGTATCCACAACTTTGGACACCCTAATTCAATCTCACCATGGCTTGTGTTAATGTTGATTGACTACAAGCAGAATGAGAGGTTTGAAAGCGATGGTACTATCCTATCCTAGTTACATAACCCAAAAGTTGGTGTCAGGAAACCTGCATAGGTGTTAAATCCTTAATTTTCATGACTTAGCCCTGGTTCACACTGCTCCGACTTGTCATGCGATTTAAGTGTTCAAAGTCGCATGACAAGTCATGCCCCATTAACGGCAATTGAACCGTTCTAATCTGTCCAACTCAAGTCGCTCCAACTTAGAAATAGGTTCCTCCACTACTTTTGGTGCCACTTCAATATACCTTGCCGCAATGAAGATACGCAGGGATGTCGGATTCAAAGTCGCGGCAGTGTGAACCCAGGCTAAAGGTGTGAACTGTTGTCAGTTTGACGGGGTAGATGTTTGGGGAAGAAAGATGAAGGCCCCACCCTTGTTCAAGAATGGTTGTTCCACTTTGACGTAGATTGCCTCTTTCATGCTTCTTGTGAGCAAGTTGTCCTCTCTGCCCAAAATGTGCAGTTGACTGTCCTTGAAATGTCCCTTTTCCCTTAAAAGAGAACTGTAAGATAAAAAAAAAACATTTATACTTTCCTAGATAGCTGCAGCACTGATCCGGCTGCTCTACATTGAGAACTGAGTGATAAATGACTGCTGATCACTCTCGGGTCCTCTCTGAGCACAGAGCAGCGACTGTTAGTCCCCACTCTGCTCTGCCCTTCCAGCGCTCACTGCAGCACCGGGCTGTGGAGGGGATATGAGCGGCTGGTTTAGGTTCTCAGCAGCACGCAGAGAGGCTGAGCCAGCTGCCAGTCAGGCATCTGGGCGGATCTTAACATTTTTGTCGGGATCCCTGCAGAGCCTGGTCCGGCTTTATGACATCAACCAACAGCAGACTTTAGCCCACTGTCGGCTGAATCTGGGTCACAGGAGTGCAGAGCCTCCTGTGCCTCACAGGAGAAGTATGAAAAAGTGGAATTAAACCTTCCTATTGTTTTTAGCCAAGGAAGATCTTGGCCTCTGTTTAACCACTTAAGCCTCGGACCATTATGCAGAGGTGTTTTTACAATTTGGCACTGCGCTGCTTTAACTGGTAATTGCGCGGTCATGCAATGTTGTACCCAAACGAAATATGCGTCCTTTTTTCCCACAAATAGAGCTTTCTTTTGATGGTATTTGATTGCCTCTGCGATCTTTATTTTTTGCGATATAAACAGAAAAAAAAAACGAAAATTTTGAAAAAAATATATATTTTCTACTTTTTGTCATAAGAAAAATCTAATAAACTCAATTTTAGTCATACATTTAGGCCAAAATGTATTCATCCACATGTCTTTAGTAAAAAAAATGTCAATAAACGTATATTTATTGGTTTGCGCAAAAGTTATAGCGTCTACAAACTAGGGTACATTTTCTGGAATTTACAGAATTTATTTATGACTGCCTATCTCATTTCTTGAGGCGCTAAAATGGCAGGGCAGTACAAAACCCCTGCAAATGACCCCATTTTGGAAAGTAGGCACCCCAAGGAAATTGCTGAGAGGCATGTTGAGCCCATTGAATATTTTTTTTTGTCCCAAGTGATTGAATAATGACAAAAAAAAAAAAAATTAGAAAAAGTTGTCACTAAATGATATATTGCTCACACATGCCATGGCTATATGTGGAATTGCACCCCAAAATACAGTTTTCTGCAACTTCCGAGTACGGGGATACCACGTGTGGGACTTTTTGGGAGCCTAGCCGCGTACGGGGCCCCGAAAACCAATCACCGCCTTCAGGATTTCTAAGGGCGCAAATTTTTGATTTCACTCCTCACTACCTATCACAGTTTCGAAGGCCATAAAATGCCAAAATAGCACAAACCCCCCCTAAATTACCCCATTTTGGAAAGTAGACACCCCAAGCTATTTGCTGAGAGGCATGTTGAGTCCATGGAATATTTTATATTTTGCCACAAGTTGTGGGAAAATTACAAACTTTTTTTTTTTTTGCACAAAGTTGTCACTAAATGATATATTGCTCACACATGCTATGGACATATGTTAAATTACACCCCAAAATACATTCTGCTGCTTCTCCTGAGTATGGGGATACCACATGTGTGGGACTTTTTGGGAGCCTAGCCATGTACGGGACCCCGAAAACCAAGCACCACTTTCAAGATTAAGGGCATACATTTTTGATTTTACTCCTCACTACCTATCACAGTTTTGAAGGCCATAAAATGCCAAGATGGCACAAAACCCCTCCAAATGACCCCATTTTGGAAAGTAGACAGCCCAAGCTATTTGCTGAGAGGCATGGTGAGTCCATGGAATATTTTATATTTTGCCACAAGTTTCAGGAAAATTACAAACTTTTTTTTTTTTGTTGCACAAAGTTGTCACTAAATATTTGTTGAGAGGCATGGTGAGTATTTTGCAGCTCTCATTTGTTTTTGAAAATGAAGAAAGAAAATAAAATTTTTTTTTTCAAAACTTTGTGACAAAAGCGAGATCTGCAAAATACTCACCATACCTCTCGGCAAATAGCTTGGGGTGTCTACTTTCCAAAATGGGGTCATTTGGGGGGTTTGTGCCATCTGGGCATTCCATGGCCTCCAAAACTGTGATAGGCAGTGAAGAGTGAAATCAAAAATTTACACCCTTAGAAAGCCTGAAGGCGGTGCTTGGTTTTTGGGGTCCTGTACGCGGCTAGGCTCCCAAAAAGTCTCACACATGTGGTATCCCCGTACTCAGGAGAAGCAACAGAATGTTATTTGGGGTGTAATTCCACATATGCCCATGGCATGTTTGAGCAATATATCATTTAGTGACAACTGTGCAAAAAAAAAAAAAAATTGTCTTTTTCCCGCAACTTGTGTCAAAATCTAAAATATTCCATGGACTCGACACGCCTCTCAGCAAATAGCTTGGGGTGTCTACTTCCCAAAATTTGGTCATTTGGGGGGGGTTTTGAACTGTCCTGGCATTTTATGCACAACATTAGTAAGCGTATGTCACACATCATCCACTCTTCTAACCACTTGAAGACAAAGCCCTTTCTGACACTTTTTGTTTACACAGTATTTGCGCAACGATTTTTCAAACGCATTTTTTTTGGGGGAAAAAATACACCTTTTTTTTTATTTTAATGCACTAAAACACACTATATTGCCCAAATGTTTGATGAAATAAAAAAGCTGATCTGAGGCCGAGTACATGGATACCAAACATGACATGCTTTAAAATTGCGCACAAACGCGCAGTGGCGACAAACTACATACATTTTTAAAAGCCTTTACAGGTTACCACATTAGATTTACAGAGGTCTACTGCTAACATTACTGCCCTCGATCCGACCTTCGTGGTGATACCTCACATGCATGGTGCAATTGCTGTTTACATATGACGCCAGACCGACACTTGCGTTCGCCTTTGCGCAAGAGCTTTGCTTTTTTATTTTTAAACTGTTCCTTCCATTTTTATTTATTAATTTATTTTTACCATTTATATTGTTATCTCAGGGAATGTAAATATCTCCTGTGATAGCAATAGGTAGTGACAGGTACTCTTTTTTTGAAAAAATTGGGGTCTATTAGACCCTATATCTTTCCTCTGCCCTCAAAGCATTTGACCACACCAAGATCGGTGTGATAAAATGCTTTCCCAATGGCGCTGTTTATATCCGGCGGGGGGACATTCCCTCCCACTGTTTGTAAAAGCAGTCTAGAGGCTAATTGGCCACTAGGATTGCTTTTACATGAAAGCCGACCGCTGGCTGAAAAGAATGATACCAAGATGATACCTAAACCCGCAGGCATCATTCTGGTATAACCATTCAAAGTCCAGCAACATACCAGTACGTTGCTGGTCCTTGTTGGACATGTATTTCTAATCCTTTTTTTTTTTCATGCAGCCTGTTGGCTGAACGAAAAAAAGAGATTGATCGGTGGGTATGCCCACCATTAGAATACCTCCCTTCATCCACCCACTTCTAATGATGGGCATACATGCACCATTTATATATGCCGAAGCATGGGGGCATCCTCCCGCAAAAAAGTTATGCCGCGTACACACGGTCGGACTTTTCCACAGGCAAGCCTCCGTCGGAATTTTGACCGTATGTACGCGGCATAAAAGGTTATGCCGCGTACACACGGTCGGACTTTTCCACGGGCAAGCCTCTGTCGGAATTTCGACTGTATGTATGCGGCATTAGGAGCAAAATCGCACCTCCACCCCTGCTGCCCCCATGCTTCGGCATATGTGCTCTTTTTTTTTTTAACTGTGGTGGTGAAATCACCTCCTACAGCGTTGGAGTCACGGCTTTGTGTATTGTGGGAGCAAACGCTGTTGCTGTCAAGATAAATAAATCCGCGCTGCACCTGAAAACAAAAAATTACATACCTGAAAAGCAAGCATGATAAAACATTGCAGAATAGAATACAGTAAAATAGAGCAGAACAATAGAGAGAAAATAGAGAGAGAGAACAATAAAACGACAACTATTTTTGGTTTTTTTATTTTATATATTTTTTGTGTTTTTTTAATTTTTTTTTTTTACACTTTTTTTTGTAACTGTAACAACTGTAACGGTTCGGGTCTCTCAAAATGCGATGGCATCTTGGGAGACCCTGTGTAAGTGTGTCCTATCCTGTGCATTGCTGTACCCTATTCTAAAACTTCACTAGTGTGTGGTAGCGTTCAACACATTTACCAATGCAAAGACCAGGATCGTCAGGACAGCGTGGACAATAATAATGGGTGTCATGCCTAAATCCGCGCTTACTACAGACACAACATCTTCTTTGGGGGGCTTGTTGGGTAGGGATACTCTCAAGGACATACGGAAAATGCCTCTCATGCAGCCGGCTTACCGCATTTGGTTGGGAATGGTGAGGTGCAGAACCGCCTGGATACAGGAGGTCTGTGACTATCTCATCCTGGAATTTAAGGAAGGATAAAGTCCCGCCTGAAGCTCTGTATAGCACATGAGCGTTCAGCAAAGCCAATTGAAATACAGTCAGGTCCATAAATATTGGGACATCGACACAATTCTAATCTTTTTTGGCTCTATACACCACCACAATGGATTTGAAATTAAACGAACAAGATGTCCTTTAACTGCAGAATTTCAGCTTTAATTTGAGGGTATTTACATCCAAATCAGGTGAACGGTGTAGGAACTAAAACAATTTGTATATGTGCCTCCCACTTTTTAAGGGACCAAAAGTAATGGGACAGATTAACAATCATAAATCAAACTTTCACTTTTTAATACTTGGTTGCAAATCCTTTGCAGTCAATTACAGCCTGAAGTCTGGAACGCATAGACTTCAATAGACGCTGGGTTTCATCCCTGGTGATGCTCTGCCAGGCCTCTACTGCAACTGTCTTCAGTTCCTGCTTGTTCTTGAGGCATTTTCCCTTCAGTTTTGTCTTCAGCAAATAAAATGCATGTTCAATCGGATTCAGGTCAGGTGATTGACTTGGCCATTGCATAACATTCCACTTCTTTCCCTTAAACTCTTTGGTTTCTTTTGCAGTATGCTTCGGGTCATTGTCCATCTGCACGGTGAAGCGCTGTTCAATGAGTTCTGAAGCATTTGGCTGAATATGAGTAGATAATATTGCCCAAAACACTTCAGAATTCATTCTGCTGCTTTTGTCAGCAGTCAGATCATCAATAAATACAAGAGAACCAGTTCCATTGGCAGCCATACATGCCCACGCCATGACACTACCACCACCATGCTTCACTGATGAGGTGGTATGCTTTGGATCATGAGCAGTTCCTTTCCTTCTCCATACTCTTCTCTTCCCATCACTCTGGTACAAGTTGATCTTGGTCTCATCTGTCCATAGGATGTTGTTCCAGAACTGTGAAGGCTTTTTTAGATGTTGTTTGGCAAACTCTAATCTGGCCTTCCTGTTTTTGAGGCTCACCAATGGTTTACATCTTGTGGTGAACCCTCTGTATTCACTCTGGTGAAGTCTTATCTTGATTGTTGACTTTGACACACATTCACCTACCTCCTGGAGAGTTTTCTTGATCTGCCCAACTATTGTAAAGGGTGTTTTCTTCACCAGGGAAAGAATTCTTCAGTCATCCACCACAGTTGTTTTCCATGGTCTTCTGGGTCTTTTGGTGTTGCTGAGCTCATCGGTGCGTTCTTTCTTTTTAAGGATGTTCCAAACAGTTAAATTGGCCACACCTAATGTTTTTGCCATCTCTCTGATGGGTTTGTTTTGGGTTTTTTCAGCCTAATGATGGCATGCTTCACTGATAGTGACAGCTCTTTGGATGTCATATTGAGAGTTGACAGCAACAGATTCCAAATGCAAATAGCACACTTGAAATGAACTCTGGACCTTTTATCTGCTCCTTGTAAATGGGATAATGAGGAAATAACACACACCTGGTCATGGAACAGCTGAGCAGCCAATTGTCCCATTACTATTGGTCCCTTAAAAAGTGGAAGGCACATATACAAACTATTGTAATTCCTACACCGTTCACCTGGTTTGGATGTAAATACCCTCAAATTAAAGCTTGTTTCATTTCAAATCCATTGTGGTGGTTTATAGAGCCAAGAAGATTAGAATTGTGTTGATGTCCCAATATTTATGGACCTGACTGGTAAGTATAGAGACACTTTTTTGTACCAGCGTCTCTCCTTACGGGCAATGTGATACAGCGCCAACAACTGGTCGTTGAGGTACACCCCTCCCATGTTTTGGTTATATTCGTTGACACAGAGGGGTTTCTCCACAACACCAGTCGCCGTTCGAATTTGGACTGTCGTGTCTGCGTGAAGGGAGGTAAGAACGAAAACATTCTTATTATCCCTCCACTTCACAGGGAGCAAATTATTTCACTTCAAGCAGGCTCTCTCCCCCAGCCTAAGATGAGAATCTGAAAGCCCCGGCGATTAGGTCGCACGGTGCCACATGCTCCAATCTGATGATCTAAACAAGTGACTAAAATGTGGCACACTCGTGTAATAATTGTCCACATACAAGTGGTACCCCTTTCCGAATAAGGGTGACACCAAGTTCCACACTATCTTGCCAGCACTCCCTATGTAATCTGGGCAGATCTCTGGCTCTACGTGACTGTCTTTTCCCTCATAAACCATAAAGCTCCATACATAGCCTGTTGCCCTGTCACAGAACTTATAGAGCTTGACCCCATATCTGGCACGCTTGCTGGGAAGGTATTGTTTGAAAGAGAAGCGGCCAGAAAATTTAATCAGGGACTCATCAACGCAGACAACTTGATCGGGAGTAAACAAGGCTGCAAAACGTTAGTTGAAGTGGTTTATGAGGGGACGAATTTTGTAGAGCCGATCGTATTCAGGGTCTCCACAAGGACGACAAAGTGCATAAACCGCAAGATCTGCTCGTATCGTTTCCTGGACATGGAGGCAGAGAACACGGGCATATGGTCAATTGGGCGCGTGGACCAATAGGCGCGCAACGATGAGAATTTATGTGTGCCCATGTTGAGGGAAAGGCCCAGAAAGGTCTTAAATTCGGAAACCGTAATTGGTTTCCAATCTCTGGCAAGGGAAGGCAACTGGGGATTAGCGGCGATGAATTGACCAGCATATAAATTACTCTGGTCCACAATAGATCTATATAGATCTTCCGTGAAAAACAGCGAATAATAATCAAGTGGCGTCAAATCAGCTGTTTCCACCTGAATACCGGGTTGGCCAGTGAATGGGGGAAGTACGGGTGCTGCAGAAGTGGGAACCCAATCAGGATTGGCAAATTCTGCAGGAAGGGCACTATGGGCCTGCCTTTGTCTTCTTCTTGGTGGCAGCTGGACACTACTTGTGCTTGCCACCTCGCCAGCTTGAACTGCACTTATGGGACTCGCCACGTCACCAAGTGATACTGCAGTGCTGGATGTACGTCCAGGGTGTACTAGGCCACTGGTGCTTGCCAGTTCACCAGAAGGAATAGCAGCGCTAGTACTTCTCTGCTCCATAATACGAGAGCCCTGCAGTTCTTGCTCCTCAACAACATCAGAAGATCGGGATCGGGTATGCCTGACCTTAGCAGGGACCTCACCTTCGTCGTCAGAGCTATCTGACATGGAGCCACTGTCTTCTACGGGGTTGTATTCTGAGCCTGAATCTGACAGATGTGTGACCTCCTCTTCACTATCTGTCATGCTCAGAATCTCGTAGGCCTCTACTAGTGTACCTTCGATTTGCCATTTTGGGCTATAAATTTAGTGGTACACTAGTAAGGATTCACAGGTAAAAAAGCACCTGACTGTCAGGAACTGTATCAAACGCTACCAAAAAAAAAACTTAGCGATCGCAGGGATCAGGCCTGTCTCTGCGAACGCTGCAGTTATGTGTGTTGTGTTTTGTAAGTGACAGTGATCGATCGATACTGCACTTGGGTGGGGTGGGCTGGGCAGGGGCTAAACACAGGTGCTAGCAGGTATCTGGGCTGATCCCACTAACACTGCTTTTTTGGGAACCCTAAACTGCTGGGGACGCTAGTATAGATTTGATCAGATCAGATATTGATCTGTTCAGATACTATACCACTAAGGGAGGTGTATGCTTTGTGCGTGGGTGTTAGCATTACTGGAACTAACCTGACGCTGCCTGGGGCGACGCAGACCCTAACTGGCACTAAAAACTAATTGATATCACCTGCTGGGCGATCGGGGTTAAACCTTTATTGGGTTATATACGGTGGGTGCCCTGATGCTATAAAAAGCAAACTAACAAACCAGCGTCACCCGTAACACTTATACAGTGATCACTGGTGAAAGGGTTAACTAGGGGCAATCACTGGGTTAAAACCTTTATTAGGTAATATATGGGGGTACCTGACGCTATATAAAAACCTGACGGGTAACCTAAATAACTAACTGGCTCACCAGTGACACTTATATGGTGATCACTGGTGAAAGGGTTTAACTCTAGGTGCAATCAGGGAGTTAAAACCTTTTATTAGGTTTTATATATGGGGGTACCTGACGCTATAAAAACCTGGCGGCGAACCTAAAAAAATAACTGGCTACCTAGCGGCACCAGCGACACTAATACAGCGATCAGAAAAACAATTGCTTAGTGACACAGGCGATGGGGGGTGAAAGGGTTACCTGGGGGGCAATCAAGGGGTTAAACTTTTTCATAGGGGGCTACACTGGACCTAAAAGCCATTTGCCCTGACACTTTTTACTGTCACAAATGAGACTAAAAAATGACCACTGCAAACGGTGACACTGTGACTGGGGTTGATCTGGGGGGTGATTTCTGTGCCTATGTGTACTTGTGTCAGTGGGCTGTTGGTGCAACTTACTGTGAGATGTTTTCCTCTCCTCGCGCCGGATGAAAAGACCGCCACGAGGAGAGATTACATCACTTCCCCTGCCTGTGTTCGCCGGGAGCGATCGCGAGGGGGTGGCCAAAAACCAATGTCCGCCCCCTCATCCCGGATCGCTCCTGAAGCGATACCGACCGCCGCATGTACTGGGGGGGTCCAATTGAACCCCCCACCCGCGGGAAGGCAGGCACGTACAGGTACGTTGATGTGCCTGTCCGTGCCATTCTGCCGACGTATATGTACATGCGGCGGTGGTTAAGGGATTAATCTTCAACGGTCATGATGCTGCACATCAGTTATGACACCAGCCATTGGATGGTTTGACAGTTTGGTTAAGAGTCCAACAAATGATACAGTTGGCATTTCCGGCATGCCGGAAATGTAACTGTTTTTTGAAACGATTAAATCGATGAGTCTTGGCCTGTAGAATTTGCCCTCCTATATTGGGCCATTAGTTAGGTCTTTGCATAAATCACTACACTGCAATGCATATACCAAATTACTTTGCTTGTGTTTGGGTGTTAGGTCTTTGGGCTGTATAGGCTTCTGTCTCAGTTTATTGCTGGGCTTGAAGGACACAGGGATGCAATGTTTGGTAATGATCCTGAGTTTTTCTGACACTCCAGCCACATACGGGTTGACTATATTACTGTGTGTTTTGCTCCTTCCCCTCAGTACAATGGTCCAGGATTTTTGCTTCACCTTGTGGTGATTGGAAATAAGGTGTCCTAAGTGTGGATATAAATGCTGGGGTATCTTCCTGACACTCTTAAGCCTGGTACACAAAATTTGATTTTTGGATGAATGATCCTTTTTTTTTGTAATTTTTTTTATTTTTTTGCATGCTAGTCTCCATATCGGAAATGAAGAGGTTACTAAAGTTACGAAAGTTCTCATACGACAGAATAAAAATTCGGAAGCGATGTAATGTATTGTATTGGTATACATCTGGATGGACACAGGGAGCTGTGACTTGGCTCGGGTGCCCCCATAGCAAGCTGCTTGCTATGGGGGCACTGAACAGGAGGGAGGGGCAGGGATCACAGAAGAGGGACCCACGAAGAGGAGGATTCGGGCTGCTCTATGCAAATCCACTGCAACAGAGCAGGCATGTACTGTATAACATATTTATTATTTTTATAGGCAAAAAAAATAGGCTTTACAATCCCTTTTAAAGGATCAGTAAAGGAAAAAAATATATATTTTTTAAATAACAAACATGTTATACTTACCTCCACTGTGCAGCTCGTTTTGCACACAGTGGCCCCGATCCTGGTCTTCTGGGGTCCCTCGGCGGCTGTTTCGGCTCCTCCCCGCAAGGACTCCACACCTTCATGCGAGCGAGCTCGCATGGTGTGGAGTTATTGCGGGCGCGCTCCCGTGATACAGCGGAGGCCATAGCCGCCGACTGTATCACTCGGCCCCGCCCCCTGGCGCGCCACATCATTGGATGTGATTGACAGCAGCGCCAGCCAATGGCTGCGCTGCTTTCAATCCATCCAGTGTAGCCAATCGATGGCCAGGCTGAGAACCGAGGAGCATGATGGGGACGAGCGCAGGACTTTCGAGGGGTAAAGTAAAACGGGGGCTCGGGGGGGGGGCGGTACTGTCGGAAGTTTTTTCACCTTAATGCATAAGATGCATTAAGGTGAAAAAACATTTACCTTTACAACCCCTTTAAGTTTAGTTCCCCTTTTTATTTATTGTGACAATGTAGAATAAGCAAGAGCAAAACTGTGATAAGTAATAAGATGCAAAAGGGAAAAAAATACAATAACTTATTCTTTGTTTTCCCTGACAGCTGGCACTCTTCTTCATTCCCACCACAGTCCCACAATATGGGTGTGCCCTCTATATTCTCATGTGCAATACAGGACCTTTGATCCTGCACTGTACATAATGGCATTGGCAAGGAAGCAGTGGCATAACCAGAGATATGCGGCGGCACAGGTAATCCATCCTAGAGCCAGAAAGGAAGAAGTCAGAGGGAGTAAGGAAAAACATAAGTATTGCTCTGCATTACACCCCTCCTAGACTAAGAGAGATGGGCCCTTACTATATGGAGGGAGAACACAAAAATTAAGGCTACTTTCACACTGGGGCGTTGCGCCGTCACTTTGCCGGTGGTTCAGCGGTGCTGCCCATTGATTTCAATGGGCAGGGGCGCTTTAGGAGCGGTGTATACGCCTCAAAAATGCAGTTAGCAGGACTTTTTTGAGCGTCCTGCCAGCGCACCGCTCCAGTGTGACAGCACTCGGGCTTTCACACTGGAGTGAGAGAAGAGGCTCTTACAGGGTGCTTTGCAGGCACTATTTTTAGCGCTATAGCGCCTCAGTGTGAAAGTAGCCTAAGAGAGGAGAGAAAAATGAGGACATCATCAAGTGGGTTGCCACTTATATGTCTCTGTACAGCAAGTAGTCTGGAGCCTGTCCTGTACCAGGCTGCAGTACAAACTGCAAGAAGACCTAGCTGTTCTGCGTGGTAAAAGCGCCTAGATCACAAGAAATAGTAAACAGAAGTACAAATATTTTGTCAGGTAACACAATTCACTTAAATGTATTAAATCTATGTATTGCATTATTTTCCTGGGGTTGAAGTGATTCTGTCACTAAAAAGTGTAAACATCGTGTACGACTGATTGCCTCATGACCAAGGGAAACAAGCGCTTAAATAATCTTTAGGTTTCAATATTTTTGGAATTTTCAGATACCTGGTCCCCTACATTGACAGGACATAGAGGTCAGTGGGAGAAACCACTAATTATCTAAAGTGTTGGATTAAAGTGGATGTAAACCCATTTTTTTTTTATTTCACAATGTACAGCATCAACCTTCCTTGATGACTTCTCTGCCTGGCTACCCTACTTTCTTCTAACACCCTCTCACCCAGTCCCCGTCAACTCGTTTCTATCTTCAACACTCTACTTTACTACATTACCTTCACCCACTAACTTACTCACTGTCCAGGTGATTGCGAATCGCTTCAAAAATAAGATTGATGCAGATTCTAACACCCTAGAGAATAATATGGCCGTCATTGCAATACTTTCTGTCACACCGTATTTCATCAGCGGTCTTACAAGCACACTTTTTGGGGAAAAAATACACTTTTTTAAATAAAAAAATAAGACAGTAAAGTTAGCCCA
Organism: Rana muscosa; assembly: GCA_029206835.1. Lineage (NCBI taxonomy): Eukaryota > Metazoa > Chordata > Amphibia > Anura > Ranidae > Rana > Rana muscosa. The sequence goes on along the minus strand of CM055117.1, from coordinate 343,220,718 downwards.
ATTTTTTTAATATTATAACCACCTGCTCTCTGGACCCTTTTCCCTCGCAAATCCCCATAATCATTCTCGGCAACTTTAACATCCCGGTTAATGCTAATACTACTGCTACTTCTAAACTTCTCAGTCTAACCGTCTCTCTTGACCTATAGCAACAGATCCCTTAGTAAAGGCACCTGAAAGTAAACACAAAAACACTGGTTAGGCACACAGTTAACCCTTTGATCTCCCTAGATGTTACCCCCTTCGCTGTCATTAGTACAGTCACAGTGCATATTTTTAGCACTGATTACTGTATTAGTTTCACTGGTTCCCACAAAGTGTCTGTTAGTGTCAGATTGTCAGCTGCAATATCGCAGTCCGGCTATATGTTGCTGATTGCCGCCATTACTAGTATAAAATAATAATTTCAGTGTATATATACACCATAGTTTGTAGACACTACACCTTCTGCGCAAACCTATCAATATTTGCTTATTGGGATTTTTTACCAAAAATATGTAGCAGAATACATATTGGCCTAGATTTATGAAGAAATTAGATTTTTTTTTTTCATTAATTATTGGATATGTTTTATAGAAGAAAGTCAAAAATATATATATTTTTTTCAAAATTGTCTGTCTTTTTTTTGTTTAAAGCGCAAAAAAATAAAAAACCCAGTGGTAATCAAATACCACCAAAAGAAAGCTACATATGTGGGGAAAAAAGGACATACTGGTAAATTGTATTTAGGGTACAGCATTGCATGGCTGTGCAATTGTCAGTTAAAGTAACGCAGTGCCGTATAGCAAAAAATTACCTGGTCATGAGGGGGAGGGCAAGTTGTTCAAAATAAACAACCAGCACTTATAACACCAATTATAACTAATCCCACAACTGAACAGTGCAAAATGTATATATGAACCAAAAGGAGTTCAATTGTGTCCTCCAGATACAGTCACCCCCAAGTTGATGTCACCACAGCTCTGTCTCTTTCCTCCTCTGCTCAGGTCCAACATATAAATAAAGGTGTCTCTATAGTGTAAAACTATATATTAAAAAGTAAAGTGCTTAATATATATTGTGGGGAGATTAAAATATATTGTGGGGAGATTAGGCTCAATGCAGGGACAAACTCACAGTTTCTTTAGGAAATCATCACGTTTATTCCCAAACAGAAGAAAGACATCTTCCCATCAATCAAACAATAAACTTCTGCTCTACGAGCCTTACTGTGTCCATAGACTGACCAGTCCTTGGTCTTGTAGTAAGTGTCCTTACAAACATAAATCCTTTGTATCCAATAATCAGGGGTAAGCAGCCATGCTCCTGGATGCCTCCTCACATGGAGACACACACTCTCTTCACATGGAGACACTCTCTCTTCACATGGAGACACTCTCTCCCTTAGCAGACATGCTTCTCTGCAGCTTGTTAACTCAGCGTCAAGTCAGACAGCTACTTTTTCTGTGGCAAGCAGGAGCTGGGAGAGGACAACAGCCAATAGGAGTGCAGCCTGCCGTAGAGGGAACGGGCTCACCTAGAGCAGCATGTGAGAGAAGTAATGTGAGATGGGCTAGGAGATGGCGATCCCATGGACAGCTACACTATATTACCAAAAGTATTGGGATGCCTGCCTTTACACGCACATGAACTTTAATCGTATCCCAGTCTTAGTCCGTAGGGTATTGAGTTGGCCCATCTTTTGCAGCTATAACAGCTTCAACTCTTCTGGGAAGGCCGTCCACAAGGTTTAGGAGTGTGTCTATGGGAATGTTTGACCATTCTTCCAGAAGCGTATTTGTGAGGTCAGGCACTGATGTGGACGACAAGGCCTGGCTCACAGTCTCTGCTCTAATTCATCATAAAGGTGTTCTATCGGGTTGAGGTAAGGCCAGTCAAGTTCCTCCACCCCAAATTCGCTCATCCATGTCTTTATGGACCTTGCTTTGTGCACTGGTCCAAATCATTTGGTGGAGGGGGAATTATGGTTAGGGGTTGTTTTTCAAGTGTTGGGCTTGGCCCCTTAGTTCCAGTGAAGGAACTCTGAAGGTGTCAGCATACCAAGACATTTTGGACAATTTCATGCGCCCAACTTTGTGGGAACAGTTTGGGGATGGTCCCTTCCTGTTCCAACATGACTGCGCACCAGTGCACAAAACAAGGTCCATAAAGACATGAATGAGCGAGTTTGTAATGGATCAGTGCCTGACCTCACAAATTCATTTCTGGAAGAATGGTCAAACATTCCCATAGACACACTCCTTGTGAACAGCCTTTTCAGAAGAGTTGACGCTGTTATAGCTGCAAAGGTTGGGCCAATTCAATATTGAACCCTACAGACTAAAGCCTCGTACACACGATTGGATTATCCGACGGGAATTGTGTAATGACAAGCTGTTGTTGGAAAATCCGACCGTTTGTATGCTCCATCGGACAATTGTCGGATTTTCCACAGACAAATGTGGGATAGCATGCTTTAAAATTGTCCGCCAACAAATGTGTGTTGTCGGATTATCCGATCGTGTGTACACAAGTCCGTTGGCCAAAACTCCAAAGTACAAACACGCATGCTCAGAACCAATTCTCACCATAACACAACATTAGCAGAAGTTGATCAAAGAGTGGCGCTAAAGAGCTGAAAAAACACGTAGTTTCGAATTTGTTGGCCGACAATTCTTTGCCATTTGTATGCAATACAAGTTCCTGGCCAACGCCCTTCAGACAAAAGTCCTACGATTTGTCCAATGAAAATGTGATCGTGTGTACGAGGCTTAAGACTAGGATATCATTAAAGTTCATGTGCGTATAAAGGCGGGCGTCCCATAGTGTACTCCTAGTGGCCACACCTGAAAAGAGGCCATGAGTAAATGCTCTCTGTTATATTTCTAGTTGGCGGTGCACCGTGCGAGTCTATGGCTAACATTTACAGGAAGACTATGAACGCACTTTATCATAAGCCGTACTGGAGAGTTTACCTCACTTGCTTCCCCTTTTCCTTGTATTTGTGTTTGAGCGGATAGTGGAACATCACAGTGCATAGAATGAAGTTGGTGGAGTGCTGCATTCAGGATGAGAGATGACTGTGGGGGTGCTGGAGACAGCTGAGGCTCCCCTAGAGCACAGTCATAGGGATGGCACTCCACAGACCACCTCAGCACATGCTGAGATAGCAGAAAACACTGGGCTGTCTGCTGAAAAGGGTAACTGTTCAGCAGAAGGATGATGTACTCTGCTATGACAGCCAGTGCATCTCTGTATTATCCATCTGCTGCCAGCCTCCTGCCCATTGTCCTCACTCACCTGCCACAGCAGTCACTATCATTTATCTGCATAACAAGGTTAAAGATGGCACTGCAGCCTGCACCGCAGAGGGAGATCTGGACAGATGGCAGTTATTTACCTAAATATCTAATTACCTGCTAAGCAGAAGGTCTTCACCTTTCAGTGATCTATGCAAAAAAATCACACAGTTTAGGTATACACGGCTCATCCAAGGTAATCGGGGTAAGGGAGACCAGTGTAGTCCAGCAATTGGTACACCTTCCCAATATAGTTAACTCCGTCCTCGGTAGTATAGTATTGGACGTTTAGGCTACTGAGTATGTTAATTAAGCATATAGAGAAAGGTGAAAAGAAATTATTCCAAAGAATTTATCAAAGAGGAACTGCCAAATTAAATTACGATTATTTATTAATTATCCACATCTAAAATCACTTACAAAAATAACAGTAGATAGACGCATCCACTAGACACTACTAAAATTAGACACTAGTCTAATTGAGGACACAGGTGGCCACCACAACCATCCATGCACTCCTGCAGGAGTAAACCATACAACTGATTAGCCAGCCTACTATTATGGTTATCAGAGATTGTCTCTAATGAAGGGATATCAGTCTAACTAGACAAGGGCTTGGGTATCCAATTTTTGACCTGCCCTTGTGGCATGATATACGTAGGTAAGACAAAACGCCAATTAAAGATAAGACTGAGTGAACACATCCAAAGCATTTTTAAAAAGGACGATGACCGTCCGTTATCTCTGCATTTTTTGAAACATCATGTTGGCAATCCAGACGGCCTCACCTGTAGAGGGATTTACAGACTTAACTTACCCCCAAGAAGAGGTGATTTTGACAGAATTCTATGTCATAAAGAAAAGATGTGGATATATAATTTAAAAAGCATGCAGCCACACGGACTTAATAATGAGTGCAACCTGTCAGTGTTTCTGGAGCAATAGACGTGACCCCATGGTCCTAAATTAAATAGGGATTATACTGACTTCCTGTCTACCTCTTCACTATGGTACTGTGATCTTACTGCGCATTTATGACCAAAAATCCACACCAACTAGATCCTCACCGGGGACCTTGTCGAACCTGAACCCCAAATGGGAAGGCGAAAGGTTCTCATTGAGCTCTATTATCGTCAGGGCCTCCCGCATGTACATCCCGATGTGAGGAATTCTCTATTTCCTTCACATTTATCCATAATAGTCCTGATGCACCCATCCCCTGAAAATTTCTTGGGTTTCTCAGAAAATTCCTTTATTTTGACAATCTATTTACCATTTTCTATTAAACTTTCCCCCTGGAAGCAATTTGAAATCTAGCCTGCCTTATAAGTTAGGATCATATACCAATAGGGAGAGTGCTCTGGGGGGGGGGGGGGATCTTATACTTATTATTATTTTTGTTTTGATTTTTGACTTTTGTTTGGAATTTAGTATTGTGTCTTGGTGTGGGAACACCCTCTTGTCTAGTCTGTTTTGCACTAAATGTTAAATGTCTGTGCGTTTGTGGTGCTTGCTTTCAAGATACCCCAGATGATGGTAATCTAGTAAATCATCGGTATTTAAGGATGGGTACAGTAGGTGCCACCGATTTTGTGTCAATCTCGCCTCTGCTAGCGGCGAGATTGACCACCCGCGATCCCTGTCGCGAGAGCCAGCGCCGAGCTGGCTCGTCATCGGGAAAGGAAAAATTTTGTTTTTCCTTTCGCAATGAGCGACACGCATTGCTGACATTGAGGCCGGTGGACGGAGTAGTCAATAAAGAAGGTCGGGTATCAGCATATATATATATGCAATAAGTTAACCGCACCATCATCCCTGTAAAAATGTGAAAACTAGCGAAACAGGATGTGGGACTTTAAGGGTGCTGATTGACAATTTATATAGATCACAAAACCAGTGATATATAAAAAATAGAAAATATTTATTGATTACATACATAAAATGCAGTGGTATAAACACAAATATGACTATCGTAGGTATACACCTACTGCCTAACAGAAAACAGTCATAAGGTAATAACAGCTGCAAGAGTGCGTCTGTGAAGATTCTACAGTTTCGCCATTAAGGCTTCGTCAGGAATAGACGCATAGGGTAACTCTTTAATTAAGAAATTTTCCAGCTTAAAAAGTGTAAAGACAAAAAACAAAAATTAGAAACATAGAACTACAAACACAATAGAGCAAATTCCAGCACAGCCTGCATGGACAACTTCACATGGACCCAGAACCTCTCCTTCAGCAGGCAGTGCAGTTCCCCCTCCCCTCCTTTTGGTGCATACCTTATGAGGGGGCACCAAGGGTCTGGAAGAGTGGATCAATAGGCGTCAGCAGCCTGCCGCAACGGCCCCATCCAACATAGCCACAAACCCCATAAGGGAGGATAGGAGTATATTTGAGGTTCCAATCACACTAATGTTGGCCTGTAAATATTTAAATAATTAATCAAAGACAAAAAAAACTAAAAACTTAAGATCCACTTATAGAGGTGGGAGAAAATAAGGAACTAACTGCAGGCATATGACTGTAGCCCCTACTCACCCCCTCATCTGGTGCATTGTTCAACTTAATGCAGGAGCTCATAAATGACCTAGGTAGAATCACGTGTGATTATCAGAGTGAATTCACTCATAGGTCCATCTAGATAGAACATTGTAAATGGCAGAAAGATTTTATTAACATACTACAACCATATCTGGCGGTTATATAAACTACAAAAATGAGTGGATAAAATAAAGTAAAACTTACAGCAATGGCTGTGCATCCCCAGAAGTGCCGTGCAATATTAGCAAAGCCTATTTCAGGAGAGCACCTATGCTTCCCAGCAAATTCTAAGGACTGATGGAAAAGCTGCCTGGCCAGACCGACGCACAGACATAAGAATCCACCTAAGTTCAAAGAACAACCATAGATGTAGTTTACCCATTGTATAGCTACTCACATTAGTGAGTTTGCAAAATAGCCCAATTTACAAGGTTACCTGTTCAATAAGTACCGTCCGGTTTGAGCTCCCGCCGAGAACGAATGACAGCAAATACTATCCGCGTTTATATATCCCCCCCGACCGCCTATTGGCGGCGTGTGATGTCACGCTGCTCGGAAGGTCACAGACGCAGAGGATGACCCAGTCTGTGGCTAAAGCGCAGGAAGTGATCAAACTTCCTATGCGTCCCGTCCGAACGGCGTATGACATCACGCCGCCGGCAGATCACGGACGCTATGGAGAATCTGGTCTGTGGCTGGAGCACCGGAAATGACTTCACTTCCTGTGCACACCGTCTATGCAGAATGACATCGCTTGCTGAAACTGCCGTTCACATGTGAACCCGGGGTGTAGCAAGGTGACTGGCGCCAGCGATCTCCATGGAACCATACCATAGATCACAACAGACCGAGACAACCCCAAAAGAGATGGGCAGACATAGGACCATGAACACTAGGTTCAGTCCAAATGCATGCCCCTGGGCGTCCATATGGGTATGCTGGCATGAATAAACAGGACCTAGGTTGCATACAGGTGAAGACCACACTGATACCACAGACCCATGTTGTAATGAAAAGAAAGGGGGGGGGAGAAAAAAATGGGGGAAACGGAACACACCCACCAAGTCCAGTTTGGTCCGATCCAAGGGGTGCTGGAATCTGTTCAAGTAGCATGCAATCCCATGCTCGAAAAAGCTAAAAGAAACAAAATACAATTGAAAAAAAACAAAAATATTACATTCAATAACTTACAGATGGCTGATATCTTGACACCAGCCAACTGTGTAACAGAGTAATAATAAATATGGTACAGACATTATATTTATATACAAAGTATTTATATTAGATCACTCTCTCACATAAAAGGAGATGAGGAAGACAGTGAGTTTATGGAGCCACGTCTCGGCAAAGTCAACCACCATAATCCCTGAATAGGGTCCCACCCTCCATAGGGGATGATGCCTAGGCATCCCAAGAGGTCGATGATGTAATAGCAAGGGGCACAAGGAACCACCTGGGTGAACCTGAGGGGGAGAAAATTTACAGAAATGAGAGTACCCTCGCCCTTCAAGAATGAAATACAAGGGCAAAGTAAAACAGGGCACCCAAGGGGGTGACAGCCCATAGGACACAAAAGCCAGCCATTACAGGAAGGGTTTAAAGCTAAGACCTTCATTGAGACCCGGATACCTGGTTGCCTGTAATAGGTAAATCCATCTACTCTCAAATTGGAGCAATTTCCTATCAATTTCACCCCCTCGGTCATGTGGGGGTATATGTTCAAGCACAAAAAATGTTGATTGATTTTAAATCAAAGTTGTGATATAGCCCCACATAACGACTGATGGGCGTCTCCATCCTGTGCTTTGCGATCAGGGAGACATGGTCTCGAATCCTGCAAAACAAAGGATGCTTGGTTTTGCCCACATAGTAGGCTCCACACAAGCACTTCATGAGATAAACCGCCCCTACCGACTGGCAGTTACACCTATATTTTGGTGTCCATATGGTGTCATTCGGAAGTGACACATTTTTGCCTGTGAGAATGAATCTGCAAAAATTGCATTTCTCTCACGGGTAAGTACCTGGAGTCCGCTGCTTTGTATTGATTTTTGTATTGGTATGATGGCTTGATACTAGCGTATCCCTCAATGATTTAGATCTCCTGTAGGTGATTTCTGGATAGGTTTTGATGAAACAAGATATTCTCTGGTCTGCAGTCAAGAGGTACCAAAATGTATTATAGATACTGCGAATCTTTGTATGTTGGCGGTTAAATTTAGTGATAATCCTAGTTGATGAGCTTGATCTGTCCTGTCTAGGTTTGTAGATTAACGATTGCCTGTTCAGATTTTTTACCTTATTAAAGGCCTTTTTTAAACTCGTCTTGCTGTATCCCCTGGCTTGAAGTCGCTCACTAAGGTAATCAGATTCCCTTTGAAAATCCTCCTCCCGTGTACAGTTTCGTTTTACCCTAAGGAATTGGCTGTAAGGTATGCTTTTCTTCAGAAATTTCAGATGTGAACTGTCCGCATGCAATAGGCTGTTGCCAGCTGAGGGCTTCCTAAAGAGTGTGGAACATAATTCCCCTCTTTCATTTACAAATATCTCAACATCAAGAAAGCTGATCCTATTCTGATCAAAGGTGTGGGTAAACTTCAAGTTATAGGTATTCACTTGCAACTGGTTCAGGAATATGACCAATTCATCTTTGGACCCCCCCCCCCCACACCATGAAGACATCGTCAATATAACGGTGCCAAGAAATGATCCTGCCCATATCGACTTGTCTAGACTCATCAGAAAACAGGCTACGCTCCCACCCCCCCAAATACAGGTTCACATAAGAGGGTGCGCATTTGGCCCCCATTGCGACCCCCTGCATCTGGAGGTAGTGGGAGCCCATAAAACCAAAATGTTGTGAGTCAAAACGAAACTTAAAAGTTCAATGACAAAGTCATTATTTCCTAGAATCTAGATCCCGCTCATCAAGAAACCCCCGTATAACCTCGACACCCAAGGAATGGGGTATCGAGTTATACAGGGCCTCAATATCAATGGCCACAAGCCAAGCATCGGATGGTATATGTAGACCATCGATAATCTTCAGAAGTTCAATAGTATCCCTGACATGGGAAAATAAACATTTAACGTGTGGATAAAGGTATTCATCTATGAGCTGACTTGCTCGCTCTGTCAGGGAGCCACATCCTGAGATAATTGGTCTCCCAGGGGGTTTTGACAAATTTTTATGCACTTTAGGGAGCGCATAGAAAGTAGGGGTAATAAAATTTTCCATGTCAAGATATTTATATGTATTTGAATCTATAATCCCCCTATATGACGTTGAGGACATTGAGGATGAGTCCGAATCACCTAGATCTAAATTGGTGATTGGAATATCCTGATTAGTTGGACCTCTATGTTGAGAGTAAGTTCTCTGGGGTGTCCATTTATATGCTTGGTCATGATCATAGGCCTTTTTATCCCTAAAATATTTACTTTCTTTGGTCTTAATCAGTCCCATTGCATATTTCGTTAACAGATCTTTTAATGGTTTGTCCTTATCTGCAAAGGAAATATGCGTAGTCAGATTGGAATGTTCTTCCTGCCATTTGGCTATTTCAATATCCAATTGATCTATATCTCTACCATACTGGTCGCTTAGGATTTGCATCATGTATATAGAACAGCCTTGTAGGTTAGTTTCCTGTCGCATCATGACAGCATACACCTTTGGGTTGTGGCTCCGCCCCTCACAACCTGATAGGACCGTTTAACTATTAAGCCCATAGTGGGCCCCCGCCCAGGTATTCTCTTTTTTTTCCTCACCTAAGACCTGACAAGGACAGCAAAGATGAAGAACCCCCCTTACCACTTCGCCCCAGCCAGGTTTAGCCTCTCCTGGGTGGAAGTCCTATCCTGTACAGCCTCTAAATGAGCTAGATGGAAGGAACCCCACTCTGATGGTCTCAGGGGTATGTACCAGCTTTATATTACAAACCTTAAATAGGTTTTCTCTTGGCAGCGACCTCCAAGCTCTTCTGTGCACTCTGTCACTAACCTGAGACTTGTAGTTCCTCAGCATCCCAGTCTGATGAGCGCCAGCTTCCCACAGACCTTAATTGGGTCTCTATTGCGGCCTCTAGCTCTCCTGATAACCTGCATAAAAAACGGGCCTACAGCGATCTGTAGTCCCACACATGCATAGGGCCGAGCGACAGCTACTTCCGCAGACAGAGAGAGGCATTCACATCGATAATTCCTATGCATGCCAGCTTCCAAGATGGCGCCGGCTCGCTCACGACGCTACGGCGCATGCGCGGTCATGACGTCATCACCGGGCGACGGCGGCGGCAGTTTTAAAAACCAAATCCTTTTCTGCTGTTTTCCTCTTGAACACTGCACCTGTCAACAGCGCTTTTCAGTGGGATAGATTGCACTACTGTCTCTTCCTTAAGGTAAGCCTCTAAAATCTATTTTCCTACTGGGTCTCACCTACCACTGCCTGCATGCTCATTCCCCACTATCTGTTGTAGGGGACTCAAGACTATATCTCTCCTCATGGAGGTCGCTGCCCCGGTAGACCATCACCAGCCTAATAGGTAAGGGGGGGGAAGATTGGTAAGTAGTGAAGATTGAAAAAGAGTGCCTGCCACTAATGCTGTCTAAATTGGACAGCCTTATCAGGTCGGCCAGATCGTCGGACTCAAGACGACAAGAGCCATCTAGAAGGAGCCCAAGCCATAGACAAAGCTGCTCAGATCGCGGTAGAAGTCGCTCACGCACAAGACGAAGTCGCTCAAGTCGCAGAAGGAGCCGTTCAAAATCCTATTCACGGCACAGACACTCCTACCGGAGGTCTCCTTCATGCAGACGCTCTCCTCCCCCTTAGCATTCCCATCCATCAGGGAACTCATGCTGGGTGTGCAGTGCCATTGCACTTCCGGACAAGCTAGCCTGTCGCACATGCTTGGACGAAGCAACCAGAGAGAGAGAGCCAAGTAGAGAACCGGCCATATTTACACCCCTGCAAATCGCAGAGTCAGAAACAAGCAGATCAGTGCAAGGCACTTCACCTGCGACTCCCTCCACATCTAAAAAGTCAGACCCCCTATCTGACAATGAGGACTTGGAGGTATCCACTGGCTTTGACTTCGCACTTATAGAACCCTTCATAAAGTCAGTAAAGGAAGCTATAGAATGGGAAGAGGAAAAAGAAACTCCGCAAAAAGCGAATAAATATTTTCCGAATCTCAAAAAAGAACCAGAAACCTTCCCATTTATAGAAGAACTGGAGGAATTGATTAAAGACGAATGGCAAAAACCTGAGAAAAAGACCAGTCTCAGCAATAGACTTGCCAAACTGTACCCATTAAAGGAATCCAGTGCCAATCCACTAGTAACTCCACCAGTGGTGGACTCCTCCCTGATGCGCCTAGCCCGGCACGTAACTCTTCCAATAGAAGATGCGACCACATTCAAGGATGTATTGGACAGAAAGATCGATCTGGATCTCAAGAGAGCCTACTTATCCGCAGGTGGTGCCTGCAGACCCGCAATAACACTAGCAGCAGTGGGAAGGGCTATCAAGTTGGTCCTCCAATGCTGAGAAGTTGGTAGCAGAAGGAAGAGAACAAGAGCGAGTAATCACAGCTCTCCAGGAACTCAGCCTTGCAGGCGACTTTGTCGCAGAAGCCTCTGTAGACATAATTAAGTCAACATCCAGAACAATGTTAAGCTCAGTGATGGCCAGGAGGGCACTCTGGCTAAAGCCATGGTCAGCAGACCCCTCCTCAAAGTCCAAATGGTGTAAAATCCCATTTGATGACACAAACCTCTTCGGGGAGAAACTGGACTCGGATATTTCAAAAGTCACAGGCGGGAAGTCTGGACTCATTCCTTCAGATAGAAGGCCTAGACAACAAAGGGCACCCACATTCAGACGGAACCTCCCAGACAAATACAGGGAGGCAAAGTCCTACAAGCCCGGCAGGGAGTACAGAAAAAATATGAGGAATCCACAATCTTCCTTCCTAAAACTCCAAAAATCTAAGACCCCTACCCCGGGGGACCAGAAGTCTTTTTGAAGTTACGCCCGCCCAACCAGCCATAGTAGGAGCCAGACTAAGGGACTTCAAGCAGGTTTGGGCGGAGATAATAAGAGACCCATGGACAGTGGCTACTATCCAAGACGGACACAAATGGAGGTTCAAGAATCGACCTCCCAGGGACCAATTCATCGGAACCAGAATTCCAACATCCCGAGAAAAGAAACTCATATTGGCAGAATATGTCCAGGATCTAATCCAAAAACAGGCCATAGTGGAAGTCCCACATCCACAAAGGGGAAAAGGTTTCTACTCCCCCCTGTTCTTGGTAAAGAAAAAGACCGGGGGTCTGCGTCCCGTCCTAGACCTAAAAAGTCTCAATCGCTCCATCCTGGTGGAGACTTTCAAGATGGAAAGTCTATAATCAATCCTCCATGCCATAAATGTTGGCGATTGGATGTTCTCTGTGGATTTAAAGGACGCTTACCTGCATGTTCCCATTCACACAGCATTCCAAAAATGTCTCCGTTTTTCGGTAAATCACCAACACTTCCAGTTCCAAAGTCTCCCATTCGGGATCTCTACCGCTCCCAGAACATTCACCAAGGTCCTGCTACCAGTGATAGCTCTACTAAGGGAGCAAGGATTGAGAGTCCACCACTATCTGAACGACATCCTACTGCTGGCAGACAACCAAGAGTCTCTTCTACTCCACCGAGACACGTTAATAACCACCTTACAAAAGTTTGGGTGGCTGATAAACTGGGAAAAAAGCAATCTCCAACCCACTCAGAGAATGGTCTTCCTGGGGGCAGAACTAGATACAAAACGCAACACCATAGAACTCCCCCGAGAGAAAATTCCCATCATTATCCAGAGGACAAAGAGATTACTCTTATCCAACACACTCCCAGCCAGAGAATGTCTCAGCATCATGGGGTCACTATCAGCAACCATTCCTATGGTCCAATGGGCCCACTCCAAATGTCATTTCTAAGACAGTGGAACAGGGTATCGATGTCCCAACGAATCACCATCCAAAACAAGGTCAAACAATCACTATGGTGGTGGACCCGGTTGCACAACCTAAAAAGGTACAAACACATCGTCACCCCCCCTCAGAAGGTGATCACTTCAGACGCCAGCAAGGAAGGCTGGGGAGCACACTACATGCAACTCACAGTTCAAGGCCGTTGGTCTTTCGAGACACAGGATGTAGTATCGAACATCCTGGAGATGAAAGCAGCTTTCCAAGCTCTTCTAGCCTTCAGTCCCCTCCTGAAAGGGAAAGAAGTCCTACTGAGGATGGACAACAGAGTGGCAGTTGCCTATATCAACAGGTAAGGCGGCACCAAAAGCCGATCTATGATGCAGGAAGTCCGCCCAATCCTCGAATGGGTGCAAGTGAACCTATCGGGTTTAACGGCGTTATATGTCCCAGGAACGCAGAACCAGCTGGCAGACACGCTAAGCAGAAGCTTTGTTTCCAACAACGAATGGGCTCTGAGTCACCAAGCCTTTTCCCTCATAGCAAGAACTTGGGGCATGCCAGATATAGACCTGGCAGCGACGCCAGACAATGCAAAGTGCCAGAGGTACCTGACAAGAACCCCCTGCCCATCAGCGGAAGGGACAGACTGTCTTCAACACGAGTGGAACTTCCACCTGGGTTACATCTTTCCCCCGACACCTCTCATACCGAGATTCCTCCTCAGGCTCAAGAGGTCGTCCTCCACAGTGATAGCAATCCTTCCATTTTGGCCGAGACGGCCATAGTTTACCACTCTCCTCCAGCTGAACACAGCAAAACCTTTACCGCTTCCACCAGCAGCGGACCTACTTTCCCAGGGAAAACTCCTTCATCCATCCCTGGAAAGAATGCACCTGACAGCCTGGAGATTGAAAGGGCTAGGTTCTTAAACCAAGGCTGCTCCCAGAAAGTGGTAGAAACCCTTCTTCAAGCCAGAAGATACACCACCAACAATACCTATAAGAGAATCTGGAATAAGTTTCTCTCAATAGCACAGCAACAAAACTGGAATCCATCATCTCCAACAGTTGCTCAAATCCTTGAGTTTCTCCAGCTAGGTCTAGAGAAAGGCCTCGGGTCGAGCACTTTAAAAGTTCACGTGTCAGCATTATCAGCTATGACAGGAGTCAAGTGGACACAAGAGCCCCTAGTCATTCAGTTCCAGAGGGCATGCCTAAAGTTAAAACCTCCCAGAAAACCTTCCTTCCCGACTTGGGATCTTTCGGTAGTACTAGAAGCACTATCACAAGAACCATTTTTTCCGTTAGAAAACATCTCCTTGTGGGACTTAACACTCAAAGTCACTTTCTTAATTGCAATTACATCAGCCAAGAGAGTCTCAGAGATGCAAGCTCTACTGGCGAAAGAACCATACTTGATCGTCTACCCGGACAAAGTAGTCCTAAGACCATCTGACCGCTTTATTCCGAAGGTGTCATCCTCCTTCCACTTCAATCAAGAGATTAACCTTCCTGCTCTCTCCACAGAACAAGGGGATCCACATCCGCTGGATGTAAGAACTAACATCCTAGCCTACCTATCAACAACAAACGACCTTAGGAAGTCGGAAAACCTCCTAGTCATCCCGCACGGCGTTAGAAGAGGTCAAGCAGCAACCTCTCGCACCATCGCAGCATGGCTAGTGAAGATCATCAAAAGGACTTATTCTCTAAGTCAAATACAAATACCTGAAGGCTTAAAGGCACACTCGACAAGGGCAATGGCGACCTCCTGGGCGGCCTACTGCAGAGTGTCCTCGGAAACTATCTGCCGAGCAGCGACCTGGTCCTCAAGGAATACCTTTATTTCTCACTACAAGGTGGACTCTGCCAGATTATCCACGGCAGAGTTTGGACGAGCAATCATTCAGTCCAACACCTCCATTCCATGTAAATAAAAAAATTGTCTTTATGCTCAGACCCACCAAGTCTGCGAGTTATTCACCCAAAGGTATATGCTGCCATGATGCGACAGGAAAATGGAAAATTGTATACTCACCTTTCCGTAATTTTCCTTTCCTGTCGCATCTTCATGGCAGCATACAGATGCCCACCCGTCTGAGGTGAGGTATATATATACTAGAATACCTGGGCGGGGGCCCGCTATGGGCTTAATAGTTAAACAGTCCTATCAGGTTGTGAGGCGCGGAGCCACAACCCAAAGGTGTATGCTGCCATGAAGATGCGACAGGAAAGGAAAATTACGGAAAGGTGAGTATACAATTTTCCATTTTCCCAGGCCTTCTTAACACTTGGTTCTACCTTACGGATATTTGGAAAAATCTGAATACGCAATCCCCAAGGTACAATCTTGTCAGTGATATATCTATCAAAAAATTCCCTATGCCAGAATATACGGGTTTTCCTTTCAACCAATCTCTGAAGTCCCAAAAAATATGAATCGAGATCTGCTAAAGTCACATCCCCTTTAGAGCGTACCTGTCTCACTTCCGTAACAAAACCCTCCCACGCCTCCCCACAATAATCCGTCATAATCCCCGTCACTCACCACCGTCCTCCTAACCCAGAGAAGTAGGTAGGATATGGGTGCCTCAAGAAGTCAAATGAGGAAAATATTGCTCACAAGGTTTGCTCCAAAACTCAATGTCATGAAAATACAAAATATAAGAAAGTAAATGAAGAACAGTAGAAGAAAAAACAAAACAATAATATTATTTAAATACTACAAACATACATTATAATAAACTATGGTATAAACATACTCTATACAAAAATGTGTTATAATGCTGACCACCCGCCACAAATGTTATCATGGGTGTATTATCCACCCGGGGTTTAAGTAGTCAATGAAGAAGGTCGGGTATCAGCATATATATATATGCAATAAGTTAACTGCACCATCATCCCTGTAAAAATGTGAAAACTAGCGAAACAGGATGTGGGACTTTAAGGGTGCTGATTGACAATTTTATATAGATCACAAAACCAGTGATATATAAAAAATAGAAAATATTTATTGATTACATACATAAAATGCAGTGGTATAAACACAAATATGACTATCGTAGGTATACACCTACTACCTAACAGAAAACAGTCATAAGGTAATAACAGCTGCAAGAGTGCGTCTGTGAAGATTCTACAGTTTCGCCATTAAGGCTTCGTCAGGAATAGACGCATAGGGTAACTCTTTAATGAAGAAATTTTCCAGCTTAAAAAGTGTAAAGACAAAAAACAAGAATTAGAAACATAGAACTACAAACACAATAGAGAAAATTCCAGCACAGCCTGCATGGACAACTTCACATGGACCCAGAACCTCTCCTTCAGCAGGCAGTGCAGTTCCCCCTCCCCCCTCCCCTCCTTTTGGTGCGTACCTTATGAGGGGGCACCAAGGGTCTGGAAGAGTGGATCAATAGGCGTCAGCAGCCTGCCGCAACGGCCCCATCCAACATAGCCACAAACCCCATAAGGGAGGATAGGAGTATATTTGAGGTTCCAATCACACTAATGTTGGCCTGTAAATATTTAAATAATTAATCAAAGACAAAAAAAACTAAAAACTTAAGATCCACTTATAGAGGTGGGAGAAAAGAAGGAACTAACTGCAGGCATATGACTGTAGCCCCTACTCACCCCCTCATCTGGTGCATTGTTCAACTTAATGCAGAAGCTCATAAATGACCTAGGTAGAATCAGGTGTGATTATCAGAGTGAATTCACTCATAGGTCCATCTAGATAGAACATTGTAAATGGCAGAAAGATTTTATTAACATACCACAACCATATCTGGCAGTTATATAAACTACAAAAATGAGTGGATAAAATAAAGTAAAACTTACAGCAATGGCTGTGCATCCCCAGAAGTGCCGTGCAATATTAGCAAAGCCTATTTCAGGAGAGCACCTATGCTTCCCAGCAAATTCTAAGGACCGATGGAAAAGCTGCCTGGCCAGACCGACGCACAGACATAAGAATCCACCTAAGTTCAAAGAACAACCATAGATGTAGTTTACCCATTGTATAGCTACTCACATTAGTGAGTTTGCAAAATAGCCCAATTTACAAGGTTACCTGTTCAATAAGTACCGTCCAGTTTGAGCTCCCGCCGAGAACTGATGACAGCGAATACTATCCGCGTTTATATATCCCCCCCCCCCCCCCGACCGCCGTTTGGCGGTGTGTTACGTCACGCCGCTCGAAAGGTCACAGACGCAGAGGATGACCCAGTCTGTGGCTAAAGCGCAGGAAGTGATCACACTTCCTATGCGTCCCGTCCGAACGGCGTATGATATCACGCCGCCGGGCAGATCACGGACGCTATGGAGAATCTGGTCTGTGGCTGGAGCACCGGAAATGACTTCACTTCCTGTGCACACCGTCTATGCAGAATGACATCGCTTGCTGACACCGCCGTTCACATGTGGGGTGTAGCAAGGTGACTGGCGCCAGCGATCTCCATGGAACCATACCATAGATCACAACAGACCGAGACAACCCCAAAAGAGATGGGCAGACATAGGACCATGAACACTAGGTTCAGTCCAAATGCATGCCCCTGGGCGTCCGTATGGGTATGCTGGCATGAACAAACAGGACCTAGGTTGCATACAGGTGAAGACCACACTGATACCACAGACCCATGTTGTAATGAAAAGAAAGGGGGAAACGGAACACACCCCCCAAGTCCAATCTGTTCAAGTAGCATGCAATCCCATACTCGAAAAAGCTAAAAGAAACAAAATACAATTGAAAAAAAAAAGTAGGATTTTTAAAACAGCTTACCTGTAAAATCCTTTTCTTGGAGTACATCACGGGACACAGAGCAGCATAGTCATTACTATGTGGGTTATATAGAATTACCTTCAGGTGCTGGCACTGGCAACTTCCAAAACAGGAAGTACCCTCCCCTATATAAGCCCCTCCCATCCGGGAGTACCTCAGTTTTGTAGCAAAGCAATACGTGTCCCCAAAAGAGGGGTGGGAGCTCTGTGTCCCGTGATGTACTCCAAGAAAAGGATTTTACAGGTAAGCTGTTTTAAAAATCCTACTTTCTTGTTCATACATCACGGGACACAGAGCAGCATAGTCATTACTATGTGGGACGTCCCAAAGCAATGCCACATGAGGGGGGATACACCATACATAAGCTGGGCGCCATCAGGCATGAGGATCTTTTGCGGCCTGCAACACACTGCGCCCAAAGGCGACATCCTCCTGACTTCTAACGTCCACCTGGTAGAACCTAGTAAACGTGTGTACTGAAGACCATGTTGCGGCCTTACAAATTTGCGCCAGGGAGGCCTGGTGATGCACTGCCCATGAAGTTCCAACTGCTCTCGTGGAGTGCGCCCTAACTTTGAACGGAGGCGGTCTACTTCTCAAGCCATAGGCTTGTATTATGACCTGTCGAATCCACTTGGCTAAAGTAGATTTTGATGCTGCCTGACCCTTTCTGGGGCCTTCCGGCAGAACAAACAAAGAATCCGTTCTACGAATCTGAGCAGTGGCTTTTAGATAAGCTTTAACTGCTCCTACTACATCCAAAGAATGCAATAACTTTTCCTCTACCGAGCTTGGTTTGGGGAAAAAAGAAGGAAGAACCACATCCTGGTTCAAGTGAAACCTCGATACCACCTTAGGAAGAAAGGCTGGGTGAGGACGTAATACTACTCTGTCCTTATGGATAACCAGATATGGCTCTTTACAGGACATGGCGGCTAATTCCGACACTCTTCTAGCCGAGCATATGGCTACTAAAAATATCAATTTCCTGGTGAGTAGAACCAAGGAAATGTGCCGCAAAGGTTCAAATGGCTGCTTCTGCAGAACCGACAGAACCAAATTTAGATCCCATGGGCATATGGGAGCCTTAATCGGTGGAATAATACGAGTCACACCTTGCATAAAGGATTTGACAAGTGAATGCATAGCCAGGGGCCTTTGCAATAGTATTGACAAGGCCGAAACCTGGCCCTTGATAGTACTTAAGGCAAACTTCCTGTCTACAGCCCACTGCAGGAAGTCCAGAATTCTGCCTATAACGTACTTACGTGGATGCCATTTTCTGGCCTCGCACCAAGTGATGTACGCCTTCCAAACTCTATAGTAGATCTGCCTGGATACAGGCTTCCTGGCATTGATTATAGTTGATACCACAGAGTTAGAGAGACCTCTCTTCTTTAGGATGTGGGATTCAATAGCCAGGCCGTTAAACTTAGAGTTAGTAAGGAAGGGTGGTATATCGGTCCTTGCGAAAGCAGGTCCGGACGACGTGGAAGGGTCCAAGGACTCCCCACAGACATTTTGATGATCTCCGCGTACCAGGCCCTTCGGGGCCACGCTGGAGCCACCAGGATCACCGGCTTCTTCTCCAACCTGACTCTGCGAAGGAGTCGAGGCAACAATTGTAGCGGAGGGAATGCATATATCAGTCTGAACTGATCCCAAGGGAACACCAGAGCATCCGAGCCACAAGCGAGGGGATCCCTTGTCCGGGAGACAAATCTGTCCACCTTTGCGTTGAATCTGGATGCTAGCAGATCTACATCCGGTGTTCCCCACCGCTGACATATTGCTCGGAAGACCTCGGGATGAAGGGACCATTTCCCTGGGCATAACTGTTGGCGACTCAGAAAGTCCGCCTTCCAATTCTCCACCCCTGGAATGAAGACAGCTGATATACATGGGACATGCTTTTCTGCCCATTCCAGGATGTGACTTACTTCCCTCTGGGCTGCACGACTCCTGGTGCCTCCCTGATGATTGATATATGCCACTGCTGTGGCATTGTCTGATTGAATTCTGACAGGGGACCCTTGGAGTCTGGATGTCCAGGCTACTAGGGCGTACCGGCTGCTCGTATCTCTAAGAGATTGATGGGCAGGGTTTTTACTACATTTGACCATCTGCCCTGGAGAGACCATTGCTCCAGTACTGCCCCCCAGCCTATAAGGCTGGCATCTGTAGTGACCACCTTCCAAGATATCGGGCTGAAGGGTTTTCCCTTCTGGAGATTCTGGGGGATCAACCACCAGCAGAGACTCTTCCGAACGGAAGGGGACAAAGCCATCGGGAAGTCTAGAGCCTGAACTTTTCCGTTCCAGGCTGACAATATGGCCCTTTGTAAATTCCTTGAGTGGAATTGGGCGTATGGTACAGCTTCGAATGATGCTACCATCTTTCCTAGCAGCCTCATGCACAGGCGTATGGACGGCTGTCTTTTTGCACAAAGCAGACGGACCAAGGCCCTCAAAGAGGATACCTTGTCTAGAGGTAAGAAAATCTTCCTCTGGTCTGAATCCAGCCGTAGCCCTAGATATACCAGGTTTTTCACTGGCTGTAGGGCTGACTTGTCCAGGTTGATGACCCAACCGTGAGACTCTAGATACTTGATTGTATCGACAATTACCACTTCTAGCTTGGCAACTGAGTGGTCCATCAACAACAGGTCGTCTAGGTAGGCCATTATCGTTACACCCCGTGTTCTTAGATCGGCCAACAGTGGGGCCAGAATTTTTGTGAACACTCGTGGTGCTGTGGCCAGACCGAATGGTAAGGCTCTGAACTGAAAATGGCGCCCTTCTACTGCAAAGCGTAGGAATTTTTGATTACCTGGAAAGATGGGAACATGCAAGTAAGCATCTTTGATGTCGATCGAGGCTAACCATTCCTCCCCTTGTAGGGCAGCGGTGACCGATCGGATCGACTCCATCCGGAAAGACCGGACGTTTAGAAATTTGTTTAGACTCTTTAGGTCCAATATGGGTCTTATGTCCCCGTTTGGCTTCGGGACTGTGAAAAGGTTTGAGTAGAAACCCAACCCCCACTCTTCCATAGGAACCTCCATAATTACTCCTTGGAGCAATAGTTGTTCTAACGCCAATAGGAGAGACCCTCTTTTCAGAGGGTCTCTTGGCATGCCTGACCACATAAAATGGGACGGAGGAGACTCTTTTAACTCCAACTTGTATCCCAGAGTTACTGCGGAGAGCACCCATCTGTCTTTGATCGTCTCCCGCCAGGTCTCTGCGAACAACTGAAGTCTTCCCCCCACCCGTTTGAGTGGGGGCAGCCTTTCATAGGCTTGACTTGGAGGCTGGTTTAGTACCTCTTCGGATCCAGGGCTTTTTATTACCCTGTGGCTGTCCCTGATTTTTACCTCCTGAGTTTGACCGAGGAGGCCGTCGGAACTGCTTAGTAGCAGACGTCGCAGGGATAGGAGAGGTAGTCCTCTTAAAAGATGGAAATCTTCTGGATATACTTATCCAGGTCTTCGCCAAAAAGGCGTTCCCCATGAAATGGGAAGCTAACTAAGAGCTTCTTACAGGGAGCTTCAGCAGACCAGTTTTTGAGCCACAGAAGCCTACGCATATGTACCAAAGACAGCGTGAGGCGGGAGGCCTGATGGATAGAATCCTTGATGGCGTCAACCGCAAAGCATAATGCTCTAGGCAGATCAGCCAGAGCCTGGGCCTGCTGGTCTGGAAAATCCCTCAGGACCATCTTCATTTGATCCTTTAAAGCTTGGCAGACCCCAATAGCTGCCACTGCTGGCTGTGTAACAGCCCCTGCTGTGGAAAAAGCAGATTTTAATAAAGATTCCAATTTTTTATCCACTGGATCTTTGAACATTTGAACATTATCTACTGGACATGTCAGTGATTTGTTCACAGAAGAGATGGCTGCATCCACCGTAGGAACATTCCATCTCTGGGTGAACTTTTCCTCCATGGGATAGATCACCGGAAACCTTTTAGGCGGAACAAATAGTTTATCAGGATGTTCCCAGTCCTGGTATATAAGTCCTTCCAATAATGGATGTATTGGAAAGGAGCAATTAACCTGGGGAGCTTTTAGCGACCCCAATGAGGAGACAGCAGTAGTTGATGGTTCAACAAGAGGCATTTTAAATGCAGATCGAACCATGTCAGTTAGGGTCTGGACCCACAATCTTTCAGTCTGCGATGCTGAAAATGGTTCATCTACTGTCGATTCCTCAAAAACAGAGCTAACCTCCTCCTGATCCCCTTCAGGTAGGTCGGTCCCTTCCTGGGACTGTTGCTCTGCCAACAGGCACTCTAATGGAGGTGATGGAGATCTGGCGCGCTTTCTTTCCTGTAGAGAAGAAGCGATCAATGCTGCCAATCTCTGCTCCAATCCCTCCAGAGCTGAGGAAAAAACCTCCTCTGTTATATATGCAGGAGCAGGTGGACTGAGGACAGCCGCAGTACCTGGCACTCCCGGGGGTTCCTTATGGGTATTAACCTCTGATTTCTCAGGGGAGGAGGGTGCAGATGACTGCTCCAGATCCTCATATTCCAGCCGCAATACACCCCTTACTGAAATAGTCTAATGCAATTTGCTGCTATGTACATCAGTGGGTGTCTACTAATGCGTCTTTCTGGGGATGCCTGTATCAACCGCCCGCTGTAAGCCCCTATACCATGCTACCAGCTCCTTTTCATGCTCTGTGTCCATAGCAAGCAGCGTGGACTGAGTCCTTTTATTTTGCTGGGACGCCCGCACATGCGCAGAAGCGCTGGGCGCACAGAGCGCGTCATCCGCCAGGCTCCGCCCCCTTTTTTGAAGCTAAACCTTATAAAAGGAAAGCATGTGTGCGCGCGCGCGTGCACGTGTGCGCTCTTGGTGCCATGTAGGGAGAGGAGCCAGGGTCCCTGTTTCACCAGGACTCGGGGATGGAAGGAAACTACTTGGCAGCATGACAGAGGAATGCAGCTTCCCTGATAGAGAGCTCACTCATCTGCCTGGACTTTCACCATGGAAGGAATAGTCCCAAGAAAAAAGACGTTCCACAGCGGCCTCTAGTGGACAAACACAGGTACCGCACCTTTGTCTTTTTTTTTTTTTTTTTTAAACCTCCTTTATGAAAAAACATTTCCAGGTTTACAGTTTTTTTAAAAC
Organism: Rana muscosa; assembly: GCA_029206835.1. Taxonomy (NCBI): domain Eukaryota; kingdom Metazoa; phylum Chordata; class Amphibia; order Anura; family Ranidae; genus Rana; species Rana muscosa. Next base: position 343,197,995 of record CM055117.1, on the reverse strand, counting down.
TTCCCTTATGAAAAAACATTTCTAGGATTTCTTAGGCATATACAGCTATTAGCGGGAATACCCTTTAGGTAACAGGCAGAAAGACATATTAGGCTTGGGGGTCCCCTCAATAGAACCAAGTTCCTGAGGGGCCCCCACTTACCTTTTCCCCGCCGCAGGACTTTGTTTGGTCCACAGAAGCCCAAACTTCACCTCTCACGGCAGGCATTGTACTAGACCTTCAGGGACCGGGTTCCCAAGGATTCCACTCCCCTGGACCTGTATAGCACCCTGCACAGATAGCCTCTTGGTTTTGGGTATGACCAGAGCTCTGGATCCCAGGGTCCAGCCCTCCTAAGAGAGGCATTACAGGCAAAACCCTGCTCTTCTCTGCAAGGCCCGGGTACCGACCGTTTAGCTATGAAGCTTTTTTGGTCGGATCCGGAATAGCTTGCTAAGGCCCAGAGAACCTGTACACAAGCCCAGATGAATACATGTTAACCTTGGCCAACACCTTAGACACTGGCAAAAAACTGAGGTACTCCCGGATGGGAGGGGCTTATATAGGGGAGGGTACTTCCTGTTTTGGAAGTTGCCAGTGCCAGCACCTGAAGGTAATTCTATATAACCCACATAGTAATGACTATGCTGCTCTGTGTCCCGTGATGTATGAACAAGAAAAATATTACATTCAATAACTTACAGATGGCTGATATCTTGACACCAGCCAACTGTGTAACAGAGTAATAATAAATATGGTACAGACATTATGATCCGACGTGGATTCCCGCCAATACCAGGACTGTGTTTGGTATGAATCCTGAGCGGGAACGCCACGCCAAATTTTAAATAAAAAGCCGGCATGGGTTTTAAATAAAAAAACGGCGTGGGGGTCCCCCTCAAAATCCATGGGGACAAGGGCCTCTTCCCGACAACCCTGGCCGTTGGTTGTCAGGGTCTGCGGGCGGGGGGCTTATCGGAATCTGGGAGCCCCCTTTAATAAGGGGGCCCCCAAATCCCGGCCCCCCAACCTATGTGAATGAGTATGGGGTACATCGTACCCCTACCCATTCACCTGGTGTAAAAAAATGTAAATAAAAAAACACTACACAGGTTTTTAAAGTAATTATTACACAGCTCCGGGGGTCTTCTCCCGACTCCGGGGGTCTTCTTCTGACTCCGGGGGTCTCTTACGACTTCGGGGGTCTTCTCCCGACTCCGGAGGTCTCTTCCGACTTCGGGGGTCTTTTTATCGACTTCGGGGGTCTCTTCTTCTGCTCTCCGATTCTTTCTGCCTTCTGCCGGGCGCCTTCGCTATCTTCTTCCAGCTCTTTTGCTAGTGGGGGCCTGGTCTTCTTCATCGCCTTCTTCCCTCTTCTCCTCCTCGATGTTCACTTGTCGCTTCCTCCCGCTGTGTAATGCTAGGTGTGCGGTCCGCAACGATTTATATAGGCCTCTCATGACGTCACAGTCACATGCTCCGGGTGGCCACATGCTCCCAGAACTATAAGAGTGTGATCAGGGCCAATAAAATAGATTATGAGAGACATATTGCTGAGGAGAGTAAAAAAAAAGTTTTTCAAATATAATAATAGTAATTAAGCTAGGTTGTAATATATTGGCTCCAAAAAGATAATCAGGGAAGTTGGTCACAGGTGACAGGAAGAGAACAACTGCATTAAATACATTCTTCTCCTCGGTTTACACAAAGGAAAAATGAGGGGTACAGTAAACAAGACAGTAATGTTAATAACATTTCATTGAGTGTATCTGTGTGGCTGACAGAGACTAGTGCTCAAAAAAGACTAGAAAAACTTAATGCAAACAAGTCACCAGAACCAGATGGCTTATACCTCCTCAAAGAACTTAGACATGTTATAACCAGGCCATTATTCCTCATATTCAGGGTGTAACAACTTATGAAAAGACCGGCACCTGCTCCCCCGCTTTTACAGCTAACGGGGATCTTTTTCCCCTGCTGTCAGTCGAATCCTATGCAGTGGCGTACTAAGTAGGGGGCGGGCATGCAGTGTAATGTAAAGGGGTCCAGAGATGCAGGGTGCTGTGTAATGTAAAGGGGTCCATAGATGCAGGGTGCTGTGTAATGTAAAGGGGTCCAGTGATGCAGGGTGCTGTGTAATGTAAAGGGGTCCAGAGGTGCTGTGTAATGTAAAGGGGTCCAGAGGTGCTGTGTAATGTAAAGGGGTCCAGTGGTGCAGGGTGCAGTGTAATGTAAAGGGGTCCAGAGATACAGGGTTCTGTGCAATGTAAAGGGGTCCAGAGATGCAGGGTGCTGTGTAATGTAAAGGGGTCAAGAGGTGCAGGGTGCTGTGTAATGTAAAGGGGTCCAGAGGTGCAGGGTGCTGTGTAATGTAAAGGGGTCCAGTGTAATGTAAAGGGGTCCAGGGGTGCTGTGTAATGTAAAGGGGTCCAGTGGTGCAGGGTGCTGTGTAATGTAAAGGGGTCTAGTGATGCAGGGTGCAGTGTAATGTAAAGGGGTCCAGAGGTGCAGTGTAATGTAAAGGGGTCCAGTGGTGCAGGGTGCTGTGTAATGTAAAGGGGTCTAGTGATGCAGGGTGCAGTGTAATGTAAAGGGGTCCAGAGGTGCAGTGTAATGTAAAGGGGTCCAGAGGTGCAGGGTGCTGTGTAATGTAAAGGGTTCCAGTGGTGCAGGGTGCTGTGTAATGTAAAGGGGTCCAGTGGTGCAATCTAATGTAAAGAGGTGCAGTGTAATGTAAAGGGGCCCAGAGGTGCTGTGTAATGTAAAGGGGTCCAGTGGTGCAGGGTTCTGTGTAATGTAAAGGGGTCCAGTGATGCAGGGTGCAGTGTAATGTAAAGGGGTCCAGAGGTGCAGTGTAATGTAAAGGGGTCCAGAGGTGCAGGGTGCTGTGTAATGTAAAGGGGTCCAGTGGTGCAGGGTGCTGTGTAATGTAAAGGGGTCTAGTGATGCAGGGTGCTGTGTAATGTAAAGGGGTCCAGTGGTGCAGGGTGCTGTGTAATGTAAAGGGGTCCAGTGGTGCAGGGTGCTGTGTAATGTAAAGGGGTCCAGTGGTGCAGGGTTCTGTGTAATGTAAAAGGGTCCAGAGGTGCAGTCTAATATAAATAGGTGCAGTGTAATGTAAAGGGGTCCAGAGGTGCAGTGTAATGTAAAGGGGTCCAGAGTGCTGTGTAATGTAAAGGGGTCCAGAGGTGCAGTGTAATGTAAAGGGGTCTAGTAATGCAGGGTGCTGTGTAATGTAAAGGGGTCCAGTGGTGCAGGGTGTTGTGTAATGTAAAGGGGTGCAAGGTGCTGTGTAATGTAAAGGGGTCCAGTGGTGCAGGGTGCTGTGTAATGTAAAGGGGTCCAGAGGTGCAGGGTGCTGTGTAATGTAAAGGGGTCCAGTGGTGCAGTCTAATGTAAAGAGGTGCAGTGTAATGTAAAGGGGTCCAGAGGTGCTGTGTAATGTAAAGGGGTCCAGTGGTGCAGGGTGCTGTGTAATGTAAAGGGGTCCAGTGATGCAGGGTGCAGTGTAATGTAAAGGGGTCCAGAGGTGCAGTGTAATGTAAAGGGGTCCAGAGGTGCAGGGTGCTGTGTAATGTAAAGGGGTCCAGTGGTGCAGGGTGCTGTGTAATGTAAAGGGGTCTAGTGATCCAGGGTGCTGTGTAATGTAAAGGGGTCCAGTGATGCAGGGTGCTGTGTAATGTAAAGGGGTCCAGTGGTGCAGGGTGCTGTGTAATGTAAAGGGGTCCAGTGGTGCAGGGTGCTGTGTAATGTAAAGGGGTCCAGTGGTTCAGGGTTCTGTGTAATGTAAAAGGGTCCAGAGGTGCAGTCTAATGTAAAGAGGTGCAGTCTAATGTAAAGGGGTCCAGAGGTGCAGTGTAATGTAAAGGGGTCCAGAGTGCTGTGTAATGTAAAGGGGTCCAGAGGTGCAGTGTAATGTAAAGGGGTCTAGTGATGCAGGGTGCTGTGTAATGTAAAGGGGTCCAGTGGTGCAGGGTGCTGTGTAATGTAAAGGGGTGCTGTGTAATGTAAAAGGGGTCCAGAGAAGGGTGCTGTGTAATGTAAAAGGGGTCCAGTGATGCAGGGTGCTGTGTAATGTAAAGGGGTCCAGTGATGCAGGGTGCTGTGTAATGTAAAAGGGTCCAGTGGTGCAGGGTGCTGTGTAATGTAAAGAGGTCCAGAGATGCAGGGTGCTGTGTAATGTAAAGGGGTCCAGAGGTGCTGTGTAATGTAAAGGGGTCCAGAGCTGTGGGGTGCTGTGTAATGTAAAGGGGTCCAGTGGTGCAGGGGGCTGTGTAATGTAAAGGGGTCCAGAGATGCAGGGTGCCGTGTAATGAAAAGGGGTCCAGAGGTGCAGGGTGCCGTGTAATGTAAAGGGGTCCAGAGGTGCAGGGTGCCGTGTAATGTAAAGGGGTCCAGAGGTGCAGGGTGCCGTGTAATGTAAAGGGGTCTAGTGATGCAGGGTGCTGTGTAATGTAAAGGGGTCCAGTGGTGCAGGGTGCTGTGTAATGTAAAGGGGTCCAGTGGTGCAGGGTGCTGTGTAATGTAAAGGGGTGCAGGGTGCTGTGTAATGTAAAGGGGTCCAGTGGTGCAGGGTTCTGTGTAATGTAAAAGGGTCCAGAGGTGCAGTCTAATGTAAATAGGTGCAGTGTAATGTAAAGGGGTCCAGAGGTGCAGTGTAATGTAAAGGGGTCCAGAGTGCTGTGTAATGTAAAGGGGTCCAGAGGTGCAGTGTAATGTAAAGGGGTCTAGTGATGCAGGATGCTGTGTACTGTAAAGGGGTCCAGTGGTGCAGGGTGCTGTGTAATGTAAAGGGGTGCAAGGTGTTGTGTAATGTAAAGGGGTCCAGTGGTGCAGGGTGCTGTGTAATGTAAAGGGGTCCAGAGGTGCAGGGTGCTGTGTAATGTAAAGGGGTCCAGTGGTGCAGTCTAATGTAAAGAGGTGCAGTGTAATGTAAAGGGGTCCAGAGGTGCTGTGTAATGTAAAGGGGTCCAGTGGTGCAGGGTGCTGTGTAATGTAAAGGGGTCCAGTGATGCAGGGTGCAGTGTAATGTAAAGGGGTCCAGAGGTGCAGTGTAATGTAAAGGGGTGCAGGGTGCTGTGTAATGTAAAGGGGTCTAGTGATGCAGGGTGCTGTGTAATGTAAAGGGGTGCAGGGTGCTGTGTAATGTAAAGGGGTCCAGTGGTGCAGGGTGCTGTGTAATGTAAATGGGTCCAGTGGTGCAGGGTTCTGTGTAATGTAAAAGGGTCCAGAGGTGCAGTGTAATGTAAAGGGGTCCAGAGTGCTGTGTAATGTAAAGGGGTCCAGAGGTGCAGTGTAATGTAAAGGGGTCTAGTGATGCAGGGTGCTGTGTAATGTAAAGGGGTCCAGTGGTGCAGGGTACTGTGTAATGTAAAGGGGTGCAAGGTGCTGTGTAATGTAAAGAGGTCCAGTGGTGCAGGGTGCTGTGTAATGTAAAGGGGTCCAGAGGTGCAGGGTGCTGTGTAAAGTAAAGGGGTCCAGATGTGCAGTCTAGTGTAAAGGGGTGCTGTGTAATGTAAAAGGGGTCCAGAGAAGGGTGCTGTGTAATGTAAAAGGGGTCCAGTGATGCAGGGTGCTGTGTAATGTAAAGGGGTCCAGTGATGCAGGGTCCTGTGTAATGTAAAGGGGTCCAGTGATGCAGGGTGCTGTGTAATGTAAAGAGGTCCAGAGATGCAGGGTGCTGTGTAATGTAAAGGGGTCCAGAGGTGCTGTGTAATGTAAAGGGGTCCAGAGGTGCTGTGTAATGTAAAGGGGTCCAGAGCTGTGGGGTGCTGTGTAATGTAAAGGGGTCCAGAGATGCAGGGTGCCGTGTAATGTAAAGGGGTCCAGAGGTGCAGGGTGCCGTGTAATGTAAAGGGGTCCAGAGGTGCAGGGTGCCGTGTAATGTAAAGGGCTCCAGAGCTGTGGGGTGCTGTGTAATGTAAAGGGGTCCAGTGATGCAGGGTGCTGTGTAATGTAAAGGGGTCCAGTGGTGCATGGTGCTGTGTAATGTAAAGGGGTGCAAGGTGCTGTGTAATGTAAAGGGGTCCAGAGCTGTGGGGTGCTGTGTAATGTAAAGGGGTCCAGTGGTGCAGTTGTGGAGAGGGGGTACACAGTAGTGACAAAAATATTGAAGGATGCAGGGGGCACAGTGAGGTGTTTTTACATTTTACCGTGGGGGGGGGTGCCAGATATTGGATCCGCCCCGGGTGCCAAATGCTCTAGGTACGTCCCTGCTTGGGAGTGCGCCCACATGGGTGCCCCCATAGCACACAGCCATGGCTCACGGCTTGCTATGGGGGCATCAGTGGTGTACTCCAGAAGAGTAGGTAAGGGGCTGCTCTGTGCAACCATTGCACAGAGCAGATAAGTATAATATCCTCTTTTTTAGCAAAGAAAAAAAATTGCCTTTGCAATCATTTTAACATTTTGGTAGTGTGGGACAAGTAGGCTCAGTCTCTTGACCATTGCATGCACCAGAAAAAAAGTAAAACAAAAAAAAAAACCTTGAACTGCAGTCTCCACTGCTTTGACCAATCCTACAGCAATGTGATAAATTTAGGAAATCTCCCTTTAACCTGCGCAATAAATCAATGTTATATTCTGTGCAATTGAACACAATCTTGACAGAGCTGCCTGTTTTAAGGTGAAAAACCTATGAGTAATAAATATGTGTTTTTTAACTGTGCTCCCTAATTTTAAAATTCATCAACAGTTTTCCTCAACAATTTCATCAAAAACAATTAATCAAATCAAACCAAGTGTTAAAATAAATAAGTGCTCAAAAATAAAGTGCATTCAGTGCAATGTCCAAAAACAGCCACCAGATGCCTCCAACTAGATGCAAATGGCAAATTATCTGCTGTTTTCTTATCAGCTCCACATTACAGTGTTATAATGTTCTCCTTCACAAACACCAGACACATAGCGCTCTCACCAGACTTACATGACCCCCATTACAGGTAGTTGTATTAAGCAGAGTGATGATGCAATTTCTAATGCTCTTCTTAGCTGATCAGCGGGGCCAGCCAACTTGGACACAAACTAGATCTCCCAGAAACAGTATAAAAAGAGGAGGTTGCCGCCCATGGTGAAGTACGTAATGTTTATTTAAAATACACGCTATACAATTTGAACTTACAGTGGATAAAATTTAACAGAGCTCACGATTTTTGCAGGGACGCCGATATGCGCTCCACCTTGCGTTTCACTACTGGCGGAAGTGACATGATGATGTCCTACACCAGTTCTAAGGGAAGATCCCTCCCTGGTAGGAAGGCAGACCCAGAGGGTTTCAAGTTTTTCATTTGTTTTTTTAATTGATGTTAGTGTTATGATATTTTTGACATATATGGCAACTCCACCTCCACCTCTTCCCTACTCAGTCATTCCTGTATAGTGTGTATCCTGAAATAGTTCTTTCCCAGTCATTTGAATCCTTGAACCACATCTCTGTAATTGCAACAAGGTCCAAGTTGTCCCTAGACATAAGAGCTGTCAGCTCACAAAGCTTGTTGCCCAAACTACGAGCTTTAGTGCACATGACATGACAAAAACTACCAGGGCCGCTGATAGGGGGGACCACCGGTCCTTCTGTACGGGGCCCGCACACACACAGGGGCACCAGACAGGGAGGCAGATCGGTGCGGTGTGACAAATACAGAAACGATCCATCTAGCAGCTGAAAGCCGATTTCTCTCCCTCCTGTCGGTTTTCAGTTGCTAGATGCATCTGAAAGCAGTGCTGCCTGTTTTCCTCTGGTGGAACATAGAGAGATGTGTTACTGTTAGGACACTGAGAGCGGGGGAAGTGCCGGTGGATATGCCATTTAGGCCCCTTCCTAAGCCTGTCTTAATACACAGGCACCTCTGAGAACTACCCAGGGGTCCTTGGTGCTTGGGGGGGCCTAGAAGTTTCCTCCCAGCAGTACTCTGGTAACAAGTTCCCCTCACTTTGGCCGGCTCTTTTCGTACAGGTCAGTTCTGTAATGTATCTTGTGTCCAGCTGTCCTAATGTCTGTCTCTCTCCCTTCCTGGCATCTTCCTCCCTGCCTCAGCCCTTATCTCCTCCTGCTTTCCTTTCATCCTCACACAGGTCACCCATCAGTCTCTGCCAGTCACACTGCTCTTCTCCCAGATGTTAACCCTCGCTGCTCACTCCCTGCTAATTTTCAGCCTCTTCTCCAGCCATCCAGATATTCTTTTCCTGACACTTTACAAACAATAGTCCCTCACTCCCCTCCCAGTCTTCTCTGCAGACACTTCACCTTCACACAGGTGTGTGCCCCCCCCCCATACACAAACACTGCAACTGTCTGGAATCCCCCACCCTGCACACTGAATCTTTACTAGTTAATGGAATCTCCCCCTCACCCCCTCCCTGACAGAAAGCCTATTTGCTTTTATTATACTGTGGCTATTCCTCACCAGCCAACAGTATTCCCCATGCCCATCACTAACCATCCCTCTCCAGTCCCCTCCACCCCCATCTATATCCCCCCCCTCCCTCATTCTATCACAAATCCTCCTCCTTTTTTTTTTTATCCCGATACAGACCAGAATTCCCCCAGTCTAACTCCAGTTCTTTTCTACCCATCCCCCATCTCCTACCCACCTCCACCCCTCCTCCTTCTCCCTTACCCCATGGTTCCCATCTCCATCCCACCCCCCCCATTTTTTTCAGGGTTAAGGAAGAACCACAAAGTGGAGCATCCTTTTACTGCCGCTGCTTGTGTGGGTGGGAAGTGTACTACGCCAATCCCTGCTGACCCTCCTCTCCTATTCATCCCATGTGATTGGCGCAATACACATCCCACCCACACAAGCAGCAGCAGTTATAAGATGTTCTGCAGGGGTTAAGGAAGAACCCCAAGGCGAAGTTCCAGAAGAGACCCAGAAACTCTGGAGGGGAAGGTAGAGCGGGAGTTGTTCTTCCATTTGTAGATTTAGCCCAGTGGCAGCCTGCCAAAATCTGTGATGTCAGCTTCCCTGCACAGCTCTTCTTCAGGAGTGCATATCTGTATAATACATTATTGCCCCTATACTGTACCCTTCTGCCCCCCTGTACTGTGTCCACTTACCCTCCCCTGTACTGTACCCTCCTAACCACTGTACTGTGCCCTCCTCCCCACCCATACTGTGCCCTCCTGCCCCCCGTACTGTACCTTCCTGTCCCCCTTCTGTGGCCCCCTGTACTGTACCCTTCCAACTGCTGTACCGTGCCATCCTGCCCCCCCCCCTGTACTGTGCCATCCTGCCCCCCCCCCCTGACTGTACCCTCCTGTTCCCCCCCATAAGTTGGTAGGTTATGTTGTGTTTGTGTCCACTAATGATGATTTTTGTGTATTTTTTGCGAAAATATTGTTTTGATATTTTTATAGGGGGGCCCTGTCAGGTAAGCTGTAAGGGGCCCCGTGATTTCAGCCCTGAAGACTACTATCAACTGCTTTATTTTTACCACCAGAAATTTCAACTGAAGTGACCACCCCATCAGCCCAGTCGTTAGCAACACAACCCCTCACATTTGTTTAAACCTGCTGGGGACAGAAATGCTCTGCAACAATTACATCTCTACCCCCATTTCTCAGTTTAAATGCATGTCCAAAAATTTTTCTAAATTCCATTTCGCCATCTTGGATGTGGTAAAAAAGGGAATGGCAGGGCAGGCAGGCCAATCGGATCATAGCACCGCCCTATCAGAATAGGTGATAGGTGCGGTGCTACGATCTGATTGGTCCGCCTGCCCTGCCATTCCCTTTTTACCACATCCAAGATGGCGAAATGCTATGCCTGACGAAGGAGCACGCATGTTCCAAACGCGTGCATGTTACTAGCATCATCCGACCGCGATCAGGGACTCTTGGATTGACGATTTCCCCCTGCGCCTTGTTTGCTCTAGCCTGGGACACTGGAAGCCACCGGCGCCACCAGACAAGAACTTACAGCGCTAGAAGATCGCCTCTTGGAGCCATGCTGTCCATCCTGCTGTCCATTGAACATTATCATGATGTGCCTGCTTTTATTCTACTGAGTGCATTTCTACTAAAATTAAAAAACGTGTGATAACACTACTGCACTTAGGTTGGCGCTGCTTGTTTTCTCTCTTTTGTATCATACCAGGGGATGCTTCCAGAACCTGCACTCCTGTAACCTCTATAAGAGAAGTATGGCAAAAAAAAAACTTTGACCATACTTCTCTTTTAACTATTTCTTATTCTTCTGCAAAGTTATTTATTTTTTTATTACATTTCTCCACCTTTAAGATAGTAGCCCATCATGTTAAAAAAAAAAAAAAATGCAGCTTTTGCTGTAATAGATGTGTGTGTATGTTGGAAGGGTGTGGAGGTGGGGGTGGTAAATACATATAGATTTTTAACTACTTAAATAAAGAGAGGATATAAAAGAATATAAAAATTACAAATAAGATAAAAGACCTGCTACAATTCATATAACAGTTAGTTACTAGAAAAGTAATGAAGACAATGTATTATTGCAACAGCCAAGCAACTAGCATGTATAGAAAAAAACAACATTAGCAGAAAAATATTTCTCTCAGTATCGGTTCCATTGTAATAGTAAATGCTCGTTTTTTTGTTTTGTTTTTTAAATAAAATAACAAACATGTTATACTTACCTGCATTATGCAATGGTTTTGCACAGAGCAGCCCCACGTCTTGGGTACCCCGCTGGCACTCCTGGCTCCTGCCTCCCACCAAGTACCCCCACAGCAAGCTGCTTGCTCTGGGGAACTTGTGTGTACTTGCTACTGAGCCCTGTTCTATGTGTCCAAAGACGCACACAGCACAGCTCTGTCCCACCCTTGCTCCCTCCTCACCAGCTATGATTGACAGCAGCAGGAGCCAATGGCTCTTACTACTATGTGTTAGCCAATGAGGTGGGAGAGAGCCGAGAGAGCCTCTCTCCTACACAGTGCTGGATCGAGATCGGGCTCAGTCAAGTCGAGGGGGGCTGGGGGGAGCTGCATACTGTATGCAGTATGTTTTTTACCTTAACCCCTTGTATTAAAATTTTCAGCCGGCGATTCCCTTTCCACTAAGCAGCGGTCCCCTCCTCTCGCCTCTCTCCGGTGCAGCTTTTCTGTTTCCCAGGCTTTTCCTGTCCCACCGGGGGAACCTGGGATCTCATCCAGCAGTTGCGGCCCATTGCCATAGAGGGGATTGAGGACCGGAATATCCTTGATCATCTCTACGGTCTAGGAGACTGGGAGTGACAAGCATTTCCAGTTAGGGGAAATGCAAGCATGACTTATTATAAAAATAAAATAAATAATAAACATATTTATTAAAGCAAACACATCCCCCCCCCCCCCCCCATGCTTGCGTGCAGAGGCGAATGCATATGTAGATCACGCACGCACATGTAAATGGCCACTCATGTGAGGTATGGCCACGAACATTATAGCGAGAGCAATAATTCTAGCACCAAACTTCCTTTGTAACTGTAAGCTGATTTTATATAGATGAAAAACAAAGCCCTCATAGGTGGGACTTTAAACAGAAGTAACATATCACTGCTTATAGCATATGATAGTAAAAAATACAAAATCTTTATTTATAACAAAAAGCATATGAGCAATAAAAACATTGTACAAAAAAATGTAATGGCTATTCAAATAACATCTTTATAATACAGCATAATAAATGCCAGTGTTCCCATTATAGGTCACCAGTCAGATGAACTCAAGATGGTAAACACCCAATGCGTTTTGAAATTTGTTTTCTTATTCTTCTTTAATCTTCAGGGATGTACATGAATCACGTTGGAAACTACATTCTATAATAAGAGCATATTGTTACATATATTCCATAACAATACATTCCAATATTGTGTCTATACTGTACATATAGTGAACATTACCTGTTTAAGTATAATTTAGCATTATAGGAGAACAGCCCTAAGTAAAACCATATAAAATCCAAAACGATTGTCCTCAAATCCCCACTAGAAGGTAGCAGAGCCCAGCCAATGACCTTTGAGCCACTGGGATCGCCAAGAACTGCATAGGAAGGAACAATTATATAAACTGTTGAAAAAAGAGCCAACAGTGAGGGTCTATGGTCAGAGGCTTAACTAGAATCTTCAGGGCCCCGGTGCAAGAAACCATGAAAGGTTTCCACCAGGGTTGCTGCTGGGTCTACAAAAGATCTCAGGCTAGAGCCCATAGCAGCGAAGTAAAGAAAGTCATACACTTGGGCGGGCATACACATGTATATAATATTTGTGTGTATTTATATCATTACATATCTGACATCAGTGTCCCCAGAGATCCCCCACTTACATCAGTGTCCCTAGAGATCCCCCCTTACATCAGGGTCCCCAGAGCCCCCCTTACATCAGGGTCCCCAGAGAACCTCCCCTTACATCAGGGTCCCCAGAGAGCCTCCCCTTACATCAGGGTGCCCAGAGAGCCTCCCTACTTACATTAGGGTCCCCAGAGCCCCCCTTATTACATCAGGGTCCCCAGAGAGCCCCCCTTACATCAGGGTCCCCAGAGAGCCCCCCTTACATCAGGGTCCCCAGAGAGATCCTCCTTACATCAGGGTCCCCAGAGAGCCCCCCTTACATCAGGGTCCCCAGAGAGCCCCTTCTTACATCAGGGTCCCCAGAGAGCCCCCCCTTACATCAGGGTCCCCGGAGAGCCCCTTCTTACTTAAGGGTCCCCAGAGAGCCTCACATTACATCAGGGTCCCCAGAGAGCCCCTCCTTACTTAAGGGTCCCCAGAGAGCCTCCACTTACATCAGGGTCCCCAGAGAGCCTCCCCTTACATAAGGGTTCCCAGAGAGCCTCCCCTTACATCAGGGTCCTCAGAGAGCCTCCCCTTACATTAGGGTCCCCAGAGCCCCCTCATACTTCAGGGTCCCCAGAGAGCCCCCCTTATATCAAGGTCCCCAGAGAGCCCCTTCTTACATCAGGGTCCCCAGAGAGCCCCTCCTTACATCAGGGTCCCCAGAGATCCCCCTTACATCAGGATTCCCAGAGAGCCTCCCCCTACATTAGGGTCCCCAGAGAGCCTCCCCCTACATTAGGGTCCCCAGAGAGCCTCCCCTTACATCAGGGTCCCCAGAGAGCCTCCCTACTTACATTAGGGTCCCCAGAGCCCTCCTCATTACATCAGGGTCCCTAGAGAGCCTCCTCTTACATCAGCGTCCCCAGAGAGCCGCCCCTTACATCAGGGTCTCCAGAGAGCCTCCCTACTTACATCAGGGTCCCAGAGAGCCCCTCCTTACATCAGAGTCCCCAGAGATCACCCTTACATCGGGGTCCCCAGAGAGCTCCTCTTACATTAGGGTCCTCAGAGAGCCCCTCCTTACATCAGGGTCCCTAGAGAGCACCTCCTTACATTAGGGTCCCCAGAAAGCCCCCCTTACATCAGGGTCCCCAGAGAGCCCCTCCTTACATTAAGGTCCACAGAGAGCCCCTCATTACATTAGGGTCCCCAGAGAGCCCCCCCCTACATCAGGGTCCCCAGAAAGCCCACCTTACATCAGGGTCCCCAGAGAGCCCCCCCTTACATCAGGGTCCCCAGAGAGCCTCCCCTTACATCAGGGTCCCCAGAGAGCCCTTTCCTTACATCAGGGTCCCCAGAGAGCCCCCCTTACATCAGGGTCACCAGAGAGCATCCCCCCTACATTAGTGTCCCCAGAGAGCTCCCCCTCTTACATTAGTGTCCCCAGAGGGCCCCATCTTACATCAGTGTCCCCAGAGGGCCCCTTCCTTACATTAGTGTCCCCAGAAATCCCCCCCTTACATCAGGGTCCCCAGACAGCTGACTCCCCCCTTCCAGAGGTTCCCCGTATACCTGGCTGGTGGAGCCTGGGAGGTGGTGATCGGCAGCTCTATGGTGTCCACAGGCAGGGGGATCTCCCTGGGGCTAGTAGTTTTTCTCCCGAGTGTATACAGTGGAAATGTATCAGCAAAAGTGTACAAGCAGAGCGACTCACTTAGACACTGAAAGTGAAACTGATACCTGCCCAGGTCAGAGGCCCCTCCCCTCTCCTCTGTATACACGGGAGAAGAACTACTAGCCCCAGGGAGATCCCGCCGCCCACAAGCACCATAGAGCTGCCAATCGCTGCCTCCCACCTCCCCCCACTGCATTCTAAACGGCCAGCCAGAGGTGCAGGGGGAGATGCAGTCTTGCCCCCCCCCCCCCCCTCCACAGCGGCAGAATGGCAGGGCCCAGTCGCAAGTGCGACTGCAGCGACCCCTATAGTTCCGCCACTGAGTCTATGGCAGATATAGCTTGGACTGTTCAAGTAAATGAATTAACACTAAAAAGGGTCACGTAGATGTATATACATACTCTATGATGCTTATGTACTGCCAGCAGGTATGATGTTATCTAGGCTAACCATGTGGTGGATGGGTGGGTGAATACGTTTTGTTATAAATTAAGATTTAGTACTTTTTATGCTATCATATGATATAAGCAGTGACAAGTTACTCTTTACCTTGTTGCCATTTCAAGTCCCACCTATGAGGGTTTATTTTTTATCTATATGTAATTGAGGGCTGTAGGCAACTGCTTGCGCAATTCTAAAGTGTGACATGTTAGGAATCTATTTACTTGGCGTAACATCATCTTTTCGATTTTTGGGTTATATATTGTGTGGTTTTCTTTTGCATTAAAATTAATTAAAGTGTATTTTTTTATTTTTTTATTGAGTTTAAAAAATCGCAAGGCTAATACAGTGTGACATAATAAATTAGATAGGAGAAGCCGCGCAAATATAGTCCAAATATTACAATGTATTTGATTGTGGAAATATTTGGACTATATTAGCGCGGCTTCTCCTATCTATTTGTATTTTGTGTATCTCTCACATTTAGCTGCTGCTCACTGGATTATTATTATTATTAATTTTCTAACTGATACATTAGCGCATTTTTTTTCCTTTTATATGACATAATAAATTGCAATGACCACCATTTTATTCTCTAGGGCCTCTGCTTAAAAATATATATATATATATGTTTGGGAGTTCTAAGCAATATTCAAGCAAAAAATACAGATTTTTAAATGTAAACAAAAAGTGTCAGAATAGGCCTGGTCTTCAAGTGGTTAATGCAGAGATTGCATAAGGGGAAAAAAAAAAAAACTTCTGACTTTAGAACCACTTTTTTTATGAATGGATCAAGTGTACTTAATGTAAAATATGTAAACGGCGCTCATCCAAAATGTTCTTGCTGTGACAGTTAAGATGATGGCACTAATATGTTGACTATAAAAATATGTAGCCACAAATGCTCTATATAGGTAAAAGAAAGGCTTTTAAAATGTATCATAACCATAATCAGAAGGTTCATATGAAGCATCTTCATGTTTACTGTATACAAGGCTACATTATTCATTGGAATGTATTCTTGTGTGTATCTAAGTATGTGAGTATCAGCATTTGTAGCGGCGAAGAGAAGTGAAGGTAAAGACAGTATTGCTCTGTCAGCTACCGTCTGTGTCTCAAACAGTAGGGAGTGTTCTATGCTGGCTGCAATACTGCAATGCAGAAGAAGCTTGCAGCTGTGACAAGAGGTTTGTTCATGCATGTAAATAGAACCTTGGACTACACACAGAATCTTTTTAAGAAAATTACTTGACAGTACGTGCGGATAATTATGCTTACATCAGCATTTATAGCAACAAGGGTGTGTGTGTGTATATATGTATATATATATCTATATATAGATATATATCTATATGTATATATATAGATATATCTATTTATATTTATATCTATCTATATATATATATATATATATATATATATATATCTATATATATATAGATATATATATATCTATATATAGATATATATATATATATCTATATATATATAGATAGATATATATATATATCTATTTATATACATATATATATATATATGTATATATATATATATATATATATATATGGATAGATATATATCTATATATAGAGAGATATATCTATCTCTCTATATATATAGTGTGTGTGTATGTATGTCTGTGTGTTATATATATATATATATATATATATATATATATATATATATATATTTTTATCATAAGGCAGGACTCGTGCAGGTAGAAGCTGTAATATTAGTATTGTTGATGGATTGATATAGCATCAATATATTCTGCAGCACAGTACAAAGAAAGAATGAAAATGTTTTAGTGCATTGGACTTTATACTGGTAAAAGTAGAAAAAAAATCATTGTAGCCATAGGGAGCTTATTGTACAGTTATGTCTCCTGTATAATTTATCTGTTGGGTAAAATAGAATTCTGCTTGTAACATTAATTAAGAATAATTGGACATAAAACCTTCCCTGGACACTAATCGAATGGGTAAGATGTATGGCTGTCTCCATATCTCTGATATTAACCTCCGATTGACTTCAAAGGGAAATTCAAGCCAAGGGGAAAAGAAGGTTAATTTGAGGTAGGTATGGAGAGAATTAAAGCAGGGTAACAGGGTCGAATAGAGACTGTAATGGAAACTTTAATACATTTAACAAAATGGGCAAATATTTAGGAGCAACTGCAGTCTGCTCACATAATTTGTAATAAAAACATCTTTGCGCCGGTGGGGGGGGTGGATGTTGGGGTGTGCGGGTCACTTTCTAACTTTCTAACTCTTCCTCTTTTCTTTTTTTCTTGAACTACCTCTCTTTGGGTAGGATTATCCTCCTTGTTACCTCTGATTGGGCTGACAGAATAGTGGGGGTCACTTAGCTAAAGCCGTAAACTGTTGATTTAGCCTAGACATAGATCCCACTAGAAGAATAAGTATGCAGTTGTAATAATTATATATGTTTCATCTCAGATTGTAATATGTCAGCGCCATATCATAAGAAGATTGTATGTGCCTTAAGAAGTGGTGCTATATACACCACTATGTAATTGTTAATGTAGTCTGTTTTTCTGTTTTATTATGGAAATTGTGAAAACTTGAAATAAAAACCATTGAAACAAAAACATCTTTGCCATTCTGAAGCTTCCCTCCAACAACTTGGCATATTATTTTATATATACTATGATATATGTTCTGTACTTGCCAAATATGCTGCAGAAATCTCCCTCCACGGAGTCTGGTTGCAGCCATTTTATCTGTGGGCAGCTGAAGCTGCTGCCTGTTCACTTCCTAGATTTACACAGACACACCTTCAGCTCTGCAGCTCTCATTGGCCCTCTTATGACTCACCCCCTCCCTTCCTGGCAAACTCTCATGAGAGTGAGAGAGAGAGCTGTGCATGATGTCATAAGCCTAGGCTTTTTACCAGACAAGAAACAGGAAATGGACTATATAAGGTATTTACTGGCATAGAAAAAAATGTTTTACTATCCAAAGTAAAAACAACAAGGGCAGAAGATTTAATAGATGAAAAGTTGAAAAAATGACTGAAGAGCCGCTTTAAAGCGGATGTCTACCGACCGTTCCTTTTTTTTTTTTTTCAACCATGCACACAATCAAATAATCGCAATGTTACACTCACTGTTCTGGTGATTTATCTCCCTCGATATCCGGTTTCCAATAAAAAAACTAAGTTATAAAAAAAGGGTACGGCCGGTTTCATCTTGCTTGTGGGCATGTGAAGCCCACAAGCATTAACTTCCTGGTTCCAGTGAATGCTGAGCTACCAGCATTCACTGCACGTTCCCACGCATGCTCAGTTGTAACGGCGCGGAGCGCCATAAACTGAGCAGGTTGCCATCACAACGGGCGCCGTCATCGAAAGTTCCCACCCCGTTGTGATGGCAACCAAAAATATACTCAACCAACACAGACGAAGCAAAGGTCAGTACGGGGAGAGAGCAGACAATCTTGCAAGAATTCGCGGCGGCGATCCGCACTGACTCTTGGGAATGCTGACACTTAGCTCCCAGGAGACAGTGTGCCGCCGGGGAAAAGAAATGTACACGCCTACTCCCGCGGGAGTAACAGACAGAAAGTGCCACAATAAAGACAAATTATAAGGTACAGCACTTAAAAAAAATGCAATGCACGGAAGGGGATAGCATTAAGTCAGTAATTTGTGTGGACCTCCGCTTTAACTTTCCTCTTGCTTTTTTTTTTCCCCTTTAATTGAGATTCATAAAGTTCTTAAGAGATATCAGTGCAACAGTGTAATTTTGTTTTAAAATTTCTGTTTATTAAATGTTTTTTTACAAAAACCTACGATGACTTGGCCCGTGCAGGGGTGTACCAACCATAATCTTTACATCATTGACTATTCACACCTATGCACCACAACACATGGAATATGTGTGTTGTAGTACAATACTAGGTATGAGCTTCGTGTTCGAGTCGAACATACGTTCGACTCGAACATCGGCTGTTCGATCGTTCGACGAAGATCGAACGATTTGGGCCGTTCGCGCCAAATTTGAGTGACGCGAACGGCCCACAATGCACTACGCCATCGCAGTGTCATCCAGGCGCTGTGATTGGCCAAGCATGCACTGTGACCCCGCATGCTTGGCCAATCACAGCGCCGGCAGCGAGGAGAGCAATGATTGGCCACAGGCAGGATGCCTGTGGCCAATTATTGCTGAGGGTGTTTAGTACACGCCCCACACTATAAAAGGCCGCCAGCACGGCGGCCTAGTGTAGTGTGTTCCGGAGCAGGGATAGAGCAGCATAGGCAGGGACAGTGACTTTTATTTCTTTCTTGCTTAACCTGGATTCCTTTAGTTTAGGGAAAGAGAAGGATAGGTAGGGAGAGTGTCAGTGTGTTTTGTGCTTGTGCTATATTGTGCTTAAAAAAAACATTTTTTCTAGGGACAGAAAACTGTAGGTAGGGAGAGTGTGTCAGTTTCTTTCACTGTCAAAGTCCTTGTTTCCAGGGACCTGGAAGGACAGTGAGTGAATTCTCCTTGTGCTAAATTGTGCTTAAAAAAAAACATTTTTTCTAGGGACAGAAAACTGTAGGTAGGGAGAGTGTGTCAGTTTCTTTCACTGTCAAAGTCCTTGTTTCCAGGGACCTGGAAGGACAGTGAGTGAATTCTCCTTGTGCTAAATTGTGCTTAAAAAAAACATTTTTTCTAGGGACAGAAAACTGTAGGTAGGGAGAGTGTGTCAGTTTCTTTCACTGTCAAAGTCCTTGTTTCCAGGGACCTGGAAGGACAGTGAGTGAATTCTCCTTGTGCTAAATTGTGCTTAAAAAAAAACATTTTTTCTAGGGACAGAAAACTGTAGGTAGGGAGAGTGTGTCAGTTTCTTTCACTGTCAAAGTCCTTGTTTCCAGGGACCTGGAAGGACAGTGAGTGAATTCTCCTTGTGCTAAATTGTGCTTAAAAAAAACATTTTTTCTAGGGACAGAAAACTGTAGGTAGGGAGAGTGTGTCAGTTTCTTTCACTGTCAAAGTCCTTGTTTCCAGGGACCTGGAAGGACAGTGAGTGAATTCTCCTTGTGCTAAATTGTGCTTAAAAAAAACATTTTTTCTAGGGACAGAAAACTGTAGGTAGGGAGAGTGTGTCAGTTTCTTTCACTGTCAAAGTCCTTGTTTCCAGGGACCTGGAAGGACAGTGAGTGAATTCTCCTTGTGCTAAATTGTGCTTAAAAAAAACATTTTTTCTAGGGACAGAAAACTGTAGGTAGGGAGAGTGTGTCAGTTTCTTTCACTGTCAAAGTCCTTGTTTCCAGGGACCTGGAAGGACAGTGAGTGAATTCTCCTTGTGCTAAATTGTGCTTAAAAAAAACATTTTTTCTAGGGACAGAAAACTGTAGGTAGGGAGAGTGTGTCAGTTTCTTTCACTGTCAAAGTCCTTGTTTCCAGGGACCTGGAAGGACAGTGAGTGAATTCTCCTTGTGCTAAATTGTGCTTAAAAAAAACATTTTTTCTAGGGACAGAAAACTGTAGGTAGGGAGAGTGTGTCAGTTTCTTTCACTGTCAAAGTCCTTGTTTCCAGGGACCTGGAAGGACAGTGAGTGAATTCTCCTTGTGCTAAATTGTGCTTAAAAAAAACATTTTTTCTAGGGACAGAAAACTGTAGGTAGGGAGAGTGTGTCAGTTTCTTTCACTGTCAAAGTCCTTGTTTCCAGGGACCTGGAAGGACAGTGAGTGAATTCTCCTTGTGCTAAATTGTGCTTAAAAAAAACATTTTTTCTAGGGACAGAAAACTGTAGGTAGGGAGAGTGTGTCAGTTTCTTTCACTGTCAAAGTCCTTGTTTCCAGGGACCTGGAAGGACAGTGAGTGAATTCTCCTTGTGCTAAATTGTGCTTAAAAAAAACATTTTTTCTAGGGACAGAAAACTGTAGGTAGGGAGAGTGTGTCAGTTTCTTTCACTGTCAAAGTCCTTGTTTCCAGGGACCTGGAAGGACAGTGAGTGAATTCTCCTTGTGCTAAATTGTGCTTAAAAAAAACATTTTTTCTAGGGACAGAAAACTGTAGGTAGGGAGAGTGTGTCAGTTTCTTTCACTGTCAAAGTCCTTGTTTCCAGGGACCTGGAAGGACAGTGAGTGAATTCTCCTTGTGCTAAATTGTGCTTAAAAAAAACATTTTTTCTAGGGACAGAAAACTGTAGGTAGGGAGAGTGTGTCAGTTTCTTTCACTGTCAAAGTCCTTGTTTCCAGGGACCTGGAAGGACAGTGAGTGAATTCTCCTTGTGCTAAATTGTGCTTAAAAAAAACATTTTTTCTAGGGACAGAAAACTGTAGGTAGGGAGAGTGTGTCAGTTTCTTTCACTGTCAAAGTCCTTGTTTCCAGGGACCTGGAAGGACAGTGAGTGAATTCTCCTTGTGCTAAATTGTGCTTAAAAAAAACATTTTTTCTAGGGACAGAAAACTGTAGGTAGGGAGAGTGTGTCAGTTTCTTTCACTGTCAAAGTCCTTGTTTCCAGGGACCTGGAAGGACAGTGAGTGAATTCTCCTTGTGCTAAATTGTGCTTAAAAAAAACATTTTTTCTAGGGACAGAAAACTGTAGGTAGGGAGAGTGTGTCAGTTTCTTTCACTGTCAAAGTCCTTGTTTCCAGGGACCTGGAAGGACAGTGAGTGAATTCTCCTTGTGCTAAATTGTGCTTAAAAAAAACATTTTTTCTAGGGACAGAAAACTGTAGGTAGGGAGAGTGTGTCAGTTTCTTTCACTGTCAAAGTCCTTGTTTCCAGGGACCTGGAAGGACAGTGAGTGAATTCTCCTTGTGCTAAATTGTGCTTAAAAAAAACATTTTTTCTAGGGACAGAAAACTGTAGGTAGGGAGAGTGTGTCAGTTTCTTTCACTGTCAAAATCCTTGTTTCCAGGGACCTGGAAGGACAGTGAGTGAATTCTCCTTGTGCTAAATTGTGCTTAAAAAAAACATTTTTTCTAGGGACAGAAAACTGTAGGTAGGGAGAGTGTGTCAGTTTCTTTCACTGTCAAAGTCCTTGTTTCCAGGGACCTGGAAGGACAGTGAGTGAATTCTCCTTGTGCTAAATTGTGCTTAAAAAAAACATTTTTCTAGGGACAGAAAACTGTAGGTAGGGAGAGTGTGTCAGTTTCTTTCACTGTCAAAGTCCTTGTTTCAAGGGACAGAGAAGGACACCTGAAGGTAGCCCTTATTGCTTTTTTCCCATCTCCCTGCAGGCCATCTATTAGAATGTCTGGAAGGCAAACAAGGAGAGGCAGACAGTCAGGAGGCAATAAAAGAGGGCAAGCAGGCTCTGTGTCTGGGGGCAACAGTGCTGGTCGTGGACGCGGTGCATTGTCATCAGCACATGGCCATGGGACACGCTTGTCCTTCTTTTCGGCAGCTGGACATGTTGAGCCACATCATGCCGAAGACTTGGTAGAGTGGATGACCAAGCCCTCCTCCTCCTCCTCATCCTCTCTCACCCAGGCTCAGGGTACTGGAAAAGCAGCTGCCAAAGCGTCCTCTTCCCTGGTATCAATGTCAGACTCATCATCAGTCACTCCTTCCCTAGACCCACCATGTCCTCCTCCTGAGGAGTCCCCCGAACTGTTTCAGCACAGTGTTGGGTACATGCTCCAGGAGGATGCCCAGCGTTTCGAAGGGTCTGATGATGAAACCCAGCTAGAGGAAGGCAGTAGCGTGAGAGCAGACAGAGGGGATGCTCAAGAAGGACACCAATCTGGCAGTCATGTTCCAGCAGCTGCAGCATACTGCCAGATTGGCTCCAGTGATGAGGAGGGAGGTGATGATGAGGTCACTGACTCCACGTGGGTGCCTAATAGGAGAGAGGAGGAGGAGGAGGATGAGGAGGAGGCACATCTCCAACGAGGCAGGATGCCCTTTGGTGGCCAGCGTAAGGGCAGTACACCGACGGAATCACACCGCAGAGCTCCGCCTGTGCAGGGCGCTGCCTCTGCCCGTCATTCAAAAAGTTCTTTGGTGTGGGCCTTTTTTGAGGCTAGTGCATCAGATCGCACAGCTGCTGTTTGCAACATATGTCTCAAGCGTATATCGCGTGGCCAAAACATCAGCCGCTTGGGTACCACATGCCTGACCAGACATATGTTGACCTGCCATGCAGCTCGTTGGCAAGCCTACCTCAAAGACCCACACCAAAGAACAAAGCGGACCTCTCCTTGCACCGCATCAGCTGGGATCTCCAACCCCACTATAACTTCAGTCCTCTCTGAAACATGCACTGAGAGGAATGAAGGTGTAGAATTAGGTGTGTCACAGCCAAGTACTTGCGGCCACTCTGCTAGCAGTACACCGACGTCCGATTCTAGCAGGCAAATTTCCCTGCCCCAGCTGCTGGACCGTCGAAAGAAGTTCACTCCCAGCCATCCACATGCCCAGCGGTTGAATGCTAGCTTGGCTAAATTGCTAGCGCTTCAACTGCTGCCTTTTCAGTTGGTAGACTCGGCCCCCTTCCGTGAGTTTGTGCAATGTGCGGTTCCTCAGTGGCAGGTTCCCAAACGCCACTTTTTCTCACGGAAGGCTATTCCGGCTCTCTACCGGCATGTGGAAGGCAATGTCTTGGCCTCACTGGACAGGGCGGTCAGCGGTAAGGTGCATATTACCGCTGACTCATGGTCCAGCAGGCATGGACAGGGACGTTACCTTTCTTTCACGGCCCATTGGGTCACTCTTTTGGCAGCTGGGAAGGATGCAGGACAAGGTGCAGTAGTGTTGGAGGTTGTCCCACCGCCACGCCTCCAAAATGCTACTACTGGTTGTGACACACCTCTCTCCTCCACCCCCTCCTCTTCTTCTTCCTCCATGGCCTCTTCCTGTGGTTTGTCCTATGAACCAGCGGTGCTCCGTAGCCGTTCACGGGGCTACGCAAGTACGCAGGCAAAAAGATGCCATGCCGTGCTTGCGCTGGTGTGTTTGGGGGACAGAAGCCACACTGGGGCAGAGGTCCTGTCTGCTCTGCAGGGCCAGGCCGAGAGGTGGTTGACGCCACGCCAGCTTAAGCCAGGAATGGTGGTTTGCGACAATGGCACCAACCTCCTCTCCGCCCTCCGACAGGGACAACTGACCCATGTGCCCTGTGTGGCTCACGTCCTTAACCTGGTGGTGCAGCGGTTCTTGGGCAGGTACCCGGGCTTACAGGATGTCCTGAGGCAGGCCAGGAAAGTCTGTGTGCATTTCCGCAGATCTTATAATGCCAGTGCTCGCCTGGCTGAGCTGCAAAAGGAGTTGAACCTGCCCAAGAACCGCCTTATATGTGACATGCCCACCAGGTGGAACTCAACGTTGGCCATGCTGCAGCGGCTGCACACGCAGCAGAGGGCCATCAATGAGTACCTGTGCGACTTCGGCACCAGGACAGGGTCAGGGGAGCTTGTTTTTTTTTCTCCACGCCAGTGGGGCATGATCAGGGATGCATGCACTGTCCTGGCACCATTTGAGGAGGCCACGAGGATGGTGAGCAGTGACAGTGCATGCATCAGTGACACTGTACCTCTTGTCCACCTGTTGGAGCACACGCTGCGTGGAATAATGGACAGGGCACTTGAGGCAGAACAGAGGCAGGAAGAGGAGGACTTCCTTGCCTCTCAAGGCCCCCTTTACCCAGACAGTGTTCCTTCTGTCCCACCCATCGCACAGGAAGAGGAGGAGGAGGAGGAGGAGGAGGAGGATTGTGTCAGCATGGAGGTGGAGGCTGGCACTCAGCATCATCAGCAGCAGTCTTTTAGGGATGATTTACAGTCCCAAGAAACCAGTGGACTTGTACGTGGCTGGGAGGAGGTGGCTGCGGATCATGTCGTCCTTAGTGACCCAGAGGACTCCGGAGCGAATGCCTCAGCAAACCTACGCTGCATGGCCTCCCTGATCCTGCAAAGTCTGCGGAAGGATCCTCGTATTCTTCGGATCAAGGAGAGGGACCATTACTGGCTGGCCACTCTCCTTGATCCACGGTACAAGGGTAAGGTTGCGGACCTTATGTTACCGTCGCAGAGGGAGCAGAGGATGAGACAACTCCGGGAGGCCTTGCAGAAAGGTCTGTGCAACGCGTTCCCAGAGACTGGGAGGTTACAAACTCCTGGTCCTGGACAACGAGTTGCTGAGGCTTCGGCCAGTCAAAGAAGGAGCGGTGGGGAAGGTGGCCGTCTGACCGATGCGTTCAGACAATTCTTTAGTCCGCAGCCCCAAAGTATGATCGGTTCCAGCAACCATCGCCAGCGTCTGATAAACATGGTGCAGGAATATCTAGGGGCAAGGTCAGACTTGGACACCTTCCCCACCGAAAATCCTCTGGCTTACTGGGTCTTGAGGATGGATCACTGGCCAGAGCTTGCACAGTATGCAATTGAGCTACTGGCCTGTCCTGCATCCAGCGTTCTTTCGGAACGCACATTCAGTGCTGCTGGAGGATTTGTCACGGATCACAGGGTGCGCCTGTCCACCGACTCGGTTGATCGACTGACTTTCATCAAGATGAACCAGTCTTGGATCACCACCAGCTACCACACACCTGATGCTGATATAACAGACTAATTGATTTTAACATGTCACATCCCTTCAAGACTGATGCTGATGCTGAGTGCCTGTGCTGTTATGTTGACTGGCTATCCTCCTCCTCCGAGTCCTCAATGATACGATTGATGATGATAGCTTGGAAGATCATTTTTGTTTATGGGTGCCGCCACCAGTGGCTAAGGCCCAATTTTTCAGCCCCTGTTTTACAGGGGCGTGTAATTACAATTTTTTTAGCAATAATTTGCCATAGGGCTCATTGCTGTGCTCCAAGTACAGTATCTGTGAGGGGTTGGAGTGTTGTGGCACCAGTGCCTAAGGCCCAATTTTTCAGCCCCTGTTTAACAGGGGCGTGTCATTACAATTTTTGAAGCAATACTTTGCAACAGGGCTCATTGCTGTGCTCCAAGTACAGTATCTGTGAGGGGTTGTAGTGTTGTGCCACCAGTGCCTAAGGCCCAATTTTTCAGCCCCTGTTCAACAGGGGCATGCAATTACAATTCTTGATCTAATAATTCACAGCAGGGTCCATTGCTGCACCCACCAAGAGTAACTCTGAGGGCTTACAGTCTTGTGGCAACGCCACCACCACCACCACCACGAAAGGCCCAATTTTTCAGCCCCTGTTCAAAAGGGGCATGTAATTACAATTCTTGATCTAATAATTCACAGCAGGGCCCATTGCTGCACCCACCAAGAGTAACTGTCAGGGCTTACAGTGTTGTGGCACCAGCACCACCATCAAAGCCCCAATTTTTACTACCACTGTTCAACAATTATATGTAATTAAAATTCCTGATATAATAGTTGACAGCAGGGCGTTCCAGCACCAACCAAGAGTAACTGAGTGCTTACAGTGTTGTGCCAACACCAACAACTAAGGGGCCTATTTCTGCAGAGTATATACGGCAGGTCCCTACTTTCAAACATCCAACTTACAAACGACTCCTACTTGCAAACGAAAGAAGACAACAGGAAGTGAGAGGAAATCTACCCCTAGAAAGGAAAATTCTCTCCTGTAAGAATAAATATGGGAGAAAGGGGTCTCATCTGTACTGATGCTTTATCAGCAATCCTTGTTTCAAGAAAAACACCACATTTCAAAAACAGTTGTCATTGGGACGGAAAGTGAGGTGAAATGTTCTGAACAGGGGCACAGACAGCAAAACAAATGTTACAGGGGTGATAACCCTTACCTATGTTTCCCAAAAAGTTTAAAAATAGATTTTTGGGCTGGAGCTACACTTCAACAATGTACCTGTTCAAAATTACAAACAGATTCTACATAAGAACAAACCTACAGTCCCTGTCTTGTATGCACCGCCTGTATACGGCTGTTCAGAGTATATAGGGCCTTTTTTATTTTATGTGCGGGGTTCCCCTTAATATCCATACAAGACCCAAAGGGGCTGGTAATGGGCTGGGGTAGGGGGGGGGGGTCATGGGGTAGCTATGCCATTTTTCTTAAAGAATTTCATCCATATTACCGGGACCAGACATTACATTAAAGCCGCAAGCAGTTTTAAATGGCTTTTTTTTCCTTTAGAAGTGTCATTTTGTGCAGGGACAGTTCTAAACACGGGAAACACGTGGCACTTCACAGGCATACTTTAGACACCCCCCAGGTACGATATTTAAAGGAATATTTGACTTTTTTTTTTTCACTTTATGCATCATTAAAATGACTGCTCCCGAAAAACGACCGTTTTTAAAACTTCTTTTTGCATTGATACATGTCCCCTGGTGCAGAACCCGGGTTCCCAAACCCTATTTATGACAATAACATGCATAATAGTTGTTATAATTAGCACTTTAGAATTCGAACGTTCGCATCCATTGTATTTAATAGGGTTCTAATGTTCGTTCGAACTTTCGGTCCGTTCGCGGGTTCTGGTGCGAACCGAACCCGGGGGTGTTCGGCTCATCACTAGTCCCTACTTTCAAACATCCAACTTACAAACGACTCCTACTTGCAAACGAAAGAAGACAACAGGAAGTGAGAGGAAATCTACCCCTAGAAAGGAAAATTCTCTCCTGTAAGAATAAATATGGGAGAAAGGGGTCTCATCTGTACTGATGCTTTATCAGCAATCCTTGTTTCAAGAAAAACACCACATTTCAAAAACAGTTGTCATTGGGACGGAAAGTGAGGTGAAATGTTCTGAACAGGGGCACAGACAGCAAAACAAATGTTACAGGGGTGATAACCCTTACCTATGTTTCCCAAAAAGTTTAAAAATAGATTTTTGGGCTGGAGCTACACTTCAACAATGTACCTGTTCAAAATTACAAACAGATTCTACATAAGAACAAACCTACAGTCCCTGTCTTGTATGCACCGCCTGTATACGGCTGTTCAGAGTATATAGGGCCTTTTTTATTTTATGTGCGGGGTTCCCCTTAATATCCATACAAGACCCAAAGGGGCTGGTAATGGGCTGGGGTAGGGGGGGGGGTCATGGGGTAGCTATGCCATTTTTCTTAAAGAATTTCATCCATATTACCGGGACCAGACATTACATTAAAGCCGCAAGCAGTTTTAAATGGCTTTTTTTTCCTTTAGAAGTGTCATTTTGTGCAGGGACAGTTCTAAACACGGGAAACACGTGGCACTTCACAGGCATACTTTAGACACCCCCCAGGTACGATATTTAAAGGAATATTTGACTTTTTTTTTTTCACTTTATGCATCATTAAAATGACTGCTCCCGAAAAAAGACCGTTTTTAAAACTTTTTTTGCATTGATACATGTCCCCTGGTGCAGAACCCGGGTTCCCAAACCCTATTTATGACAATAACATGCATAATAGTTGTTATAATTAGCACTTTAGAATTCGAACGTTCGCATCCATTGTATTTAATAGGGTTCTAATGTTCGTTCGAACTTTCGGTCCGTTCGCGGGTTCTGGTGCGAACCGAACCCGGGGGTGTTCGGCTCATCACTATACAATACTATTCATTCTGAACAATACCCCATCACACATACACAGTGAAAAGACACGCACCAGCCCTTCAGAGCACGACAACAAACGGATTCAAATTAATTGTTCGTTTGGGGTATGCTATGCTGACAAAAATTGTGCTGGAACTGTTTTTTTCATGCATTGAGGCTTGTTAACCTTTTGCCACCCATTTCATGCATGGTGATGTCAAATTATTAGTATTATTAATTATTATACAGTATTTATTTAGCACCAACAATTTGCACAGCGCTTTACAACTCTCTATTTGTAATCCAATAAAACAGGGTGAGGAGAAATGATAATAACTTGTTGTCTATGGCGTGTTGGTAGAACAAACACTAGTTCCTCCCAGCCGTTGTATTACTCTCAGGTGTAAGGTATCCCCACTTGCGACACCACAGACGCCAGCAAGCACACGTGGAGCTATGGAAACCCCCTTCCTGGGACCCAGTTAACTTTGTCAGTAGGCAAGTGCCTTCTCACCAAATGAGGCCTCGCCTCGCCGGTACACTCCACCTGGAACCTCTCCTTGTTCCCAGTCTCTCTGTAACACGAGGGCTCTGGTCCTCCGCGTAGGCGTTTACAAGGTGCCGGTGGATAGGTGACTCCGGGTGCTGTGAAGTGTAGACCGATCCCTCTCTGGCTCGATCAGCGGGGCTGTCCACAAGGATTCCTCATCAGGTGATTCTTTCCCTCGGTAACTTTAGACCCAGGCTTCTCTGGCCTAGGCGCGCTCACAGCAGGCCTCTTGCCTGTTGAAGATGGCGTCCCGAGAGAGCGGGCTGAGTCCCCACCTCTGCCTTAAATCAGTTCTCCCAGCAGGCTGTGCGTGGCGCACAGCAGTTTGGTAGCACAATGGGATTTGTGGGTATTGTAGTCTCAATCCATCCCACGGTAATAGAGTCTCTGTCTCTTGTACTACAATGCCCACCACGCTTTGTTCTTATGACAGAACCAAACAACTTCCAAACTATAATACAAACGAGCACCAGAGAGAGCTAAGTTCCTAATTAGGCACAAATTGTAGTCTGTTAAGATATGTTCACATACACGACCTTGCTACACACTCCCCCCACTTGAAATCTTTGGTCCCCAAAGACAGCAGCAGTTGTGACCTGTTACATGCTTTGTTCAAATACATGGGGAGAAGAGATCAGTTAGTAGTGGTGCAACGGATCGGTGACGATCCGTGATCCGAACGGGTCACCCTGTTTGGATCGGCACACCACGCGATCCGCGGAGTGCTCCGCAGCCTCGGCCATAGGAAAGGCCCGGCTTCGGCCTAACTCCAGAGCGGCGGACATCTTGGTACACTCGGCGGCGGCTGTCTCGTCAGGAAGTGACATTTCGTCACCGCCATCTTGCTCCACCCCACACTCCTGCACAGTAATGATAGTGAGAAGTGGGCAAGCGGACATCTTGTTACACCCAACGGAGTTTGAGATTATACAATTATTTTCAACACAAAACGGAGCTTATATGCTTAAATACAGTATTTTGAAATCCAACGGACTGTTTACATGTTAAATTTTAAAAGCAGCAGCAAACCTTACATGCTTGGTAATGTGACAGAACACCTCTGATTTTCACATTTAACATTTAGTTAAATGTGAAAATCAGAGGTGTTCTGTCACATTAGCAAGCATGTAAGGTCAGCAGGTTTGCTGCTGCTTTTAAAATTTAACATGTAAACAGTCCGTTGGATTTACAAATACTGTATTTAAGAATATAAGCTCCATTTTGTGTTGAAAATAACTGTGAAATCTAAAACTCCGGTGGGGGTAACAAGATTTGTCTTGTCTTTTATTTATTTTTTGCTGATCCAAAAAATGATCCGATCCGTGACTCTGATCCGAGGATCGATCTGATCCGTGAGTTTTTTTATCTGTTGCACCCCTATCAGTTAGTGTATACAAGAAATAAGGCAGTTTGCATTCTCATAAGAACCAGGCAGAGGAACCCCCCACCATGCTTTGGAAAGGAGGTTGCCCTGCCTACAGGCCACTTTGACTGGGATGGCCCAACCAGATGTGCCAGGGGGTGAGCAGGGGTTGTCCTCCACTAAATGTGAAGTGGAAAGGCCAGGCGTTTCAATTGTCCTTTTTGAGGTAAACACAGCCTCTGCTGAGCTTTCACCCAAATGGTCATAAGTCAGTCTCTTGGGTGGGTGAATAGCCCTTCTGTCTCTCTCTCTCTCTGCTCTTTTGGCTTTGGTGTTTCCGGTATGCTGAAATCCGTTCTTTCCACAGCTTCTTCTGTAAAAGATGGGACTTCTTCAGGATCTCCTATTGACACAGAAGCTTGGTCATCCTCCAGTTCTTCAGACAGCGAACTCTGAGGCACAAACTCAGGGGCATCGGGTCTAAGAACTCCAGTGTCCGTCGCGCCAGGTGGGGACAAAGGAGGGGTCGTAGGCTCTGGCAATTGAGATGACCACAGCCAGTCTAAGTCTGTCTAAGTCTGTCTCTTCATCCTCACTGTCTTCATCATCCATATCTTGAGGCCCTAACTGAGACCTAGTTACTGGCCGAGGCATTTGAGAGGCTGAGGGAGTCATCTGTGAGTCTGACAGTGGTGACAGCCGAACTGCTTCTGATAAGGGCAGTAGATGGTTGCGATGCCAAGTCTTTAGCGGGCCTATACTCCCTTCTGGTCGGATCTGGTACACTGGAAGTCCCGGTAACTGCTTGCAGATGACATAGGGCTGTGACTTCCAGCGGTCAGCTAACTTGTGCTTCCCAGGGACGCCGAGATTCCGCAACAGCACTCTGTCTCCTGGTTGTAAGTCCTGCACTCGGACTTTTAAATCAAAGTTCTTCTTGTTTCTCAGTCCCCTCCGGTGCCGGAGGATAGGTGACTCTGGGTGCTGTGAAGTGTAGACCGAACCCTCTTTGGCTCGATCAGCGGGGCTGTCCACAAGGATCCCTTGTCAGGCGATCCTTTCCCTCTGTAACTTTAGGCCCAGGCTTCTCCGGCCTAGGCGCGCTCACAGCAAGCCTCTTGCCAGTTGAAGATGGCATCCCAAGAGAGCGGGCTGAGGTCCCGCCTCTGCCTTAAATCAGTTCTCCCAGCAGGCTGTGCGTGGCACACAGCAGTTTGGTAGCACAATGGGATTTGTGGGTATTATAGTCTCAATCCATCCCACGGTAATAGAGTCTCTGTCTCTTGTACTACAATGCCCACCACGCTTTGTTCTTATGACAGAACCAAACAACTTCCAAACTATAATACAAACGAGCACCAGAGGGAGCTAAGTTTCTAATTAGGCAAAAATTGTAGTCTGTTAAGATATGTTCAAATACACGACCTTGCTATAGTAGATAAGAAAAAATAAAATAAAAATCGATATCCAAAAACAAGGGGTGGAGGGGTGGTCTTTTGTTTAAGACTACCTTGTAAAAGTGGATGGAACGCGACTTTAAAGTCTAATCAAACCCAACTTAAAAATAGGGCAGGAGCATTTAACATGTTCTAAAAGCTTCAATTGCCAAGTGTCGCTCCTTACAGTGCTTTTGTTTGTCTCTGGTACATGCGGTAAATCCAAATAATAGGCTGTGTGCACATAAGTGAGTGCTACCTGTCAGCACTACAGTGCACCAATCAGCAAAGCTTGCTTTCCTCAGCAAGTGTTGTTGATTGGTGTGCTGTTGTGCTGACACATTGGACCACTGTAGGGACATAAAGAATGTCTTCATTAGTTTAGGCCAATATGTATTCTTCTATATATTTTTGTAAAATAAATCACAATAAGCATATATTGATTGGTTTGCACAAAAGTTATAGCATCTACAAAATAGGGGATAGATTTATGATTTATTTTTATTTTACTAGTAATGGCGGCGATCTGCGTTTTTTAGCGGGACTGCAAGATTGCGGCAGACAGATCGGACACTTGACACCATTGACATTTATACAGCGATCAGTGCTATAACAATATAAAAAAAAGAAAAAGAAAAAACTGCGCTAACCAGGAAAAATTATTACTAAATATAGGCAGCAGCTTTAAGTGAGGTAACACAAACAGCATAGACAAAAAATGGAAAGCTGCGCCAAACGTTGAAATTAAATTAAAATTGTTTGAGCAAGTCCTTAAATGACACAAGGATAACACATTCAGTCTGGTTCAAACATAAGACACCGGGTAACAGTCTGTAGGCATATCACAGTTCTTGTATTGAAAAGAAACGACACTACAGTGACTTCTTAAGCATGTGTGAGGCCCACCACCGAATAACAAAGCCGCTTACCAGAAGGCAAGCACAATGGAGCAGTCGGCTATAGCCCAGCCAAGGTCTTTGATCCCGGGAAGGATGTGTCTCATATGAGACGGAAGCTCACGAACAAGAATCTCTCCACACTCGTGCAAGTAGATCAATATATGCAGGTGTAAAAGAAAAAAAGGGGAAGGACCATAGCGTAACTCCGTATGGATATATTTATTAAAAAAGTAGTAAGTTATACAGCATAAAACGTTAAAAACAGCATGTGTATAGTGCCAGCCGGCATAACAGGAGCCCTTCCTCCTCAGTTCAGTGTGGTGACGTCACTGCGCGTCCTCTTATACGCGTTTCGTCATCAAACAGACGTTCTCAATGGGGAGCTATAACAATGCACTTATTACTGTGTATATGTCACTGGCAGGGAAGGGGTTAGCACCAGGGGGCAATCAAGGGGTTAAATGTGTTCCCTGGGAGGTGTTTCTAACTGTGGGGGGATTGGACTGACTGGAGGAGGAGAGAGATCGCTGTTCCTAATCACTAGGAACAGTAGTAAAAAAAAAAAAGTTTACCAAAAATATGTATCAGAATACATATTGGCCTTAACTGATGAAGAAATTAGATTTTATTGTTTTTTTGTTTTTTTTTCAAAATTGTCGGTCGTTCTTTGTTTAGCGCAAAAAATAAAAAACAAGGTGATCAAATACCACCAAAGAAAGCTCTATTTGTGGGGAAAAAGGACATACATTTTATTTTGGTACAGTGTCGCATGGCAGCGCAATTTTCAGTTAAATAATGCAGTGCTGTATCGCAAAAAATGGCCTGGTCGGGAATGGGGGTAAACCTTCCAGAGAAGAAGTGGTAATAATATATTAAATAATGGCATTAGTCAGTGTATTCCAATGTGCAAGAGGGGGGAGCAGTGTGCCTGTATATTAAAAAAGATTTGCTAGTGAACACAAGGGACGACATTGCTAATGAGGCAAGAGAGGAGGTGGAATCCCTGTGGCTGGAGGGAAGAAACAAATAGAAAATTAATAGTGGGTGTATGCTACAGGCATGTGTGGAGTCACACACGCCTGGTATTATGTCTCTCAGAATGCCACGGGGAAATAAATCCTCCTCCTGGTGTCCTTGGATCCCGCTGACCTCCTCCTGGGATCTCAATCAATCATGTGTGGCCATAAAATGACAAAGGCAAACCATAGCGCTCTCTGGTACAAATATTTATTAAAACTGTACTCGGGGATTAAAATACTCACATAAGTATGTATAAAACATGCATATCATTAACTCTCCACGTTAATATAAAAAAGGTAAAAACTATCTGAATGGCAGCACCTCACACCTGTACACATTATGCTCTCTGTTGAGCTTCTTCAGTATATTCTATGAGGCATTATGAGTCTTTTGGACATGTCATTTTTTCCCACACGTTTTTGAAAAATGTGGAAAGAAAATGAAAACACATTTTGTTTACACAAAGGTGTCCATGAATAACATATTTCTAACACATAGCATGTGCATACCACAAATTACACGAAAAAATACATTCTGCTACTCCTCCTGAGTATGGCGATACCACATATGTAAGACTTTTACACAGCCTGGCCACATACAGAGGTACAACATTAAGGGGGCACCGTCAGGTGCTCTAGGGACATGAAACTACAAATAAAATTTCCTGACTACCTATTAAACCTTTGTGAGGCACTGATAAGCACTGTAGTTGCACTGATGTGGCATGGATGAGGCATGGATGTGGCATGAATGACCACAGATTGCTGCATTCAAACAATATAACATTTTTGTTTCAACCCATTCAAGAATTTATCGATTTGAACGTTTCGAATCGAAAAAATCTGTATATTCGATATAAAAAAATCTGTATATTCCAAAAATCCGAATACGAATTTCAAATATGAATTGAATGAATCAACCGAATTGAACTAAACAAAATAACTAGATTAATGAATCGAAACTAAACTATTTTTTTTGTCATACGCGAATCTAATGGTAGCAATTGTAGCAGTACCCCCGCAGGAGCCGCTTGAATATTGTTGGTTCCTTACTCTGTCTCTTCAACCCCAAGAACAGACTCAACCCCACTGGCACACCTGGCAGTAGTGGAGTATAATGAAGTGTCATGCCGCGTACACACGACCGCTTTTCTCGACGAGAATAACGTCTTTTTTTTTTCTCGCCGAGAAAACCGATCGTCTGTGGGCTTTATGTCGTTTTTTTCAACGAGAAAAACGGCATTAAAAACGACGAGAAAAATTAGAACATGTTCTAAATTTTCACGCTGTTTTTCAGGTCGTCATTTTTTTCATCATGAAAAATGATCGTGTGTAGGCTTTAACGACGTTAAAAAAGCGCGCATGATCAGAAGCAAGTGAGGAGAAGGGAGCGCTCGTTCTGGTAAAACTACTGTTCGGAATGGAGATGGCACATTCGTCATGCATGAAAATATTACATCGTTTAATGCAGCGCATTCTTTTCTTCGTTCTAAATGCTGCAATATTCCAATTCTCTTGCTGCTGATATTCTCCCAGAGTTAGGACAATCTTTGGTCTTTATGATTTTTTGTTTTATCATGATTAATCTCTATTTTGGGGAGCCAGATCTCCCTAAATACCTAAAACTTTTTAATTTTTATTTTTTTATTTTTTTTTGTGCTTAAATTTGTGGTCTTAGATTTTAGACTGTTTTTACATATTATTTGCTATTTTGGAGTGTGTCAAGTTACCACAACATTATTCTTTATTCTAATTTTGCCTCAATGAGGTTAGTGTCCCTTGTTAATTTCTCAATTTTGTATCCACTGTCCCTGCCTACTCACTTACAAACTGGCTATTTAGAAGAAAAACACATGTTAATTTTGTATCTTCCAAAAAAATTCACATTTATTATGGCCTAATAACAAATTAAAAGGTAAGCCAAAACAAAACCATATGTAAACTACAAATCAAGAAGCCAGGAAGACAGCACTGGAGACCCTGCTGAAATTAGTGCACACCCAGATCACCACAGCAAACACCAAAGCATGTGAAGACCAAAACTGGCCCCATGTGAGGCACATATCCTGGGTTCATTTTCGTCTTTTTTGTTTGACCTTCCCTGCAGCCTTCCTTGGAGGCTGTGTCCGTGGAGGAGGGACTGGAGCAGGAGCAGGGTCTGGGACGGGAGCAGGGCCTGGGACAGGAGCATGGAGTGGGGCAGGAGCATGGAGTGGGGCAGGAACTTGTGCAAAAATATAGGAAAGGTCCACAACGTCTGTGAACTCCTTTAGTTTGTTCAACAGGCCCATATTGACCACCTTCAATATAAGGGTTTCACATTTCAGCCTCTGGTCCAGTCCCATTTGTGGCAGTTTCTCCCCAATAAGGGCAGCAAATCCCTCTGCAGCGGTGGGGGGCTCTCGGAGTGCAGCAGTAGCCTCCCTAATTAGGGCCTGTGTCTCCTCCTCCATTTGAACCAGCCTCCTAGATCTTTTTGCAGGAATCCGCAGCAGAGGGATCTGGGGCCTGGTGTTGTGCTGGGTCCCACTGGGGCCTGCCTCTTCCTGGGTCCCACTGGGGCCTGCCACTTCCTGGGTCCCACTGGGGCCTGCCTCTTCCTGGGTCCCACTGGGGCCTGCCTCTTCCTGGGTCCCACTGGGGCCTGCCTCCTCCTGGCTTCCAGTGGCACCTGCCTCCTCGTGTCTCCCACTGGGGCCTGTCTCCTCATCCTGTAAAAAAAAGGTACATCGAGTTAGTTTTGCCTTCATCTTTCACACACATTTGTCTCCTCATGACATTTGGTAATTGAATGCTAATAAATATTAAAGTCAATCATTCTGACACCAGTATATTTCTTTTTGGTGCCCTTAATTTGTGGCTACTGCTGTCTATTGATATGTCAGACACTTTTTTGAAACTGTTAACATTTTTCACACTTTTGTTTTAACTTTTTCAACATTCAACTTTTATTACTCTAAATATTTTGTGAAATATTATACCTGGCTCCAAATATTTAAATCCGGCTCCTCCAGGACTTGAGGTTGTTCCTCCAAAGAGACCTCAAGTTGGCTGGAGGCTTGGCTGCATGGAATGCTGGAGGGAAGGCTGGAGGGTTGGCTGGAGGGTTGGCTGCAAGGAAGGCTGGAGGTCGTTCTGGGTGGAAGGCTGGAAAGTGATTCCCTGGATTCCAGATGTTCATCAAGGAAACTCAGGTGCTGATAGTACCACAGATTTGGTATGTATCGGTCCTCTGCACCTGCTCCTGACCGCAGGGATTTTTGAACTTTATTCCTTTGAGCCCGGTATGTGCCCCTAATGGTCCCAATTTTGTTCTTCAGATCCTGTAGTGTTGCTGTGGGGATCTGAGTTTTCACAAATTCCAGCAAGGTCTCCAGTGCTCTCTTCCTGGCTTCTTTATTTTTATTATTTTTATTTTTAGTCTCCCATAAAATTGGAAGATTCTTCCATCTTTGGAGGAATTCCAGCATAAAATCGGGGTCCTTAAATGCCTTCATTATCTGTGCAATTCAAAACCCAAAACCAAAAAAGGAATGTCAGTCAGGACTACTCCAAATCTTTCTAACCATATATAGGCCACTAACGTAGCAATTGATCAGTCATCATAGAGTTGAGTGGACACCTGGATGTTTGTGTTGAACTCTTTTTAGCTAACTTTGTAAAAAGCAAGAGTTAGTGACCTGACTTTACCCGAAACCAAACCCCATTTAAGTAGATTAAGCCCTGTAAATAGGGTGAATAAAAGGACTCCCCAAAAATAAAGGAGTACCTCGAACTGTCCCTGCACCAAGTGTCATTTTTTATTACATTTAAATTATCCCTAAATTCACTCCTGGGTATAATTAATTGTTGTCTCCTGTCAATTGCAATACCTAGAAAAGTCATTGATACAAACATTGGGAAAGCATTGTGGTTCCCCCAAATATCCATACCAGGCCCTTCAGGTCTGTCAAGGATTTTAAGGGGAACTCACTGACAAATTCCCTAAAAAAATGGCGTGGAGCCCCCCCCCCAAATCCAGAACAGACCCTTATCCGAGCACGCAACCTGGCCGGCCACAGGGGAAGAGGGGGGGACGAGAGAGCAGCCCCCCTCCCTTCTGAACCGTACCAGGCCACATGCCCTCAACATGGGGAGCATGTCCCCATGTTGATGGGGACAAGGGCCTCATCCCCACAACCCTTGCCCGGTGGTTGTGGGGGTCTGCGGGCGGGGGGCTTATCTGAATCTGGAAGACCCCTTTAACAAAGGGGCTCCCCAGATCCCGCCCCCCCCTATGTGAAATGGTAATGTGGGACATTGTACCCCTACCATTTCACCTTAAAAAATGGCATTATCTGAAAAATGACACTACACGGGTTTTGACAATTCCTTTATTATTGGTTTTGTTTTTCAACCATCTTCTTCCTTCTTCTTTTCTGCATTGGAGTTTCTTCATCCATCTTCCTCTTCATCTTCATCTTCCTTCTTGCTTCGGGCTTCTCGTCCGCATCTTGCTTCGGCTTCTTCTTTGTTCTCCCGCTGCTCCGTTTGAATTTGAGTTTCCCGCTGTGTGACGCAAAGTTAGGCAGTTCTCCTCTAGGTCCGCTGCGAGCCGGGGGACCCGCCCCCCTCTGACTGCACAGGGAAAGTACCTGTGAAATCTCTGTGCGTCAGAGGGAGGCGGGGTCGCCGGACCAAGAGGAGAACTGATGAACTGAGCGTCCCACAGCGGAACCTCCAATTCAAACGGAGCGGCCGGAGAAAGAAGAACCCGGAGCAAGATGCGGACGAGAACACCGAAGGAAGAAGGAAGATGAAGAGGAAGATGGAGGAAGAAACACGAAACGAGAAAAGAAGAAGAAGGAAGAAGATGGGAGAAAGCCAAACTAAAAATTAAAAGAATTGTCAAAAACTGACTACTGTAATTTTTTCCATTTTGTACACTTTCTTCGTGAAATGGTAGGGTACCCCTTACCAATTCACATAGGGGGGGGGCGGGATCTGGGGGTCCCCTTTGTTAAAGGGGTCTTCCAGATTCCGATAAGCCCCCCGCCCGCAGACCCCCACAACCACGGGCAAGGGTTGTGGGGATGAGGCCCTTGTCCCCATCAACATGGGGACATCCTCCCCATGTTGAGGGCATGTGGCCTGGTACGGTTCAGGAGGGAGGGGGGGCCGCTCTCGTCCCCCCCTCTTCCCCTGCGGCCGGCCAGGTTGCGTGCTCGGATAAAGGGTCTGTTGTGGATTTTGGGGGGGGACTCCACGCCCTTTTTTTTCTTGATTTGGGGGTGGAGTTCCCCTTAAAATCCTTGACAGACCTGAAGGGCCTGCAACTCGAATTTGGGGGAACCCCACGTTTTTTTTTCAGGTACAAATCAGTTTTCAAAGTCTTGCCATTTGCCGGGAGGCAAGAATTCATTTAGAGCCGCGATTGACTTTTCAAAGTTTATAGTCCCAATTCAAAAATGACACTTTGTGCACGACCAGTACTAACAGCACGGGAAGCAAGCGCCAAGTTACATGCATATTGCCTAACTCTGGCCCCGAACATACAGTGAATGAATGTTTCTAGGTTTAATGCTCCTGGACACAGCCATATCAAGTAAGAAAAATGTTACGTACCCGCGATCTACACGTTCGTCTCCTCCGACCTTCTTCCACTCACTGAACGTCGCTTTCAACGATGTTTTTTGGAGTTATATACAGTGCGCATGCGTGACGCTCCGCACGCTTTCCCGCCCCTGACGTTCGTTACACTACTTTCCCCGCCCCTTCTCGCTACTCCTTAATGACGGAGAGTGTAAACATGGCGGCGAATCAACAGGATGTGGAAAGTGGGGAAGAAAGCAGGCACCGACCCAGAAGGTATAAAGCCACTAACATGAGCTTTGGGGAGATGGTGGAGATGGTCACCATATTGCTCCGGGATGATTACGACGCCAAACATGGGCCCTACAAAAAGCCAAATCAAGTGAAGGCCAAGATCATGGATAAAGTGGTCAAAACGCTCTTTGAAAAATTTGGGGTTCGCAGGTCGCGGGAACAGATCCGGAAACGATGGTCGGACATTAAGTTGCGTGAGCCGGATCAATATAAAAAGATCAAAAAAGTCATCAAAAAAAGTAAGTAGATTAACATTAAATGTGATTTTGCCTAATAACGTGGTGTTGCATGTGTTTTTAAAATAATGTATGTATTACAGTGAAAAATTTCATGTTTCATGTTTTTGGCCACACAAATCGATCGTATAAATGGTCGTTCAAACGTTCACTCAATCACAAGCTTTTGCCACGATTCATCATTGTTCGTACGACATTTTATCAATCACAAAATAATCGGCAGGTTCAAATGTTTTTAGCAATGTATTCCACCAAAACATCGTTTGGGTGGTATTGAACGAGGATTTCAACGTTGGATTCTTGTGCCCAAGAACATGAAACAGGACATCATGAAATGTTTATGTGAGAAGTAATTATAAACATGTTTGTGTAGTTGTTGGTAATTAGATTTGGCTAATGTAACTAGATTCAGTGTACGTTTACAAGAGTATATGCTCAGCAGCTGCTTACACATCTGGACTCATTAGCACAAGTGTGGGCCACAAGAACAACCTTTTGATGGTGTCACACACAGGTGATCCAGTGGATACCTGGTGTGTTTCCATGTGTGAAACATGACCTAAAGAGATTAATCTACCATCTTGGGAAATGGATACAATCATGTGTTCATCTTCTCCAAAATTAACAGTAATACAATTGTAACACACTTTCCAAGAATGATTAATATTCCTCTTTCACGTCTAAATATATTTAGTTACACAAGTCTACCTTTTGGTTATATCTCCTAGGGATTCAAAGAGCTAAGAGACACGAGGCTGCAAACCCCGCACCACCAACTCAAGACCCACAACTGCAGGATGTGGCAGAAGAGGGAAATGGCAACTCACAAGGTCAGTGTCATACACCACAGCCTCACGTAATAGATGTTGGCCTGTATATTTAGTAAGATATTTTCTTTTCACAACTTAAAGGGACTTTAATGCCTGCGGCAACAGCAACCTTCACCAGAGCCACTGCCCAGATGTTGCTTGAAGAAGTGAGGGTCTCCTCTCGAGAGGTTCAAACCATAAAACACAACCTGGTCCAGATGTACCAAACAAACAAAATGATGGAGACAAAACTTAAAAAAATTGAGCATATTCTTGTGAGTGTTTAAAACTTGTATATATTCTAAAAAAAAAGTTTATTTTTTGGGGGGGAAATGTTTTATTTCTATAAAAGGGATATTGTTCGTGTTGTACATTTTTGTACTGAGTTGTAAAAAGCAAATATTTTATAAATTCCCCAAAAAAATTGGGTTATATTTTGATACAAACCTTACCAATTTTATAATCATAAAATGTTTTAATCACTAAACAATGTGTGGCTTCTTATATCAATGTTGCCCCCCCCCCCCCAACAAAATGTGTGTGTTTAGACTCTATAAATGCTTGTAATTTACTTGTTAGGAAAAAACATGGGACTACAACTGCACTAGTATAACCGAGGACAGATGTTTTGGAACTACATTTCTAATGTTACTCAGGCACTCTGCAGTGTAGTTGAGCATCATGGAAAATGGAGTTGAAAAACATCTGGAGTGGCAAGGTTCACCATCACTGACCTAGAAGAAAGAACAAATACAACAAAAGAAAAGCAAACAAGATGTTTTCAGTATATTATTTTTTATTATGAGCAAAATTGATTTAAAACCGATCAGGCATTGCAATGGCCCCCCTACCCATAAAATATTCGACATAGCGTTGCCGCACATCACGGCCGCTTTGGGGGGCCAAGCCTGTAGGGCCAGCTAACTGGGCTGGCAATGGTCCATCCAAACCCTGTGTGCCCTGAAGGTCAACTGTAGCAAGATAATTTGTGGAGTGTTTGCTTAAAAAATTGTGCAGTATACAACAACACATGACCAAATGGTTCCATTTATACTCCGCCATGTTTATTGCAGTCAGAAAAAGCCGGAAGCGACTGGCCATGATGCCAAAGGCGTTTTCCACCACCCTTCGCCCTCTGGCCAGACGATAATTAAACACCCTCCTCTCAGGGGTGAGGGACCTTTGGGGAAAAGGCCTCATCAAATGTGGTCCAAGCGCAAAAGCCTCATCTGCCAGGAACACAAACGGGAGGCCATGTTCATTATCTTCAGCAGGTGGCAATGCCAGGTCCTCTGAAAGAAACCGGTCTGCAAACTCTGTCTGGGCGAAAACACCACCGTCAGACATCCGCCCATTTTTCCCAACATCAACAAATAGGAACTCATAGTTCGCAGACACCACCGCCATGAGCACAATACTGTGGAAGCCTTTGTAATTCCAAAAAAAGGACCCAGAATGGGCTGGTGGCACGATGCGGACGTGCTTGCCATCAATGGCTCCTCCACAGTTGGGAAAGTTCCACCGCTGAGAAAAATCAGATGCCACATTCTGCCATTCCTGTGGCGTCGATGGTAACTGTGGAGTCAAAGGAAAAAAAATAAAAATAATAATTAGTACCTATACATTGCAAGCATGTTAGCACAAAACACTCTGGGCAAAACATCAGGATAGCATTAATTTGGAAGGAGGATTTTAGAGCGGAGCTACGCAGCCAAAATACTATAAAATAACACAGCAGCTCCAGCTACAGCAGCTGCAGAGGTTTGCTAATTGTACACTTACCTGTCCTGGAGTCCAGCAACGTCCGCAGCAAGAGGACGAACAATTGCTCGTCACTCTGCTGCCCCCTCTGCCATCCTTGGTGAGGGAACCAGGAAGAGAAGCCTTGCGGCTTCACTGCCCGGTTCCCAAACGCACATGCACGAGAAGCGCTGCGCAGTTCAGACTGGTCCTCCTGTGTTCTGTGAGACAAGTGTTTCCAAGAACACTACGGGTCTTCTGCGGGAAGTGACTTGGCTCAGGCAGATTTGCCCCAGAGATGACTCCCGGATGTGGGTGAAAATACCTGGCTTAAACAGGTATCTTCACCCCCCTCCCCCATGAAAGGTGTCAATTTTGACACCGGGGGAGGGTTACAATGAGCGGACCCACAAAATTTAGGATGGAGGTCCGCTTGAATAAGATAGAAAAATAAGCAACAAAAACAACACCCACTCTGATGGACCTGAGAAATTCGGAGAGGGTGGAGGGGTTGAGATGAGTTGGGGACATCATAATTAAAATCTATAGTACGATGTAATTTATTTGGGTAGATTAGACAAACTTAAAAAATTAGGGGGGGGGGGGGGGGAATCAGGCAATCTAAGCACTACAATGGAGCGTACAAAACTAAAATGAGGATTGACTAGGCTAGGTGTGTTTGGGCCCAGGATCTAATGCTGGAGATTGCTTGACCCAAAAATATGCATGTAGCCCAAAAACATAGAACATTCAAAGCTTACAACATGCAGGGGGACAAAGGGGACATTCACAGCATATTCAAATAATGGTAATTAGAGACAGTTCAAAATATACTATACATTAGCAAGCATAAAAAAACATAGATTGTGATGTTTATAAAGGAGAAAACTTACCTTAAGATAGTCCTCCTGAAGGACCTGGATAATGGCAGAGCAGGTTTCTGGGATAATGACGCCCAGAGCCTGGGGGGAGATGCCTGTCGAGAACTTGAGGTCCTGCAAGCTTCTCCCAGTCGCAAGGTATCGCAACGTGGCGATGAGCCTCTGCTCAGCAGTAATGGCTTCCCGCATAACGGTGTCCTGCCTGGTGATATAGGGGGACACCAAAGCCAAGAGCTGCTGAAAAACGGGGTCAGACATCCTAAGAAAATTCCTGAAATCATCAGGGTTATTCTCCCGGATCTCCCGCAGCAGAGGCATATGACATAATTGGTCCCTCTGGAGCAACCAATTCTTGGTCCATGAACTCCTTCTCACCCTCCTCATGGACCGGATCTGGGACATAGCAACAAGCCCAGCAGCAAGCACAGCACGATCTCGGCGACAAGAACGTACCCGCAACATGGCTTCAAAACGGTCGTCTAATCAGAACGAACTAAAAGAACGCACTGAAGAACAGCAAGGCCTATGAAGAACGAGCTGAAAAACAGTAACGCGCGGACAAGAACGCACTGCAAAAACAGATACGAACTCACTACACGCACTGAAAGCCAGATACGAACCCACAAGCACAAACTGAACTCCCGAAAACGATCTTTCAAGCACGAAGACTGAAAAGCGCGAATCGTCTCTTCCCAAACTTTTACTAACACGCGGAAGCACGAAATCAGCAAAAGCAGCCAAAAGGGTGGCGCGAACAGAATGAAACTTCCCCTTTATAGTGCCGTCGTACGTGTTGGACGTCACCGCGCTTTGCTAGATCAGTTTTTTGCACGATCGTGTGTAGGCAAGGCAGGCTTGAGAGGAAACAAGAAAAATAACGTCGAGAAAATCGACGTTTTTTTTTCTTGACATGAAAAGCGGTCGTGTGTACGCGGCATAAGAAAGGACAAAAAGGTTACAGGACAAAAAGGTTACAGGAAAATCAACAAGATCAAGTCTGTCTGCTTTCAGGGTTTTCTCTCCTTTAAGTTAAATGGCTCTGTAGCGCCCTCCTCACTCCCCTCTTCTTCTTCAGCTCATCTTTCTCTTGTCTAGGGGTATCTTAGAGGGGAGGGAGCGGGGACACCATGCCTGGCCTCCACCACAGGTGTCAGTGCAGTATAAGCAACGTTCTTGTTTTACCTTCGGGTCAGTGCTGTGCACCTGGATCCTCCATCACAGAGTTACCTTGAACAATGTCTGTCAGGAAATGAGCCCCACACCATTAAAGTCCAACACTCCTTTATTCTCATGCGAATGAACACAATCAGTTGAACTCCCTTGGTAGAAACAGAACAGGAAAGGAGGTGTGGATGCGAATAGGCCCAGACACAATGCGTTCTCCACTTTCCTTCCTGAAAGTGGGCTGCGGTCTCCGAGCGAGAGGTAATTTCCTTCCAGGCGGTCTCCGGTGAGAGGCTCACCTGTCACCGGCAATATGCTGCACCGGGTCTTCAAGCGAGGAGCTCCCCCCGGTCCATTGCGCCTTCCGGATTCGGGTACCCACTCCCGGGGTTCCCTAGGACCTCCTTCCCTCGCGGAACTCAGTGTGGGGCACTGAGCTCCAGACCTCCAAGTACCTCACCCCAGGCTAAAGGTGCCTGGGATGGAACACGACCTCCGGCTGTCCTCTAGGCCTAGGCCGCCTAGAGGACCGACACGAACCACCGCCCTCAGGCTGAAGGTGCCTGGGACTCCGACCCCGTGACAAAGATGGCCGGCCCCTTTATACCCTCTCCCAGCAAGCACGGCGGGTTCCCCGCCCCACCATACCGCTGCCGAGAGAGGACAAAAAGGAGGCACAGCACACAGCAATGATTCAACCCCAGCCCAGGGCGACAGCGCCACCCACTGGGCCGCAGGGAATTACACATCACTGATGTCTCTGCCAAGTTCAAATTACACCCGGGAAAGTACATACCCGCTACAGCTCCAAGAGCAGAGATAAACACATAAGAATAAACAAGTCAAGAGAATGTAACATTAACTCCAATAGAGCACCTGACAACCTCAATTGAATTGTTCTATATGAGTCAAGGCAGGTGGAGGGTAGAGGAATGACCATGTTTTTGTCTGTCAAACCTCTCCCTTCTTCACCCCAGCACCATAGTCACAGCAGGCCTGCTTAACCACAATACCTGACCCAGTGCACTGAATCAACCCCCAGTGTGGATCCACTTGTAAGTGACTAATGTCCTGAACACAGATGGGGCCCTTAGGACTTCAGGTGACTTTGAGGTAGTGCACCTATTGATCTCCTGTCACGAGGTAAACACAGGA
This sequence comes from Rana muscosa, assembly GCA_029206835.1. Classification (NCBI taxonomy): domain Eukaryota; kingdom Metazoa; phylum Chordata; class Amphibia; order Anura; family Ranidae; genus Rana; species Rana muscosa. The sequence continues at coordinate 343,153,115 of CM055117.1, read as the reverse complement.
CATCCAGTAGGTCTTAGCTTGCAACCAGTATTGTAATCCTATAGGGTAGTCAATAAGGATTTTCACTGCTAGGCAGGGTGTAACTAAGAGAAGCAGAGCAACAAAGAAAATTCAGAGATCTGGCTTAGGGAGGATTGGACGAAAGCCCTCTCACTGACTCCTGTGTCCAGAGGCCCAGGGAGAAGATACTGTGGTGCCGGTCTGTACGAGTGCCCGATTGACACCTCCTCACGGGAACATTGCACGCTGATCGGGATGCCTGGGGATGCACTCGGGATCCTCCTTTAGCTCAGGATGCCCGCCACCGACTTCTTGGCTGTGGCAGGCGCGATCCCCCAGATCTAAGGCCACAGCCCTCTGTCCCCCACGTCCAGACTTTTTTCTCCCTCTTGGTAGCTCCGATTTCCTCCCAGAAAGCCTCTGGGGTAAAAACTTCTCCCATACAGCAGTGCTTCTTGGGATGTGTAGTTCTCTGTGTGTTGATTTCAATCCAGCAGCCTGTGCTGAGAACTCCATCTCCCAGAGTTCCTTATCGCTGCAGCCTGAGAAAAAAAGGGATGGGGGAAACCACTCCTACAGAGCTGACAGGCTGTGTCTCTTCAATAAAAGTCTTGGCCAGCCTGGCAATGTAATGAGGATGCAGAGCAGCTGCTACACAATATACAAAGAAAAAGAAGAGAGAGAGGGGTGAAATTCGCCTTTTTTTCATCTCCCCCTCTTTCACCCACTCTCTCTTCCTTCCCCCCCGCCTCCACCTCCTCCCCCCTCCCCCCAATCAATAACCAACACAACCCCCCCCCCCCCCCGCCCCCACAAGTGTGGTTTGATATGGTACCTGTTTTGGCCAATATACGCATACATTGTTCGATCCCGCATACCTCCAGTGGGACCATAAAATGGTATAGTTATAAAGTGGGATTATAAGATTATAAAATTATACAATGGTACTGTATACATATATATATATATATATATATATATATATATACAGTATATACGTGTAGCACTTACCCCCATTTAAGTGACCGGCTGGTTTTGTTGGGTCTTGCTAACTACCTCCTAGGCTTCCGTTGTAATGCCGCGTACACACGATCGTGATTCACGGCGGTGAAAACACCGCTGTGAATCACGGCATGAAAAAAAATGAAAAACGAGGGAACGGCATGTTCCCCCACACACGACCGTTTTTCCCGTCATTTTTTTTTTTGACGAGAAAAACGACCGTCTGTGGGCTCCGCGGCAGTGTCTCCCTATGGGAAAACTGCCGCAGAAAAAAATGATGGAAAAAACGATGAGAAAATTTAGAACATGTTCTAATTTTTCTCGTCGTTTTTCCTGCCGTTTTTCTCAACGAGAAAAACGGCATAAAGCCCACAGACGATCGTTTTTCTCGGCGAAAAAAAATAATTTCATTTTTCCCGACGGGAAAAATGATCGTGTGTACGCGGCATCAGGGTATAGAAAGAAAGTGTCCAAAAAGGCCAATGTCCACACAAATGTAAAACCCAAACAGTCAGGCTTTATTGACTTTTGCTGAGGGAAACTTGAGAGGAAAGTCAGATATGAGAGAAGAACAGGGGAAGGTTCAGACACGCAGCACTAAAGTTGCAATCGTCGCCACTCAAGCCTGAGTGGGTATTGCTCACTCGGATAGTCCCGTTTAGTGGTCCTAGCAGCCGGGATGAAGCACAAATCAATCCTATCTTTTAGAAAGTAGGGATAAGATCAGGAATCCTCTGCCACAGAATTATTAAAAGTCCCGAACCTCCCAGCAAAGCAATAGTGAGAGAACCTTTATGCCGGATTGGCGTATTGCAGGGCTTGTAATGATGATGATGGATCCCTCCTTAGGTGAGCTCCAGGCCTCCTTCCGAGACAGCAGTACCGTCGCTAGTCTCCTCTGGGACAGATCCTCCCCTGGTCTCCTTTCCTAAGCGTGGGCTTCCCGCAGGTGGGTAACCTGGGATCCTTTCCTGAGGTGTAGGCCCCAGCCAATAGAGCTGGGCCTAACAGGTAGCGATGTAGCCTCGGGCTGAAGGTGCCCGGGGCCAGAACACACACGCACCCCCTGCCATGCGGGCCACGAGGCGTGCACACCAACGGGTGGGCTCCCAGGATGGAACCCCAGAACGGACCCCAATTAATGGCGTCTGCCCCTTATGTACCCTCTCCCAGCATGCACAGCGGGTAGACCACGCCCACTGCACGGCTGCCGAGAAAGGACACCCAAGGTGTTGTGATACCCCCTGTAGTTCAACCTATGCCGGTGGTGACAGTGCCACCTACAGGCAAACAGGGAACATTACTGCCAGGCAGCATCACACACAGAGCAGAAGCAAATTTAGAACAATCAACATGTCTGAGCCCAACTACTGGCTCAGACCACCCTTAATTTCAAACATAGCGCCCCCAAATATTGGGGAGGGCGCTACATACATATTAACCATATCTAAATAATTTATTCATTCAGGATTTTCTCCCCCCCCCCTCATCCCTGTCTATTTATTTATCCCGGACCCTTAAGGTCTTCAAATATAAAAGTAAGTACCCATAGGTATAGTAATTCAAAGTTGTAATACCCCCATCAACAATAACGCAAAATGTCTCGTGGTTTGTTGTTATTCCATTAATATTTTGAATAAGTGTACAATCAGGAACAATTGCTTTTCTCATTCATTATTTTCATTTTCATTTTTATTATTATTATTATTATTATTATTTTATTTTATTTTATTTTTATTTTTATAAATTGGCATCATTATTTGTATAATGATTACCGTATATTAATTGTATTAATTATACTTAGTATCATTAGCTATTCGCCCCCAATCTGTACCTTGTGTAGCGCCCACCCCATTTAGGGGTGCTATACACCCAAATTTAGGGTCTGGTTTAAGATAGTAGTTGGGCTCAGACCGTTCTCAATTTGTAGGTTGTGCTATTTTATTTCCAGGTGGTATACTAGTGTGCAGTTCCCTGTGGCCTGTAGGTGGCACTGCCATAATGGGTCAGGGTTGAACCACTGGTATTAGTGCTGTGCCTTGGGGTGTCCTCTCTCGGCAGCGGTACAGTGGGCGTGTTTGGCCTGCTGTGCATGCTGGGAGAGGATACATAAGGGCCAGACGCCGCCTGGGAGGGGTCTTCGGAGGAGGAGAGGAGTCAGAGTCCAAGTGCGTGGCGCATGGCCCTCCAGGCCATGGGGCCACCTGTGCATCAGTCCCAGCCACCTTTAGCCCTGGGGCTGCATCTTCAACACTGGGCCCAGCACCTTTAGCTGGAGCCCACTTCTGGGAAGAGGAATCCCAGGGTGTCCCTCGCGAGGGAGCCCGCTTCTAAGAAGAGGAGGCCGGGGGAGGACCTTTCTGACGGACCGGTGAGAGTTCACGGTGAAGGAAGGGGCCCGGTAACTTTCTGGAGGGATTCATCTATCCACCAAGGGCCTAGTAATGTGCTGCTGCTGGCACCTGTCCTTATGTTCCAAAAGCTAAGAGGTTTGGGGTCTGATAGATTCTGTGGCAGAGAGTCTCCTGATCGCATCTAGGAAAAGAACCTGATCAAACGTCCGAGCATCACTTCGGCTGCGAGGATCCACTTTATAGGAGACTATCCGGGTGAGCTAAACCTACTCTGGGATAGAGTAGCGATTGTGATATCCATTTGTGCCTGGACTAACCTCCCAAAACGTTGCTGTCCTGTCTCTTATCCACCCTTTCCTATCTGCTGAACATTGAGAAAATAAACTCAACGTTGGAGTTTAAAATGTTGTGGACATTGGAATTACTTGGGGGGAAAACAGAGACTTGTCCCTATATCCTAGGAGATGAGAACCAACTGATGGAAGAACCTAGCTGTGGGACTCAAATACATAACACCGCTTAACCTCCTCAACCAGGAGGGTACGGGCATATAGTACGGTGTGCCTTTTTTCCTGCAAGTGAGCCAAAGGTAGGAAAAAGGGTCTGTGTGCTACACGTGGGGGCTCGGTCCGGGATTCTGCAGCTATACACCCCCCCCCAGAAGTTGGACTTTGTTTCCCCGTTTCCGAGGAGGTCGGCCATTTTGGTGAATTTTGAACTGCGCCACATGTGAGTAATGGAGGTACAGGCCTAAACTGTATTTCTGGCTGCGTAGTTCGTGGGCGTGTCTCAACAAGAAAAATCCCGCGAGTTACATGCAACAGGAAGAAAAGGGGAGGAGCCCCAACATATTGTGAGTTGCACGTGGTGACCTTGGCGCCAAGTGGACAGTGCGTGCTGGAAAAGTGAGTGAACAACATGTCTGCTGTTCCATGGAGTTCGGTGTCTACTTCCACCATGGACGTTGCCTCACTGGCTGCCCCTTTGACGGATACGGGGATTTGGTTGAAGCCTCGGGGCCGCTTTTGCACTGTATACATGCCGAGATGCTGAGGTCTTGGGGATGATCTGTCCCACATGCCAGGGACTGGTGGTGCACCTTCGACCTTTCGGGAGATGTACCAGATGTGGAGAGTTCCTCTTCGAGGTGGAGCAGCCTACGGAAAAGCCCCAGGCCTTTTGGATGAATTGCTTAACAGGCGCCCCCACTCTAGAGGAGGAAACCTGCGCTTCCACAACCACCCCCACGCGCACCACTGTGACCGAGAAGGAAGTCAAGCTCGAGGTTCCAGTTGCTGCGGAGCCGGAGAGGGAGAAGCCGGCGGATGCTGCCTCTGTCACTACCGAGACTTCCCTTCCACCTCCCAAGTGGAGAGTGGGCTACGTGAAAACCTCCCGCGGCTGCCTGAACCAGGGCTCCAACCCAGAGGGACCTCCAGGAGATCCACGACAGGCAACGGTAAGGAGGCTGGGGTCATGTCAATGAAGAGTTTGCCGGGGAAAGGGAAGAGGCTCAGTGTCCGTACCATAGGGGACGCTTGGGTGCCTGACCCGCAGGAACTTTTGAGAGACAATGGGTCAATGTCGACCAAAAACTACCTGCTGGCAGAGAAGTATGATACCTCCGATTTGGAGTCATCTTCTGATGTGGGAGACGATTTTGAGGTAGATGAACTATTTGCCAGGAAGGGATGGGACAAAACCCTGTTGTCCGCACCCCGAAGCATAAAAGAGGGATCGCCCATGGATTCTGGGGAGACTGCACCCCGGGTGAAAGCCCCTGCATGTGAGAAAGGAGATGTTCCCGCACCTGTATTGCCAGCACCTTCTGCTGTGGCTGAGCGTGCGCCACTGTGGGCCCCTTTACCAAAACTTGAGGCAGTAAAAGTGCTCAGGTCCCCGGATGCCATTGTTTTACCAGGTGCAGGAGACCGTGCAACTCTTCCTCCCCTTTCGAAACTGCAACGGCTCTTTAACAAGAGAGTGGCTGTTGAGTACGGCTGTGAGTACCCCTATGTTCCCAGGGACTTGTTGTTTGAGGTTGAGACATATAGAGAGAGGTGGTATGCGGACTTTATGTGGAACCACCTAAAAGTGCCTAACGCCCGCAGATACTTTGAGTGCTCCGCTAATATGACTGAACGGTTCAAGGGATGCAAACAGCAGTGGAGCTATGGGCGACACATCCATGCGGATCGGGTGGTCGTTTGTAACAAGGAGCGAGAAGATTCCGTGTACTCTGTAGAGACCTCTGATACAAAGTGGAAGCTCCTTGTTTTGCCCGATCCTCGCTTCTATCTCTAAAAGACAAGACTTTTTTTGTTTGTCCTTTGGAAGTTATTCTGTTAGGAACTTAAGGACTTTGCCCTTCACTGCTTGGGGTAATCTGCTCTACCAAGAGTCAGGAAAGCTGCTGTTTCTCTCCGCTTGCAGCTCCACAAGAGAACTGAACTTTTGGGGTAGAGATAGTTAGGTTCATCGGTGAGATCATCGTGCTCAAGATGGGGAATGTATAGCTGTGTTACTTTACCATGTTAGGTAGTGTCAAGTTCTATGACGGTCGCACTACCACCAGGTGGCGGTGATTTGCAGGACTTCTATTTTATTATGCATCTCCCTTGAGGAGCGTTATTACATATGCTAGGCCTAGTGTATGCAACTTTAGTTGAAGGGAGTCATCTTTTCTCGGAAAGGTGGTTCACTTCATGTACATATAGATATCGGTAGGATGTTATTTGTTTCTGTGTGTTTCTCTCCCTCTGCAGGTGAACTACTAGCAACTGCCGGAGAATGGGCGGAGTAGTTAGTCTAGAGGGGTGGGATTGAAAATGTATAATGCTATGTGAATGTGACATTGAGTATGGGATGTCCTGTTTGTATTCTTGTTAACCCTTCCTTCCTCTCTTTATTTCATGTCCCTTCCCCATTATGTTTGTGTCGGCACAAGGATTTCAAATTTGTACATAGTTGGAGATAAATTTGCGCTGGCTCAGGCTTGAGGAGCGTGGGTTTATCCCAGACACTGGGGACAGTGTCTCTTTTAGAGGGGGGTGTATGTAGCGCCCACCCCATTTAGGGGTGCTTTATACCCAAATTTAGGGGCTGGTCTGAAATAGTAGTTGGGTTCAGACCGTTCTCAATTTGTAGGTTGTGCTATTTTATTTCCAGGTGGTATACTAGTGTGCGAATCCCTGCGGCCTGTAGGTGGCACTGCCATAATGGGTCAGGGTTGAACCACTGGTATTAGTGCTGTGCCTTGAGGTGTCCTCTCTCAGCAGCGGTACAGTGGGCGTGTTTGGCCTGCTGTGCATGCTGGGAGAGAATACATAAGGGGCAGACGCCGCCTGGGAGGGGTCTTTGGAGGAGGAGAGGAGTCGGAGTCCAAGTGCGTGGCGCATGGCCCTCCAGGCCATGGGGCCACCTGTGCATCAGTCCCAGCCACCTTTAGCCCTGGGGCTGCATCTTCAACACTGGGCCCAGCACCTTTAGCTGGAGCCCACTTCTGGGAAGAGGAATCCCAGGGTGTCCCTCGCGAGGGAGCCCGCTTCTAAGAAGAGGAGGCCGGGGGAGGACCTTTCTGACGGACCGGTGAGAGTTCACGGTGAAGGAAGGGGCCCGGTAACTTTCTGGAGGGATTCATCTATCCACCAAGGGCCTAGTAATGTGCTGCTACTGGCACCTGTCCTTATGTACCAAAAGCTAAGAGGTTTGGGGTCTGATAGATTCTGTGGCAGAGAGTCTCCTGATCGCATCTAGGAAAAGAACCTGATCAAACGTCCGAGCATCACTTCGGCTGCTAGGATCCACTTTGTAGGAGACTATCTGGGTGAGCTAAACCTACTCTGGGATAGAGTAGCGATTGTGATATCCATTTGTGCCTGGACTAACCTCCCAAAACTTTGCTGTCCTGTCTCTTATCCACCCTTTCCTATCTGCTGAACATTGAGAAAATAAACTCAACGTTGGAGTTTAAAGTGGTGTGGACATTGGAATTACTTGGGGGGAAAACAGAGACTTGTCCCTATATCCTAGGAGATGAGAACTAACTGATGGAAGAACCTAGCTGTGGGACCCAAATACATAACACCGCTTAACCTCCTCAACCAGGAGGGTACGGGCATATAGTACGGTGTGCCTTTTTTCCTGCAAGTGAGCCAAAGGTAGGGAAAAGGGTCCATGTGCTACACTTGTATATACACACAATTTCTCATCTAACAAATTTGGTTTATGGACAAAATTTCTTATCGCAATATATCTCTTAATGTGTGTGTTTGTGTGTGCTTTTTTTGCAGTGTGCTGCACCATGCTGTTTTGTAGTGCCGTTTTTATAAATGTTTTTCAATGCCCTCTTTTTATCATATTAATTCTAATGATCCTTTTATATGCCCAGTCAGCAAAGTAGTTTTAAGCATCACACACACGACCGGTTTTCTCGGCAAGAAAGCTGCTGGGAGAGCTTTGAGCTGAGAAAACCGTTCATGTGTATGGTCTCTCGTCGGGAAAACTGACGGGAATCTCGACAAGAAAAATAGAGAACCTGCTCTCTATTTTTCTCGTTGGGATTCTCGGCAGAGTGTGTATGCTTACCTGTCCATGGTAAACCCACGCATGCTCCAAAAGACTTCGACACATGCGTGGTTGCATAAAAGGGTAGTGCAGGGTGTAGCAAGATGGCGGCGACAGCATAGAATGTGACGAGCGCAGGCTCGTCATAGTCGATGACGTCACCACGTTCTTGCCATTCAAAAGAACGGCGGTTCTTTTGGATGGCCGTGTGTACACTCGCAGGGCTGGACTGGGACAAAAATTTGGCCCTAGACTTCATCCAGACCGGCCCACTTTAATTCAATAAAATTCTGCCCCCCACCCCCCAAAAAAATCATGCCCACCAAAAGGCCCCTACATCCATTATTGTATATCATGAGATGGTGAGCGAGAGGGGAATGAGAGAGAGAGAGAGGGTTGAGGGAAAGGGAGTGAGATGGGGTGGTTGAGAGAGGGGGTGAGTGTAAGAGAGAGGGAGTGAGTGTAAAAGAGAGGGGGTGAGTGTAGGACCCCTTTCACACTGAGGCGTTTTTCAGGCACTTTTGGGCTAAAAATAGTGCCTGTAAAGCGCCTGAAAAACACCTCCGCTGCAGTCCAAGTGTGAAAGTCCGAGTGCTTTCACACTAGGGCGCTGCCAGGGCGTTAATAAAAGTCCTCCAAGCAGCATCTTTGGGGCGGTGGAGGAGTGGTGTACACCCTGCTCCTGCCCATTGAAATGAATGGCCACCGCTGCTGAAGCGCCTGCAAAGCACTTCGGCAGCAGCGCTACACGGGCGCATTTAACCTTTAATTTGGCTGCTACCCGGGGTTAAAAGCACCTGCTAGAGGCCGAATAGCGCAGCTAAAACGACAGTAAAGTGCTGCTAAAACTGGCAGCGTTTTACCGTCAATGCCCGCCCCAGTGTGAAAGCAGCCTAAGAGTCAGGAAGTGAATGAGACAGAGGAAAGGGCAGAGAGACAGAGGGGGAGCTGAGAGACAGAGGGGGAGAGCTGAGAGACAGAGGAGGAGAGCTGAGAGATAGAGGGGGAGCTGAGAGATAGAGGGGGGAGCTGAGAGACAGAGGAGGGGTCTGAGAGACAAAGGAGGGGGGATCTGAGAGACAGAGGGGGGAGCTGAGAGACAGAGGGGGGGCTGAGAGACAGAGGGGAAGCTGAGAGACAGAGGGGGAGCTGAGAGACAGAGGGGGAGCTGAGAGACCGAAGGGGAGCTGAGAGACAGAGGGGGGGAGCTGCGAGACAGAGGGGGGAGCTGAGAGACAGAGGGGGGGAGCTGAGAGATAGAGAAGGGGGCTGAGAGACAGAGGAGGGGGCTGAGAGACAGAGGAGGGGGTCTTAGAGACAGAGGAGGGGGTCTTAGAGACAGAGGGGGAGCTGAGAGACAGAGGGGGGCTGAGAGACAGAAGGAGGGAGCTGAGAGACAGAGGGGGGGAGCTGAGAGACAGAGGGGGGAGCTGAGAGATAAAGGAGGGGTCTGAGAGACAGAGGAGGGGTCTGAGAGACAGAGGGGGACTGAGAGACAGAGGAGGAGAGCAGAGAGACAGAAGAGGAGATCTGAGAGACAGAGGAGGGGTCTGAGAGACAGAGGAAGGGGCTAAAAGAGGGAGGGACTGAGAGACACGGGAACTGAGAGACAGAGGGGGGGACTGAGAGACAGAGGGGGGGACTGAGAGACAGAGGGGGGTCTGAGAGACAGAGGGGGGTCTGAGAGACAGAGGGGGGAGCTGAGAGACAGAGGGGGGAGCTGAGGGGGGGGGAGCTGAGAGACAGAGGGGGGAGCTGAGAGACAGAGGGGGGAGCTGAGAGACAGTGGTGGGGTCTGAGAGACCGAGGAGGGGTCTGTGAGACAGAGGGGGAGCTGAGAGACAGAGGGGGAGCTGAGAGACAGAGGGGGGAGCTGAGAGACAGAGGAGGAGAGCTGAGAGACAGAGGAGGGGTTTGAGAGACAGAGGAGAGGTCTGAGAGACAGAGGGGGTCTAAGAGACAGAGGGGGGTCTGAGAGATAGAGGGGAGCTGAGAGACAGAGGAGGGGCTAAAAGAGGGGGGGCTGAGAGACACGGGAACTGAGAGACAGAGGGGGGACTGAGAGACAGAGGGGGGTCGAAGAGACAGAGGGGGGAGCTGAGAGACAGAGGGGGCTGAGAGACAGAGGGGGAGAGCTGAGAGACAGAGGGGGGGCTGAGAGACAGAGGGGGAGAGCTGAGAGACAGAGGGGGAGAGCTGAGAGACAGAGGGGAAGGGGTGAGAGACAGAGGAGGAGAGCTGAGAGACAGAGGAGGGGTCTGAGAGACAGGGGGAGCTGAGAGACAGAGGGGGGAGCTGAGAGACAGAGGGGGGAGATGAGAGACAGAGGGGGAGCTAAGAGACAGTGGGAGGCTGAGAGACAGAGGGGGAGCTGAGAGACAGAGGGGGGAGCTGAGAGACAGTGGATGGGTCTGAGACAGAGGAGGGTTCTGAGAGACAGAGGGGGGCTGAGAAACAGAAGAGGAGAGCTAAGAGACAGAAGAGGAGAGCTGAGAGACAGAGGAGGGGTCTGAGAGACAGAGGAGGGGTCTGAGAGACAGAGGGGGAAGCTAAGAGACAGAGGAGGAGAGCTAAAAGACAGAGGAGGAGAGCTGAGAGACAGAGGAGGAGAGCTGAGAGACAGAGGGGGGTCTGAGAGATGAAGGGGAGCTGAGAGACAGAGGAGGGGCTAAAAGAGGGGGAACTGAGAGACATGGGAACTGAGAGACAGAGGGCGGGACTGAGAGACAGAGGGGGGTCTAAGAGACAGGGGGTCTGAGAGACAGGAGGTGGAGCTGAGAGACAGAGGAGGAGAGCAGAGAGACAGAAGAGGAGATCTGAGAGACAGAGGAGGGGTCTGAGAGACAGAGGAAGGGGCTAAAAGAGGGGGGACTGAGAGACACGGGAACTGAGAGACAGAGGGGGGGACTGAGAGACAGAGGGGGGGGGCTGAGAGACAGAGGGGGGTCTGAGAGACAGAGGGGGGGAGCTGAGAGACAGAGGGGGGGAGCTGAGAGACAGAGGGGGGAGCTGAGAGACAGAGGGGGAGCTGAGAGACAGTGGTGGGTCTGAGAGACCGAGGAGGGGTCTGTGAGACAGAGGGGGAGCTGAGAGACAGAGGGGGGAGCTAAGAGACAGAGGAGGAGAGCTGAGAGACAGAGGAGGGGTTTGAGAGACAGAGGAGAGGTCTGAGAGACAGAGGGGGGTCTAAAAGACAGAGGGGGGTCTGAGAGATAGAGGGGAGCTGAGAGACAGAGGAGGGGCTAAAAGAGGGGGGCTGAGAGACACGGGAACTGAGAGACAGAGGGGGGACTGAGAGACAGATGGGGGTCGAAGAGACAGAGGGGGGAGCTGAGAGACAGAGGGGGGCTGAGAGACAGAGGGGGGGCTGAGAGACAGAGGGGGAGAGCTGAGAGACAGAGGGGGAGAGCTGAGAGACAGAGGGGGAGAGCTGAGAGACAGAGGAGGAGAGCTGAGAGACAGAGGGGGGGCTGAGAGACAGAGGGGGAGAGCTGAGAGACAGAGGGGGAGAGCTGAGAGACAGAGGGGAAGGGGTGAGAGACAGAGGAGGAGAGCTGAGAGACAGAGGAGGGGTCTGAGAGACAGGGGGAGTTGAGAGACAGAGGGGGGAGCTGAGAGACAGAGGGGGGAGCTGAGAGACAGAGGGGGGAGATGAGAGACAGTGGGAGGCTGAGAGACAGAGGGGGGAGCTGAGAGATAGAGGGGGAGCTGAGAGACAGAGGGGGGAGCTGAGAGACACTGGATGGGTCTGAGACAGAGGAGGGTTCTGAGAGACAGAGGGGGGCTGAGAGACAGAAGAGGAGAGCTAAGAGACAGAAGAGGAGAGCTGAGAGACAGAGGAGGGGTCTGAGAGACAGAGGAAGGGTCTGAGAGACAGAGGAGGGGTCTGAGAGACAGAGGGGGGAGCTGAGAGACAGAGGAGGAGAGCTAAAAGACAGAGGAGGAGAGCTGAGAGACAGAGGAGGAGAGCTGAGAGACAGAGGGGGTCTGAGAGATGAAGGGGAGCTGAGAGACAGAGGATGGGCTAAAAGAGGGGGGACTGAGAGACATGGGAACTGAGAGACAGAGGGGGGGACTGAGAGACAGAGGGGGGTCTAAGAGACAGGGGGTCTGAGAGACAGAAGGTGGAGCTGAGAGACAGAGGGGGGCTAAGAGACAGAGGGGGGAGCTGAGAGACAGAGGGGGGAGCTGAGAGACAGAGGGGGGGCTGAGAGACAGAGGAGGCGACTGAGAGACAGAGGGGAGCTGAAAAACAGAGGGGGGAGCTGAGAGACAGAGGGGGGAGCTGAGAGACAGAGGGGGGAGCTGAGAGACAGAGGAGGAGAGCTGAGAGACAGAGGAGGAGAGCTGAGAGATAGAGTAGGAGAGCTGAGAGACAGAGGAGGGGTTTGAGAGACAGAGGAGGGGTCTGAGAGACGGTGAAGGGGTCTGAGAGACAGAAGGGGGGTCTGAGAGACAGAGGGGACTCAGAGACAGAGGAGGGGGCTAAAAGAGGGGGGACTGAGAGACACGGGAACTGAGAGACAGAGGGGGGGGGTCTAAGAGACAGGGGGGTCTGAGAGACAGAGAGGGGAGCTGAGAGATAGAGAGGGGAGCTGAGAGACAGAGGGGGGAGCTGAGAGACAGAGGGGGAGAGCTGAGAGACAGAGGGGGAGAGCTGAGAGACAGAGGAGGAGTCTGAGAGACAGAGGAGGGGTCTGAGAGACAGAAGGGGAGTCTGAGAGACAGAGGGGGCTGAGAGACAGAGGAGGGGGCTAAAAGAGGGGGGACTGAGAGACACGGGGTCTGAGAGACAGAGGGGGGTCTGAGAGACAGAAGGGGGGCTGAAAGATGGGGGACTGAGAGACAGAGGGGGGGACTGAGAGACAAAGGGGGGACTGAGAGACAGAGGGGGGACTGAGAGACAGAGGGGAGGGCTGAGACAGACCACATAGCACTGTCCCTTTCTGCAGTCCCTTCTCTGCTCACCTCCTCGCTGTCTCAGTGTTCTGGCATGTTTGTGTAGGATGCCAGGTACCTGATGGCCAGCAGCGGCAGCGCCGAGTCTCCCTCTTGATCCTGGGGGTGCTCTCGCTGCTCTGCTCCTTACAGTGGCGCATGTTCTCTTACTCCAGGCTCCCAGTCAGCCTGCCCTCCGGCCCAGGCCGCATGGTTCCTGGAGCAGAGAGGAGGTGAAGGAATCGAGGTTCTGGGAGCGCCGGGGGGTGGCCGCGCTCGCTACTGTTCGATTCTTCGGTGGTCAGAGAGGGGGTGGAGCTCTTCTCCCTCCTCAGAATTTTACATCCAACTGCCCTCCTCGCTGGCCACCTTCCCCGAATCCCCGCCGCTGTTTGCTGCCACGCTCCCGCTGCCGCCGAACTGCATAAAAAAACGGCCCACAAAAAAACAAAATATATATATATATATATATATATATATATATATATATATATATATTTTTTATTTTTTTTATTTTTTAAACGCCCCACTGAGCGATCGGCCCACCAGGAAACTCCCGGTAGTCCCTATGGCCAGTCCATCCCTGTACACTCAGCGTGCAAGGCAAACTTGCCGGAAATCCCGTCGGGAAAACCAACGTTTTTTTCCCGACGGGATTCCCGCCCGTGTGTACGAGGCTTTATAGTTCTATCTGCCCAGCAGCATCAGCACTAGTGCTTATAAGCCCTCATCCAACAATGCCCCCGTTTAGGCCTGAAGAAGCAGCGCTCTGCAATCTATGCCTAATATGCCTACTTTTACCCTACTCTTGTGAGTATGTATATTCGTCTTGTGCATTAAAATTTACTGCTATACTGCACTTAGAGTGGCGCCTGTGTGATGAAGGGGGGTAAGTCTTCTAGAGGTCAAGTGGTTAATAGGTAAATAAGAGAGAAGGGACACGTCAAAGAGAGTTCTAATTAAAATGGTTTTCACTCACTGTTTTTATCAGCTGTGGTAGTCATGATGAAACAAAGAAAAAAATCAATATACGGTTTCTCAATCAAGAGGTAACCCCCACCTTAGCCCATTGACAGCTGCGTACCAGATTTCTACTCTTGCAAGACAGTTTTAATTCTCCATTGGGATTACTGACAGATGGAATATAATTTTAATACACCAGTTGCCTGAAATTTTTGTAGCAAAGGTTTTGACATTGTAACTAAAAACAACTTTTCTTATTAGCACTAAAATTGCACATTTATGTTCATAATGATTTTATTATGAAAGACAAAATTAGTTAAATGTAAATTTCACAAACATTCACTGGTGGTGAAGCAATTACTGACATTTAAAATGCATGCACCTGGATAGTTCTCCACCATGAACGAACATATGTTTTCCCAGTACACTTACCAGCAATTTGCGCTAAAAACTGTATTAAACCCCACACACGCACAGGCCAAAATCAGCTGTTATGGTAGAAACCGGACAACTTTCAGCTTGTGAGTACAGCTGCCTGTCCGACAGAAGCTGATCTCACAACCGGCTTCTGTTGAACAAGCATGCTTGAAAACCAGCAACCAATCGGCATTCCATCAGTGCTTGCAGCCGATGGCCGACATAGGCGTGTGTGCAGGGGGTGTGCCAGGTGTGCCTGGGCACACCCTAATCACCCCGTGAAGCGCAGATTCCCCCTGCTGATATTTCACCAAAGCCCCCCAATGTGACTCCTAAACAAAATTGTAAAAAATAATATGATAAACAAAATAATAAAAATAAAAAACTGCTTACCCCAACCTCTGCCCTACTGACACGTTCACAGCCCTACCAACACCGTCCATGTTTTAACACATTTTAAAATGTTTTTTACATATATTTATAAAAGTGTGTGTGTGTGTATATATTATGCATACTTACATACACACACACGTTTGAGCTTTGGGGTCCACACCCTAATGCAATAGGCTGCACACACCTATGATGGCCGGTGTGTGTTCTGGGAGCGGGGCGGTCCCCCTGTCAGAACACAATAGCACAGCGGGGGAGATCGCTGTACTAACATTGCTTGTGTTATACAGCAATCTGTACATTTTTTTGGGGTTCAGCCCGCTGGGTTGAACTAAAAAAAATTACTTATAGCATGTACCAGACTTTAGTTGCACACATTTGCAAATATACAGTATGTGGTAGCTGCACCCCGTTGTCAAGGCTCCTCTGTAAAGTGTGGTCCTAACTCTAAGGTCTCATGCGCGCTTTGCATTTGCCCAGCTCTCCTGAACGCCTTTCCTCTGGCAGGAGAAAAGCAGCATCAAACATGTGCTTAAGCCTAGGTTCACATTGGAGCGATTTGGCATGCGATTTGACATGTCAAATCATATGCCAAATTGGCGGCTATTGCTGGCAATGGCACCATCCGAATTCCCAAAAGTAGTTCCTGTACTACTTTTGGGCGACTTTGCGGTGTGATTTGTATACACATCTGTGCAGGAACCTGCACAGATGTCTCTGAAATCGCTCTCGAAGTCAGACTGACATGCGGGTATGAAATCTTGCGAGTACAGCCGAACTCGCATGATTTCTAACCCTCTGTCAGTGTGAACTTAGGCTAAAGCTGTGTTTTTTTTAATGCGTTTAGGCACGGTTAGACGCGTTTAGGCATGTCAAGTGCTTGGGCATGAATTAATTTCATTGGCCAGGATAATACTTGGCCAAGAAAAAGGCATCGGTCAGCCGGCCACCTTCTCCACCGCTCTACCTCTAAATGAACGAAGCCTCAGCAACACGTTGTCCAGCACCAGGAAATGGTAACCTCCCAGGGTCTGGAAATGCATTGCCAAACCTGGTTTGAATGTGGACACTGACGTCAACGCGTTCATCAACAATTCCTAGTTGGTGTGCGCGTTGATGTCTGTGGATTCTGTTACCATCATTCATCTTGATCCAATATATGGGGTCCTTTCCTTTTTTACCTTTCTTTGGGTTTGTTTCTGGTAGGGATGTATGTGGCCTATTTGGAGGCCATGTACAACCAATTTGGTCTACTTTTGTAGTGTAAGACTATTTTAACGGTTATTAACTATTTGTGTCGCCACCCAGTGTATGTGTTTTTATTAATTTACATATGGCGGTGGCCTACCAGCACATGTACCAGAGGATAGGGGGTCTATTAAGGGGGACCTCTCGGGGGTTTGTCTGTGATGAATTTTGAAGATTGTCTCAGACTCACCCTCCGATTAGTCATCCCTGACTATCTATCCCCTCATTATTGCCAACCAGATATGTGTTGGTGGGTGTATAGTAACAATTTTAGTTTGATTTTGTATGTAGACATAGAATTATATGTGGTTCTGTGGGTATATGTAGACCATCAAATTTCTTGGTAGTTAATGGTTGTCTGTGCATGAATGCCAGAACAACATCATCACTAGTGATGAGCCGAACACCCCCGGGTTCGGTTCGCACCAGAACCCGCGAACGGACCGAAAGTTCGCACGAACTTTCGAACCCTATTAAATACAATGGATGCGAACGTTCAAAATCTAAAGTGCTAATTATAACGACTATTATGCATGTTATTGTCCTAAAAAGGGTTTGGGAACCCGGGTTCTGCACCAGGGGACATGTATCAATCCCAAAAAAAGTTTTAAAAACGGCCGTTTTTCGGGAGCAGTCATTTTAATGATGCATAAAGTGAAAAAAAATAAGTCAAATAATCCTTTAAATATCGTACCTGGGGGGTGTCTAAAGTATGCCTGTGAAGTGCCACGTGTTTCCCGTGTTTAGAACTGTCCCTGCACAAAATTACCATTTAAAACTGCTTGCGGCTTTAATGTAATGTCTGGTCCCGGTAATATGGATGAAAATCTTTAGGAAAAATGGCATAGCTACCCCATCACCCCCCCCCTACCCCAGCCCATTACCAGCGCCTTTGGGTCTTGTATGGATATTAAGGGGAACCCCGCACACAAAATAAAAAAGGCCCTATATACTCTGAACAGCCGTATACAGGCGGTGCATACAAGACAGGGACTGTAGGTTTGTTCTTATGTAGAATCTGTTTGTAATTTTGAACAGGTACATTGTTTAAGTGTAGCTCCAGCCAAGAAATCTATTTTTAAGCTTTTTGGAAAACATAGGGAAGGGTTATCACCCCTGTAACATTTGTTTTGCTGTCTGTGCAGTGTGCACCTGTTCAGAACAGTTCACCTCACTTTCCGTCCTAATGACAAATGTTTTTTGAAAATTTGGGTTTTTTATTGAAACAAGAATTGGTGATAAAGCATCAGTGGAGAGGAGACACTTTTTTCCCATATTAACTCTTACAGGAGAGAATTTGCCTTCCTAGGGGTAGATTTCCTCTCACTTCCTGTTGTATCCTTCCGTTTGCAAAGAGGAGTCGTTTGTAAGTTGGATGTTTGAAAGTAGGGGCCTGCCGTATATACTTAGCTGAAATTTGCCCCTTACATGTTGGTGTTGCCACAACACTGTAAGCCCTCACAGTTACTCTTGGTGGGCGCATGAATGGGCCCTGCTGTGAATTATTAGATCAAGAATTGTAATTGCATGCCCCTGTTGAACAGGGGCTGAAAAATTGGGCCTTTGGTGGTGGTGGTGGTGGTGTTGACACAACACTGTAAGGCCTCACAGTTACTCTTGGTGGGCGCAGGAATGGGCCCTGCTGTGAATTATTAGATCAAGAATTGTAATTGCATGCCCCTGTTGAACAGGGGCTGAAAAATTGGGCCTTTGGTGGTGGTGTTGACACAACACTGTAAGGCCTCACAGTTACTCTTGGTGGGCGCAGGAATGGGCCATGCTGTGAATTATTAGATCAAGAATTGTAATTGCATGCCCCTGTTGAACAGGGGCTGAAAAATTGGGCCTTTGGTGGTGGTGGTGGTGGTGTTGACACAACACTGTAAGGCCTCACAGTTACTCTTGGTGGGCGCAGGAATGGGCCCTGCTGTGAATTATTAGATCAAGAATTGTAATTACATGCCCCTGTTAAACAGGGGCAGAAAAATTGGGCCTTAGGCACTGGTGCCACAACACTGCAACCCCTCACAGATACTGTACTTGGAGCACAGCAATGAGCCCTGTTGCAAAGTATTGCATCAAAAATCGTAATTACACGCCCCTGTTAAACAGGGGCAGAAAAATTGGGCCTTAGCCACTGGTGCTGGTGCCACGACACTGCAACCTCTCCCAGATACTCTTGTTGGAGTGCAGGAATGAGCCATGCTGCAAAGCATTGCATAAAAAATTGTTATTACATGCCCCTGTTAAACAGGGGCTGAAAAATTGGCCTTAGCCACTGGTAGCGGCACCCAGAAACAAAAATGTTCTTCCAAGCTATCATCATCAATCGGATCATTGAGGAGGAAGAGGATAGTCAGTCAACATAACAGGACAGTCTCTCAGCATCAGCATCAGTCTTGAAGGGATGTGACATTTGAAAAAAAATTAGTCTGTTATATCAGCTTCAGGTGTTTGGTAGCTGGTGGTGATCCAAGACTGGTTCATATTTATGAAGGTCAGTCGATCAACAGAGTCGGTGGACAGGCGCACCCTGTGATCCGTGACAAATCCTCCAGCAGCACTGAATGTGCGTTCTGAAAGAACGCTGGATGCAGGACAGGCCAGTAGCTCAATTGCATACTGTGCAAGCTCTGGCCAGTGATCCATCCTCAAGACCCAGTAAGCCAGAGGATTTTCGGTGGGGAAGGTGTCCAAGTCTGACCTTGCCCCTAGGTATTCCTGCACCATGTATATCAGACGCTGGCGATGGTTGCTGGAACCGATCATACCTTGGGGCTGCGGACTAAAGAATTGTCTGAACGCATCGGTCAGACGGCCACCTTCCCCACCGCTCCTTCTTTGACTGACCGAAGCCTCAGCAACTCGTTGTCCAGGACCAGGAGTTTGTAACCTCCCAGTCTCTGGGAACGCGTTGCACAGACCTTTCTGCAAGGCCTCCCGGAGTTGTCTCATCCTCTGCTCCCTCTGCGACGGTAAGATAAGGTCCGCAACCTTACCCTTGTACCGTGGATCAAGGAGAGTGGCCAGCCAGTAATGGTCCCTCTCCTTGATCCGAAGAATACGAGGATCCTTCCGCAGACTTTGCAGGATCAGGGAGGCCATGCAGCGTAGGTTAGCTGAGGCATTCGGTCCGGAGTCCTCTGGGTCACTAAGGACGACATGATCCGCAGCCACCTCCTCCCAGCCACGTACAAGTCCACTGGTTTCTTGGGACTGTAAATCATCCCTAAAAGACTGCTGCTGATGATGCTGAGTGCCAGGCTCCACCTCCATGCTGACACAATCCTCCTCCTCCTCCTCCTCCTCTTCTTCCTGTGCGATGGGTGGGACAGAAGGAACACTGTCTGGGCAAAGGGGGCCTTGAGAGGCAAGGAAGTCCTCCTCTTCCTGCCTCTGTTCTGCCTCAAGTGCCCTGTCCATTATTCCACGCAGCGTATGTTCCAACAGGTGGACAAGAGGTACAGTGTCACTGATGCATGCACTGTCACTGCTCACCATCCTCGTGGCCTCCTCAAATGGTGCCAGGACAGTGCATGCATCCCTGATCATGCCCCACTGGCGTGGTGAAAAAAACCCGAGCTCCCCTGACCCTGTCCTGGTGCCGTAGTCGCACAGGTACTCATTGATGGCCCTCTGCTGCGTGTGCAGCCGCTGCAGCATGGCCAACGTTGAGTTCCACCTGGTGGGCATGTCACATATAAGGCGGTTCTTGGGCAGGTTCAACTCCTTTTGCAGCTCAGCCAGGCGAGCACTGGCATTATAAGATCTGCGGAAATGCACACAGAGTTTCCTGGCCTGCCTCAGGACATCCTGTAAGCCCGGGTACCTGCCCAAGAACCGCTGCACCACCAGGTTAAGGACGTGAGCCACACAGGGCACATGGGTCAGTTGTCCCTGTCGGAGAGCGGAGAGGAGGTTGGTGCCATTGTCGCAAACTACCATTCCTGGCTTAAGCTGGCGTGGCGTCAACCACCTCTCGGCCTGCCCCTGCAGAGCAGACAGAACCTCTGCCCCAGTGTGGTTCCTGTCCCCCAAACACACCAGCGCAAGCACGGCATGGCATCTTTTTGCCTGCGTACTTGCGTAGCCCCTTGAACGCCTACGGAGCACCGCTGGTTCCGAGGACAAAGCACAGGAAGAGGCCATGGAGGAAGAAGAAGAGGAGGGGGTGGAGGACAGAGGTGTGTCACAACCAGTAGTAGCATTTTGGAGGCGTGGCGGTGGAACAACCTCCAACACTACTGCACCTTGTCCTGCATCCTTCCCAGCTGCCAAAAGAGTGACCCAATGGGCCGTGAAAGAAAGGTAACGTCCCTGTCCATGCCTGCTGGACCATGAGTCAGCGGTAATATGCACCTTACCGCTGACCGCCCTGTCCAGCGAGGCCAAGACATTGCCTTCCACATGCCGGTAGAGAGCCGGAATCGCCTTCCGTGAGAAAAAGTGGCGTTTGGGAACCTGCCACTGAGGAACCGCACATTGCACAAACTCACGGAAGGGGGCCGAGTCTACCAACTGAAAAGGCAGCAGTTGAAGCACTAGCAATTTAGCCAAGCTAGCATTCAACCGCTGGGCATGTGGATGGCTGGGAGTGAACTTCTTTCGACGGTCCAGCAGCTGGGGCAGGGAAATTTGCCTGCTAGAATCGGACGTCGGTGTACTGCTAGCAGAGTGCCCGCAAGTACTTGGCTGTGACACACCTAATTCTACACCTTCATTCCTCTCAGTGCATGTTTCAGAGAGGACTGAAGGTATAGTGGGGTTGGAGATCCCAGCTGATGCGGTGCAAGGAGAGGTCCGCTTTGTTCTTTGGTGTGGGTCTTTAAGGTAGGCTTGCCAACGAGCTGCATGGCAGGTCAACATATGTCTGGTCAAGCATGTGGTGCCCAAGCGGGTGATGTTTTGTCCACGCGATATACGCTCGAGACATATGTTGCAAACAGCAGCTGTGTGATCTGATGCACTCGACTCAAAAAAGGCCCACACCAAAGAACTTTTTGAATAACGGGCAGAGGCAGCGCCCTGCACAGGCGGAGCTCTGCGGTGTGATTCCGTCGGTGTGCTGCCCTTACGCTGGCCCCCGAGGGCATCCTGCCTCGTTGGAGATGTGCCTCCTCCTCATCCTCCTCCTCCTCCTCTCTACTATTTGGCACCCACGTGGAGTCAGTGACCTCATCATCCCCTCCCTCCTCATCACTGGAGCCAATCTGGCAGTATGCTGCAGCTGCTGGAACATGACTGCCAGATTGGTGTCCTTCTTGAGCATCCCCTCTCTCTGCTCTCACGCTACTGCCTTCCTCTAGCTGGGTTTCATCATCAGACCCTTCGAACCGCTGGGCATCCTCCTGGAGCATGTACCCAACACTGTGCTCAAACAGTTCGGGGGACTCCTCAGGAGGACATGGTTGGTCTAGGGAAGGAGTGACTGATGATGACATTGATACCAGGGAAGAGGACGCTTTGGCAGCTGCTTTGCCAGTACCCTGAGCCTGGGTGAGAGAGGATGAGGAGGATGAGGAGGGCTTGGTCATCCACTCTACCAAGTCTTCGGCATGATGCGGCTCAACACGTCCAGCTGCCGAAAAGAAGGACAAGCGTGTCCCATGGGCACGTGCTGATGGCGATGCACCGCGTCCACGACCAGCACTGTTGTCTCTAGACACAGAGCCTGCTTGCCCTCTTTTATTGGCTCCTGACTGTCTGCCTCTCCTTGTTTGCCTTCCAGACATTCTAATGGCCTGCAGGGAAATGGGAAAACCAGCAATAAGGCCTAGCTTCAGGAGTATATTTTGCAGGAATCACACTACGCCTGCTGTAGGTGCTGCAAATGCCTGTTGGTGTAACACACCAGGAAAAAGCAGCAATACAGGCTAACTTCAGGTGTAATATGATCAGGAGGCACACTCCGCCCGCTGTAAGTGCCGCAAATGCCTGTTGGTGTAACACACCAGGAAAAAGCAGCAATACAGGCTAACTTCAGGTGTAATATGATCAGGAGGCACACTCCGCCCGCTGTAAGTGCCGCAAATGCCTGTTGGTGTAACACACCAGGAAAAAGCAGCAATACAGGCTAACTTCAGGTGTAATATGATCAGGAGGCACACTCCGCCCGCTGTAAGTGCCGCAAATGCCTGTTGGTGTAACACACCAGGAAAAAGCAGCAATACAGGCTAACTTCAGGTGTAATATGATCAGGAGGCACACTCCCCCTGCTGTAAGTGCCGCAAATGCCTGTTGGTGTAACACACCAGGAAAAAGCAGCAATACAGGCTAACTTCAGGTGTAATATGATCAGGAGGCACACTCCGCCCGCTGTAAGTGCCGCAAATGCCTGTTGGTGTAACACACCAGGAAAAAGCAGCAATACAGGCTAACTTCAGGTGTAATATGATCAGGAGGCACACTCCGCCCGCTGTAAGTGCCGCAAATGCCTGTAGGTGTAACACACCAGGAAAAAGCAGCAATACAGGCTAACTTCAGGTGTAATATGATTAGGAGGCACACTCCGCCCGCTGTAAGTGCCGCAAATGCCTGTTGGTGTAATACACCAGGAAAAAGCAGCAGTACAGGCTAACTTCAGGTGTAATATGATCAGGAGGCACAATCCGCCCGCTGTAAGTGCCGCAAATGCCTGTTGGTGTAACACACCAGGAAAAAGCAGCAATACGGGCTAACTTCAGGTGTATAATGTGCAGGAGGCTTAGCAACAATGACACTGACACTGTCCCCTGCCTATCCTTCTCTCTCCCTGCACACAAGGTTTATCAAAGTATATGACACTGACACTCTCCCTGTCTATCCTTCTCTCTCCCTGCACACAAGGTTTAGCAAAGAATATGACACTGACACTGTCCCCTGCCTATCCTTCTCTCTCCCTGCACACAAGGTTTATCAAAGTATGACACTGACACTCTCCCTGCCTATCCTTCTCTCTCCCTGCACACAAGGTTTAGCAAAGAATGTGACACTGACACTGTCCCCTGCCTATCCTTCTCTCTCCCTGCACACAAGGTTTAGCAAAGAATATGACACTGACACTGTCCCCTGCCTATCCTTCTCTCTCCCTGCACACAAGGTTTATCAAAGTATATGACACTGACACTCTCCCTGCCTATCCTTCTCTTTCCCTGCACACAAGGTTTAGCAAAGAATGTGACACTGACACTGTCCCCTGCCTATCATTCTCTCTCCCTGCACACAAGGTTTAGCAAAGAATATGACACTGACACTCTCCCTGCCTATCCTTCTCTCTCCCTACACACAAGTTTGAGGTACAAATAGCACTGACACTGTCCCTGCCTATGTAACTCTTTCCCTGCGCCGGAACACACTACACAAGGCCGCCGCGCTGGCGGCCTTTTATAGTGTGGGGCGTGTGCTAAACCCCCTGAGCTATAATTGGCCACAGGCAACCTGCCTGTGGCCAATTATGGCTCTCCTAGCTGCCGGCGCTGTGATTGGCCAAGCATGCGGGGTCACAGTGCATGCTTGGCGAATCCCAGCGCCGGGATTATTGCACTGCGATGGCGCAGTGTATTGTGGGCCGTTCGCGTCACTCGAATTTGGCGCGAACGGCCCAAATCGTTCGATGTTCGCCGAACGGTCGAACAGCCGATGTTCGAATCGAACTTATGTTCGACTCGAACACCGAGCTCATCCCTAATCATCACACATATTTTTTTATAATTTTTTATACTTTTGTGGCTTTTTCCATCTACCCTCAGGGGGTGGTTCTACAATGAGCTACCCCTTTGGGAATGTAGCCGCAATTTAGCAAATTTTTAGAATTGTTATTTTTAGACTATTTTTATTAAACGTGTTTGTTAATTCTCTGGTACGCTCCCGGTTGCTCCTTTCATTTCCGTGGGGTCACTCCGCGATTAATGGAAGTCGCGATGGGAGTGAGTATAGGAGTATTTTTCCTCTGTGTTCTGAGGGGATCGCGCACGCGCGGAATGCCGGAATATCATCCCTTGACCCATTAGCGTAGTATTGGCTGTCTGTGCCGTGGGCCGGGATGTCCTCTGATGTTACATCTATACAGAGGCTTGACACCTCGGTTTGATGTGCGCTTGCGCCTCTCCTCAGAACGAGGTTTGGTTTGTTTTGTGTTTTCCCATAAGAGGGGGTGACGCGACACGCCGCCCGTGCCCCGAGACGACGTGACCTATCACAAAACGCGTAGGGCGGACTGAGCGGCGTGTTGACGTCATCCCCTCACTGCTCGATCTCTGTAGGACGGGTTTGCTCGTTGGTATCCGGCCGGCATCTCAGGCTTAAGGCTGTAATTACTCCACATAATTGTAAGTGTTTTATCCATATGTTATCCAATAAACCCTAAGATTTTACACCAGCGAGTCATCCTTCTCCTCTTTTGCATGTCATATTGCGGCCAAACTGCTCTTTTACTGTGGGAAGCGCGGATTGAAGAGGTGGCCATAGGAGTCATTACTATCCAGCTGGGATTGTCTTCATGCCATTTCAGGTCCTCCGTAATAGAGGACCAATTAGTTCTGGTAAGCTGCTGACTTGCTTATGGTGGTGGATGTCACTCCTGTCTTCAGACAACACGTTTGAGATTTGGAATTTGTCTTGTGCACGGGTGTTTATTACAGCATTCATTTGGACTCTTAACAGAATTTCTGCATATATGGACTGATGCTTTAGTGTGTCACACCTTGCTAAGACACTATATGCTTGTTTGTTCACTTTTCATATGTATGGTGTTAATCAATTTAATTATCATCATTTTTTTGGTATATGGTTTTTATGTTCTAGATTCACTATCACATATCAGTTCAGGCGATACTAATAAGAGATCTATGCACTGTATACATGTTTGTGGTATAATCATGACCAATTATTTTTTGTTCACTTAATTTAAGTTTAAGTTTAGCGCTATTATATATATATTTTTTTCTGTGTTTTTCACTGATTATGTTTTCAGGTTAGTAGCTGCTTAGAACCATAACTGAGGCAATCTGGTGCCAGCCACCAACTGCCATTCCCTTATCCTGAGCGCAATTTCTGCTTCTTTTTTTCACATTACTATTTAAACATCTATTAATTGCAGCTTGGATACAAGTCCATTTGAACCACCAATATGAACATTTTCGACTTCCGTGCTAAACGGGTAGTCGACACAGTAGGTGTATTTGATTCTACACCTGTGCCTATGGGGTCGGATGTTAGTGGTCTCTTTTTGAGATTAAAGAATCTCTTGACTTCAAAGATTCATACGCAATGGGACATAGCGTTTTTGGAGACCTACATAAAGAGTGCTATGGTCCCAAGGAGTCCCTGATGGGAGGTCAGTCCCCAGATAGGAGATACCGACCTAGAAGGTTGGGCAAATTATTTCAATGATGCTGGCGTTTCGTTTCTGCGGTTCCTTGCACAAAGGAAAAGTGAGAAACTAACAAGACTAGACATTGAAATCAAAGCAGTCAAGGAACTTTTGGTTCAACATAGGAGTGGAGTGGAGTATAGGGAGTGCTCCAACTCATTACTCAAACATTTAGAGAAAGAGGAGAAGGACCAAAAGGTAAAAAAGAAAAAGAAGTTCATGAGGGATACTGAGGACTATGAGTCAGGTGTAGTTTTTATATGGCAGAAAAAGCTTGCTAATGACAACAGTGAGGAAAGTGTTATGGATACCTTACCTCAAGGATCCGGGACACTTGGTTCATCCAAGAATCCCCCTCCTCCATCCAGTAGGGGAGTCTATTCACAGTCTCCCAGATTGGTTGCTAATCCACTCAAGAATAAAGCTAAGTCTGTTAGGATCAATCATGAAAAAAACAAAAAACAGGAGAGCGCACCGACCTAGTGTATTACCAGATAAAATCTTTATTAAAATGTATAAAAACAGCAATGGTCCTACTCACAAGCAGAGCGTTAAAATGAGCTTTTTCTAGTGACCAGCCTGAATCATAGGAAGACTGAAGTTAAAACTCGATGACCAGGGAGATAGATGGTACCTCAAATGTGCTGGACGGCTGACGCGTTTCCGGGGCGCACCCCTTTCTTCAGAGCCTACACAGCTTGTGGTATCAATCATGGCCAGGGATCAGTTCCCCCTAGAAATCCCAAAAAAAAAACAAATGTTAAATCGGACATTCAATACCAACATTATCAGGGAGAGTCTCCACATTTTTGGGACCAACCCCCAGCCAGACCCCCTCCTCAGGGTGCAGGATTCGGTCGGGGGAACTCAAATCTTGGCTATGGGCCAAACAATAGCCAGGAATATAATATCCCCCTCCAAAATCGATTCTTTCCTTTATCGGACTCAATGGGGCCTGGAGGGTTTGGATCAAATGATGGGGGATATGGCCATCCCAATACAGAAGGGAACACCCGCATGTATTACCCTGGTCAACATGATGGGTTCTATGGTCAGTCTAGACCCTATCCTCCTTATGGTCCACCAGACTATCGAACCAACCCCAGTTGGGGTTTTCCCAGGAGCCATCAAGGCCGATGGGGGCCAATAGAACAAGGAGAGGCACAAGAGGGGGGAGGCGGGCCCAGTCGGCCAAAACGAAAGAGGGTGTAGGGACAGGCATTTTCAATTCAAGCCAACAACCTCTTACAGATCAAGAAAAGAGGCTTTTAGATAAAGGTCTGAAATTTGCTCTTCCTAGAAACTTGAGCAAGTTTCAGACATTTATGGATGTTCACAAATTTGCAAGGAAATTGAACATCAAGAGACATTTTTTGTCTAATCCAATCACAGAGAAGGTGGCCCCCCCGCCAGAATTCCATCATACAAATCTGGCGAATGCATCGCTGTTCAATCCACCTGGGTCTCTTGCACCCAGCATTAGAGTGTTCCGCGATGTAGTCTTGAAAGACTTGGAAGGGATAAAAGTTAAAAAGGTTAGGATGCAGAAGGACCTTGAAAGTGGTCTAGAATCACTTTGTTCCAACAAATCATTGGTAATAAGGCCCACGGATAAGGGGGGGGGATTGTTGTCCTCGATAGGTGCGATTATCTGAAGGAGACGCACCGAATCGTTGATGATTTAGAGACTTATACCCCTTTGAGTAGGGATCCAGTCCTTAAGTACAAAAGGGAGTTAGAGGCTATTGTGGACCTAGGCTTTCAGAGTGGTATCTTGAATGAAAAGGAGAGATTGTTTTTGGTACCGTGTGCTCCTCGCACTCCGGTTATCTATTATCTCCCGAAAATACACAAGAATCAGACTTGCCCCCCGGGACGGCCCATAGTCAGTGGCATTGACTCTGTCACGTCCCGGGTGGGCAAGTATATTGATTTTTTCTTGCAGCCATTGGTTCGGACGATACCCTCTTAGATCAAAGATACCAGACTGGTCATTAATATGCTGGCCAGTCTGGTACCCACAAAAAGACTTTGGTTGGTCACAGCAGATGTGACCTCCCTCTACACTATTATCCCCCACGACCTGGGTTTGGAGGCAGTTAGATTGCATTTAGTTAGAGGTTCTGGATTAGATCCACGTCAGATTGAATTTGTTATGACCCTGTTGAAATATGCAGCCAGTCATAATTACTTCTGGTTCGATAATTTATTTTATCGGCAGGACAGGGGCGTAGCAATGGGGGCTTAATATGCCCCCAGTCTTGCTAATATTTTTATGGCCAAGTGGGAGGAGGACGTCGTGGATAATCGCCGGAGACCAGAGGTGGTGCTCTGGGCTAGGTACATCGACGACGTCCTCCTCCTATGGGATGGTGGTGAATCAGAATTGCACGAGTTCATGCAATCCCTCAATGTTAACAACAGAGGCATTGTTTTCACCTTTGAGGCCAGTCAGGAGAGAGTTAATTTTCTGGACCTCAGCATTTCCATCGTAGGGAATAGTTTCATCACTACCACATTCTCCAAACAGACAGATTGAAACTCCTACATTCCCCTGGATAGCTGCCATTATGCCCCTTGGCTTAAGGCAGTACCCCAGGGCCAGTTCACAAGACTACGACGGACCTCTTTGTAGTTGTGCCTTCTCCTCCTCTCTTCTCTCAGGCACAGAAGTACAGTCAGTGACCTCATCATACCTTCCCTCCTTGTCACTGGTGCAAACTTGGCAGTATGCTGCAGCTGGGGGAACATGAATGCCAGTTTCTTGTCCTTCTGTGGCACCCCCTCTCTCTAGGTTCACTTTACTCTCTTCCTCAACCTGTGAACCAACATCGGAGCCTTAAAATTGCTGTGCATCCTCCAGCAGCATATAACCGACACTGTGGTCGAATAATTCTGGGGACTCCTCCATGCATGATGATGGGGCTATGGAAGGAGTGACTGTGGACAAGGAGCCAGTGAGCTCCCAAATCTCCTTTTCCCACCTCACTTCCTTTTTTTTGGAACGAGTAGTGCATGTTATAGTTATAGTTATATGCACACTACAGTACACATTCCATAGTCTATTGTCTGCAGTCCATCTTGGTAGCAAGCAAGAGGGGGTGGCTACGTTCCTACAATGGGACCATGAAGTAAAAATGTAGCCACCTTCTAAGGTTAGTTTCACACTGCTGTAATCAGATTTAGATCTGACTTTCAGTGCGATTATGTAAAGAAAATTAGATGCTCCTTAGATATGGTTTGCATGTTCTTTGGGGCCAGAATTGTGCTGGAATCGCACCAAAGTAGCACAGGATTCTCTTCCAAAATTTCACTGCTGCATTGCAGAGTACCAAAGCCCCGCCTCCTCCTCGTCCTCGTCGGTGACAGAACACTGACTCGGTTTTCAGCAGTGAGTCAGTGTTCAGCTTATCCTGGACGAGGAGGAGGCGGGTCTTTGGTACACTGCACGGCTGCCGAGTAGACTGAATATATCACAGCGCTGGGAGATAATAAGGCTGCAGATGGGGACAGCGCCACGATGACTCGAGTATAAGCCGAGGTGGCCATTTTCAGCACAAAAAAATGTGCTGAAAAACTCGGCTTATACTCGAGTATATACGGTATGTGTGCCTGTGAAACGGCAACAAACTAAATGTTGTGATATGTAATCTATTTTTATAAATATTGAATTCTTAAAAGTGTAAGTATGTTTGTTTTTAGTGCCTCCAACTTTACGGTAAAAATATGACTTTGTTCACACAGTCAGGAACATACCATCTTATTTTCCTGAGTTCGTGAATTCATGGAGAATTCTTACCAATGTGTAACTGTCTCCCAATAAAATGAATAAGTAAATAATTTTAATAATTTACAAGTATAATTATACAACTTCATACAAAATCTGAATTTCTGGTGATTAAAATTTCTATTTACTTTATCAAAACGTTATGCGACAATAAGACTATTTCCTTCAAATGTGACCAATAACCCAAAGGTAGCTCAAATAACTATCTTAGACCCAATTGCGATAATCGCGCCCCAAATTTAAAAAACACAATATCTCCCGTTGCCCAGAAACAATCTTCAGAATTCCTCCGGCCGAAAGGAATGCAAAATATGTCTCGCAGAGTCAACAAATGGATACTGTCAATTTGACAAATATGTCAAATTATAGGGTCTACTAGATTGAATGGGAAGTTAAGTAATTTATCTGGGTCCACCGTAGCCACATTTATAGAAATACAAGTTGATATTAATTACAACTGCAATCAGCTTCAACGCATAAAACCAAACGAGTGGGTCAAATTAAACTTATTCAACAATCCTTCCCACAGTATTTGATAGAATACAAGGTATACAGTAAGTTACAATTTTATGATTTTTTTTTGGAAGAGACAAATATATCAATAATTATCAGATCAATATCTCACCACAGTTTAAAAGGATATGTATTCGATTCGTCCTAGCATCAACGTCCAACCAGATGGGGATTTCTTATTCCTCCATTTCCTTCCCTTCTTGGAGAGTCTCTCTCTCCTTTATACACCCTGGGACAATAAGCTAATAAAATTATAATGAGCTCAGCCCAGAAGGTATAGCTTATTTCTTTTCTTGTTCATACATCACGGGACACAGAGCAGCATAGTCATTACTATGTGGGTTATATAGAATTACCTTCAGGTGCTGGCACTGGCAACTTCCAAAACAGGAAGTACCCTCCCCTATATAAGCCCCTCCCATCCGGAAGTACCTCAGTTTTTTGCCAGTGTCTAAGGTGTTGGCCAAGGTTAACATGTATTCATCTGGGCTTGTGTACAGGTTCTCTGGGCCTTAGCAAGCTATTCCGGATCCGACCAAAAAAAGCTTCATAGCTAAACGGTCGGTACCCGGGCCTTGCAGAGAAGAGCAGGGTTTTGCCTGTAATGCCTCTCTTAGGAGGGCTGGACCCTGGGATCCAGAGCTCTGGTCATACCCAAAACCAAGAGGCTATCTGTGCAGGGTGCTATACAGGTCCAGGGGAGTGGAATTCTTGGGAACCCGGTCCCTGAAGGTCTAGTACAATGCCTGCCGTGAGAGGTGAAGTTTGGGCTTCTGTGGACCAAACAAAGTCCTGCGGCGGGGAAAAGGTAAGTGGGGGCCCCTCAGGAACTTGGTTCTATTGAGGGGACCCCCAAGCCTAATATGTCTTTCTGCCTGTTACCTAAAGGGTATTCCCGCTAATAGCTGTATATGCCTAAGAAATCCTAGAAATGTTTTTTCATAAGGGAAATTTTAAAAAAACTGTAAACCTGGAAATGTTTTTTCATAAAGGAGGTTTTAAAAAAAAAAAAAAAAAAGACAAAGGTGCGGTACCTGTGTTTGTCCACTAGAGGCCGCTGTGGAACGTCTTTTTTCTTGGGACTATTCCTTCCATGGTGAAAGTCCAGGCAGATGAGTGAGCTCTCTATCAGGGAAGCTGCATTCCTCTGTCATGCTGCCAAGTAGTTTCCTTCCATCCCTGAGTCCTGGTGAAACAGGGACCCTGGCTCCTCTCCCTACATGGCGCCAAGAGCGCACACGTGCACGCGCGCGCGCGCACACATGCTTTCCTTTTATAAGGTTTAGCTTCAAAAAAGGGGGCGGAGCCTGGCGGATGACGCGCTCTGTGCGCCCAGCGCTTCTGCGCATGTGCGGGCGTCCCAGCAAGATAAAAGGACTCAGTCCACGCTGCTTGCTATGGACACAGAGCATGAAAAGGAGCTGGTAGCATGGTATAGGGGCTTACAGCGGGCGGTTGATACAGGCATCCCCAGAAAGACGCATTAGTAGACACCCACTGATGTACATAGCAGCAAATTGCATTAGACTATTTCAGTAAGGGGTGTATTGCGGCTGGAATACCTCAGCTTTGAACTAAGGAATATGCCGCCTAAAAAACTCCGAGATATACCTCTCAGGAAGTGTAGGGGGTCTCCATCAGGCTCTGAGGATCTGGAGCAGTCATCTGCACCCTCCTCCCCTGAGAAATCAGAGGTTAATACCCATAAGGAACCCCCGGGAGTGCCAGGTACTGCGGCTGTCCTCAGTCCACCTGCTCCTGCATATATAACAGAGGAGGTTTTTTCCTCAACTCTGGAGGGATTGGAGCAGAGATTGGCTGCATTGATCGCTTCTTCTCTACAGGAAAGAAAGCGCGCCAGATCTCCATCACCTCCATTAGAGTGCCTGTTGGCAGAGCAACAGTCCCAGGAAGGGACCGACCTACCTGAAGGGGATCAGGAGGAGGTTAGCTCTGTTTTTGAGGAATCGACAGTAGATGAACCATTTTCAGCATCACAGACTGAAAGATTGTGGGTCCAGACCCTAACTGACATGGTTCGATCTGCATTTAAAATGCCTCTTGTTGAACCATCAACTACTGCTGTCTCCTCATTGGGGTCGCTAAAAGCTCCCCAGGTTAATTGCTCCTTTCCAATACATCCATTATTGGAAGGACTTATATACCAGGACTGGGAACATCCTGATAAACTATTTGTTCCGCCTAAAAGATTTCCGGTGATCTATCCCATGGAGGGAAAGTTCACCCAGAGATGGAATGTTCCTACGGTGGATGCAGCCATCTCTTCTGTGAACAAATCACTGACATGTCCAGTAGATAATGTTCAAATGTTCAAAGATCCAGTGGATAAAAAATTGGAATCTTTATTAAAATCTGCTTTTTCCACAGCAGGGGCTGTTACACAGCCAGCAGTGGCAGCTATTGGGGTCTGCCAAGCTTTAAAGGATCAAATGAAAATGGTCCTGAGGGATTTGCCAGACCAGCAGGCCCAGGCTCTGGCTGATCTGCCTAGAGCATTATGCTTTGCGGTTGACGCCATCAAGGATTCTATCCATCAGGCCTCCCGCCTCACGCTGTCTTTGGTACATATGCGTAGGCTTCTGTGGCTCAAAAACTGGTCTGCTGAAGCTCCCTGTAAGAAGCTCTTAGTTAGCTTCCCATTTCATGGGGAACGCCTTTTTGGCGAAGACCTGGATAAGTATATCCAGAAGATTTCCAGTGGTAAAAGTACTCTCTTACCGAGTAAAAAGAGGTCTAGGGGTCCATCTTTTAAGAGGACTACCTCTCCTATCCCTGCGACGTCTGCTACTAAGCAGTTCCGACGGCCTCCTCGGTCAAACTCAGGAGGTAAAAATCAGGGACAGCCACAGGGTAATAAAAAGCCCTGGATCCGAAGAGGTACTAAACCAGCCTCCAAGTCAAGCCTATGAAGGGCTGCCCCCACTCAAACGGGTGGGGGGAAGACTTCAGTTGTTCGCAGAGACCTGGCGGGAGACGATCAAAGACAGATGGGTGCTCTCCGCAGTAACTCTGGGATACAAGTTGGAGTTAAAAGAGTCTCCTCCGTCCCATTTTATGTGGTCAGGCATGCCAAGAGACCCTCTGAAAAGAGGGTCTCTCCTATTGGCGTTAGAACAACTATTGCTCCAAGGAGTAATTATGGAGGTTCCTATGGAAGAGTGGGGGTTGGGTTTCTACTCAAACCTTTTCACAGTCCCGAAGCCAAACGGGGACATAAGACCCATATTGGACCTAAAGAGTCTAAACAAATTTCTAAACGTCCGGTCTTTCCGGATGGAGTCGATCCGATCGGTCACCGCTGCCCTACAAGGGGAGGAATGGTTAGCCTCGATCGACATCAAAGATGCTTACTTGCATGTTCCCATCTTTCCAGGTCATCAAAAATTCCTACGCTTTGCAGTAGAAGGGTGTCATTTTCAGTTCAGAGCCTTACCATTCGGTCTGGCCACAGCACCACGAGTGTTCACAAAAATTCTGGCCCCACTGTTGGCCGATCTAAGAACACGGGGTGTAACGATAATGGCATACCTAGACGACCTGTTGTTGATGGACCACTCAGTTGCCAAGCTAGAAGTGGTAATTGTCGATACAATCAAGTATCTAGAATCTCACGGTTGGGTCATCAACCTGGACAAGTCAGCCCTACAGCCAGTGAAAAACCTGGTATATCTAGGGCTACGGCTGGATTCAGACCAGAGGAAGATTTTCTTACCTCTAGACAAGGTATCCTCTTTGAGGGCCTTGGTCCGTCTGCTTTGTGCAAAAAGACAGCCGTCCATACGCCTGTGCATGAGGCTGCTAGGAAAGATGGTAGCATCATTCGAAGCTGTGCCATACGCCCAATTCCACTCAAGGAATTTACAAAGGGCCATATTGTCAGCCTGGAACGGAAAAGTTCAGGCTCTAGACTTCCCGATGGCTTTGTCCCCTTCCGTTCGGAAGAGTCTCTGCTGGTGGTTGATCCCCCAGAATCTCCAGAAGGGAAAACCCTTCAGCCCGATATCTTGGAAGGTGGTCACTACAGATGCCAGCCTTATAGGCTGGGGGGCAGTACTGGAGCAATGGTCTCTCCAGGGCAGATGGTCAAATGTAGTAAAAACCCTGCCCATCAATCTCTTAGAGATACGAGCAGCCCGGTACGCTCTAGTAGCCTGGACATCCAGACTCCAAGGGTCCCCTGTCAGAATTCAATCAGACAATGCCACAGCAGTGGCATATATCAATCATCAGGGAGGCACCAGGAGTCGTGCAGCCCAGAGGGAAGTAAGTCACATCCTGGAATGGGCAGAAAAGCATGTCCCATGTATATCAGCTGTCTTCATTCCAGGGGTGGAGAATTGGAAGGCGGACTTTCTGAGTCGCCAACAGTTATGCCCAGGGGAATGGTCCCTTCATCCCGAGGTCTTCCGAGCAATATGTCAGCGGTGGGGAACACCGGATGTAGATCTGCTAGCATCCAGATTCAACGCAAAGGTGGACAGATTTGTCTCCCGGACAAGGGATCCCCTCGCTTGCGGCTCGGATGCTCTGGTGTTCCCTTGGGATCAGTTCAGACTGATATATGCATTCCCTCCGCTACAATTGTTGCCTCGACTCCTTCGCAGAGTCAGGTTGGAGAAGAAGCCGGTGATCCTGGTGGCTCCAGCGTGGCCCCGAAGGGCCTGGTACGCGGAGATCATCAAAATGTCTGTGGGGAGTCCTTGGACCCTTCCACGTCGTCCGGACCTGCTTTCGCAAGGACCGATATACCACCCTTCCTTACTAACTCTAAGTTTAACGGCCTGGCTATTGAATCCCACATCCTAAAGAAGAGAGGTCTCTCTAACTCTGTGGTATCAACTATAATCAATGCCAGGAAGCCTGTATCCAGGCAGATCTACTATAGAGTTTGGAAGGCGTACATCACTTGGTGCGAGGCCAGAAAATGGCATCCACGTAAGTACGTTATAGGCAGAATTCTGGACTTCCTGCAGTGGGCTGTAGACAGGAAGTTTGCCTTAAGTACTATCAAGGGCCAGGTTTCGGCCTTGTCAATACTATTTCAAAGGCCCCTGGCTATGCATTCACTTGTCAAATCCTTTATGCAAGGTGTGACTCGTATTATTCCACCGATTAAGGCTCCCATATGCCCATGGGATCTAAATTTGGTTCTGTCGGTTCTGCAGAAGCAGCCATTTGAACCTTTGCGGCACATTTCCTTGGTTCTACTCACCAGGAAATTGATATTTTTAGTAGCCATATGCTCGGCTAGAAGAGTGTCGGAATTAGCCGCCATGTCCTGTAAAGAGCCATATCTGGTTATCCATAAGGACAGAGTAGTATTACGTCCTCACCCAGCCTTTCTTCCTAAGGTGGTATCGAGGTTTCACTTGAACCAGGATGTGGTTCTTCCTTCTTTTTTCCCCAAACCAAGCTCGGTAGAGGAAAAGTTATTGCATTCTTTGGATGTAGTAAGAGCAGTTAAAGCTTATCTAAAAGCCACTGCTCAGATTCGTAGAACGGATTCTTTGTTTGTTCTGCCGGAAGGCCCCAGAAAGGGTCAGGCAGCATCAAAATCTACTTTAGCCAAGTGGATTCGACAGGTCATAATACAAGCCTATGGCTTGAGAAGTAGACCGCCTCCGTTCAAAGTTAGGGCGCACTCCACGAGAGCAGTTGGAACTTCATGGGCAGTGCATCACCAGGCCTCCCTGGCGCAAATTTGTAAGGCCGCAACATGGTCTTCAGTACACACGTTTACTAGGTTCTACCAGGTGGACGTTAGAAGTCAGGAGGATGTCGCCTTTGGGCGCAGTGTGTTGCAGGCCGCAAAAGATCCTCATGCCTGATGGCGCCCAGCTTATGTATGGTGTATCCCCCCCCTCATGTGGCATTGCTTTGGGACGTCCCACATAGTAATGACTATGCTGCTCTGTGTCCCGTGATGTATGAACAAGAAAGTAGGATTTTTAAAACAGCTTACCTGTAAAATCCTTTTCTTGGAGTACATCACGGGACACAGAGCTCCCACCCCTCTTTTGGGGACACGTATTGCTTTGCTACAAAACTGAGGTACTCCCGGATGGGAGGGGCTTATATAGGGGAGGGTACTTCCTGTTTTGGAAGTTGCCAGTGCCAGCACCTGAAGGTAATTCTATATAACCCACATAGTAATGACTATGCTGCTCTGTGTCCCGTGATGTACTCCAAGAAAAGGATTTTACAGGTAAGCTGTTTTAAAAATCCTACTTTTATTGAGTTCAGTCAGTTTTAGGCAATATCACCTTCAACCACTAGGGTGTGTCTGAGAGCAGAAACATGTGTTCTGAATTGTGTTTTAAATAATATGTTCTATTTTTCATAATGTGTATCAGTTTTTATATTTGTGCTGAGGAATATATATGATTTAGGTATACTGGTAACCATAGGTGTGCACAGCCTATGGCATTAGGGTGTGCACCCCAAAGCTCTTTTTAATTTAGGAGCCCCGTTAGGGGGCTTTGGTGAAATATCAGGGGTCTAAACAGGGGGAATCTGGGCCACATTGGGTGATTAGGGTGTGCCTGGGCACACCTGGCACACCCTGTGAGCACGCCTATGCTGGTAACCGGCATAATATACAATACTCTCAGTATAATTTTAATTTATCAATATCCCATAAAATGGTTCTATATTTATATATATATAAATGTATATCTTATAAAACAGGTCTATCTAGGAAGGACACACGTATATATACTAATCAAAGTCACATAAAATGATTAACTGTATGGATAAATGTTATCATTCTGGTATAGCCGATGAATATATGTTTATCTAAAAACATGTGTAAATACTTATACAGTTATAATTACGATTATATGTTTTTCACAATACTAATTAGCTTTTTAAAACGCTTCTATTTATAATCACAACTTTTATATTTTTACCTTATACCAAAGTTATTAGGTCAGCAGATATTAACTTATGATAATCTCTGTGACTTAAAAGATCATACAGAATTCGAATGACTTATAAGAACATATAGGTATTTTTAAAATATTTCTGACTTGCACAAACTACACATCTTTTCCACCATGTGTTGAATTGAACTTTGAACAGTCTTAAAGAGGAAGAAGCCTAATCTAGGCTTACCTGTAGGTGCAAGTTGTCAAAGTGGGTTTACAACCACTTTAATGGATGTTTATACAGAATTCAGCTGTACACACAACTCCTAGGCTAGTACCAAAAATTGTCTATAAGCGGCCTTTACAGGTTATTGATTTAGAGTTAGCCTTGAATTTTGGCCCTAGAATTATTATTATGCTCTCACTCTGATGCTTGTGTGGATACCTCACATGTGGCGCAATTGTTGTTTACATGCAGGTGTGTCCCCCATTCACGCGTATGTGCCAGGTGATGAGGTTGCTTTTAAAAAAACAAAAACCTGTTTATTTTGTTACAATTTTTTAAAACACTTTTATATTTTTAGTTTTACAGCTATCGAGGGGTGCAACAATCCCTCTTTGTGATAACATGGGAAGTTGACAGGTTTTCTTGATGGAGACATGGGGGTTTATTAAACCCTTAATGTCTCCCCCTGTTCTCCACAGCAGCTAATCAAGCACAGATTATCCTCGATTAGCTGCTTCCCAGGTTACAGTAGCAGAGGAATGACAGCTGTAATACTGAAATTTACATAATACATGTTGATTCCAGGTTAATTTATCTGGAGCTGTGAAATAGTTTTAACATTTTCGATTCCATGAGACTTATAAATTTTACCTTAGTAAGCAAGGTGTTGAAGGTCCTTTACTCTGTATTTACCATGAGGAGAGGTATGGAGTTTACAATTTTTGTTGTTTTGGGGTATCCTGTGCCCTAACACCTCTCTGCCTAATTTTTTTGGCATTGGTATAAACTCCTATAAATTGTAAAATCTTCTTAAACACAGAGTTTGAGAATGGTACACTAGATACACTACAAGTACAGAACATACACAGAGGAAGGAGTAAGTGAAGGGGTTAATATACTGGTCACATACCGTGACAGGATGGAGATAAAGGGGTTAATCTTCAGATGGGCAGGACAAGGGAGGTGAGGGGTTAATCTACCAGTCACAAGGAGACAGCAATTTAGCTAGTATGAGTAGAAGAGGAGGGGGACATGAAAGAGTTAAAAAAAAGATTCCTGTGTCACTTCAGCAGAATGAGTGGATCAGCAGCTATTTTAAGGAGAAGGGGAGAAATAAGCACTGTAAACAGTACCACATGATCGATGTGATGACCAATCACAGCGATCACATGGTACTCAGCCGCTCGGATCAACTGGTACAGTGTCTCTGTGTACCCAGCTGTCTAATAACGGCTGGGTACACAGTGATCATCATGCAGATAGCCACTGAATGACTATTGGTCCAGTGCCGTTCAAAAACGAAACTGGGTAATTAAGTTAAGGATTCTGTCCTAACGTCAAATACTAGCCCACCGAGCCGTCTAAGGGTTCGTCCACCACTGCCTAGGGTCAAGGGTGTTCGACACAGATCTTCTATGACAGTACATAAACTTCAGAGAGTCACCACAAGTTACCAACTGGGTGTCTAATAAACCATTGATCACCTTTACAGAATGTCATACAACTCATGCCCCTTCAATTAAAAATTATCTTAATTGTACAGGGCACAGGAACTAATTCTTAGACCATGGGTTATATGCCGCTATCTTCAAGTGATTGTGGACACTGGCAAAAGCTTTGCTACTACTGCCCCCAGTGTATCCATATAACTCCACCGACTTTCTGAGGCTTCATCGGGTTCGGCCTGTAATATTTGTTTCAGACACTGGGTTTCTGCATTAGGCTTTCACCTTGACACATGATGCAACGAGTGTAGTTAGCAGCAGCGTGCTTTACAAGCCCATGCCTGTGGTCTATTCCTATGGCACCCAGACCCTGAAGACCCCTTCGGGTGTACGCCCACCATGACAGGCAAAGTCTGGACCCTGGACTTAACCACCATGTGGACCGGGTAGGACAGGGTTTTCCCTGTACCTTTTCATATCAGTTCCCAGCTATACATGTCTTGTTGGATCATTACAGTTGAAAAAGTATTTATACCCCTTGAAATTTTTCACATTTTGTCATGTTGCATTTAAAAACATAATTGTATTTTATTGGGATTTTATGTGACAGACCAACACAAAGTGGCACACACTTATGAAGTAGAAGGAAAATGATAAATGGTTTTCAAAATGTTTTACAAATAAATATATAAAAAGTGTGGTGTGCATTTGTATTCAGCCCCCTTTACTCTTATACCCCTAACTAAAATCTAGTGGCCTAAAATCCAATTGCCTTCAGAAGTCACCTAATTAGTAAATAGAGTCCACCTTTGTGTAATTTAATCTCAGTAGTAAATACAACAATACAGCTGTCCTGTGAAGCCCTCAGAGGTTTGTTAGAGAACCTTAGTGAACAAATGGCATTATGAAGGCCAAGGAACACACCAGACAGGTCAGGAATAAAGTTATGGAGAATTTTAAAGCAGGGTTAGGTTATAAAAAAATATCCTAAGCTTTGGGCACCACATGGCAGTAGGTTGTGGCTAACAAGGCACTCATGCCGTCCATTGTAACCAAATGCCGTCAAACTTTTTGGGACATTTCCTGTTCAAATAAGTCATTTTGTAAAGCGGTAAGGCACTATTAATGGTATTTTCCCAAAGAGTCACCGTTGGGGGAGATGCAGAGTTCCACTTAAGTAGAATAGTTTTCTTAGCATAATAAAGAAGGTAAGAAATCAGGAGTTTGGTGTAGCGAGGCCTCTGGTCGTCCTCCTGTATACCGAATTCCCATGTTCCGTTGTTTTCTCCACTCAGGGTAGGTTCACACCAGTGACTGTATTAGAGTGCAACAGGATAACACTTGCTTACTTTATTTATTTTATTTATTAATTTTTTAACAAGACAATGCAAGACAGTGGATTGTGCTGAGATCCACTGAAAAAAAATAGTGCATGCAGTACTTTTTTTTTTTCAGTGCACACAACCACAATGCAGGGTTGTGAACTGGCCAGGTAAAGGGAAATGAGGCAATTCGCCTTGTCTGTGGTGGGACTGTACTGCAATAGCCATCCATCACAGTCCTACCGCACTTGGTGTGAATGTACCCTCTGGGTCATTAGGACTCTCCTCCTCACTATGTGGGGGGGTGGTAGCGCCACTACCTAGACCCTTTTTACTCCTTTTTTGCTGTAACACATTTCTCCCTGGCTTACAGCCATAAAACTCTCTGCTCTGATATTGACTTTTTGCACAAGTTGACTTTGATTCCCTGACTTAGTACTTGAATAGCTTACATTGCCCTTGTTCTCAGTGCTTCCCTTCTGCAGTTTTTTTCCCCCTCTTCACGTGCAGTCTGTAAGTGACTCAGCACTCGCCTGCCTCTCTCACCAACAATCTTCAGTT
This sequence comes from Rana muscosa, assembly GCA_029206835.1. Taxonomy (NCBI): domain Eukaryota; kingdom Metazoa; phylum Chordata; class Amphibia; order Anura; family Ranidae; genus Rana; species Rana muscosa. Next base: position 343,113,147 of record CM055117.1, on the reverse strand, counting down.
ATATTACCTTTCTACAGACCTGAGATCCTCTCAGCATCTCTAACGCACTGATGATCAGTTAGGCACATTTAAAACTCTACGTTGTCTTTCTTTCCTTGGGGCATGCTGATCGCTTCCCCCATACTCTGCAATCTATTACGGGGTATTTCTTACCTAGTGTAAAGATAGGGAAGTCCCTTCCACCCTACCTGAGTTCATTCTTCCATTAGGTGTTGGTGTTCTTATGTTCGTACACGCGATCGGATTTTCCGTTGGAAAAACCTTGGATGTTTTTTTCTGACGAAATTCCGCTCAAGCTTGGCTTGCATACACACAGTTCTCTGAACTTTTGACCGTCAAGAACGCGGTGACGTACAACACTACGACGAGCCGAGAAATCGAAGTTCAGTGCTTCCGAGCATGCGTCAAATTGTTTCCGAGCATGCGTCGGAATTTTGCGCGTCGGAATTGCTACAGACGATCGGATTTTTGAGAACCAACTCTCAATCTTTTGCTGGCGGAATTTCCGCCAGCAAAAGTCCGATGAAGCATACACACGGTCGGAATTTCCGACCAAAAGCTCACATTGGACTTTTGCTGGCGGAATTTCCGACCGCGTGTACGTGCCATTAGGCTTTTCAGTTGTGGAGCCACCTTCTGATTCTCTGTTCATATATTTTTTTTTTTTTAAAGTTTTTTGCCAAGAGGTTGTTTGGGCCTCTGCTAATGCATGCTTGGTTAAAAGATGGTTCTGCTGTCAACTGTCTTTTATTTTTTCCTGTGGGTCTGTTGCTGTAGTTTTGGCTATTTGGTTGACCACCCTCAACTTATTGCTTGGGGACTAAGGCCCTTTCACACGGCCTTTCTGATCAGGACCACCTGTCAGTTTTTCAGACGGAAGAAAAACTGACAGGCGGACCTGATTGGAAGGTTCATGCATTCCTTTGGACAGGTTGGTGTAAATGGACACAATTCTCCGTTTACTATATTCCAAGATCATAGCCGATAGACTCACTCCAATGTTACCAACATATGTTCACCTGGATCAAGCAGGGTTTGTAAAGCCCTGTACACACGATCGGATTTCCGATGGATTTTAGTCCGATGGATTTGTCCATCGGAAATCCGATGAAACAGTTTTTCATCAGTCTTGGCCACACACCATCAGTCCAAAAACCGACGGCAACAAAACGACGGGACGTACAACACGTACGACGGCGCTATAAAAGGGAAGTTCAAATCTAATGGCGCCACCCCTTGGGCTGCTTTTGCTGATTTCGTGTTACCGCGTGTTAGTAAAAGTTTGGTGAGAGCCGATTCTCGCGTTTCAGTCTCCATGCTTTTCAGATCATTTCCTGGTGTTTAGTTTGTGCTTGTGGGTTCGTATTTTTTATTCAGTGTGTGCAGTCAGGTCGTTACTGCTTTGCAGTGCCTTCTTGGCCGTTCGTTTACTGTTTTTCAGGTTGTTCTTCTCAGACCTTGCTGTTCCACGGTGCGTTCTGTTTGAGTTCGTTCTGACCAGCCGACCAGTTTAAGACCATGTTTGAAGTGCGTTCTCGTTCTCGAGCTCGTGCTGGCTATGGACTTGGTGTTGCAGTTAACACTGTAACCCGAGTTCAGTCCGTGAGTGAGGAGGAGTTCATGGACCAAGAATTGGTTGCTCCAGCGTGACCAATTCTCTCATATGTCTCTGCTGCAGGAAATCCATGAGAATAATCCTGATGATTTCAGGAATTATCTCAGGATGACGGACCCCGTTTTTCACTGTCTGTTGGATTTGCTGTCCCCCTATATCACGAGGCAGGACACTGTGATGCGCCAGGCCATCACTGCCGAGCAGAGGCTTATTGCCACGTTGAGATACCTGGCGACTGGGAGAAGCTTGCAGGACCTCAAGTTCACAACAGGCATCTCCCCCCAGGCTCTCGAGATCATTATCCCTGAAACGTGTTCTGCCATTTGGTCAGGTCCTGCAGAAGGACTATATGAAGGTAAGTTTGCTCCTTTAACATCACATTATATGTTTGGATTGTTTGCTAATGTATTTTATTTCTTTCCTCCTTCCCAAATTTGCCTGTTTGTAATATCCTGGGAGTGTCCCCATTTTCCCCATGCATGTTTTTTCCTCTAATGCCCTTTTTTGGGACCTACATGCCTATTTCCCTTCACTAACCTCTCCAGCATGCTATCCTGGGCCCAAGCACAGCAAGCCTAGTTTTTTACACCCGTTTTTTTTGGGTCAGTGCCATCGTAGTTTTGCCGCTATACCGTCGTATTTACCACGATATTTGGCCGCTAGCGGTGCGGTTTTAACCCCCGCTAGCGGCCGAAAAAGGGTTAATACCACCCGGGCGGTATTACCGCGGTGTCCCATTGATTTCAATGGGAAGGAGCGGTAAAGGAGCGGTATACACACCGCTCCTCTCACCGCTCCAAAGATGCGGCTTGCAGGAGATTTTTTTCTCCTCCCGCCAGCGCATCGCCTCAGTGTGTAAGCCCTCAGGCTTTCACATTGAGCATACTGGGGCAGGATTTTTTCAGGCGTTATTTATGCGCTATTTTTAGCGCAAAACGCCTGAAAAACTCCTCAGTGTGAAGGGGCCTTAGTGGGGAACTGTGGAGGGGCAATTGATGGCAAGCACGTCCACATAGTGCCGCCACCCCGTTCGGGGTCATTCTATTATAACTATAAAGGTTTTAATAGTATTGTGTTAATGGCGGTGGTGTCGGCACAGTATGAGTTTCTGTATGTGGACGTGGGGAAGAACGGTCGGATGTCCGATGGCGGAGTATTCGCCCAGACGGAGTTTGCTCACCGTCTGCACTCTGGGGGTCTTGCACTGCCTCCAGATGCAGACAATGTGGAAGGACTACCGTTTGTGTTCATCGCGGATGAAGCCTTTGGACTGGGACCACACCTGATGCGGCCGTTTCCCCAACTCACACCGGAGAGGAGGTTTTTAATTAACGGCTGGCCAGAGCCCAGAGAGTTGTGGAGAATGCCTTTGGGATAATTGCCAGCCGGTTCCGCCTGTTTCAGACAGCAATTCATATGGCGGAATACAAGCTGAACCACATTGTTTTCTGTTGCTGCATCTTGCATAACTTTCTCAGACATTTTTCGGCGACATATGTGTCAACAGTTGGGCCTGAGGCCGGTCCATCCGAGATGACCATTATGACCGGCCTGGACACTGCCCATACTGGCTTGGCCCCCCAAAGTGCCCGTGAAGTACGTGAGAAATACATTGAGTACTTCACGGGTAGGGGGGCCATAGCAATGCCAGACCATATCTGACCTTTTGGTTTTTTAAATAAAATCTTATTATATTTCCAAAAATCTTGTTTTGTCATTCTTGTTTTTATGGTTGATGTGTCTCCCAGGTTCTTGTAGTGCCAAGTGTATTTGTCCTTAGTAAATAGCCACAATTGTCACTATAAAAAGCATTGATTTAGCTTTTTCAGAACTGCTATTGAGCATAGAAAGAACACGCCACACCTTTTTGAGTGTCCCAGAAACTTTTTACTCTGTGCACCACATTTTTATTTAGGTTTTATAGAAATACAATGTAGAAAGTTTTACCTCCCCAAATTTTTTTGTTTTATTTGGAGGTTTGTTTTGCAGAAACATGCATGGGTCAAAATAGTAAACATTTGTCCAAAAAAGGAAATATAAAAATTCAACGTGAAAAGGAGAAACATGAGATGGGGTGATGTCACCCCTGATCCATCCCAAATGTGAAGAACCCCACTTTATTTTTGTGTCTCAAATGGGTATTTTCCACATGATCCCATGGCTAAGGTAAACATGTGCTATCTGCCATCATGGGGGATCAATGGACGTGCTTTGGGTGTGCAAACCCTTCCTCTCACCTACTTGAGTAGGGAGCAAGAGGTTGCACCCCCAAAACAGGGACATAGATATCCTGTGACGGCAGATAGCACATGTTGAGTCACTGTGTGCATCTTCACATTTGGGCTGGTGGGAATACCAGTGCAAAATTTTAAGGGCAAAAAAAACACAAAAACAGGGGGGGGGGGTCAGACTATTCGCCCCAAAATATCTATAATGTTTTTATATTTTTGCTCAATCACATTAATTCTATTTCTCATAATGTCCATTTCGCTACTACATTCCATTATTTCTTGAATAATTATTTGGGCACTAGAACTCGAGAATGGAGGATTTGGAGTTCCTGACACACCACCACGTTCATCCCCTAAAATTTTTAAAAAAAATTAGAAATATGCAGGCCTACATCTGTATTTACCTTGAAGTTGTGGTGACAGACACTGACCTGTTGTGGTGATAAGCTCCACCTCTCCTTCCTCCACCTCTCCTTCCTCCACCTCCGCTTCCTCAACATGCTGATCTTGGGGTGCTTTGGGATCTTGGGGGTGTTTATGTGGTCTGTGCTTCCTCGTCTCCTCAGATTGGTGTCCTCCCAGTCTCCTCTCCCCTATGGGAATGGAAAAAAAAAGGTATCCTTTAGCACACAGAGATTTGAGGGCAGAAATTGTATACATTGATTGGAAGTGGGGTGCAATTGATATTTGGGCCTGAGTTCCAAAATGAACACATGAGATCTTGAGAACTCTACTAAGATGCATGCTTTTTTTTAGGGGCCTAAAAAACACACTTGGAGAACCACCAAGGTATCCACTGGAGCACCTGTGTGTGACACTCTTAAAAATTTGGTCATGTGGCCCACACTATAGTATATTGCTCATGAGCAAAAAGCTGTGTAACCAACTGCTTGAGTGTCATCTCCTTTACACAGAATCCATATTAGCCTTTCAAAGCACTTTGTCCATTATTTGAGACTTCCTGAGATTAGGGGTGTCGTATGGCCCAAGCTTCCCATCGTAATCCTTCCTCCGCAGGATGTCCACCATCTCCGCCATCTCAGCAAATGACATATTAGTAGCTTTGTATCTTTTAGTCCTGGATCGGGACGTTCCCGCCTCCGGGCTTTCCTCGTCGGTACTTTCTAATAAAGAAGCCACCTGTGTCACCGACATGTCGTCGTATCCCACTGTACGCCGAACGTGAAGGGGCGGGGAAATGCAGGAAAAAACCGTCATGGGCGGGCGACGCGGGCGGAGTTACACGCATGCGCAGGGTATAAAATGGGAATGAAGTTATTAGGGTTGCGCAGAGTAAGAACGAGCGGAATTCCAGAAAAGACCACAACTAAGGTAAGAAGGAAACTTGGGCCTGCAGTGGCCTATAATGGTTCATGATTGTAAAGGCCAATATTGGGATAAGTTGAGGAGAATGGAATCTGACCTCTCATGTTTTTTTATGTGTTTTGAACTTGCAGACAGTCTACAATGCATAAACTACGTGAGCCCGATATCATGTTGGTTTTTATTGAAAAATATAAAGAACTCTGCAACCTATGGGAAATAAAATATCCAGAGTACCACAAGAGTGGTGTACGTCGGGCAACAATTCAAAAATTAGCGGATTATATGAAGCCCTGGGTCCCAGAGGCAGACTACAATATGATGAACAAAAAGATAAACAAGATGCGGAATGCATATTAAAAAAAAATACACTGAATACCACGCTTCCATGAGATCAGGAGCAGCAGCAGATGATGTAGTACAGCCCAAGCTGTGGTACTACAAACACCTGCAATTTCTGGAAGACCAGATTGAGGCCAGGGAATCAATTTCAAGCCTTCCCTCAACCCTTCCTTCCACCCTTCCATCCAGCGTTCCTTCCACCCTTCCCTCCAGCGTTCCTTCCACCCTTCCCTCCACCCCTGCAGAGGTGGAGGAGGAGCCACCTGTGCTTGAAGAGCCGGATCTTCGCATCTTCAGCCAGGTATAGTATTTTAGAACATAATTATTGGCCTCAAAGTACTATTGTGATGAATTTGATTTATTCTCCCAAAATGATAACATCACCCCCCCCCAAAAAATTTTTTTAAAACGGAGACATAAATGATTGTTAAAGTATCTAAAAGAACGGGGACAGAATGAAACTCTTTGCTAGTTTTAAAACTAGCAAATTGCACCAGTCATGAGATCAAAATTGTGTGTGATTGATTCCCCAAAATATCTAACTATGTGCCTTTTTTCTACACAGGATGAGGCCAGCCAGGAGGAAGAGGCACTCAAAATGATCCGTGACGCTGCTGCCATCATGAGGGCCCCCCTCAATCCTGTGGAGGGGTTTAGTATGTACCTCGCGGACAAATTAGTCCAAAGGGAGGCGGGACAACGTGCCCTCTGCGAGCACATTATATACACGGCCGTACACATGGGGGGGAGGGGGGAGCTGACTGAGGCCACCCATCTCTCTCATCAGGCCAATCCTTCTCCTCCTTCTCCTCCTCCTCCTGCCACATTACCACCCACAGTGGCCCGGCCTGCAAGGGTGCGTGGATGGGGCCGTGGAGGGAACGCTGCAGAGAGGCGTGGAGGGAACGCTGCAGGGAAGCGTGGAGGGAAGTGTACAGGAAAGAGCAGGAGGTGATTTCCTGGCTTAAAGCTGCTCTTCCAGAAGTTGCAGTTTGATGGAGTACCACAACTTGGGATGATGTATGTCTTCGGCTGCTGCTCCTAATTTCATTATGATGTTTATCTTATTGTTCATCATACTCATGTCTGCCTTTGGGGTCCAATGACTTCATATTTTCCGCTAATTTTCCAATTGTTGCCCTTCGTTTTTTATTTTATATTTTGCATGAATAAATGGAGATTTGATTTCTGCCAAAATACTTGACAGATGTGTTTTTATTGTGAGTAGCAATAACATTTCCTAAATACAATGTGGAATTAAAGCGGTTGTAAACTCTATTTTGGTACTTTTACCTACAGGTAAGTCTATAATAAGGCTTACCTGTAGGTAAAAAAATATCTCCTAAACCTTTACGGTTTAGGAGATATTCCCCTCGCAATGCGCCGCTGACAGCAGCGGCGCATGCGCACTGGGGATTCTCGGGCTGAAGGCTCGGCAGACGCCGGACCTCGCCGGAACGAAATCTTCCGCGCGCGTGCGCGGGAGTGAGACATCGCGGCTCCAGCCACTCACAGCGCTGGAGCCGCGATACCCGGAAGACACGCCGAGGCAACATGTCATCTCCCTCGACGTGGACCAGGTGAGTTAACGATGCCTCGTTCTAAGGTAAGTATTTCATAATGAGCTAGTATGCGGTGCATACTAGCTCATTATGCCTTTCCCTTGCAAGTGACTAGAAAAAAAAAAAAAAGTATTTGACTTTACAACCGCTTTAATAACAAGGGACACCAACCTCCATGAGGGAAAAATAAAAGAAACATATGCTGTTGTGAGAAATTGACACCGAAAACAAAAGCAAAAATTAAACAAAAAAAAAAAAGGATTCTAAAACTTTTTTTAAATTTGTGAGGTCTGCCTTTAAGAATAAATCATAATTATTGAGAAGATCACAAGAAACAAGAAAGACATAAGTTTGTCAGAACTCGTGATAAAGATCTGCAGCAAAAACAACATTTTAAACACCATTCTAAAGCAAAAAACAATGCGCTGCATTAAACGAGGCAATAACTTAAAGAATGCCGAATGTGCTCTCTCCATTAGGAACGCTAGTTTTACCAGAACGAGCGCTCCCGTCTTCTAATTCAGTCTGAGCATGCGTGGGTTTTTTATCCGATGGACTTGCCCATAGACGATCGGTATTTTCTATCGGTTTTTGATCAATCGGAAAATTTTAAAACATGTTCTATTTTTTAAAACCGATGGAAAAAAGACCGATGGGTCCCATACACGATCGATTTGTCCGATGAAAAAAATCCATCGGACGGTTTTCATCGGTAAAACCGATCGTGTGTACAGGGCTTAAGGGGGAGAGAGGCAAGAGACAATACATTGAAGACTTTGACATTAGTGGAATATGCCCAGCGGAACTCCATCCCAGCCTGTCTACTGGCGGTGGATGCTGAAAAAGCATTTGACAGGGTGGGATGGAGTTTTATAGAAGAAACCTTAGATCAGTGGGGAATAGGCCCATTGCTTAGGGGGAAAATAATGGCCCTATATCAAAACTCAACAGCTAGAATTCGAACAAATGGAAACCTCTCGGAACCGATGAAAATATCGAATGGAACAAGGCAGGGATGTCCCCTATCCCCATTACTATATGTATTAGTAATGGAGCATCTGACCACAGCTATACGAACTAATCCAGATATACAAGGGATAAAAGTTAAAGGAATAGAATATAAAATGTCTGTATATGCAGATGACCTGCTGCTATACATAACGAACCCAACAATAGCCATACCAAATTTAATTCAAGAGTTTACCCGCTTTGGTAAGATGAGCAGCTTTAAAGTAAACTATGATAAGACGCCTTAAACATCACACTCTTAAGTAAAGACATTGACAATTCCTTTAAATGGCAGACCGTAGCTGTTAAATACCTGGGAACGTATATTCCCAGGGACTTAACAAAACTTTTGGAATTGAACTACTTACCAATAATACAAAAAATAATCAAGACACTTCAAAAATACGATAAAGCATTTTTTTTCTTGGATCGGAAGGATCAATATTATAAAAATGGATATACCGTACTTCCGAAACTCCTATATATATTCCAAACAATACCAATATACTTCTCAACTAACGTACTACATCAACTTCGAAGAGCGATAGGGACATTTATATGGACTAAAAAAAAACTGAGGTCTAGCACTCCCAGACTTCTCATTATATCTACGGGTGGTATTCATGGGGAGAATAGTGGACTGGTTTCATAGTGTAAAAACTAAACAATGGGTGAAAGAGGAGGATATTACTGAAATAAAACTTAAATCACTACCATGTATAAATCATAATCTACGACCCTCCATGAGAGAAATGCTGATGTTGGTATCCTCCACATTAAAGGCATGCTGAAAAACGAGAAGTGGTCCACACAGATTGGGCCAATGACACCTCTGTTCGGAAACCATGAGTTTCCACGAGCATTGAATGCCCCGACCTTTTTGAAATGGTACAGAAATGAGGATACAAGAGCGGTACAGATCTTGATCGAGGGTAAAATCCCCTCGATAGACTCCCTGGGTTTGGAATACAGGAAAATGTGGATACAATATCAACAACTGCAAACATATACTCAATTGCTAATTAAAAATGGGATATTAGATAGACCGGCTACGGACTTCGAGCAGTTACTAATATAGGAGGAAAGACCAACACATGTATTATCTGTAATATATCAATACCTCATCCCAAAAAATATCCGGCGGATAGAGGGCTCTGATTCCCCCTCACGGCCAGAAGAAGAACTAACATATATATAAATAGATGGGAGGAAGAACTAGGAAGGATCATTCCCAGATCGGATTGGGAAAGAGCTTTCTTAATAGCACGTCCATCCATGGTCTTAATCAATACCTGTAAAGTGAAAGTGGAAAATACCACACTGTCGCTCTAGATACTAAATAGCAGCCAGCACAGCAAAAGACAATTGCAAACAAATGGTAACAAATTAAATGTGCAGCGCTGCACATTTAATTTGTTACATCAATTCCTGTATCCTGTACTGTCAGGATTACTAGATTTTTTTTTCTCTCTCTTGTAATAGTGCAAAAATTAAAAAAGACCAGTGTAGCATTTGGCAAGAGTGTTCATATCTACTGTCTGTCCTAGGGTTTTAGCACTTATGTTGGGCCAGAGTGTTGGATCAGGAACAGTGTATAAAAAAAGGCAAATATCAATTTCTCCAAAGTGAGTCATCTCCCCTGTGTAGCACTGGTTTTATTTTGGGTCTGCAGCAATTACCTCTCCAGAGTGGATGTTCCGGCTCCATTGTCTAGGCAAACAAAAATCTCCAGGAATAAGGCACACACATGAGTAAAACCTAATCAGCAAGGCTTTATTCTTTTCTTTGAGTCAACTTGAAGAGAGAGAGCGGGAAGTTGAAAGAAGTAGGGGAAGGTTCAGGCACGCAACACTTAGGCTCAGTATATACACTCGTCGCTACTCAAGCCTGAGGGGGTATTGCTCACCCGGATAGTCCCTATGAGAGCAGTCCTAGCAGCCGGGATGGAGCACGGATATCAGAGACAATTAATCCCCCTTTAGGCAGCCTCCAGGCTTCTCCCTGATACAGCAGTACCGTCGCTAATCTCCGCCGGGACTGATCTTCCCCTGGACCACTTTTCCAAAAGATGGGCCCCCTACAAACGGGCAGCCTGGGATCCTTCTCTGAAGCGTAGGCCCTTGTCAGCAGAGCTGGGCCCATGATGCAGCAACAGAACCTCGGGCTGAAGGTGCCTGAGGCCTAAACACACTCGCGCACCTCGTGCCATGCGGTCCACGAGGCACACTCACTGGACCAGAGGTCCCCCCTGAATGCCTTGGGGTCCCCCTGGAATCGCCTTGCACCAAATGGTGTCCGCCCCTTTTGTACCCTCTCCCAGCATGCACAGCGGGTAGACCACACCCACTGCACTGCTGCAGAGAGAGAGGATACCCAAGGTGCTGTGATACCCCCCGTAGCTCAACCCATGCCGGAGGTGATAGTGCCACCTACAGGCAAAGGAGAACACTACTGCCAGGCAGTATCACACCCATAACAGAGCAGAATTGAATCACAAATTGGTCTGAGCCCAACTACTGGCTCAGACCGCCCCTAAATTTACACATAGCGCCCCCAAATATTGGGAGGGGGGCGCTACACCTGTGAGAAATAATACTTATTTTTTATGCTACGCAGAGACAGTGGTTTTCATGCCGTTCATTAGATTGTATGGGTCACAGGCCCCCTATGAAGTTTTTTCTCTAGGGCCTTGAAGAAGCCTAGTTATTTAAAATAGCACACCATGCTTATTTTACGACACACAGGCTCCACAAGCTTAGCCCGAAAAACTCTTCCTCCTGCCGGCGGTGTGATCATTCACTGGGGAACTTTTCACATATCTTCTGGACTTGTTCAGCCATCACTCAATATTGGAATAATGGAACAAAGGACGAGATTTACTAAAACTTGTGCAGCACTGCTTGGTAACCAATCAGCATCTAGATTTTACTGTCAAAGGTTAATTGAACAAGCTAAAGTTAGAAACTGATTAGCAGCCATGCACAGCTACACCAGATTCTGCGTGCTCCGGTTTTAGTAAATTCCCCTCAAAGTATAGATACACATGTAGCACTACCCCCGTAGGAGCTGCTGTTTATTTGTTTTGGGTCTACGTCCTGCCTATCAACCCCTGGAAGTGTCTCAAACCCTCCCTTAGCACAACTGATATGAATAAGGATTATGAGACCTATTGAGTATTAGGAGACACAATCCTGCATACATCACACAATAAACTGTAAATATTATTACCTTTGCTGGTCACTAGTAGGGATGAGCTCGGTGTTCGAGTCGAACATACGTTCGACTCGAACATCGGCTGTTCGATCGTTCGCCGAACAACGAACGATTTGGGCCGTTCGCGCCTAATTTGCGGCCCACAATGCACTACGCCATCGCAGTGTCATCCAGGCGCTGTGATTGGCCAAGCATGCACTGTGACCCCGCATGCTTGGCCAATCACAGCGCCGGCAGCGAGGAGAGCAATGATTGGCCACAGGCAGGATGCCTGTGGCCAATTATTGCTGAGGGTGTTTAGTACACGCCCCACACTATAAAAGGCCGCCAGCACGGCGGCCTAGTGTAGTGTGTTCTGGAGCAGGGAAAGAGAAGCATAGGCAGGGACAGTGACATTTTTTTTTCTTGCTTAACCTGGATTCCTTTAGTTTAGGGAAAGAGAAGGATAGGTAGGGAGAGTGTCAGTGTGTTTTACTGTGCTAATCCTTGTTTGTAGGGACAGGGAAGGACAGTGAGGGAAATTCTCCTTGTGCTATACTGTGCTAAAGCATTGATCATCAACCATCTTTAAAAAAACATTTTTTCTAGGGACAGAAAACTATAGGTAGGGAGAGTGTCAGTGTGTTTTACTGTGCTAATCCTTGTTTGTAGGGACAGGGAAGGACAGTGAGGGAAATTCTCCTTGTGCTATACTGTGCTAAAGCATTGATCATCAACCATCTTTAAAAAAACATTTTTTCTAGGGACAGAAAACTATAAGTAGGGAGAGTGTCAGTGTGTTTTACTGTGCTAATCCTTGTTTCTAGGGACAGGGAAGGACAGTGAGGGAAATTCTCCTTGTGCTATACTGTGCTAAAGCATTGATCATCAACCATCTTTAAAAAAACATTTTTTCTAGGGACAGAAAACTATAGGTAGGGAGAGTGTCAGTGTGTTTTACTGTGCTCATCCTTGTTTCTATGGACAGGGAAGGACAGTGAGGGAAATTCTCCTTGTGCTATACTGTGCTAAAGCATTCATCATCAACCATCTTTAAAAAAACATTTTTTCTAGGGACAGAAAACTATAGGTAGGGAGAGTGTCAGTGTGTTTTACTGTGCTAATCCTTGTTTCTAGGGACAGGGAAGGACAGTGAGGGAAATTCTCCTTGTGCTATACTGTGCTAAAGCATTGATCATCAACCATCTTTAAAAAAAAAAAAATTCTAGGGACAGAAAACTATAGGTAGGGAGAGTGTCAGTGTGTTTTACTGTGCTAATCCTTGTTTGTAGGGACAGGGAAGGACAGTGAGGGAAATTCTCCTTGTGCTATACTGTGCTAAAGCATTGATCATCAACCATCTTTAAAAAAACATTTTTTCTAGGGACAGTAAACTTCAGGTAGGGAGAGTGTCAGTGTGTTTTACTGTGCTAATCCTTGTTTGTAGGGACAGGGAAGGACAGTGAGGGAAATTCTCCTTGTGCTATACTGTGCTAAAGCATTGATCATCAACCATCTTTAAAAAAACATTTTTTCTAGGGACAGAAAACTATAGGTAGGGAGAGTGTCAGTGTGTTTTACTGTGCTAATCCTTGTTTCTAGGGACAGGGAAGGACAGTGAGGGAAATTCTCCTTGTGCTATACTGTGCTAAAGCATTGATCATCAACCATCTTTAAAAAAACATTTTTTCTAGGGACAGAAAACTATAGGTAGGGAGAGTGTCAGTGTGTTTTACTGTGCTAATCCTTGTTTCTAGGGACAGGGAAGGACAGTGAGGGAAATTCTCCTTGTGCTATACTGTGCTAAAGCATTGATCATCAACTATCTTTAAAAAAAAAAAAATTCTAGGGACAGAAAACTATAGGTAGGGAGAGTGTCAGTGTGTTTTACTGTGCTAATCCTTGTTTCTAGGGACAGGGAAGGACAGTGAGGGAAATTCTCCTTGTGCTATACTGTGCTAAAGCATTGATCATCAACCATCTTTAAAAAAACATTTTTTCTAGGGACGGACAACTATAGGTAGGGAGAGTGTCAGTGTGTTTTACTGTGCTAATCCTTGTTTGTAGGGACAGGGAAGGACAGTGAGGGAAATTCTCCTTGTGCTATACTGTGCTAAAGCATTGATCATCAACCATCTTTAAAAAAACATTTTCTCTAGGGACAGAAAACTATAGGTAGGGAGAGTGTCAGTGTGTTTTACTGTGCTAATCCTTGTTTGTAGGGACAGGGAAGGACAGTGAGGGAAATTCTCCTTGTGCTATACTGTGCTAAAGCATTGATCATCAACCATCTTTAAAAAAACATTTTTTCTAGGGACAGAAAACTATAGGTAGGGAGAGTGTCAGTGTGTTTTACTGTGCTAATCCTTGTTTGTAGGGACAGGGAAGGACAGTGAGGGAAATTCTCCTTGTGCTATACTGTGCTAAAGCATTGATCATCAACCATCTTTAAAAAAACATTTTTTCTCGGGACAGAAATCTATAGGTAGGGAGAGTGTCAGTGTGTTTTACTGTGCTAATCCTTGTTTCTAGGGACAGGGAAGGACAGTGAGGGACATTCTCCTTGTGCTATACTGTGCTAAAGCATTGATCATCAACCATCTTTAAAAAAACATTTTTTCTAGGGACAGAAAACTATAGGTAGGGAGAGTGTCAGTGTGTTTTACTGTGCTAATCCTTGTTTGTAGGGACAGGGAAGGACAGTGAGGGAAATTCTCCTTGTGCTATACTGTGCTAAAGCATTGATCATCAACCATCTTTAAAAAAACATTTTTTCTAGGGACAGAAAACTATAGGTAGGGAGAGTGTCAGTGTGTTTTACTGTGCTAATCCTTGTTTCTAGGGACAGGGAAGGACAGTGAGGGAAATTCTCCTTGTGCTATACTGTGCTAAAGCATTGATCATCAACCATCTTTAAAAAAACATTTTTTCTAGGGACAGAAAACTATAGGTAGGGAGAGTGTCAGTGTGTTTTACTGTGCTAATCCTTGTTTCTAGGGACAGGGAAGGACAGTGAGGGAAATTCTCCTTGTGCTATACTGTGCTAAAGCATTGATCATCAACCATCTTTAAAAAAACATTTTTTCTAGGGACAGAAAACTATAGGTAGGGAGAGTGTCAGTGTGTTTTACTGTGCTAATCCTTGTTTGTAGGGACAGGGAAGGACAGTGAGGGAAATTCTCCTTGTGCTATACTGTGCTAAAGCATTGATCATCAACCATCTTTAAAAAAACATTTTTTCTAGGGACAGAAAACTATAGGTAGGGAGAGTGTCAGTGTGTTTTACTGTGCTAATCCTTGTTTGTAGGGACAGGGAAGGACAGTGAGGGAAATTCTCCTTGTGCTATACTGTGCTAAAGCATTGATCATCAACCATCTTTAAAAAAACATTTTTTCTAGGGACAGAAAACTATAGGTAGGGAGAGTGTCAGTGTGTTTTACTGTGCTAATCCTTGTTTGTAGGGACAGGGAAGGACAGTGAGGGAAATTCTCCTTGTGCTATACTGTGCTAAAGCATTGATCATCAACCATCTTTAAAAAAACATTTTTTCTAGGGACAGAAAACTATAGGTAGGGAGAGTGTCAGTGTGTTTTACTGTGCTAATCCTTGTTTCTAGGGACAGGGAAGGACAGTGAGGGAAATTCTCCTTGTGCTATACTGTGCTAAAGCATTGATCATCAACCATCTTTAAAAAAACATTTTTTCTAGGGACAGAAAACTATAGGTAGGGAGAGTGTCAGTGTGTTTTACTGTGCTAATCCTTGTTTGTAGGGACAGGGAAGGACAGTGAGGGAAATTCTCCTTGTGCTATACTGTGCTAAAGCATTCCTCATCAACCATCTTTGAAATCCTTGTTTTTTGGACAGTCAGGGAAATTGTCATTGTGCTATTCTGTGCGAAAGCAATCATCCTCAACCATATTTAGAAATCCTTAAGTAAAGGGACAGAGAAGGACACCTGAAGGTAGCCCTTATTGCTTTTTTCCCATCTCCCTGCAGGCCATCCATTAGAATGTCTGGAAGGCAAACAAGGAGAGGCAGACAGTCAGGAGGCAATAAAAGAGGGCAAGCAGGCTCTGTGTCTGGGGGCAACAGTGCTGGTCGTGGACGCGGTGCATTGTCATCAGCACATGGCCATGGGACACGCTTGTCCTTCTTTTCGGCAGCTGGACATGTTGAGCCACATCATGCCGAAGACTTGGTAGAGTGGATGACCAAGCCCTCCTCCTCCTCCTCATCCTCTCTCACCCAGGCTCAGGGTACTGGCAAAGCAGCTGCCAAAGCGTCCTCTTCCCTGGTATCAATGTCAGACTCATCATCAGTCACTCCTTCCCTAGACCCACCATGTCCTCCTCCTGAGGAGTCCCCCGAACTGTTTGAGCACAGTGTTGGGTACATGCTCCAGGAGGATGCCCAGCGTTTCGAAGGGTCTGATGATGAAACCCAGCTACAGGAAGGCAGTAGCGTGAGAGCAGACAGAGGGGATGCTCAAGAAGGACACCAATCTGGCAGTCATGTTCCAGCAGCTGCAGCATACTGCCAGATTGGCTCCAGTGATGAGGAGGGAGGGGATGATGAGGTCACTGACTCCACGTGGGTGCCTAATAGGAGAGAGGAGGAGGAGGAGGATGAGGAGGAGGCACATCTCCAACGAGGCAGGATGCCCTTTGGTGGCCAGCGTAAGGGCAGTACACCGACGGAATCACACCGCAGAGCTCCGCCTGTGCAGGGCGCTGCCTCTGCCCGTCAATCAAAAAGTTCTTTGGTGTGGGCCTTTTTTGAGGCTAGTGCATCAGATCGCACAGCTGCTGTTTGCAACATATGTCTCAAGCGTATATCGCGTGGCCAAAACATCAGCCGCTTGGGTACCACATGCCTGACCAGACATATGTTGACCTGCCATGCAGCTCGTTGGCAAGCCTACCTCAAAGACCCACACCAAAGAACAAAGCGGACCTCTCCTTGCACCGCATCAGCTGGGATCTCCAACCCCACTATAACTTCAGTCCTCTCTGAAACATGCACTGAGAGGAATGAAGGTGTAGAATTAGGTGTGTCACAGCCAAGTACTTGCGGCCACTCTGCTAGCAGTACACCGACGTCCGATTCTAGCAGGCAAATTTCCCTGCCCCAGCTGCTGGACCGTCGAAAGAAGTTCACTCCCAGCCATCCACATGCCCAGCGGTTGAATGCTAGCTTGGCTAAATTGCTAGCGCTTCAACTGCTGCCTTTTCAGTTGGTAGACTCGGCCCCCTTCCGTGAGTTTGTGCAATGTGCGGTTCCTCAGTGGCAGGTTCCCAAACGCCACTTTTTCTCACGGAAGGCTATTCCGGCTCTCTACCGGCATGTGGAAGGCAATGTCTTGGCCTCACTGGACAGGGCGGTCAGCGGTAAGGTGCATATTACCGCTGACTCATGGTCCAGCAGGCATGGACAGGGACGTTACCTTTCTTTCTCGGCCCATTGGGTCACTCTTTTGGCAGCTGGGAAGGATGCAGGACAAGGTGCAGTAGTGTTGGAGGTTGTTCCACCGCCACGCCTACAAAATGCTACTAGTGGTTGTGACACACCTCTCTCCTCCACCCCCTCCTCTTCTTCTTCCTCCATGGCCTCTTCTTGTGCTTTGTCCTCTGAACCAGCGGTGCTCCGTAGCCGTTCAAGGGGCTACGCAAGTACGCAGGCAAAAAGATGCCATGCCGTGCTTGCGCTGGTGTGTTTGGGGGACAAAAGCCACACTGGGGCAGAGGTCCTGTCTGCTCTGCAGGGCCAGGCCGAGAGGTGGTTGACGCCACGCCAGCTTAAGCCAGGAATGGTGGTTTGCGACAATGGCACCAACCTCCTCTCCGCCCTCCGACAGGGACAACTGACCCATGTGCTCTGTGTGGTTCACGTCCTTAACCTGGTGGTGCAGCGGTTCTTGGGCAGGTACCCGGGCTTACAGGATGTCCTGAGGCAGGCCAGGAAAGTCTGTGTGCATTTCCGCAGATCTTATAATGCCAGTGCTCGCCTGACTGAGCTGCAAAAGGAGTTGAACCTGCCCAAGAACCGCCTTATATGTGACATGCCCACCAGGTGGAACTCAACGTTGGCCATGCTGCAGTGGCTGCACACGCAGCAGAGGGCCATCAATGAGTACCTGTGCGACTACGGCACCAGGACAGGGTCAGGGGAGCTTGGTTTTTTTTCTCCACGCCAGTGGGGCATGATCAGGGATGCATGCACTGTCCTGGCACCATTTGAGGAGGCCACGAGGATGGTGAGCAGTGACAGTGCATGCATCAGTGACACTGTACCTCTTGTCCACCTGTTGGAGCACACGCTGCGTGGAATAATGGACAGTAGGCTTGTGCAATTCGTTTCGTAACGAATTGAAATTCGTCCGAATTTAGCAACTTTCGGACATTCGGAAGCATTCGAATTTCCGAACAAAGCAATTACGAATAAGACCGAATCCGAAATAAATTATACCGCAAATAGCGAATGCCCGAATGTCTTCGGCATAATTCGTTATGAAAAAGTTACGAATGTACGAATCCATACGAAGCACAATAACACTCACTCTGCTCTGCTCTCTGCTTCTCCCACACCGTGCTGAACTCCCTCTCAAAATGGTGTACAGGGGCGGAGGTTATAGCCGCATGTAAAAAACGAAAGTAAAATACGAGATTTCGAATCCATTCGAAGCACAATAACACTCACTCTGCTCTGCTCTCTGCTTCTCCCTCACCGTGCTGAACCCTCTCAAAATGGTGTACAGGGGCGGAGCCTATAGCCGCATGTTAAAAACGAAAGTAAAATACGAGATTTCGAATCGTTACAAATAACCGCAATGTATTTAGAAAAGTACAAATCCATTCGAAGCACATTAGGCATAATAGGCAGCGTCGTTGTGAGAGAGACACGGAAAATTACGAATCAACGAACCCAAAAAAAGTTACGAAAGTAGGAGTTGTGTCCAGAATCAACGAAAAACAACGTACTCTACCGAAAGTACGAACCCAAAAAAAGTTACGAAAGTAGGAGTTGTGTCCAGAATCAACGAAAAACAACGTACTCTACCGAAAGTACGAATTATAAAGCAACAAAAAATTCAACGAAAAATGTCGCTTGCAAAAATACGAATGAGTCCGAACACGAAAAATCCCGTCTAGCAAAATTACGAATGATTACGAATCAACAGGACCGGAAAGAAACGAACCGAAACGGAACGAATTTTTCCGTTGTGCACAAGTCTAATGGACAGGGCACTTGAGGCAGAACAGAGGCAGGAAGAGGAGGACTTCCTTGCCTCTCAAGGCCCCCTTTACCCAGACAGTGTTCCTTCTGTCCCACCCATCGCACAGGAAGAGGAGGAGGAGGAGGAGGAGGAGGAGGAGGATTGTGTCAGCATGGAGGTGGAGGCTGGCACTCAGCATCATCAGCAGCAGTCTTTTAGGGATGATTTACAGTCCCAAGAAACCAGTGGACTTGTACGTGGCTGGGAGGAGGTGGCTGCGGATCATGTCGTCTTTAGTGACCCAGAGGACTCCGGACCGAATGCCTCAGCTAACCTACGCTGCATGGCCTCCCTGATCCTGCAAAGTCTGCGGAAGGATCCTCGTATTCTTCGGATCAAGGAGAGGGACCATTACTGGCTGGCCACTCTCCTTGATCCACGGTACAAGGGTAAGGTTGCGGACCTTATGTTACCGTCGCAGAGGGAGCAGAGGATGAGACAACTCCGGGAGGCCTTGCAGAAAGGTCTGTGCAACGCGTTCCCAGAGACTGGGAGGTTACAAACTCCTGGTCCTGGACAACGAGTTGCTGAGGCTTCGGCCAGTCAAAGAAGGAGCGGTGGGGAAGGTGGCCGTCTGACCGATGCGTTCAGACAATTCTTTAGTCCGCAGCCCCAAAGTATGATCGGTTCCAGCAACCATCGCCAGCGTCTGATAAACATGGTGCAGGAATATTTAGGGGCAAGGTCAGACTTGGACACCTTCCCCACCGAAAATCCTCTGGCTTACTGGGTCTTGAGGATGGATCACTGGCCAGAGCTTGCACAGTATGCAATTGAGCTACTGGCCTGTCCTGCATCCAGCGTTCTTTCGGAACGCACATTCAGTGCTGCTGGAGGATTTGTCACGGATCACAGGGTGCGCCTGTCCACCGACTCGGTTGATCGACTGACTTTCATCAAGATGAACCAGTCTTGGATCACCACCAGCTACCACACACCTGATGCTGATATAACAGACTAATTGATTTTAACATGTCACATCCCTTCAAGACTGATGCTGATGCTGAGTGCCTGTGCTGTTATGTTGACTGGCTATCCTCCTCCTCCGAGTCCTCAATGATACGATTGATGATGATAGCTTGGAAGATCATTTTTGTTTATGGGTGCCGCCACCAGTGGCTAAGGCCCAATTTTTCAGCCCCTGTTTAACAGGGGCGTGTAATTACAATTTTTGAAGCAATACTTTGCAACAGGGCTCATTGCTGTGCTCCAAGTACAGTATCTGTGAGGGGTTGCAGTGTTGTGCCACCAGTGCCTAAGGCCCAATTTTTCAGCCCCTGTTCAACAGGGGCATGTAATTACAATTCTTGATCTAATAATTCACAGCAGGGCCCATTGCTGCACCCACCAAGAGTAACTCTGAGGGCTTACAGTGTTGTGGCAACGCCACCACCACCACCACCACGAAAGGCCCAATTTTTCAGCCCCTGTTCAAAAGGGGCATGTAATTACAATTCTTGATCTAATAATTCACAGCAGGGCCCATTCCTGCACCCACCAAGAGTAACTCTGAGGGCTTACAGTGTTGTGGCAACACCACCACCACCACCACCACCACGAAAGGCCCAATTTTTCAGCCCCTGTTCAACAGGGGCATGCAATTACAATTCTTGATCTAATAATTCACAGCAGGGCCCATTGCTGCACCCACCAAGAGTAACTGTCAGGGCTTACAGTGTTTTGGCACCAGCACCACCATCAAAGGCCCAATTTTTACTACCACTGTTCAACAATTATATGTAATTACAATTCCTGATATAATAGTTGACAGCAGGGCGTTCCAGCACCAACCAAGAGTAACTGTGAGTGCTTACAGTGTTGTGCCAACACCAACAACTGAGGGGCCTATTTCTGCAGAGTATATACGGCAGGTCCCTACTTTCAAACATCCAACTTACAAACGACTCCTACTTGCAAACGCAAGAAGACAACAGGAAGTGAGAGGAAATCTACCCCTAGGAAGGAAAATTCTCTCCTGTAAGAATTAATATGGGAGAAAGTTGTCTCCTCTGTACTGATGCTTTATCACCAATCCTTGTTTCAAGAAAAACACCACATTTCAAAAACAGTTGTCATTGGGACGGAAAGTGAGGTGAAATGTTCTGAACAGGGGCACAGACAGCAAAACAAATGTTACAGGGGTGATAACCCTTACCTATGTTTTCCAAAAAGTTTAAAAATAGATTTTTGGGCTGGAGCTACACTTAAACAATGTACCTGTTCAAAATTACAAACACATTCTACATAAGAACAAACCTACAGTCCCTGTCTTGTATGCACCGCCTGTATACGGCTGTTCAGAGTATATAGGGCCTTTTTTATTTTGTGTGCGGTGTTCCCCTTAATATCCATACAAGACCCAAAGGGGCTGGTAATGGGCTGGGGTAGGGGGGGGGGGTCATGGGGTAGCTATGCCATTTTTCTTAAAGATTTTCATCCATATTACCGGGACCAGACATTACATTAAAGCCGCAAGCAGTTTTAAATGGCTTTTTTTTCCTTTAGAAGTGTCATTTTGTGCAGGGACAGTTCTAAACACGGGAAACACGTGGCACTTCACAGGCATACTTTAGACACCCCCCAGGTACGATATTTAAAGGAATATTTGACTTTTTTTTTTCACTTTATGCATCATTAAAATGACTGCTCCCAAAAAACGACCGTTTTTAAAACTTCTTTTTGCATTGATACATGTCCCCTGGTGCAGAACCCGGGTTCCCAAACCCTTTTTAGGACAATAACATGCATAATAGTCGTTATAATTAGCACTTTAGAATTCGAACGTTCGCATCCATTGTATTTAATAGGGTTCTAATGTTCGTACGAACGTTCGGTCCGTTCGCGGGTTCTGGTGCGAACCGAACCCGGGGGTGTTCGGCTCATCACTAGTCACTAGTCCTTCCGAGTGACAAAGATACTTCACACAGATTATTTACTTAACCAAAGGTATAAAACTGCGAGAGTTTCTGGACTTTAATTCGGAGACAGCACCAGAAGGAGTGATATGGGATGCCCTAAAGGCCTTCCTTAGGGGGGTATTGATTCAGCAGGTGGCCAAGATTAAGAGAAGCTCTAGAGAATGGGAAGAGAAGATTAGGAAAGAGGTGTCGGAGGCAGAAAAAAGATATGTGGAGGACCCAACCCTGACAAAACAAAGGAAATGGCTTGAGAAACAACAGGAGTATAAAATGGCAGTTAATAGGAAAGGCAGAGTGCCTTTGCGGAAGGGGAGAGTGTAGGTCATACATTAGCTCTTTTAACCAAAATGAACTCGGCTCCCTCTAATATCCCCGCAGTTAGGACCTTGGCGGGTGAGATATCCTCTCAAACATCCGTAATATTGGACACATTTGAGATATTTGAGATATATTATCAGGACCTATATAAATCAAAAAGAGGGGATGAGATGCCACAGATGGATGAGTTTTTGGGGGGAATAGAAACACCAGTTTTGTCAGAAGAGGACAGAAATACTATAGAAGCCCCAATAACTTTAGCGGAACTGCAACAGGCAGTGGTGGGGATGGCGAATCAGAAGTCCCCTGGGCCAGATGGCTTACCAGTTGAGATTTACAAACGGTATGGTAAGGTATTGCTCCTGGAACTATTAAGGGTGCTGAACTGGGCGGTAGAAGGGGGGAGGTTGCCTGCCTCAATGTCAGAAGCCGTTATAATAGTACTCCAGAAAGAAGGGAAATACCAATTAGATACATCATCTTATAGACCGATATCATTGCTATACTCAGATGTTAAAATATTGGCCAGGGTGCTGTCGGCTAGGATGAATAAATACATTCAAAAACTCATACATCCGGATCAGTCCGGATTCATCCCGAACAGATCTACCAGTACCAATATCAGAAGGCTGTATTTGAACTTACAGACGCCAACTGAGAATACAGGTGACAGATCCATCCTATCCCTAATGCCACCAAGGCTTTTGATAGCCTAGAGTGGGATTATCTCTGGCATGTCTTAGAGAAATTTGGGTTTGGCCCCGTTTTCATTAAGTGGGTAAAAACACTTTATAACTCCCCAAGTGCAAAAATAAAAATCAACAACGAATATTCGAAGACGTTTAGGTTAGAAAGGGGGACAAGGCAGGGATGTCCTTTGTCCCCCCTTCTTTTTGCCTTGGCAATAGAGCCACTAGCAATTGCGATCAGAACAACACAGGGCATACAGGGATTCCAGAGAAGGGTAGGGGAGGAAAAAACGGCACTCTATGCGGATGATGTCCTCCTTTTTTTGGGGGATTCTACAACATCCTTAAAAACAGCAGTGAAGATGGTGGAGATATTTGGACGATTCTCTGGCCTGGTGATAAACTGGGAAAAGCCTGTTCTTCTGCCGGTAGATCCAGTAGGCAATGCCGCAGTTACAGGAATCCCCCAATTAAAAATAGCGGAGAAAATGGATTATCTGGGGATAGTGGTAACACGAGACCCAGAACAATACATTAGTAATAATTTAGCGCCACTTTTAGTTAAGTTTAAACGTAAAGTTGATATTTGGGGACGGCTTCCTCTATCGGTGGCTGGACGAAGCAATTTAATTAAGATGATCTGGATGCCACAGCTGCTTTATGTTCTCCATAATTCTCCAGTGTGGATAGGTAAAAGTTGGTTTAAAAAAATTGAGACCCTCTTCAGGGAATTAATCTGGAAGAAGGGAAAGGCGAGGATTAGTCTTGAAACATTACAACTGCCAACAAATAAGGGAGGTTTGGCCGTCCCACACCCTCGTAGCTATTTCTTAGTGGCGCAGCTACAGCACCTGGCGGGGAGTATCATAGAAGGAGGAGGGAGTGCCAGTGGGGAAATTATGTTAATGGGGGTCCCACATAACTCCATAATAGAAGCCCTAGAGGCCGATTCCTTCCCTGTCAAGAATCCAACATTAAGGATGGTAACAAGAATATGGCAGGCAGGAAAGTTAGCACTGGGGTACAAGGGACCAACGGAATACTCCCCCCTTTGGGAAAACAAACACCTGCGAGAAATGCTAGCTATGGGGAAGTTAAAAAATGGGAAAGACTAGGTATAACCAGACTGGCGCAATTATACGTAGGTAATATATTGAAATCCTTTTCAGAACTAAGCAGAGAGTATGCTATCCCAAATTCCTTGTTTTATACCTATTTGCAGATTAGACATGCCCTTCAAGCCCAATTCAAAACCCATCCGGTAAGATGGCAAAAAATCCCCCACCTTCAACTGCTAATTAAGTCAGGAATTTCTAAAGGCCTTATTTCAGAATTATATATGCAGATTAGTGGTGGTTCTATATCGAGAGAGAGGGTGTAAAAAAACAAACAAAAATGGGAGGAGGATATAGGACCGATAACAATGGAACAATGGGAACGGATTTTGGAGCTAGGGACATCGGTATCACTTTCCCCATCACAGAGAGTGTCCCATCTGTTTCTAGTGCATAGAGTTTATTACACCCCAAAGAGACTACACAGGTTTGGAAGGAAGCCGGATGATAAATGCCCTAGGGGTCAAAACACAGGAGACCTTATACACATGATATGGAAATGCCTGAAGTTACATAGATACTGTGTAAAGGTATTAGATATTATAAATACGACCTTTTGGGATTGCTCTGGAACCGGAGACCAGGGTATGTTTATTAGGTTGTGTAGCGGGCAGTTCCTCCCCTCTCCCCGTCCCCTCTATTAAAGTTCTGCTCACAATGTCTCTGGTCTAGGGGTATGATAGGGGAGGGAGAGGGTGCGCTACGCCTGGCTTCCACCACAGGTGTACAAGTGGTATCAGCAATGCCTTCCTTTACCTTCGGGCCTGTGTTGTGCATCGGATCCTCCCTCCAAGAGTCTCCGAGAACCTCGTCTGCCAGGAACTTGAGCCACACACCATTAAAGTCCAACACTCCTTTATTTAGAACATAACATGGACTCCCTTGGCTATAGAACAGAAAAGGAGGTGTGTGTACGAATAGGCCCAGACACAAGTTCGATCCTCCACTCTCCTCCAAAGAGTGGGTTATGGTCTCCGCACGAGGGAAATTCACCTTCCGGACGGTCTCAGACAAGAGACTCACCCGTCACCGGCAGTATGCTGCACCGGGTCTTCAGATGAGGAGCTCTTCCCGGTCCATTACGCCCACCTCGGATTCAGGCATCCATCTCCGGAGTACCCTAGGATCCTTCCCTCGCGGAACTCAGTGTTGGGCACTGAGCTCCGGACCTCCGTCCGAGTACCTCACCCCAGGCTAAAGGTGCCTGAGATGGAACACGATTCTCCAGTGGTCCTCTAGGCCTAGTCCGCCTAGAGGACAAACACGAACTCCGTCCGCAGGCTAAAGGTGCCAGGGACCAACAACCCCGTGACCAAGATGGCCGGCCCCTTTTATTCCCTCTCCCAGCAAGCACGGCGGGTTCCCCGCCCCACCATACCGCTGCCCAGAGAGAACAAAAGTAAGCTCAGCACACAGCGGTATCCATCCGTCGGCCCATGGTGACAGCGCCACCCAGTGGACCGCCGGAGACACACCACTGGTGTCACTGAAAAATTAAAAAATTACTGCGGGAAATTAAGTACCTGCTACAGTTGTATAGAAGAGAGGCATGAGCAGAAGAGCATAGCTTAGCGTAGCAGCAAAAAGGTGTCTGTTACAGGCCAGAAAACTGATAGCACAAAACTGGCAAACTCAGAAAGCTCCATCATCGGCGGAATGGGTTAATGTAATAAACGCAACAGTGTGGAAAGAAAAGTAGCTCTAACCAGAGGTGGCAACTTTAATAAATTCAAACTACTTTGGGAGACCTGGCTGAGCAGAATGGGGTGCCCACCCTAGAAAGGGGAGAGGAAGCAAAATTGAGAACTAGAGATCAGCCTGAGGGGAGAGCAAGAGCAAATAGGAAAGAGAGCTGTATATGATAGATAAGCTGGACAAACCCAATTAGAAATTAGGAGTTGTAAGAGGGAGAGGGAAAGAAGGATATTACTGTAGTAGTTGCAGAATTTGTGTTTGAAGTATAAATAAGTTGCGGGGGGGTGTAAGGGGGAGGGGAGGGTGGGATATGGGTATATGGTTATAGTGGGTACCTTAAAATCTATGTAATGTGTTATATTTATAAACATTTATGTATTTTAATAAGATCTTCTTTTTGTAACAAAAAATAATAATAAAGAATATATCAAATAAAAAAAAGGTATTTTTACTAAGTGTAAAATAAAAAGGTAGAGAAACACATTAATACACACAGTTGACTCTGCATGCGCATTACAGAGTCAATAAATCAAAGTAAGATTGGTATCACTGATGTTAAACGATAACAAAAGAAACAACAGCTATGTATATTTATATATATCTGCACAGCTAACCGAGCTCCCCCTATCTTGCAATACCTTGCACGTGTTCAATCACCATACCAGACAGGCAAGGCCTATCTGAGTCCTGCTCAAAGTTCCTTCCTCAAATGGAGTCTTCGCTAGCCACCGTTGGTGCACAAGTTAATTTGTAATCCACAGGGTTTTAACGAGATATTGTAGTCATCCTCAATATTCCTGAGTACTCGTGTGCCTGCCACCCACTAATGGTGAATGCACCAATCTCTATTCACACAGTCTCCCGTAAAATACACTAGGCTGTAATCTGTGGCGCGATAGGTGGAATGTGGCTGGCACTAACTAAGTCACTTTCCTCTAAGGTAACAGTCAATTCTGGGCAGGTGCCCTTCTCACCAAACAGGCCCGGCTTCCGGATATTCTCCTCTGGCTTGTCCCGGTCCAATGATCACCACGCTTCTGTTGCAGTCTCTGGCCTCCGTCACTCACAGCGCAAGTCCAAATTTAGGGGGATGACCCGAGCACTAGTATGGCTCAGGCCTTCTAATTGTGCTGGGCTCTGCTTTGTTGCTGTGTGCCTATGTAGAGTTTACTGTGGCCTGCAGGTGGCGCTGCCATGTTGGGTCAGGGTTGAACCATAGGTTGCATTGGCGCGATTGGATGTCCTCTCTCGGCTACCGTGCAGTGGGCTGGTTCTGCCTGCTGTGCATGCCAGGAGAGGATATAAAAGAGGCAGACTCCATTATTCAGAGAGAGACCCGGGGACAAGTACCCGGAGGAGTGTGCCCCCTAAGGAGAGAGGCGCGTACACCGACTGAAGAGTCTCGGCCACCTTCGGCCCGAGACCGCAACATTCCGGGTAGGGCCAGTACCTTCAACTGGGTCTACAGGCAGAACTTTGGAGTCCTAGGATGCCCGGGTTAGGGTATCCGCTCTGACCAAGAGGAAGCCAGGGGAGGATCGGTCCCATAACTGGAGATGAGTGATACTTAGATTGCTGTCTCGGGAAAGGCCTGGTGACCTGTCGGAGGGAAGGATCCTATGCTCCGCAGAGCTGACCCTGCGGAGTGCTGCTGCTCTTCGAGGACATACTGAACTTGTCCTTGAAGGATTTAAATTACTTGTTCGAGCTCCACATCGGCTGCTAGGACCATTGAGGGACTATCCGGGTGAGCTGTACCCACTCGGGACCGAGTGGTGATAAATCTGGGAGTTCTGTGCCTGAATCTGCTTTGGTTCAACTATTATCTCTCTCATCTACTCTCTCTTACCTATCAAGCAAAGATACAAAATAAACTCAACGTTGGAGTTTAAGTGGTTTGGACATTGACTTTATTAAAGAGGAGAAAGTACAGACTCGTCTCTACATTCTGAAGACGGGAACCAGTAGAAGGAGGTAACTCGCTGCGGGACCCAAATACATATACACCGCCTGACCTCTAAACTAGAGGACACGGGCTTGTGGCATGGGTGCCTCTTCTTTCCCCTAAGAGGAGAGGGTAGTGCTACATGAGTGTCATCCAGCTTGACCTGCAGTAAACTCTGACCCAATTACAGACTCACAAACTAACCATAAGGCCCCTTTCACACTGGGGCGTTTTTTATGCGGTTTAGCGCTAATAATAGCGCTATTATACCGCATGAAAGATTCCTGCCCTGTAGCCTTCAATGTGAAAGCCCGAAGGCTTTCACACTGAAGCGGTGCGCTAGCAGGACCGCTCCAAAAGTCCTGCTAGCCGCTTCTTTACAGCAGTAAAGGAGCGGTGTGTTCACCGCTCCTTTACCGCGGGTGCCCATTGAAATCAATGGGACACCGCAGTAATACCGCCCGCAAACCGCGGCAATAGCCGCGGTTTGCGGGCGGTATTAACCCTTTTTCAGCCGCTAGCGGGGGTTAAATTCACCCCCCTAGCGACCGCATACCGCGGTAAGAACGACGGTATAGCAGCGCTGCAAATCGCGCTGCTATACCGCCACCGCTCCTGCCCGCCCCAGTGTGAAAGGGGCCTAAGTCATAACATAAATTTGCCTGTACTAACACTAGTAGCACACTAGAGGGTGCTACATAAATATAAAGTGTGACCCATAAAATGTTCATAGTGCTAAACAATAGCATCAATGCCTAAATTAAAAAGCCAGCAAACATATGATCAGATAAAAACTGTATTTTTGAACATTGAGGTGCATTACATACTAAACTATAAATTTTTTCTGAAGCTTCTATCAAGATCTAACTGCTTATTGCCCTGGATATCTAGCAGCTTCTGGATCAGTAACTCTAAAGCCTTGTACACACGATCGGATATCCTATGGATTCTAATCCGATAGTTTTGTCCATCGGAAATCCGATGAAGCTGACTTCCATCAGTCTTGCCTACACACCATCAGTCAAAAGACTGACCGTTCCAAACGCGATGACGTAAAACACTCCGATGAGCCGAGAAAAATGAAGTTCAATGCTTCTGAGCATGCGTCGACTTGATTCTGAGCATGCGTGGGTTTTTTATCCGATGGACTTGCCCATAGACGATCGGAATTTGCTATCGGTTTTTGATCCATCGGAAAAATTTAAAACATGTTCTATTTTTTAAAACCCATGGAAAAAAGACCGATGGGTCCCATACACGATCGGTTTGTCCGATGAAAAAAGTCCATCGGACTGTTTTCATCGGTAAAACCGATCGTGTGTACAGGGCTTTAGTGGGAGTCTGAATATGGTCCACAAGGTACACACTATGTGGAGCTAGCCTGTAATGTTTGTTTCGGACACTGAATCCTGCATTATACGTTCACCTTGGCATGTAGTGCGAGTGTAGCTTTCCACAGAGTTCTATACAGGTCCAGGGCCATGGCCAATTTCTATGGTTCCCAGACTCTGGAGACCCCTTTATGGGTATGCCCACCAAGACAGGTGAAGCCTGGACTTCTAACAGGCCAAGCTTCGTGGATAAGGTAAGATAGGGTTTCCCTGTATGCTTACACTGGTTCCTGACTTTTTAATAACACTATTGTATTGAGTTTCACACTATTCGGTTTAATGCGCAGAGGAAAGCTATTAGCATTATTGTGATACCCCCTGCTATTTTTTCTTCAACATTTCTTGTTGGGAATAATTTTAAATTCTGAGGTTTTTCTCTTCTATCTAGACTCAAGTCCCATATACACGATAAGAAGATCGGAAGAAAAATTTCATACGACGAATGATCGATTATCAGTTTTTTTTTAAATTGACGATTATTCGTCTGATAATCTTATCGTGTGTACCGACCGGGCTTTAGTCTCATGGGGATGACATAGATGCATCACACCTCCCAGATGATGATTTTCCACCGAAAATGCACAAAAAACACTGCATTCCTGCTGCCATCTTCTACAGAGACACAGCCTTGGTCAGCACCTGGTTTATTTTGGCTCCTTCTTTCATACACACAAACTCTTCTATAGGCATGAGTATCTCACTGGGTATCCCCTCACTTAACAATGGCAGATCACAGGCACATGGTAGCTAGGACTAAATAACCAAATAGCACGTGTTCTGCAGATGGCCTACAGGAAACTTAGAACACCACTTAGGGTGAATAACGTAGGTTTTATTAATGAAGATTAATGCTCAGGTCTGACTGATTAATTAATGCAGATTTCTGTGCCACTATGTCTATCTTCAGAAAACTTTTGGCACTTGTAGAACCTGCAGTTTCCAGAGGCCAGTAATGCTACATGTACTCTATTTCTCCTGACTGTCTTCAGAAATTAGAGGTGGAACCTTCGTTATTTGAGAACATTGTGGGGAAAGGTATTGAGGATATTCCCTTCCATGCATTTTATGAGGTACAAACTGTGGTTTCTGTCTGTTTACCAGACACTTGCAAACTGGTGAAGACGAATGCATAGAGACCTGGAACATGTCTTTAAGGACTTTTCTCTCTTTTAAGCAGCCTATGTACCTGACGGATGAGCCCGATACTGCAGAGGAAGTCCTCCCTTACGTATCTGACTCTCTGCCCCTGGTAGAGCAAACAGGTGGCACAGGAGTGCAGAATGGTATGAGTGCCTGGCGGGTCAGCTGTTAGAAAGGCCACTCCAAGGTTCCTGATGCTGCAGGGATGAGGATCAGCTGGGAGGAGGATCAGAACAGCAGACAGGCTGAAGACTGGATCACCCGATATCCGGACACATGCACACTAGGGTGCCCACATGTCCCAGATTGCCCGGGACTGTCCCGCAATTGACATGTCTGTCCTGGGTCCCGGGCACCTTCCCGGAATGAAATAGAAGGGGGTGGCTGTGTCCTCTAACTAATAACTACATTTCCGGAACTGGTTGCAAGGGCCAGCGCTGCCTGGCATCTTGCAAACTGTGACAATTTACTCTCAGACAGTGAGACCGGGAGCGAGGCCTGCGCCTAGTGCAGCACTGCTGTCCCCACCCTCCTCGGCACCTCCTCCTTCTGCGGCACCCAGCGGCAAGCGGCAGGGACTGGTGTGATCTTCACTCTCCAGATAGTGACGCCACTCCTTTACTCTACGCAAGTGGCTCATGCAGAGGGAGTGACAGCAGCACTGCATCTGGTGGCAGGCTATTGATGGCAAGCGGCACTGCATCTGGTGGCAAGTGGCACATTCACCTGACAAATAACCCGCCGCCAAATTCCCCATCAACCCCGAGACTACATTTATCCCCCCCCCCTCACCTTTTTTTGGGGAAGGTGAGAGAGGGGGTGTGTCCCTGAATGGCAGTTTGGAAATGTGGTCACCCTAATGCACACACCCAGATGCAGGGGCTGGCAGATAGTGGATAAGTTCAGAGGGGTGTGGATACAGGCAGGTGCAGGCAGACAGGATCTCTGCACAGACAGGGGATGCTGGAGCAGGTGCAAAAGACAAGCAGGTCAGTTCACAGGCCGGATCAGTAACTGGCGGACAGCGTGGTATTCAAAGGAGCAGACAAGATCAAGGTCAGAGGTGAGCTGGGGTCAGGTGTAGGCAGAAAGCAAGGGAAGTCCAAAGGCAAGCCGGGTCGTTCAGGAAGTTGATCACAAGAGCAGATTAACCTCCCTGGCGGTATGATTCTGTCTGGAATTATGTACCAAAAGCGGTACAATTATTTTGCATGAAAATTTGGTGTTATGTATTGTAGGCCTGCAATTTTTAGTAATTACTTACTTAACCACTTAACGACCGCTCACTGTATATATACGTCGGCAGAATGGCACCGACAGGCACAATCACGTACAGTGTACGTGATCGCCTTTGTACAGTTGGGGGGTCCGATCGGACCCCCCTCCTATACAGTGAGCGGCCGTTTATCGTTGGGGAGCGATCAGAGATGAGGGGGTGACCATTCGATTTCGGCCACCCCCTCGCGATCGCTCCCAGCGAATGAAAATGCTTCCTCCGCCATGTGATGTAAACACAGGCAGGAGGAAGTGATGTCATCTCCCTCGCGGCAGTCTTTTCGATTCCGGCGCCGAGGAGAGAAGAAGCAGGTTAGTACACCAACAGTCCACTGACACTTAGGTACACATAGGCACACATTTCACCCCCCAGTCACCCCCAGATCACCCCCCAGGTCACCCCCCAACCCCCAATCACAGTGTCACTGATTGCAGTGATCATTTATTTTACTGATCACTGCATTTAGTGTCATCTGTGATAGTAAAAAGTTGCAGGGCAGTTAGGTTTAGGCCCCTTTAGGTCCAGGGTAGCCCCCTAACCCCCCCTAATAAAGGTTTAACCCCTTGATCGCCCCCCAGGTAACCCTTTCACCCCCTAACACCAGCGTCACTAAGCGATCGTATTTTCGATCGCTGTATTTAGTGCCGGTGGTGCCCTAGATAGCCAGTTATTTATTTTTAGTTTTGCCGCAGGTTTTTAGAGCGTCAGGTACCCCCATATATCATTTTAACCCCCTGATTGCCCCTAGAGTTAACCCTTTCACCAGTGATCACCGTATAAGCATCACTGGTGACACTGGTTACCCAGTTAGTTATTTAGTTATTTAGGTAACCCGTCAGGTTTTTATATAGCGTCGGGTACCCCCATATTTAACCTAATAAAGGTTTTAACCCCCTGATTGCCCCTAGTTAACCCTTTAACCAGTGATCACCATATAAAGGTTACGGGTGACGCTGGTTGGTTAGTTTGCTTTTTATAGCATCAGGGCACCCGCCATATATAACCCAATAAAGGTTTAACCCCCTGATCGCCCGGCGGGTGAGATCAATTAGGTTTTAGCGCCAGAGAGGGTCTGCGTCGCCCCAGGCAGCGTTAGATTAGTGCCAGTAATGCTAACACCCATGCACAAAGCATACACCTACCTTAGTGGTATAGTATCTGATCAGATCTATACTAGCGTCCCCAGCGGTTTAGGGTTCCCAAAAACGCAGTGTTAGCGGGATCAGCCCAGATACCTGCTAGCACCTGCGTTTAGCCCCTCCGCCCAGCCCAGCCCAGCCCAGCCCACCCAAGTGCAGTATCGATCGATCACTGTCACTTACCAAACACAAAACACATAACTGCAGCGTTCGCAGAGACAGTCCTGATCCCTGCGACCGCTAACAGTTTTTTTTTGTAGCGTTCGATACATTTGCTGACGATAGTCGGGTGCTTTTTTTCCTGTGAATCTTACTAGTGTACCCCTAAATTTAGAGCCCAAAATGGCAAGACGAAGGTACACTAGTAAAGAGGCCTACGAGATTCTGAGCATGACAGATAGTGAAGAGGAGGTCACGTATCTGTCAGATTCAGGCTCAGAATATCTTCCCGTAGAAGACAGTGACAGAGCTTGATAGCTCTAACGACGAAGTTGAGGTCCCTGCTAAGGTCAGGCGTACCCGATCCCGATCTTCTGAGGTTGTTGAGGAGCAAGAACCGCAGGGCTCTCGTATCATGGAGCAGAGTAGTACTAGCGCCGCTATTCCTTCTGGTGAATTGGCAAGCACCAGCGGCCTAGTACAGCCTGGGCGTACATCCAGCACTGCAGTATCACTTGGTGATGTGGCGAGTCCCATAAGTGCAGTTCAAGCTGGCGAGGGGGCAAGCACAAGTAGTGTCCCGCTGCCACCAATAAGAAGACAAAGGCAGGCCCGTCGTACCCATAGTGCTCTTCCTGCAGAATTCGCCTATCCTGATTGGGTCCCCACCACTTCTGCAGAACCCGTACTTCCCCCATTCACTGCCCAACCCGGTATTCAGGTGGAAACAGCTGATTTTATGCCAATTGATTATTATTCGCGTTTTTTCACGGAAGATCTCTATAGATCTATTGTGGACAGAGTAATTTATATGCTGGTCAATTCATCGCCGCTAATCCCCAGTTGCCTTCCATTGCCAAAGATTGGAAACCAATTACGGTTTCCGAATTTAAGACCTTTCTGGGCCTTTCCCTCAACATGGGCACACATAAATTCCCGTCATTGCGTGCTTATTGGTCCACGCACCCAATTGACCACATGCCCGTGTTCTCTGCCTCCATGCCCAGGAAACGATACGAGCAGATTTTGCGGTTCATGCACTTCAACGACAATGAACTTTGTCATCCACGTGGGGACCCTGAATACGACCGGCTCTATAAAATTCGTCCCCTCATAAACCACTTCAACGAACGTTTTGCAGCCTTGTTTATTCCCGATCAAGCTGTCTGCGTTGATGAGTCCCTGATTAAATTTTCTGGCCGCTTGGCTTTCAAGCAGTACCTTCCCAGCAAGCGTGCCAGATACGGGGTCAAGCTCTATAAGTGCTGTGACAGGGCAACAGGCTATGTATGGAGCTTTATGGTTTATGAGGGAAAAGATAGTCAGGTTGAGCCGGTCAACTGCCCGGATTACATAGGGAGCGCTGGCAAGATAGTGTGGAAATTGGTGTCACCCTTATTCGGAAAGGGGTACCACTTGTATGTGGACAATTATTACACGAGCGTGCCACTGTTTAGTCATTTGTTTGATCATCAGATTGGAGCATGTGGCACCGTGCGACCTAATCGCCGGGGCTTTCCCCAGCGGCTTGTAGATGCCCGTCTTAGGCTGGGGGAGAGAGCCTGCGTAAAGTGTAATAACTTGCTCGCTATGAAGTGGAGGGACAATAAGAATGTTTTCCTTCTTACCTCCCTTCATGCAGACACGACAGTCCAAATTCGTACGGCGACTGGTGTTGTGGAGAAACCCCTCTGTGTCCACGAATATAACAAAAATATGGGAGGGGTGGACCTCAACGACCAGTTGTTGGCGCCGTATCTAATTGACCGTAAGGCGAGACGCTGGTACAAAAAAGTGTCTCTATCCTTATTTCAATTGGCTTTGCTGAACGCTCATGTGCTATACAGAGCTTCAGGCGGGACTTTATCTCTTCTAAAATTCCAGAATGAGATTGTCACAGAACTCCTGTATCCAGGCGGTTCTGCACCTCACCATCCCCTACCAAATGCAGTAACCCGGCTGCATGAGAGGCATTATACGCATGTCCTCCCGAGTACCCCTACCCAACGAGCCCCCCAAAAAAGATGTCGTGTCTGTAGCAAGCGCGGATTTAGGCGTGACACCCGTCATTATTGTCTACTCTGTCCTGACAAACCTGGTCTTTGCCTTGGTGAATGTTTTGAACGCTACCACTCAAAAGTGAAGTTTTAGCGTAGGGTACAGCATTTCACAGACTAGGACACACTTACACAGGGTCTCCCAAGATGCCATTACATTTTGAGAGACCTGAACCATTACAGTTGTTAAAGTTACAAAAAAAAGTGTAAAAAAGAAAAAAAATACGTAAGAAACAAAAACACAAAAAAAATATAAAATAAAAATAAAAAAAATAGTTGTCGTTTTATTGTTCTCTCTCTCTCTCTCTATTTTCTCTCTATTGTTCTGCTCTTTTTTACTGTATTCCATTCTGCAATGTTTTATCATGCTTGCTTTTCAGGTATGTAATTTTTTGTTTTCAGGTGCGCCATTCAACTGCAGCGCGGAATTATTTATCTTGACAGCAACAGCGTTTGCTCCCACGATACATAAAGCCGTGACTCCAGTGCTGTAGGAGGTGATTTCACCACCACAGTTAAAAAAAAAGAGCATATATGCCGAAGCATGGGGGCAGCGGAAGGGCGGAGGAGCGATTTTGCTCCTAATGCCGCGTACATACGGTCGAAATTCCGACGGAGGCTTGCCCGTGGAAAAGTCAGACCGTGTGTACGCAGCAAAACCTTTTATGCCGCGTACATACGGTCGAAATTTCGACGAAGGCTTGCCTGTGGAAAAGTCCGACCGTGTGTACGTGGCATAACTTTTTTGCGGGAGGATGCCCCCATGCTTCGGCATATATATATTTTAGGCACAGGGTGCGTTAAAAAAATGGTTTATTTTTTACTAGGTTTTGTTTTGGTATTTGCTTTGCAGGTATGGTATGGTAAGGTCTTACTGTTGTACTGTAATGTTACTTTGTTTTAATGTTAACCATCATTTGATAACAGGTACGCCATTCAGTTGCATCACGGATTTATTTATCTTGACAGCAACAGCGTTTGCTCCCACGATACATAAAGCCGTGACTCCAACGCTGTAGGAGGTGATTTCACCACCACAGTTAAAAAAAGAGCATATATGCCGAAGCATGGGGGCAGCAGGGGCGGAGGAGCGATTTTGCTCCTAATGCCGCGTATATATGGTCGAAATTCCGACGGAGGCTTGCCCGTGGAAAAGTTTGACCGTGTGTACGTGGCATAACCTTTTATGCCGCGTACATACGGTCGAAATTCCGACGAAGGCTTGCCCGTGGAAAAGTCCGACCGTGTGTACGCGGCATAACTTTTTTGCGGGAGGATGCCCCCATGCTTCGGCATATATGCCCATCATTAGAAGTGGGTGGATGAAGGGAGGTATTCTAATGGTGGGCATACCCAACGATCAATCTCTTTTTTTCGTTCAGCCAACAGGCTGCATGAAAAAAAAGATTACAATACATGTCCAACAAGGACCAGCAACGTACTGGTATGTTGCTGGACTTTGAATGTTTATACCAGAATGATGCCTGCAGGTTTAGGTATCATCTTGGTATCATTCTTTTCAGCCAGTGGCCGGCTTTCATGTAAAAGCAATTCTAGCAGATAATTAGCCTCTAGACTGCTTTTACAAGCAGTGGGAGGGAATGCCCCCCCCCCGGATATAAACAGCGCCATTGGGAAATTGGGAAAGCATTTTATCACACCGATCTTGGTGTGGTCAGATGCTTTGAGGGCAGAGGAAAGATCTAGGGTCTAACCCCCCAATTTTTTTCAAAAAAAGAGTACCTGTCACTACTTATTGCTATCATAGGGGATATTTACATTCCCTAAGATAACAATAAAAATAATAAAAATAAAAAAATATGGAAGGAACAGTTTAAAAATAAAATAAAAAGCAAAATAAATAATAATAAAAAAAAAAGCAAAAAAAAGCACCGCTGTCCCCCCCTGCTCTTGCGCAAAGGCGAACGCAAGCGTCGGTCTAGCATCATATGTAAACAGCAATTGCATCATGCATGTGAGGTATCACCGCGAAGGTCAGATCGAGGGCAGTAATTTTAGCAGTAGACCTCCTCTGTAAATCTAACGTGGTAACCTGTAAAGGCTTTTAAATGCTTTTAAAAATGAATGTAGTTTCTCGCCGCTGCGCGTTTGTGCGCAATTTTAAAGCATGTCGTGTTTGGTATCCATGTACTCGATATAGCGCTATGCGTATAACAATGTAAAACACCCAAGTGCTCAAAATTAAACTAAATCACAAATGATTAAGTATAAGTCCAAATGTATATGAAACTCCAAAGGATGTGAGAAACATAAATTCGAATCAGTTCCAGTATAAATCAGTCCCAAATTGTAAAGGTGAATCTTCCAAAGTAAAAAAGTGACTTGTAACGTAACCACCACCACGTGAAAGGGAGGCTTACCAGATGTAATGGACCCAATGCACGTATGTGTAAGGGGTCAGACAGGCTGAATATGTATATGTCCATACATATGGAAACCAGGCCGGCACAATGCACCCTTGCGTCCAAGGTTCAAACTCAGGAAAAAACACTGGAAATTCAAGCCAATAGGAGTATTGACTAGGCTCACATAAAGTTCATGCGGAAAAAGAAGGGAGAAGGCACATAGCGTAATACCGCAAAGGAATTTTAATGAATATAGGCAGATACACTTACATCCAATCCATGAATATAGCGCTTTGCAAAGACACTCAATGGCAGCAATGGAGTCTCCCATTGCTGCCATTGAGTGTCTTTGCAAAGCGCTATATTCATGGATTGGATGTAAGTGTATCTGCCTATATTCATTAAAATTCCTTTGCGGTATTACGCTATGTGCCTTCTCCCTTCTTTTTCCACATGAACTTTATGTGAGCCTAGTCAATACTCCTATTGGCTTGAATTTCCGGTGTTTTTTCCTGAGTTTGAACCTTGGACGCAAGGGTGCATTGTGCCGGCCTGGTTTCCATATGTATGGACATATACATATTCAGCCTGTCTGACCCCTTACACATACGTGCATTGGGTCCATTACATCTGGTAAGCCTCCCTTTCACGTGGTGGTGGTTACGTTACAAGTCACTTTTTTACTTTGGAAGATTCACCTTTACAATTTGGGACTGATTCAAACTGGAACTGATTCGAATTTATGTTTCTCACATCCTTTGGAGTTTCATATATATTTGGACTTATACTTAATCATTTGTGATTTAGTTTAATTTCGAGCACTTGGGTGTTTTACATTGTTATACGCATAGCGCTGCATTTTTGTATATTGTTTGTTGTTGCCTTTTTCCACAGGTATTGTAGCTGCTTATATGTGTTAGCGGCGCGAATATTGTTTGTATTTTGTATCCATGTACTCGGCCTAAGATCATCTTTTTTATTTCATCAAACATTTGGGCAATATAGTGTTTTTTAGTGCATTAAAAATAAAAAAAGTGTGTTTTTCCCCCGAAAAATGCGTTCGAAAAATCGCTGCGCAAATACTGTGTGGAAAAAAAAATGCAACACCCACTATTTTAATCTGTAGGGCCTTTGCTTTAAAAAAATATATAATGTTTGGGGGTTCAACATAATTTTCTTGCAAAAAAAAAATGTTTTCATGTAAACAAAAAGTGTCAGAAAGGGCTTTGTCTTCAAGTGGTTAGAAGAGTGGATGATGTGTGACATAAGCTTCCTAATGTTGTGCATAAAATGCCAGGACAGTTCAAAACCCCCCCAAATGACCCCATTTTGGAAAGTAGACACCTCAAGCTATTTGCCGAGAGGCATGTTGAGCCCATTGAATATTGTTTTTTTTGTCCCAAGTGATTGAATAATGACAAAAAAAAAAAATTACAAAAAGTTGTCACTAAATTATATATTGCTCAAACATGCCATGGTTATATGTGGAATTGCACCCCAAAATACATTCTGTTGCTTCTCCTGAGTACGGGGATACCACATGTGTGAGACATTTTGGGAGCCTAGCCGCGTACAGGACCCCGAAAACCAAGCACCGCCTTCAGGATTTCTATGGGTGTAAATTTTTGATTTCACTCCTCACTGCCTATCACAGTTTCGGAGGCCATGGAATGCCCAGATGGCACAAAACCTCCCCAAATGACCCCATTTTGGAAAGTAGACACCCCAAGCTATTTGCTGAGAGGTATGTTGAGTATTTTGCAGATCTCGCTTTTTGTCACAAAGTTTTAAAAATTGAAAAAAGAAAAAAAAAATGTCTTTCTTCATTTTCAAAAACAAATGAGAGCTGTAAAATACTCACCATGCCTCTCGGCAAATAGCTTGGGGTGTCTACTTTCCAAAATGGGGTCATTTGTGGGGGTTTTGGGCTATCTTGGCATTTTATGGCCTTCAAAACTGTGATAGGTAGTGAGGAGTGAAATCAAAAATTTGTGCCCTTAGAAATCCTGAAGGCGGTGCTTGGTTTTCGGGGGCCCGTACGCGGCTAGGCTCTCAAAAAGTCCCACACATGTGGTATCCCCGTACTCAGGAGAAGTAGCCAAATGTATTTTGGGGTGCAATTCCGCATATAACCATGGCATGTTTGAGCAATATATCATTTAGTGACAACTTTTTGTAAATTTTTTCTTTTTTTTTCTTTTTGTCATTATTCAATCACTTGGGACAAAAAAAAAATATTCAATGGGCTCAACATGCCTCTCAGCAATTTCCTTGGGGTGTCTACTTTCCAAAATGGGGTCATTTTTGGGGGTTTTGTGCTATCTTGGCATTTTATGGCCTTCAAAACTGTGATAGGTAGTGAGGAGTGAAATCAAAAATTTATGCCCTTAGAAACCTTGAAGGCGGTGCTTGGTTTTTGGGGTCCCGTACGCGGCTAGGCTCCCAAAAAGTCCCACACATGTGGTATCCCCGTACTCAGGAGAAGCAGCAGAATGTATTTTGGGGTGTAATTTCACATATGCCCATGGCATGTGTGAGCAATATATCATTTAGTGACAACTTTGTGCAAAAAAAAACAAAGTTTGTCATATTCCCGCAACTTGTGGCAAAATATAAAATATTCCATGGACTGAACATGCCTCTCAGTAAATAGCTTGGGGTGTCTACTTTCCAAAATGGGGTAATTTGGGGGGGTTTTGTGCTATTTTGGCATTTTATGGCCTTCGAAACTGTGATAGGTAGTGAGGAGTGAAATCAAAAATTTACGCCCTTAGAAATCCTGAAGGCGGTGCTTGGTTTTTGGGGCCCCATACCCGGCTAGGCTCCCAAAAAGTCCCACATATGTGGTATCCCCGTACTCAGGAGAAGCAGCAGAATGTATTTTGGGGTGTAATTTCACATATGCCCATGGCATGTGTGAGCAATATATCATTTAGTGACAACTTTGTGCAAAAAAAATAAAGTTTGTCATATTCCCGCAACTTGTGGCAAAATATAAAATATTCCATGGACTAATCATGCCTCTCAGCAAATAGCTTGGGGTGTCTACTTTCCAAAATGGGGTCATTTGGGGGGGTTTTGTGCTATTTTGGCATTTTATGGCCTTCGAAACTGTGATAGGTAGTGAGGAGTGAAATCAAAAATTTGCGCCCTTAGAAATCCTGAAGGCGGTGCTTGGTTTCCGGGGTCCCGTACGTGGCTAGGCTCCTAAAAAGTCCTACACATGTGGTATCCCCGTACTCAGGAGAAGCAGCAGAATGTATTTTGGGGTGCAATTACACATATAACCATGGCATGTGTGAGCAATATATCATTTAGTGACAACTTTTTGTAACTTTTTTTTGTTTTTTTTGTCATTATTCAATCACTTGGGACAAAAAAAACAATATTCAATGGGCTCAACATGCCTCTCGGCAAATAGCTTGAGGTGTCTACTTTCCAAAATGGGGTCATTTGGGGGGGTTTTGTACTGCCCTGCCATTTTAGCACCTCAAGAAATGAGATAGGCAGTCATAAATTAAAAGCTGTGTAAATTCCAGAAAATGTACCCTAGTTTGTAGACGCTATAACTTTTGCGCAAACCAATAAATATACGCTTATTGACATTTTTTTTACTAAAGACATGTGGCTGAATACATTTTGGCCTAAATGTATGACTACAATTGAGTTTATTTGATTTTTCTTATAACAAAAAGTAGAAAATATCATTTTTTTTCAAAATTTTCGGTCTTTTTCCGTTTATATCGCAAAAAATAAAAATCGCAGAGGCAATCAAATACCATTAAAAGAAAGCTCTATTTGTGGGAAGAAAAGGACGCAAATTTCGTTTGGGTACAACATTGCATGTCCGCACAATTTACAGTTAAAGCAGCGCAGTGCAAAATTCGGAAATCACCTTTGGTCCTTTAGCTACCAAATGGTCCGGGGCTTAAGTGGTTAACCCTGACCAAACAAGAGTCTAGTAGACATCCCGGGTATGATAAAGTTTGAAACACAAAATCATAAATTATAATAAAATAAATAACTATAAATAATTATAACAAATAGTAATGTAATTATAATAAAAATTATTCAATAATGTAATCAAATCAAAAACACTGAAATTTGCTCAGTTGCAGAATTGTTGCTGTCATTAGATTTAGAATTTTAATGACGAATTTCCCCACAAATCGCTATCGCTCAATTCTGCAAGTGATTTTAATTTATTATCGCTGTTTTTTAGCTGGTCTAAAACCACTTTTGACATAAAGGGACACTTTTTGGTTGCTATGGACAATCTCCAGTTTCCAGGCAGAAAGAACAGATTTTATAATATAAAACTGCATGCAAGACACTGGACAGACCACTAGGGACAAAGGGGATGTGTAATTATTTGATACAGTACTGTAATCTGTAAGATTACAGTATACTGCATGTATACTGTGTGTTTCACTTTTTGAATTTGGCGCCGTGCTCCATCCCCGTGCGTCGCAACGTCGCAGGGAACAGAGCTCGGCACTTGGCAGTGTGAATCGAGCGAGGAGACAGCTCGCACACACTGCGGGAGGACATCGCAGGATCCAGGGAACAAGGTAAGTAACTTCTCTGTATCCCGCAATGCAATCCCGAGTCTGGCTCGGGGTTACCGCTCTTAGCATGAAAAACTCACCCCGAGCCTGACTCAGGATTACCGTCAAGGGGGTTAACAGGAGCAGGGGTCACAGGAAGCTGCAGATCAGACGACAGCACTGCTCCTGTCTGCAAACCCTGTTTAAATAGGCTGTTTGATGCAGAGAATCTCGCACGTGCAACGGCACACGCGCACTGGCGCACGCGCACCGGCGCACATGGATGTGCACCAGCTCGGGCAGCAGCATTGTGTTTTCCACTAGGCACTTCCTGACACCCATACATAGAACGAATTTCCCCCATCAGACAGGGTTGACAGGGGAATTCCTTCTGCCGAGCCTTTGTATTCTCCCAGCAGGGGGCCAGGGGAAGCCGTCCCCACCCGGAGAAGACAGTGATTATCGCTAGCGACTATACCACCCACTAGCGATAATCGCATACAAAATCCGGCATGCTGGTCGATTAACTTCGTACATTCAATCTGCCCATACATAGTTCAAATCTTGGCTGGTTCCTGCTGAACCATCCAACATTCGAACAGTCTACGGCCAGCCATATTGTTTTGTGTTGACTCTCTAGAGAAAATAATTGGCCAAATCTCTAAAATATCCCTTACATCTGTGCATATAGTATGTGCAGGATTTTGTGGTTAAAAGCTTGGTCTGCTGAACCTTCTTGTAATGTAAGGCTTAAAGTAGTTGTAAAGGCAATGCTCACAATTACTGCCAGCCCGTCTGCTATAACAAAATGTACTACACAGTGTCTTTGTTTTTTTAAAAGATCGGTTATCAGACAATCACATATGGAAAGCAAGCAGAGAGAACATCATAGCGTAATACAGCTTCGAAAAGTTCATTAAAAACGGTTATATCCACTTACATTTAAGCAGTTAATAACAGGCTTCACATAAAAACACGCCAGCCGTAGTATATCAGACCTCGTCGGCACACGGTGACGTCACACATACTCTCTTACCAATGTGTTTCCCCAAAACTGGCGTCATCTGGGATTGGGAACACTCCAATCCTAGATGACGCCAGTTTTGGGGAAATGCGTCGGTGGGAGAGTGTGTGACGTCACTGTGTGCCGACAAGGTCTGATATACCGCAGCAGGCAAGCTTCTTCCTGCTTG
The DNA here is from genome assembly GCA_029206835.1 of Rana muscosa. Taxonomy (NCBI): domain Eukaryota; kingdom Metazoa; phylum Chordata; class Amphibia; order Anura; family Ranidae; genus Rana; species Rana muscosa. Next base: position 343,070,650 of record CM055117.1, on the reverse strand, counting down.
CTTTCCATATGTGATTGTTTGATGAGCGATCTAAAGATGATATAAGAGCTGTTCTTATGTGATTCAATCCTGTATGGAGTAACTTCCAGGATGCAAATCTGATATGGGTGTGACCTATTGCCGGATGGATAACATGCTTTTCTGATCCCTGTAATTCGGGATCCACACTGTTTGGTAAGAGGCCATCTTCTATATAAGGAGCACCTTGAGCACTTCAGCACTTTGAGATCCTACTGCACATCGAGCACCCTTTTCTAGGGCTGTGGAAATGAACTATTAATTCCTCGATTAATCAATAAATTTTTTTGATCGATCAAAATTCTTTTGATCAGTACTCACCTCTCCGCCGGCTTCCGGGTCTTCAGGGAGTTCCGTCGGAGATCCGGTGACATTGCGGACACTGGCGGGGCTTGCCATGTCCATCTGAAGGGCTCCTTTGCTGTGCCTTCATATCTGCATGCCGGCGGGACCTTACTACAGTATCTGCCACACACAAGGGCTGTTACACTTCCCTCTATCAACCTGGGATTCTACAGCCATCCACTGGGAGTTGTGATAGTCCCCATCGCGGGACATCTACATGCCGATGGACTGATGTTAACCCCTCCTCATCTGGATTCAGCAGTGGTATCGTTGTACACATTTTTATACCAGTATCATACTTGGCTACATGTTTTTATGACTGCTTTTGCTACCGTTTGGTATTACTCGCACCATTTTTACAGTTTATGTAGCTACATCAATTTTATCTCCAGTGCAATATTTATTTTGTTACCTACTTGAAGACTATAAAAGTTTTAATGCTATTCCCATCGAGCGCTGCCTTTGTGTGTTTTTTGTATCCTGCTATCCATTTTTCCAGTGGTTGGTAGCTGCACTGGGAATCGGCCTGCAAGGAGATCAGCTAAAAGTAGTTGGATCTATGTGCGTTATAATAAATCGAAATTAGTCGATTAATCAAATGAAAAAAAAATTGATTAATCGAACACGAAAATTTTAATCAGTAACAGCCCTACTTTTTTCACATATGGACTATTTTTTATTGCTTGTTAATTACTACTCAAAATTGGTTTAAAGGGTTATTCCAGATCAAGACACTATTTATTTTGCACATTATGCGTGTTTGCACTTTATTATTTGCAAAGGAGACATTTTAGTTCCATATCATTTGTATTTTGTTTATAATTCTGTATTGACCACAACATAAGATCCAATTTAAAGGGGCAGCGCACAATTTTTTTGGAAGATTTTCTCATTTGCCCAGTATCGGTAGTATATAGATTGCAGCAGTTTCATCGGGTTTATTTAATTAAGCCTTTATTTTGTATGCACTGAGAGCAAGAAGTTCTTTAATATTAAAAAAGTGTTAAGCCTTGGTTTGGAGGTTGATCTCTGGGGGGAGCAAAAAGGTCCCTTTTGCTGAGTAGAGGTAGATAACTTGTAAATCGATGTACTCCTCGCATCTTTTGATCCGCAGACTCTGCCTAGCTGTTTTCTAAGACCACTTAGCTTTTGCTAGGGTTGTGGCCAGGCTGGTACAAGTAATCTAATATTTCTCTGTACATACTGGTAAAAAGAAATAACTGCCCCATTTGATGCAGCTTTGTCATGTACAAGCTGTAATCCAATTGCAGTTGCCCTGAATAGTCATGTCTGTGGGTCTGCCTATAGACTACTCTTCCACCTGGGATGTGCTCAAGAGCATCTGTAGCTTTTGAGAGCGGCTGCCAATAGGCAGTCTGTATCTATAACAGAAGAGTGTATCAAAACAAAAGGACAGATTTTAAAGGTACCCAACAAAGTTTGTGTAAGTGCCGGTTCACACAGGGGCGGCTTCAAAGTCATCCGACTCTGAAGTCGCCCCACACAGCATGACCTCAGCACGGGTTGTAAGCGTTTACTTTAATAGAAGTCAATGCAAGCCACTCTAAAGTCGCCCCAAAGTAGTGCAGGAACCTTTTTCTAAGTTAGAGCAACTTGAGTCGTTCCTATTAGAACGGTTCCATTGCACTGCATGAAACGCGACTTGTCAGGCAGCTAAGTCGCCTGACAGGTTGCCCATGTGTGAACCCGGACTTAATAAAATCAGTTCTCTTTTATTGTTAACAAAAATAGATAAAGGAATCATCTGTTTAATAATAACATTTAGTATATAAGGTGCAGAGCGAGGTGGAACGCACGCCAGCTACGAGTGAAAGCCGTAAGGTGCCAGCCACCAGACACGCATACAGCCTCTGTGCCGGGCTAAGGCACCATACATGTAAGCAAGCCACTAGGCTTCTTAGATTTTTATTTTTTATAATAAATGCGATTACACTATTTCCGATTCCTCTGTCATTTTCTGCATATATCCCACTTATGATCCCCGGTGGGAGGAAGTTATTTTGTCTGTCCAGCATCCATCATTGTCAGCAGGCAGTATCCTGCACACAAGCGCATCAGACCTACTTTTTAGTTAAAGTGGTCAACTCCATCTGGGGTAAGCAGTATTCATATTTGAGCACTTTGGGTGACCAACGGTTCAGCTGGTGAAGGTTTATCTTGAATTTCTTTGAGAAGATTCATCTTACTGCACAAGAAGAGCCATATTTGTTTAGGACTTTCACATTATCCGTTTTACCACTATTGATAAATTTGTTATATATTTTTTGAGCTATTTGTTTTTGAATGAAGTTCAATATCGTATATGAAATTATGATATGGTATTGTATTGATTATCTATTACGGTTTATTATTATTATTATTATACAGGATTTATATAGCGCGAACAGTTTACGCAGCGCTTTACAATATAAAAGGGAGACAATACAGTTATAATACAATAAAATACAAGAGGATTAAGAAGGCCCTGCTCAGAAGAGCTTACAATCTAATTGGGTGGGGTAGGTGGTACAAAAGGTTGTAACTGTGGGGAATGAGCTGATGGAAGGGGTAAAAGATTAGTTGGAGACGTGATAGGCTTCCCTGAAGAGATGAGTTTTCAGGGATCGCCTGAAAGTAGCAAGAGTAGGGGATAGCCGGACAGGTTGAGGTAGTGAGTTCCAGAGGATGGGAGAGGCTCTGGAGAAATCCTGGAGACGAGCATGGGAGGAGGAGACGAGAGAGCTTGACAGTAGGAGGTCTTGAGAAGAGCGGAGAGGGCGGTTTGGGATATGTTTGGAGACAAGATTGGTGATGTAGCTCGGGGCAGAGTTGTGGATGGCTTTGTAGGTTGTGGTTAGTATTTTGAATTTAATTCACTGGGTGATCGGGAGTCAGTGTAGGGATTGGAGGAGAGGTTTGGCAGACACTGAGCGGTTGGTAAGGTGGATAAGTCTGGCAGCAGCATTCATAATAGACTGAAGAGGGGATAGCCTATGGAGAGGCAGGCCAATAAGAAGGGAGTTGCAATAGTCAAGGCGAGAGATAACAAGGGAGTGAATGAGGAGCTTGGTGGTTTCATTTGTTAAAAAGGGGCGAATTTTAGAGATGTTACGGAGGTGAATTCTACAAACTTTTGACAACGATTGGACTTGAGGCTGAAATGACAAGTCAGAGTCTAGGATTACACCTAGTACCCTGGCGTGAGGGGAGGGACTGATTGTCGCATTGTTGATTTTGATGGAAAAGTCACGGACGGGGGCACGGGCAGGGGGGAATATTAGTAACTCAGTTTTAGAGAGATTTAGTTTAGGAAGTGGTGCGACATCCATGCTGAGATGTCAGTTAGTAAGTTAGTAATGCGAGAGGAGACTGAAGGAGTGAGGTGAGGAGTAGACAGATAGATTTGTGTCTCATCGGCGTATAAGTGGTTTATGGTATACAATCGTTTATATATATATATTTTTAATTTATAGATTTATTTAATTGAGCGCTCCCTTCACCCTTTATCTCACTTGATCTAAAGCACTATATCACTTTAGTAGGGGTAGCAGCTGTCATCTTATATTCTTTAACTTAATTGCCAATTTACACAATTTACACGAGGCCCGAAGTTTACACTTTTTTCCAACTTGGTATATTGCCTCCTTGTTCAAAATTTCTTAAACCTACAACTCTCAATTTGAAATTATATTCATACACTCCATGTACATGAATGCAGCTAAGAACACTGTAATATCAATTATTAATTCTTGTAATAATACAGTAGATCAGGTGATGGGATGGAGGCATAACTCAACGCATTTCCTGGAAATGTATTCCACTTCTTCAAGACTTGAAACCAGGCAGATTTTAGCATTTATTTTACGAATGGAACCTAAACAGCCTCCAGCTTATGTACGTGGTAATTCCATGTTGTCCAATGACAACATCATCTACATATGCCAAAGTATATGTTTTATGGGGCTTAAAAATACAGTTCATCATTGTTTGGAACAAGATCAGTGCCCCATGTATACCAAAAGGGAGGACTACCTACTGAGTACCTGTGTATTGTGAGTATCCGAGTGCATGTGAATATCCGGGTGCTGTGAGTGCATGTGTACTGTGAGTACCAGAGTGCTGTGAGTGCCCGAGTGCCTGAGTGCTGTGAGTGCATGTGTGCTGTGATTAACCAAGTGCTGTGAGTACCCGAGTGCTGTGTGCTGTGAGTACGCGTGTACTGTATTGAGTATTAGTGTCAGGAAGTTAGTTGTTAGTTAATTGGACAGAGCATAATTCCCAATCCCTATTAAATTAGGGGGTACGATGACCGGTGGGTATGGAGATGCGACTTGGTGTACATCTTGCGGCATCTATGCGTTCCTTGATCATTTGATCGAGGGCGAATACTGCTGTGCAAAACATAAGAACATTGTTTCTCTGAAAGCCCAGGTTCTGAATCTAAGGAAGCAACTGTCAACACTGAGAAGACGCCATACTTAAGGAGAGTTGGGACTGTACCTGGCAGGATCCGGCAGGGGCCAGCACAGAGGTGGTTGCAGAAAAAGAGGTGAAGGCACCAGAGCAGAGTAGATGGGTGACAGTCAGGAAGGGTAGTGGGGAAAGAGTCAGGGAGGCCGATCCTGGGCTGGAACATCCCAATAAGTACGCCCTGTTGCATTACATTGGTAAAACCAGTCAGGGACCTGCATTGCTGAAGCAGAGTGGCGCCCTTAGCTTCCAGGGGAAGAACTCCTCCAGCAAGAGCGTGGGTAACGCCAAGGGAAAGGATAGACAGATTCTGGTGGTAGGGGACTCAATTCTCAGAAGGACACAAAGTCCTGAAGCGCTGAACTGTATGTTGTCTACTGGGTGCTCGGGTTCGGCACATAACGGATCTAGTGGACAGATTACTGGGAGGGGCTGGGGATGACCCAGCTGTCATGGTGCACGTTGCCACCAATGACAAAGTCAGCGGAAGATGGAGTGTCCTAAATTGAGGAATAGCACCTCTAAGGTAGTATTTTCAGAAATACTACTGGTACCTCGAGCCACACCAGAAAGGCAGCGGGAGATTAGGATAAACAAGTGGCTGAGGTGATGGTGTAGAAAGGAGGGGTTCGGGTTCCTGTAGAACTGGGCCGACTTATCAGTCGGTTACCGGCTCTTTAGCAGGGACGGACTGCACCTAAATGGGGAGGGTGCAGCTCGGCTGGGAGACAAGATGGCGGATAAGTTAGAGGGGCTTTTAAACTAGGTGACTAGGGGAGGGTCCAGATGTAGAGATAGCCAGTGTGGAACAAATTCCAGAGGGTGGTATTGGGGGTATTAGTGGTAGGTTGTCCAAAGCACCTAAATCCAAGGTAAGTATAGTAACAAGTCCTATTTGCAACCTCAGAACACCCAATTAGGGAGATAGTATGCGTCAAAACTACGTGGCTTGTTCACTAATGCCAGCAGTCTGGCGGACAAGATGGGAGAACTAGAGCTGCTATTGTACCAGGAGGATTTCGATTTTGTGGGAATTTCCAACTTCGTTCAACAGCTCTCATGATTGGCTGGCAACCATTTAAGGGTATTCCCTATATCGCAGAGATAGGGAGGGTAAAAAAGGGGGAGAGGTATGCCTGTACATCAAAAATGATGTACAGGTAAATGTGAGGGATGACATCACTAATGGAGCAAGGGAGGAGGTGGAATCCTTATGGGTAGAGCTCCAAAGGGTGGAAACCAAGGGGAAAGTAACATTGGGTGTATGCAATAGGCCCCCTAACCAGAGGAAGGCGGGGAGGCAGACCTCCTATCACAGTTTGGAATGGCGGCAAGGATGGGAAGTGTCATTATAATGGGGGATTTTAATTATCCAGACATAGGATGGCTAAAGTTACCGTTGATAGGAATTCTTATTCTGCGCTATTCCATAGAATAACGCATATTAAGATTATACTATTATTGAATGGGGGAGGGAGGCTATCTGCAGACGCACGCTACGAATCCCAATCAATGTTGATCAGACACAGCAGAGACAAGAGCACACATCCGCCTATAACCAATGATGTCGTTGCATAGTGAGCATATCCCCTCCCTAACGATCGTCCGTGCTAATGCACAGAGGGCCCCCGTTGGCGGACATATCCACACCCTGCAAACATCACACTCCAACCTCAAGACGTTTTCCCCCATCAGACGGGATTCAACCAGCCTCAGACTACCCCAATCAGCTCTTTTAGAGCGGGTTGCGGAAGTACTAACACTGGGAGACACTATGACAATACATATTAAATACATCTCCATAAAAATCTCCACAACAGTCCTCCCTTTTTTGTCATATGCACCCCATGTGTCCATCGATGAAACTTGATCTGCTTCTTACACCTGGAAATGAATCAGTCCTTAGTCCATAAAAAGGAAAACACGGCTTGACATGTAGACTCTACTCTTCAGGGGCATGACTTATAAAGGAGGACACGACATGGTGAGCTGTAGTAATCGCCGATCGGTCTGTGATCCTCTGTGTCTTGTATGTGGGTCCGGTTTCGGGGCGTCTCATCAAGGAAACTCTGGTCACGCGTCAAATCAGGCAACAGGAGCACCTCGTCACGACATAGAAAGAATAGAAATAAAAACGACATGAGTATATATATTCCCACTTCCTTTAACCACGATCCGCTGTAAAATAAAAATTAGGTCCCCAAAGATTCCCAGACCCTTAAAATAGACTCCCAACCTTCACTTAGCTACAGCTCTGGCTTCAACAATTACATGAAGAACCCTATCCTTAACGGATGAGAATTGTTCAATCGTATCCCAAGCCCGAGCCCCCCCCCACCTTATACATGCAGGACCCCATGCCCAGACCCGGTCGGGGTTGGTGAACAAATCCCTTCTAGCTGTCCCTGCCATTCTTAATTCCCTGCGCCATCAGATCCTCTCGATCGGCCGCGACCTAAGATGTTGGGACAGCTTCACCATCAGACATGAAACTCTTGCTTTGGGGGAATTACTTTTATAAGCTGCAGATCCACATAAACACCAAACTAAAGTTCAAACACACTTGTGGCCTACCTAGATACCCAAACCGACAAGAGGCAGAGCCATTAAAACTAACCAATTTTACCCTCTAAAAATGCATCGTTAGATTCCATTGACAAGTGTCTGTTTGGAGTCTTCACCAGTTTGTCAGAACTCCTCATACCCATAATAACATCATAAATGGCATGTACCGCTGTCATCGCTGGGGACTAAAACTTGGTGAAGACTCAGAACAGACCATCGGTCCTGTTCGCTTTCTGAGCTAGTCAGGACATACACTTTAAATAATAACTTGGGATGCTTTTCATCGTTACCCTCGCTAAAATTTACTAAACAACAAAAATATAAATAAACAAAGATACTCCTCATTCTTTGGTGTGGTTGAGTCGCTTCTTGCAGTGGCTGGCGTGGTCTCATCCCTCAAGCTTCTTTACAATGACCCAGTCACCTGGTTGGAAAGAATGTAAACTGATTATTAAGTCAGGGTCCAGGAGGGACTCGTGAACCCTGTGGTGGACATTTTGAAGTTCATGTCACAACGATCGCACCTCCCCCATCAGCCGAGAATATAAGTGACAGCTAATGAGGAGAGTACGACTATGGTTTTGATTGACCTCCAAACAACCCTCATATGACAATAACCCAGACATCGGGACTGTGGTCACTGCATAACCTGTGCGTGGCTTACAATACCTGGAACCATTGATAAGGTTCTTAGCCTCTGGGATGGGAACCTACTTCACCTGACTGCTGCTTGCCGATTCAAATTCTATCAAAGAAAGACAGCCTTGGCACAAACTTGGTTAGAATTACAGAGGTTATTATTAGTTTGAAAAAAACTGTCATTCTTACATTTATCATTACCCCCCCTTTTCTTCCTCATTACAGACTGAAGGAAGAAATGCGTGGTGCAGGAAAAAAGAAACAATGAAATAACCTATGGTACTTTTACCTCCCTTAGACTCATATTTATCCATATGTACCGCTGTCTACATACACCTGTTCTCTGTGTACAAACTCCTTGGACCTGAAAAATACTTACCGTATATACTCGAGTATAAGCCGACTCGAGTATAAGCCGAGGTACCTAATGTTGCCCAAAAAAACTGGGTAACCTTACTGACTCGAGTATAAGCTGATGCCCCACTGTTCCCTAGCTCGCTGTCCCCTGTAAATATAAATTTTTACATTGTAAAGAAGTTGCGGCTGCAGCGTCCATCGTTCGAATTCCGCGGCGTCCATCGTTCAAAATTCCGCTGTCTCTTCCTGTTCCTTACTTGATAGGCGAGTCTCAGCAGACACTCTCCGCCTGTCACGATCATTCTCTCATCCTTAGTTTTCCCAGCAGACACTGTGTTGGGTGTTCCGCCAATCACAGACGTCTGCTGGAAAACTAAGGATGAGAGAATGATCGTGATAGGCGGAGAGTGTCTGCTGACACTCGCCTATCAAGTAAGGAACAGGAAGAGACCGCGGAATTTGAACGATGGACGCCGCGGAATTTGAACGATGGACGCCGCAGCCGCAACTTCTTTACAGGTAATATTTACAATGTAAAAATTTCTATGACTCGAGTATAAGCCGAGGGGGGGGGGGGGACTTTCAGCCCCAAAAAAAGGGCTGAAAATCTCGGCTTATACTCGAGTATATACGGTATAAGCAAAATCATTACTCTATTCTTCATATTTAACCTGGAAAGAATGGTAAACAATAATGACATTCCTGTACATTGGTAAATTGTCAATGACATTCTTTCAAAACTGATTCAAACAAAACCCTCTGTAACCCTTACTTTTCCCGTTCCTACAAAAATACAACAGCCGCGACGCATCGGAGGATTGCCGCGGTAAGTTCGAACATATTCACGTTACTACATATAAACACTCAGATACAAACGTGGGGGAGATACTTCAAAGTTTCCAAAACCAAAAATGAAAAAAACAAACAGCCAGAATTCTCCCTTCACTCTTTCAGCAATAGAAAAAAATACAATGGGACAACGATGAGAGCAGCTCGAGAACCTTCCATGTACCAGCCATACAAAGTTCAAACAAACGGGCATGAGCCACCGTTCCTCATCATTACAGATTTCTGAAGCCGCAGCTGAACTACATCCATTCCAGAGGGATACCGAAAATAGTATCCTTGGACCACCTATGTTAATCTTTTTGGGGTTCAAAGGCCTTTGCCCCAAAACTAGGCTTCGTGCACTGTGTGACCGTCTGACTATGGGAAGCCTCCATTCCTTCCCTTTGCACAGACCTCCTTGTGTCCATGGCGATTCGAATCGGCTTATCGTCTTAAACCTGTGTCCAGGTTAAACCGTTGCACCCATTTTTGGAGATCACCGCCCGGTGTTTTCTTATACGTTGTTGAAGAACTACAACCACTATATGGTCAAGTCCTCCAACTAGAAACCCTAACCGAGGCGTCAACTCTATGGCTTGTTGTCCCAACACTTTTGGAACTACAGCAACAACCACAGATCAACCCCGAATTAGGCCTCTACCCCTCACAGTGCATGCATACACAAGCATTTTCCGCTATACACCCATACACTGCGTTGTCAGACTAAACCTCACAGAACACTTACGCCAGTTTACCACCTGCAGAACAATGTGGCTTCTCTCTGTATCTAGATGATAAAACAATGGTGATGCCCCCCCTGTTTTGCTTTCTACCCAAAACTGTATTACAGTACAAAACTTCACAAAACTGGAACAAAATATAAAACACTTTTAAATGCAAAAATGTTTTTCTATTTTCCTTCCAAACACAAATCTCATTGCTCACCTTTAAAAACCCCAAGCTCCTCCCACTAACTTTCTGCTGATATATAAATGCTGAAAAGAAACTTCCGGTTATGCTCAGCTCTTAAAAAAACCAAACTGGTTTATTTACATATCAATTGTTCAGGAAGAGGGAGGGGGAGGGGAGGCGTTAGCCATAATCGCCTTGTCTATCAAGACTTCAAAAAAATCCATGGCTACACATCATATATTTCAACAATTTAATACCTTGTCAAGAAAATGATGGAATAAACCCCCCCCCCTGCAAATGGGAGGGTCCTGACCCAAACATCCCCTGCAAGCAAAACCACAAGTTGAGACTCAAATAAAAAAAAACTCCTGCAAAAAGATGGCTTTAGGAGTTTCGACCAAACCCCCACTCCTCCTCTACAGGCTATACAATACAAGCTTCAAAACATATGATTTGCTTTACGGGAAACTCCCAAATATTTAAACATAAAAACACACCACTGTGCAAAAACTCTGTTAGTCTTACAATCTATCAAAATTCAGTGTAAAGTGAACTTTTTCTTATACTGCAAAGTCAGCTGACCCTGCAATAGCTTACATTCACTTAAATGAAAACAGAGAAATCCCCCTCCTAACACCACCTGCATGGAGTTTGCATGTCCTCCCTGTCTCTGCGTTGGCCTCCTCCCACACTCCAACTGCTGGCAGATCAGCCAGATCCCATCCATAAATAGGCCCCAGCATGTGCGTGTGTCCGCAAGTGCGTCGTGGCCCCTCGGGGTAAGACCGCGCTATTTCAAGATACCACTCTACTCAACTCAAAAGGCGATGCTTAGAAAAACTATTTAAACCAGAGACAAAACCATCCTCTCAGTATGTCACCCCGGCGTCCCACCACTCTCCCCAGCAGTGCACAGGTCAAACTGTAAACGCATAAAACAGAAGAAAACTGCGCCAATCAACAAATGCCAATACAGCATATTCAGGAGCTGTGTTTGCTAAACTGGAACTTCCTACCTCAAACTGTAAACGTCACAAAATGGCCGACAAGCCAGGATAACAAAATGGCGGATGACCACCACCCCCACCTCATGGACAACAAAAATGGCGCCATGCAATTTTTCCCGCCAAAACCAGCATGGGACGTCACAATGAACACCACATGGGTTCCCCCACACAAAGACAAACACAAATGGCCTCCACCAGGTTCCAACGCAGAAAAGACCGCACTACATTCGCACCAAAAATTCAAAATCTGCCCCAAAAGCTGAGAAATTCCACCAGCAAGACAGCCAACAAATGCCACATGGTATAGTACCCAAAGGAAAGGTTCCCTTATAGGACACCCACAGGCTAAAGAAAAACTGCGCCTTAGCCTTGCGGTTTGCCTGCCATTTTAACAAAAGCTAAGAATGGCGCCATTACTTTTTCCCGCCAAAACCAGCATCTCTTTAAAAGAAAATCAAAAATGTTTTTCTCCACAAAGACAGACTACACAGTTGAGATTTTTCTAAATTATCATCAAAATCCACTGAAAAAGGTGTCAGCTACACTCTACAAGGACCACATGTACACTTACAAACTTAGCCTCCCTTTTGCCAACTAAACAGCACATTCAATAAATGTTAGTTACATGACAATATTAAAAACATGTTCATTTCTACCTAAAGTTCACACACAGTGGCCTCAGCTTCCATAACAAGCCATTGCAGAGACATACTATTGTCTGCCTTCTAGCAATGCCTGGCCACTTGGATATGCGGTGGGAACTTTCAACTTAAAAACCAAACACTTTTGTTAAAATATTTTTACACTTATGGAGACATGTGTCTTTGTCCCCTACAAAAATCACAATCTAACCATTTCTATTTTTCATAGAAATCACAAACACTACACACATACAGTATATTGTTGCCTGCATGTCTGCTCAGAGTGTCTTTCCCTCAGGGCAAAGCCCCAGCAACACAAAACAGTGGGCAAGCCCTTCCCCCATTCAAGCACATGGCAGCCAAACAATCTACTTACAAACTTCTCAGTACATCGCACAAACAGCCACACAATTTCAATCGCACTCATGGGTACACATGTCCTATATCACACAAACAATCTAATCACACACAGGCACACACAGGCATACCCACACAGGCATACACAAACAAATTCACAGGCCTACGATCTCTCTCCCAACAAAATCACACACACACATGCACGATCGGATTCGCAGACATACACACACACTGCAAACTTAAAGCATTATTTCAAAAAGACAAAAAAAATTTATTTTACAGAGTAGAGCCCCCCACATCGGAACGTAGATCCACTCTTCCCCCCCATCTCGATCCGATGTCCAAAGGGACTCCATCTATTCCCAAAGGTCCTGGCCCGCCATAAACTGTTGTGGAATTCTAGGCTGCTGTTTACAGAGCACACAGCCTATAATTCCTGTGCTATCTAAGCACACATCAGATTTCATCTTTTTGCAATAATGCTATCTTTAGTCTAAGTTCCACTCACCCATCATTCATTCCAAGAAGCAAGCCTCAGACATAGGTCTTATCATCAGGCCATTCCAGCATAGACTGCCTAACCGACGCCTAATCATAGGCTTTTATTAAACTCAAAAGATCTCACACAGGAGGTGATTGGCTGCAGCAACCGATCCCCTCCCCCATGGGCGGGGACCTCACAGGATGTCCCTTCCTCACAGGAAAATGACCATACAAGGACATGCCTTCCAACAGGCAATGCTGTATATGAATCCCACTCAAGAAAGGATTTAATACAATAATACATACAATGAATACAATAACGTAGGATGGCTAAAGTTACCGTTGATAGGAATTCTTATTCTGCGCTATTCCATAGAATAACGCATATTAAGATTATACTATTATTGAATGGGGGAGGGAGGCTATCTGCAGACGCACGCTACGAATCCCAATCAATGTTGATCAGACACAGCAGAGACAAGAGCACGCATCCGCCTATAACCAATGATGTCGTTGCAGAGTGAGCATATCCCCTCCCTAACGATCGTCTGTGCTAATGCACAGAGGGCCCCCGTTGGCGGACATATCCGCACCCTGCAAACATCACACTCCAACCTCAAGACGTTTTCCCCCATCAGACGGGATTCAACCAGCCTCAGACTACCCCAATCAGCTCTTTTAGAGCGGGTTGCGGAAGTACTAACACTGGGTGACACTATGACAATACATATTAAATACATCTCCATAAAAATCTCCACAACACGTCTAAGGCTTGCCATTTCCTAAATGTCTTGCAGGACAATTTCATGGGTCAGATGGTAAATGCACCAACATGAAACAAAGCGTTACTAGACCTACTGATTACTAACAATACAGACCTGATCACAGATGTGAAAATACGGGGCAATTTAGGAAACAGCGATCACAGGTCAATTGGTTTCAGTATAAATCACGCAAATAGGAAACATAGGGGGAATACAAAGACACTAAATTTCAAAAGAGCCTACTTACTACTACGCTCCCTGTTAGAAGATATTAAATGGGTTAAAATCCTAGGCACAATGAACACAAAGAAAAAATGGGTTATTTAAGAACATATTAAATAAGGGTATTAGCCAGTGCATCCCAATGGGAAATAAATATAAAAGAGCTAATAAAAGTCCTGGGTGGCTTAAAGCGGAGGTCCACCCTGAAAAAATGTTTACACAAAAATTCATAAAAAAATAAAAGAAAAAATTTATAGAATTTTTTTTTTTTTATACTCACCTGAAATGACCGTTGCTATGCGGAAGTCCCCTAATCTGCCTCTAATGTGCCTCTTCCTTATCCCCGGATTGAGAACTTCCATTTCCTCTTCTTGTGAATGGGGCACGCTGCATTCTGGGAACTGTGTGTATCCCAGGAGGCAAGCCGCCCATTCACAAAGCGCCGCGCGAATGGCGCATGCGCAGTAGGAAACGGGCAGTGAAGCCGTAAGGCTTCACTGCCTGTTTCCCTTAATCAGGATGGAGGAGCCAGGACCTGCCAGCAGCGATCGATCGCCGTCGGGGGACCGACATTGTGGGCGAGTAGGACAGGTAATTGTCCTTATTAAAAGTCAGCAGCTACACTGTTAGTAGCTGCTGACTTTAAAAAAAAAAAAAAAACCTGGGCGGACCCCCGCTTTAACTCCAAAGTAAAAATGCATAAAAAAGCGAAAGAGAAGGCCTTCAAAAAATACAAGGCTGAGGGGTCATCCTCAGCATTTCAACTTTACAAAGAATGCAACAAGAAATGTAAGGGTGCAATTAGGGAGGCTAAGATAGAACACAAAAGGCACGTAGCGGAGGAGAGTAAAAAAAAGTCCCAAGAAATTCTTTAAGTATATAAATAGTAAAAGAGGGATCATATTTGCCCCATAAAGAATGAGGAAGGGTATCTGGTTACAAAGGATGGAGAGATGACGAAGGTTTTGAATTTATTCTTCTCCTCAGTCTTCATGAGGGAGAAGGGGGGCCTTCAGTAACCAAAACTGCAAGGTTTATCCTCATGACACGTCACAGGAAACACCCTCATGGCTAACAGAGGATAGAATTAGGACTTGAAAATGGTAACATTAATAAGTCACTGGGACCAGATGGCTTGCACCCGAGGGACCTTAAAGAACTCGGTCAAGTATTTTCCAGACCATTCTTCCCAATTTTTACGAACAGTCTACTGACTGGTATGGTACCAGCTGATTGGAGAAAGGCCAATGTAGCACAAATATTTAAAAAAAGGACCAAGATATATCCCTGGGAATTACAGACCAGTTAGATTAACGTCAATAGTATGCAAGCTCCTGGAGGGGATGATAAGGAATTATATACAAGATTTTAGTAATGAAACGTTATCATTAGCAGTAATCAGCATGGATTCATGAAGAATTGTTCTTGCCAAACCATTCTATTAACCACTTAACGACCGCCCACTGTAAATATACGTCAGCAGAATGGCACCGACAGGCAGAATCACGTATATGTACGTGATTGCCTTTGTATAGTTGGGGGGTCCGATCGGACCCCCCTTCTTTACAGTGGGTGGTCGTTTTACCTTCGGGAGCGATCCGGCATGAGGGGACGGCCGTTCGATTCCGGCCACCCCCTCTCGATCGCTCCCGGCGAATGAGAGAGCTTCCCCTGCCTGCCAGGAAGGAGGAAGTGATGTCATCTCTCCTGGGGCGCTCACATATACCGAGCGCCGTACAGGAGAAGATGCCAGGTTAGTACACACAACACTACACTGACACCAGGACACATAGGCACATAAATCGCCCCCCCAGGCCCCCCCAGACACCCCCAGATCACTCCCCAGCCCCCAGTCACAGTGTCACTGATTGCAGTGACCATTTATTTAGTGATCACTGCAATCAGTGACATTTGTGACTGTAAAAGTGTCACTACATTTAGTTTTAGGTCCAGTGTAGCCCCCTAACCCCCCCCTAATAAAGGTTTAACCCCCTGATCACCCCCCAGATAACCCTTTCACCCCCTAGCACCGCCGTCACTAAGCAATCATTTTTCTGATCGATGTCTTAGCGTCGGTGATGCTGATCGGTAGCCAGTATTTTTTTTAGGTTCGCCGCAGGTTTTTATAGCGTCAGGTACCCCCATAAATTATCTAATAAAGGTTTAACCCCCTTGATCGCCCCCCAGGTAACCCTTTCACCCCCTATCACCACTGTCACTAAGTTATAATTTTTCTGATCGATGTCTTAGCGTCGGCGATGCTGATCGGTAGCCAGTAATTTTTTTTAGGTTCGCCGCAGGTTTTTATAGCGTCGGGTACCCCCATATATTACCTAATAAAGGTTTAACCCCCTTGATCACCTCCCAGGTAACCCTTTCACCCCCTAGCACCACCGTCGCTATGCGATCATTTTTCTGATCGATGTCTTAGCGTCGGTGATGCTGATCGGTAGCCAGTAATTTTTTTTAGGTTCGCCGCAGGTTTTTATAGCGTCGGGTACCCCCATATATTACCTAATAAAGGTTTAACCCCCTTGATCGCCCCCCAGGTAACCCTTTCACCCCCTATCACCACTGTCACTAAGCGATAATTTTTCTGATCGATGTCTTAGCGTCGGCAATGCTGATCGGTAGCCAGTAATTTTTTTTAGGTTCGCCGCAGGTTTTTATAGCGTCGGGTACCCCCATATATTACCTAATAAAGGTGTAACCCCCTTGATCACCCCCCAGGTAACCCTTTCACCCCCTAGCACCGCCGTCACTATGCGATCATTTTTCTGATCGATGTCTTAGCGTCGGTGATGCTGATCGGTAGCCAGTAATTTTTTTTAGGTTCGCCGCAGGTTTTTATAGCGTCAGGTACCCCCATATATTATCTAATAAAGGTTTAACCCCCTGATCGCCCCCCAGGTAACCCTTTCACCCCCTATCACCACTGTCGCTAAGCAATCGTTTTTATGATCGTTGTCTTAGTGTCGGTGATGCCGATAGGTAGCCAGTAATTTTTTTTTAGGTTCGCCGTCAGGTTTTTATATAGCGTCAGGTACCCCCATATATTACCTAATAAAGGTTTTAACCCCCTAATTGCCCCTAGTTAACCCTTTCACCAGTGATCATCATATAAGTGTTACGGGTGACGCTGGTTAGTTAGTTTGCTTTTTATAGTGTCAGGGCACCCGCCGTATATAACCCAACAAAGGTTTAACCCCCTGATCGCCCGGCGGGTGATATCAGTTAGGTTTTAGCGTCAGAGAGGGTCTGCGTCACACCCCAGGCAGCGTCAGGTTAGTGCCAGTAGCGCTAACACCCACACGTGAAGCATACACCCCCCTTAGTGGTATAGTATCTGAACAGATCAATATCTGACCTGATCAGATCTATACTAGCGTCCCCAGCAGTTTAGGGTTCCCAAAAACGCACTGTTAGTGGGATCAGCCCAGATACCTGCTAGCACCTGCGTTTTGCCCCTCCGTCCAGCCCAGGCCACCGAAGTGCAGTATCGATCGATCACTGTCACTTACAAAACACAACACACATAACTGCAGCGTTCGCAGAGACAGGCCTCATCCCTGCGACTCCAGTGCTGTAGGAGGTGATTTCACCACCACAGTTAAAAAAAAAAAGCATATATGCCGAAGCATTGGGGCAGCAGGAGCGGAGGAGCGATTTTGCTCCTAATGCCGCGTATATACGGTCGAAATTCCGACGGAGGCTTGCCCGTGGAAAAGTCTGACCATGTGTACGCGGCATAACTTTTGCGAGAAGATGCCCCCATGCTTCGGCATATATAAATGGTGCATGTATGCCCATCATTAGAAGTGGGTGGATGAAGGGCGGTATTCTAATGGTGGGCATACCCACCGATCAATCTTTTTTTTTCGTTCAGCCAACAGGCTGCATGAAAAAAAAGATTACAATACATGTCCAACAAGGACCAGCAACGTACTGGTATGTTGCTGGACTTTGAATGTTTATACCAGAATGATGCCTGCGGGTTTAGGTATCATCTTGGTATCATTCTTTTCAGCCAGCGGCCGGCTTTCATGTAAAAGCAATCCTAGTGGCTAATTAGCCTCTGGACTGCTTTTACAAGCAGTGGGAGGGAATGTCCCCCCCCGGATATAAAAAGCGCCATTGGGAAATTGGGAAAGCATTTTATCACACCGATCTTGGTGTGGTCAGATGCTTTGAGGGCAGAGGAAATATCTAGGGTCCAATAGACCCCAGTTTTTTCAAAAAAGAGTACCTGTCATTACCTATTGCTATCATAGGGGATATTTACATTCCCTGAGATAACAATAAAAGTGATAAAAATAAATAAATATGGAAGCAACAGTTTAAAAATAAAATAAAAAAGCAAAATTAATAATAAAAAAAAAAAAAAAAAAAAAGCACCCCTGTCCTGCCCTGCTCTTGCCCAATGGCGAACGCAAGCGTCGGTCTGGCGTCATATGTAAACAGCAATTGCACCATGCATGTGAGGTATCACCGCGAAGGTCAGATCGAGGGCAGTAATTTTAGCAGTAGACCTCCTCTGTAAATCTAACGGGGTAACCTGTAAATGCTTTTAAAGTTTTTCAAACTGTATGTAGTTTGTCGCCAATGCGCGTTTGTGCGAAATTTTAAAGCATGTCGTGTTTGGTATCTATGTACTCGGCCTAAGATCATCTTTTTTATTTCATCAAACATTTGGGCAATATAGTGTGTTTTAGTGCATTAAAATTAAAAAAAGTGTATTTTTTCCCAAAAAATGCGTTTGAAAAATCGCTGCGCAAATACTGCGTAGAAAAAAAAAATGCAACACCCACCATTTTATTGTGTAGGGCCTTTGCTTTAAAAATATATATAATAATTGCGGGATCAACATAATTTTCTTGCAAAAAAAAATATGTTTTCATGTAAACAAAAAGTGTCAAAAAGGGCTTTGTCTTCAAGTGGTTAGAAGAGTGGATGTAAGCTTCCTAATGTTGTGTATAAAATGCCAGAACAGTTCAAAACCCCCCCAAATGACCCCATTTTGGAAAGTAGACACCCCAAGCTATATACTGAGAGGCATGTCGAGTCCATGGAATATTTTATAAGTTGACAAAAGTTGCGGAAAAAATACAATTTTTTTTTTTTTTTTTTGCACAAAGTTGTCACTAAATGATATATTGCTCAAACATGCCATGGGCATATGTGGAATTACACCCCAAAATACATTCTGTTGCTTCTCCTGAGTACGGGGATACCACATGTGTGAGACTTTTTGGGAGCCTAGCCGCGTACGGGACCCCAAAAACCAAGCACCGCCTTCAGGCTTTCTAAGGGTGTCAATTTTTGATTTCACTTCTCACTGCCTATCACAGTTTCGGAGGCCATGGAATGCCCAGATGGCACAAAACCCCCCCAAATGACCCCATTTTGGAAAGTAGACACCCCATACAGCGATCCCTGCTATAAAAATGCATTGATTACTGTATAAATGTGATTGGCAGGGAAGGGGTTAACCACTAGGGGGCGGGAAGGGGTTAAATATGTTCCATCAATGTGTTCTTACTGTGGGGGGAGGGGACTGACTGGGGGAGGTGACCGATGGTTGTCCCTATGTACAAGGGACACACCATTGGTCCCCTCTCCCTCACAGGACGTGGATCTCTGTGTTTACACACAGAGATCCACTTTCCTACTCATTTCCCGGGCAATCGCGGGTGCCCGGCGGCAATCGCGACCGCCGGGCACGCGCACCGGGGCCTTGTGAACGCGGCGGGAGCGCGCGCGCGCCGCTGGCGGCGGGCGCGCGTACGCGCCGCTGGCGGCGATCGCGCGCCTCCTAGCTCGTTTTAAAGGGAGGACGTCATATGACGTCCTCCCAGAACGAGAGTATCCTCCGCCCGCCGTCAATTGACAGTGGGCGGGGGACAAGTGGTTAATTTATTCATAACGACCTGGAGGATGGGATAAACTGCTCAACCATAGTATTTGCGGGCATTACTAAGCTAAGCGGGGCAATAACTTCTCCGCAGGATGTGGAAACCTTGCAAGAAGATCTGAACAAATTAATGGGGTGGGCAACTACATGGCAAATTAGGTTTTATGTAGAAAAATATAAAATAATGCATTTGGGTGACAAAAATATGAATGCAATCTACTCACTAGGGGGAGAACCACTGAGGAAATCTAGGATGGAAAAGGACCTGGGGGTCCTAGTAGATGACAGGCTCAGCAATGGCATGCAATGCAAAGCTGCTGCAAGCAAAGCCAACAGAATATTGTCATGCAATTAAAAAGGAGATTAACTCCAGAGATAAAACAATATTTCTCCCACTCTACAAGACTCTGGTCTGACCGCACATGGAGTATGCCATCCAGTTCTGGGCTCCAGTCCTCAGGAAGGATGTGCTGGAACTGGAGAGGGTCCAGAGAAGGGCAACAAAGCTAATAAAGGGACTGGAGAATCTTAGTTATGAGGAAAGATTATGAGCATTGAACTTATTCTCTCTGGAGAAGAGACGCTTGAGAGGGGATATGATTTCAATGTACATATACCGTAGCGGTGACCCCAAAATAGGGATAAAACTTTTCCGCGAAAGGGAATTTAAAAAGACACACGCCCATTCACTAAGAAAAGCGGTTTACCTTTAACTGTGTAGAGGGTTCTTTACTGTGAGAGCGGTAAGGATGTGGAATTCTCTTCCACAAGCAGTGGTTTCAGCAGGGAGCATAGATAATTTCAAAAAACTATTAGATAAGCACCTAAATGACCACAACATACAGGGATATACAATGCAATATTGACATAAAATCGCACACACAAGTTAGACTTGATGGACTTGTGTCTTTTTTTCAACCACATCACTGCTTGGTCCTCTACTATCTTCATGTGCAGCGACCATGCTCCTGATTGTAGGTCTGTCTGTCATTTTCTTGGAGCTGTGTTCCTAGTTTTTTTGTACTGTGATGATGTGTGGGGGCTGTAAATGTGTGGTGCTTTTGGTGTGGGCATGAAGGTCAGCTCCATGAACTTATTAGCAACAGATTTCACTTCAAACTGACAAACGGCCCTAGTAACACAAAGTATAATATATAGCCTCCCCAAACAATAAACCCTAAAACACTAAGCCCCAAAAGCCTAGCAGGAAAAAAAATAGGAAAGTGGTTTTGATATTGACAGGACAGCAGCAATAATTGATTGCCGCCCTCATAATTAAAGCAGTACTAAACAAAAAGCAAACATTTATTGTATTGCAGCTTACAATACTTAGATATGATGGCTGCATTCGTTTTCTTTTGAAGGCTTTCTTTCTTTCATTTTCACCTGGTGATCCTGCCAGCAAGTCTATTTTTAAACAGAGCAGGCTGTCCTGCAGATGTAGCAGTTAGAGGGTTGAGACAAACCATTTACCTCTGACAGAAGTGCTTAAAATTATCATCTTTTATTTATATAAAACCTCCTTCATCCAGGAGTGTTACTTGGCGGATCAACGGGTGAAAACAGACGCGTTTCGTCATCGACGTCCTTCCGGCCTTTCGCTCCTTGAGGACGTCGATGAAGAAGTGTGTAGGGTGGGGCCAGGACTTTTGTCGTCACCACACACTGTGAAGATCGGACTTGCGGCTGGAGACAATCGAATCTTTAGACTCAGTGGTATATACGCGGAGACACCGTAACATGTGAGTGGTTTTATGTTGTGATTTTAATAAACTGGATTTTAAAACGATTTTATGCTATGGGAATTTCCTCTTTCTTCTTCCTGTATGCAAACGTGGAGTATTCATTGTCTTTAAGGCAAAAAAGCCCTTCAGCTGGATGATAATTTGACCAGCAACTTACTCTGGTGAGTTAATTTTATTGAGACTGGTGGCAGAGCACATAGGGTGTTGTTTGCGGCATTCCATTGGATTGGAACAAAAAGCTTTATCACTGTTGAAGAGCACATGTGGCTTCTGGGACTTGACATTATTTATTCATTCAATTTATTTATTTATTTTTTGCATGAAATATATGGACTTTAAAACACTTTTTATGCACCTTGTTTTTTCTTTAGCACGGGGCACTTTATTGTATTATGATATATTGTTTTTTTTATGGATATCTGCACATTAAATAAGGGATACTGAATTTCATATACAGTATTGCACATTTTGATATAATGCACATTGCATAGGGTATATACAGTACATATATATTAAATTTTTTTTGTAGGTTTGCACAGGGTAGGAATTACCGCTGTCCTTTTTTAGTACATTTTGAGTCAATCAAAAGTAGGGAAAGCAGCTGTTCCCCTTATTTCCTATTTTTTTTTTACTTTTACTTTTTTAATTTAGATTTTTTTGTATTTCGTTTACATTGTACGTGGTTGCAATTACCAGAGCCATAAATACCCATTATACTCTGGTGGCCCAGGTCTTTCTCTTTCTGAGTTTTTATTATTACGCTTTTTTTTTTTTCTGATTGATTTCTACTACAATTCCTCTATAGGTACATTTCACTCATTCGTTCAAAAAATACAAATTCCAGCATGTTTGTTCACACATGCGCGTTTCACCACATCCAATTTGCATGACAGGAGAGTGTGCCCGGCTCGCAATGGAACCGGTTCACACACCTCCGGGGTGGCCGTGGTCTGCATTTGGAAAGGGCCCTGTGTAGGATCGGCCGGTCTATTAGGGGTGCTACCCCCCTAGTTTGCATGCGGGGATGCATGCAGGGCGCCGGACTCATATGTTTGTATGATGTTTTTTTTTCTCCCAAGCACATGATTAGAGCCTGAGGCCAAGGGCGGCACATCCATTAAGGGTGCAAAGGGGCACTGCCTCCCCCTATCCATGTGTCCGGCCCCTTGCAGGACGCCGGATGCATGAATTACAATGGTGTTTTTTTTTTAAGCACCTGATTAGAGCCAGAGGCTCTAATAGGCTTTAAATTAGGGTGGACTCGGGGTGCAGAGAATGTGAATGGAGCCCACCTAGGTGTGTTACAACAGCAAATGAATATTCGCTATTGTAACAGTGATTCTCCTCCTGGCCAATCAGGAAGCGGGTTTTGAGACCCGTCACCCGATTGGCTGAAAGGACAGGCGATCCTATTGGATGCCTAGGAGGAGGGGAGGAGCCGCATGATGGAAGAGGGGACATGGAGCCGCTGCCTGCCACCCGCCTAGATGGGTTAAGTGCCGGGCCGACCGGCAGACAGCTGGGGGAGGTGCCGCTGGCCACTCAGGGGGGGGGGGGGGGGCGGGTGGTTGTTTCCCGCGCCCTCAAAAAAAAAAAAAAAAAAAACAGCCGCCACTGCCTGAGGCTCTAATTGGCTTGAAAAAGTTTGGGGTTGGGGCGCAGTGAACCCACCCACTTGTGACAATAACAAATCAATATTTGCTATTTTCTTCCAGCTTCTCCTTCTGGCCAATCAGGACAGGAGGTGGATTGGGTAGGAGAAGCCGAGGAGAGACCGTGCCGTGGAGCAGCGAGTGCGGGGACCGTGCTGTGGAGAGGTGAGTGCGGACCTGGGGGGGGTGCCGGTGTATTTGTTTGCCGCCCCCCCTAAAAGTTTAGCACCAGCCGCCACTGGTCCTGTGCATCTTTGGTTTTGATTCAAGTGCAAATTCAGGCAAAAATTTGGACCTGATTCGCGCCTGAATGCTGTCAGCCACGGCCGCAGCATGTATGACCCCCAGCCTAAAACAGAATTTGGCTATTGCAGGAAGCACACTAAAGACCCCATACACACTATTCGATTTTCTGAAGATTTTTGTCTTCAGATTTACCAAAACCATATAATATGAGGTCAAACCTTAATGCCGCGTACACACGATCAGTTTTACCCACAGGAAAACCATGTTTTTTTTTCAGCAGGAAAACGGCTCAAAATTGTCTTGCATACACACGGTCGCTCAAATCTTGGCTGAAATTCCGAACGTCAAGAACGCGGTGACGTACAACACGTACGACGAGCCGAGATCAATGAAGACCAATAGGCAGTTCTGCTTGATTCTGAGCATGTGCGTTTTTTTGCGTGTCATAATTGCATACAGACAAACGCGATAGGAATTTTTCCTCTCAGGAAAATTGAGATCCTGCTCTCAATCTTTTCTTGGCAGGGAAACTGACAGAAAAAGTGCGATGGAGCACACACACGGTCAGAATTCCTGACAAAAAGCTCACATCGCACTTTTCTTGTCAGGAAAACTGATCGTGTGTACACGGCATTCCAATTTGTATGCAGTCAGGCAAACCTTTGCTCTTTGTGGTAAATCTGAAGACAAAAATCTGCAGAAAATCTAATAGTGTGTATAGGAGTCTAAAGCTGGCCATACACCATACAATTTTCTTATTCCATAGAGAGACAGTCACATTCTCCTACTCAGAGAAACCCACATGGATCCAATTCCCAATAGTGTGAACCCAGCCTCTACCATATGAAAATGGAATTATCTACAGACTGGATTTTTTGTTGGGTTTTCTATTCATGTATGGCCACCATTATAGACTCTTTTTTATTTCTGTCCATCACTTAGTATGTATTACCTGCATGACCTGATAAGCAGCACTGGCAAGTGTATCACTGATAGAAGAAGACACACAGAGGACTGGCAGCGTTGTAGCATCTACTTGTAGTCAGTAGAAGACAATAATTGGTAAAGGTGAATGATTTCCTTGTGTACCATCTGGGTCAGTGCTGATCCCAGGGGAAGTAGTTTAGCATATTAGGATCCCTGGACTGACCAATAGGAAGCAGGATGCAGGGAGACGTGGGAGGAATAGGAATAAGGAGAAGGCAAGAGAGGGAGGGGAGAGGAAGGAGCACGCGTGTCTCTGTACTACTGCAGACAGAGTTGCAGATAACCGGGGGAGAGAAGAGACACGGGCAGGACAGGAAACTCCACACTCAGGTAAAGGTGGCCATGAGAGGAATGACGGAGCGTTATGCTAGGGACATGTATGCATGCTGACAGCCCGGTCTACATGAGCACCGTGTGCCCGGCTCTATTTTCTCTCCATGTCTATGTAGGCTTTGAAGGTGTTCATGTCGGGCGGTGGGGGGGCCGTACTGCAGATCTTTGGCGCTGACACGGTTAATCAGACTGGGCGTGTCCTGGCTCTGCGGTTTGCCCTCCCTTTTAACATCACCCGTAGTTTTTTATTTTTTTTGCTCTGCGCGAATTCTGCAGCATCAGCATCGCCCTGTACGTCCCCTTCCCCCATCCATTGTCAGCACACCGCTCCATGTCCTAAAACTTGGGGGATTCCACCTCCCCAATACATGGACTAGTGTGATATAATAGAGAATGGCTCTGCATTCCTCATCATCCTCATTATCCTTATCATCCTTATCATCATCATCCTCCCCATTATCCCCATCCTCCTTATCATCATCATCCTCATCCTCCTTATCCTCCTCATCCTCCTTACTCTTCTCATCATCCTTACCCTCCTCATCATCCTTACCCTCCTCCTTATCATCATCCTCCTCCTTAGCATCCCTGTCCTCCTCATCCTCCTTATCCTGCTCATCCTCCTTATCCTGCTCATTCTCCTTATCCTCCTCATTCTCCTCCTCATCCTCCTTATCCTCCCCATTATCCCCATCCTCCTTATCATCCTCATCCTCCCCATTATCCTCATCCTCCCCATTATCCCCATCCTCCTTATCATCATCATCATCCCCATCATCCTCATTATCCCAATCCTCCTCATCCTCCTCACCCTCCTTACTCTTCTCATCATCCTTACCCTCCTCATCATCCTTACCCTCCTCCTTATCATCATCCTCCTTAGCATCCCTGTCCTGCTTATCCTGCTCATCCTCCTTATCCTGCCCATCCTCCTTATCCTGCTCATTCTCCTTATCCTCCTCAGTCTCCTCCTCATCCTCCTTATCCTCCCCATTATCCCCATCCTCCTTATCATCCTCATCCTCCCCATTATCCTCATCCTCCCCATTATCCCCATCCTCCTTATCATCATCATCATCCCCATCATCCTCATTATCCCAATCCTCCTCATCCTCCTCACCCTCCTTACTCTTCTCATCATCCTTACCCTCCTCATCATCCTTACCCTCCTCCTTATCATCATCCTCCTTAGCATCCCTGTCCTGCTTATCCTTCTCATCCTCCTTATCCTGCCCATCCTCCTTATCCTGCTCATTCTCCTTATCCTCCTCATTCTCCTTATCATCCTCATTCTCCTTATCATCCTCCTTATCCTCCGTATCCTCCTTATCCTCCGTATCCTCCTCATCCTCCGTATCCTCCTCATCCTCCGTATCCTCCTAATTTTCCGTATCCTCCTAATTCTCCGTATCCTCCTCATTCTCCGTATCCTCCTCATCCTCCGTATCCTCCTCATCCTCCGTATCCTCCGTATCCTCCTCATCCTCCGTATCCTCCTCATCCTCCGTATCCTCCTCATCCTCCGTATCCTCCTCATCCTCCGTATCCTCCTCATTCTCCGTATCCTCCTCATCCTCCTCATTCTCCATATCCTCCTCATTCTCCATATCCTCCTCATTCTCCGTATCCTCCTCATTCTCTGTATCCTCCTCATTCTCTGTATCCTCCTCATTCTCCGTATCCTCCTCATCCTCCGTATCCTCCTCATCCTCCGTATCCTCCTCATTCTCCGTATCCTCCTCATCCTCCGTATCCTCCTCATCCTCCGTATCCTCCTCATTCTCCGTATCCTCCTCATCCTCCTCATTCTCCATATCCTCCTCATCCTCCGTATCCTCCTCATCCTCCGTATCCTCCTCATTCTCCGTATCCTCCTCATTCTCCGTATCCTCCTCATCCTCCGTATCCTCCTCATTCTCCGTATCCTCCTCATCCTCCGTATCCTCCTCATTCTCCGTATCCTCCTCATCCTCCGTATCCTCCTCATTCTCCGTATCCTCCTCATTCTCCGTATCCTCCTCATTCTCCGTATCCTCCTCATTCTCCGTATCCTCCTAATCCTCCGTATCCTCCTCATTCTCCGTATCCTTCTCATCCTCCGTATCCTCCTCATTCTCCGTATCCTCCTCATCCTCCGTATCCTCCTCATCCTCCGTATCCTCCTCATTCTCCGTATCCTCCTCATCCTCCGTATCCTCCTCATTCTCCGTATCCTCCTCATCCTCCGTATCCTCCTCATTCTCCGTATCCTCCTCATCCTCCGTATCCTCCTCATTCTCCGTATCCTCCTCATTCTCCGTATCCTCCTCATTCTCCGTATCCTCCTCATTCTCCGTATCCTCCTCATTCTCCGTATCCTCCTAATCCTCCGTATCCTCCTCATTCTCCGTATCCTCCTCATCCTCCGTATCCTCCTCATTCTCCGTATCCTCCTCATCCTCCGTATCCTCCTCATCCTCCGTATCCTCCTCATTCTCCGTATCCTCCTCATTCTCCGTATCCTCCTCATTCTCCGTATCCTTCTCATCCTCCGTATCCTCCTTCTCCTCATCCCCTCCCCCTCCCTAGGATGGAGATCTCTCAGCAATCTGACTATTCCTCGAGTCAGGACAGCCCACACCTGTCTACATGGAGGGGATCACACTCTGCCGCAGTGTTCTGCTCAGGCTCCCACTTCTCTCTATACATCTCTATGGGCCGTGAAGCACACATTCCTCCTTTTGACTTTGAAAAGTCCAGTTTGATTAGTGACTCCACTGCTCTCCCCCCCTCCTGTGACAGGCAGACAGTGCCGCATAGACTGAAGTTTGGAGGTGTACTGCCAACGTTTGTGTATCTCACACAATGAGAGTATCGGACGAATGATCGTTCACATTTTTATTTTATTTTGCATGCTAGTCTCCTATCGAAAATAAAAAATGTAGAAGTGATATAACGTGTTGTAGTGTATTTGGATTGTATTTTCGGGTGACAGCTGTACTGATTAAATGAAAATTGTACAAGAGAAATTTTCGTGCTTGTCCCGTCGGATGAACTGTCATGATTGGCTCTCGAAAGCTGTGTACTAACGATCGGATTATCGTACGATCGCTGCAAAATATGTATTTTTTTCATCCGATTTTCTGATCGTGTGTCCGGGCCATAAGTATAATGTGGAAGTAATGCTTAGAAGCACACTGGGGTGTATACACGGTGCTTCAATTAAACATTAATGCACATTAATGCACAAAGCGTCAGCACTACATTATAGAGCTTGCACAATTTCTGCATGGAGGATCAAAGCCTATTTCTTCTGTACATAACAAGGCTCATTTCCTTCATAGATTACTTTAGGGAAATCCCTTAATGTATTCCCTACGTCTGTTATCAGTACACCCTTTTTAAGATGCTTTAGAGATATTCTGTTTGTTTTATTATGACTACAGGCTGTTCTACTGGCTTGGTTTGTTACCCTGAACATTTCAATAGGTATGGGGGACCCTTTGTCCCCTTTTTGCTGTGCATTAGATTACACTAGGTCACAATGGGGCTCATTTACTAAATCTGGAGAGTGCAAAATCTGGTGCAACTTTGCATAGAAACCAATCGGCCTCCACGTTTTTTTGTCAAAGCTAAATTGAACAAGCTGATACTAAAAGTGGATTGGCTACCATGTAGAGTCGCACCAGATTTTGCACGCCCCAGCTTTGGTACCGGCAAATCAAGCCTACATTGTCTTCTTACACTGCTTTGTGGACCTGGTAGGGGTGCTTTGTTTCAGCTTTTCAAAAGGTATACTCATATTTCTAATAGCTTTTTGTTATTTAGCCATATGTTTATAAATACATTTTTATTTATGTTTTAAGTATGATTACGCATAATTTTTTTTTATATTTATGTTGTAAGTGTGATCATACATTTTTATTTATCTTTTAAGTGTGATTACACTAAGGCCCCTTTCACACTGGGGCGGGCAGGTGCGGTGGCGGTATAGCAGCGCGATTTTCAGCGCTGCTATACCGTCGTTCTTACCGCGGTATGCGGCCGCTAGGGGGGTGAATTTAACCCCCGCTAGCGGCCGAAAAAGGGTTAATACCGCCCGCAAACCGCGGCTATTGCCGCGGTTTGCGGGCGGTATTACCGCGGTGTCCCATTGATTTCAATGGGCAGCCGCGGTAAAGGAGCGGTGAGCACACCGCTCCTTCACCGCTGTAAAGAAGCGGCTAGCAGGACTTTTGGAGCGGTCCTGCTAGCGCACCGCTTCAGTGTGAAAGCCTTCGGGCTTTCACATTGAAGGCTACAGTGTGAAAGGGGCCTTAATGGGGCAGCTCCACTATTTTTATATCTGTTATTAGTTATATGTTTAATTTTTGTTCATATTTTTAATTTACACATTTGAAAGTAATCCTAGGTCCAACACAATTTGAGACATAAAGTAGGCGCCTGCTATATATATAAAATATATACATTTTTTTTTTTTGCTACTTCATAGTATTCTATTTTACGACACAAGGTTGCAGTTGATCATTTTTTTTTATAAATTCTTTTTATTAGATTTTCTTACAGTACAGTACAGTACAACATTAAAACACATACTCGAGTAGGCAACATACCCTCTCGACCGCGGCCATGCAAGGCCCACTCTACCAGAACTAACATAGTTCATCTATAACTATAACCCCCCTTCCCCCCCCCCATCCCGACCAAGGCCGCCGTTATATATATAACACATAAGACATTCTTGCATCAATCCTAACATCACAGTCTGTCCTCCTATTATTATATCCACTATCCTCCTAAAGAGCCTATATTCACCAGGAAAACCATGTGGAACACATGTCAGCTATACAGCAGTAAATTTTTAATCATGTTATCTTTGACCGACCGTCAATTTGATTGATCAGATCAGCCTACTGTTGCAGAAGAGTCCAGCCATGCCTGCCAGACCTTGTCAAACTTTTTCCCACATCCACGTGCCCTGTACGTAGCCTTATATAGATGTATAACTGAGTTAACCAGACCTTTCCAGAATGAGAGTGTGGGGGCACTAGCGTTCTTCCACTTTAATAAAATAACCTTTCTGCCATAAAACATCCCAATAATTAGCAATGTGCGGTGTGCCAATGATGGAACCACCCCCTCCACCAAACCTAGGAGGCAAACCCTGGGCGCCAGGGGGACCGGAGCTCCAAGCACCTCCGACATGCACTCCACCACCCCAGACCAAAAGGTCTGAATCCGTGGGCAAGTCCAGAAAACATGTTCCGAATCTGCCGGGGAGTATGTGCACCTCCAACATTGACCACTGGTGGTAGGATATATACGAGAAAGCCTAGCAGGAGTGAAATATATACGGTGCAGAAATTTGAACTGTATTAGACGATCTCTAGCAGAAACCAAATGCCTAAATGGGCGATCCCACATATCCTCCCAATCCTCCCCCTGTATCTCTGGAATTTCCCTTTCCCACCTCTCTCTACACCTAGTTACCCCCAACGGTATTTTTTTAAATAGGGATTTGTAAACAGTGGACAGAGGTTTGGCTATGTCTTTGTCTTTCAAAAGGGTCTCCAGTGGGGATGGAAGGGACTCGACTCTTTGGCCACTGAACTGCGCCTGAAAAGCGTGGCGCAGCTGCAGATAGCGAAAGAAGAAGGAATTTGGCAGATCATGCCTTGCTTTTAATTGATCAAAAGAAATAAGCTCACCTTCCCTAGTAATATCCTCTAACACTTTAATCCCCCCACAAGCCCAAATCATTGGATCCGGGAGGGAGCAAAAATCTGATAAGTTTGGGTTCAACCAGAGAGGGGCCGAAGGCGAAACTCCCAGATAGGAAGGTGACATCAGAGCAGTAGTGACCTCCCAGGCCCTAATGGTGGCCTTCATAGAGACTGTTAAAGGGAGACTGGACCTGGGACCCCTAAATAAGGCCAATCGTAAGCTCTCATATGATCCCAAATGAGCCGCTTCCAGGACCGTGGCTGAATCGCCGTCATCAGCCAGCAGCCAGCGCCTAGCAAACACCATCTGGCCAGCCAGATAATACTTTTGCCAGTCCGGAAGCGCCAACCCCCCCTGCCCCAGGGGCTCCTGCAGGACCGAAATACTAATACGAGGGGATTGTGGAGACCAAAGAAAAGCCCCCACTATACTATTCAATGTTTTAAAGAAATCTTTGGGAATCCACACTGGAGAGTGACGCAGGAAGTATAGGAGTACTGGTAGGAATTTCATTTTGAGAAGACTTATTCTCCCTATCAGGGAGAGAGGCAGTTTTCGCCAGACCTGAGTTTTTTGTCTGAGGCCAGACACCAGCGGGAGAAGGTTCAAAGCCATATAATCTCCAATATGGGCAGTTATTCTGACACCCAGGTAGGTAATAGTAGAGACCCACTGCAACGGTAAGTCGTTATCTCTAAGCATCTGTGCTTCAGGGCCCAGCGGCAAAATAGATGACTTGCTCCAGTTCACCCGCAACCCCGAAAAGGAGGCAAATAAATCTAATATCTGCAAAACAGCCCTGAGGGAGGGCCCAGGGTCCCTAAGGAATAGGAGCAAGTCATCAGCATATAGTGCTACACATTCTGTAATTGAGCCAACTCGGATACCCCCCACCCCACTGGAGCGCCTAAGTGCTCTAGCAATTGGTTCCATCATTAATGCAAAAAGAAAGGGGGAGAGTGGACACCCCTGCCTAGTACCCCTACCTAACGGAAAAAATTCAGAGATTGTTGTACCGAGCCGAATCGCTGTTCGAGGATTAGTATACAATAGAGTGATCCATCGACGGAAACCGGGTCCAAAGCCCATTCCCTCCAACACCCCATGCATGTAGCACCAGTCAACCGAGTCAAATGCTTTCTCTATATCTATCGAGACAATTACCTTGGCCAGGGAGTCAGTGGTACCTAGCTGAATATGCGTGAACAACCTCCTCAAGTTAGTGTCCGTCGACATGCCGGGTATGAAGCCCGTCTGGTCAATGTCCACCAGGGACGAAATTACCCTGGCCAACCTTGACGCCAGCACTTTAGCAAGGATCTTCAGATCTACATTTAGCAACGCAATCGGTCGATATGATGAGCATTGTAGTGGGTCCCTCCCCGGCTTCAAGAGGAGCACCATGTAGGCCTCCATCATTGACGCCGGCAAGGCCCCCCGCTCCCAGCAGTGACGAAAGAGCACATTTAGTCTTGTGGCCAATCGGGACCTAAACGCTCTGTAGAAATCCGCCGGAAATCCATCCGGACCCGGCGCCTTCTGTGGGGGAAAAGCGAGCATAGCTGCTTCAATTTCCAATACAGAAATAGGTTCATCTAACATAATAGCATCAGTATCTGACAATCTCGGTATGGAGAGGCTCAGCAACAACTCATTCAGTTCCGAGGGATCGTAAGAAGGGATAGGCGAGTACAGGGACGAGTAAAATTGAACAAATTCCCTTAATATGTCTGTGGGATCCGTAATCAAGGTCCCCCCTTTATTCCGTATCACCGGTATACTAACTGGTATTTTTTGGTCAGCGGCAAGGTTAGCTAACAACTTGCCATTTTTGTCACCCTCAGCGAACACCGTTTCTGCCCTCTGACGCACCTCAGTGTGCGCCAGATCCGTGAAATGTAATGCTACTAAGCGTCTAGCTTCCAGTAAGGATACATAATTGGCCTCTGAGGGAGAGTCTGCATTTACTTTAGCACTCTCTCGCTCATGAGCCATGAGAAGCTCACTCTCCTGGATATGATCCTTCCTGACTGACTTTATTGCGGAAATACACTCCCCTCTTGCCACTGCTTTGAAAGCATCCCATACCACCGAGGGATCAGCCGATCCCTCGTTTGCCTCCCAGTAGGCGTCTGTGGATTGTTGAATCTGAGCCAGCACTTGATCCTCTAACAACCAACCTGGTGACAATCTCCACCCCCCTACCCTTTTCTTCACATGAAAGGCCATAGTGACCATAAGTGGGTTATGATCCGAAGTTCCCCCAGGTAAGTAGTTCACCTCAGATACATACTGCAGAATGGAAGCATTGCCAAACGCCAAATCAATCCTAGCGGAAGATTTGTGAGTGTAAGACAGATGCGAGTAGGATACCGTATCCGGATGCTTCCACCTCCACAGTTCAGTCAGACCCGCCATCGACATCCAGGAGCAGAGATCCGCCGAGGCCGGTCTCCCAGCATTGGAGGAGTCCAGCACCGGGTCTAAGATGGCATTATAATCCCCCATGAAAAGTATCGGCAGATGGAGATACGGGGCCAATGTTACCAACAAATCACATAGTAAATTAACCTTGAAAGGAGGGGGCAAATATACATTCACCAGTAGGATTTTATGAGAGAATATTTCCAAGAGGACTGCCACATATCGACCTCCCGAGTCAGTAAACACTTGATGTATTGTGCATGGAATTGCCTTACTGATTAGCAAGGAAACCCCTCTAGAGTATGTGGAATAGGTAGCGTGAACCGCCCTTTGAATCCAGGGCTTGCGTAACGACAAAATCGTACTGCCCTCCAAGTGAGTTTCCTGTAAGAGGACAACATGTGGTTTGACCCGTTTGAGGTATTGGAAAACTGCAGCCCTCTTAAATTTATTATTTAGACCCCTGACATTCCAGGAAAGTATTTTAAGTTTACTATCCATTATGAAAATCAAAGAGATATGATAACCACATGAAAACAGTTAGCGGAGGGAAAACAGTTGCAATTATCATATAGGAGGACATACACATTTCAGCCAGTAGTTGTGCAAATCCGGGAGAAGCTCCATGGCCTTGGTCAGAAAAACAAAAAAACACCCCTGCTGTCATACCACAAACTACTAATCTACCAAAAAAATACAAAATCAACATGAAATCCAAAACCTGAACAAAAACAAAAATCTTCCGGTATGCAGCTTTAGTCCCAAAACAAACAAACCTGTAGGAGTTCAACCTGAAGCGTTGACAGTTCGGCATTTGAAGCTGGAAAGATAAAAAAAAATCCGTGCCAGTCGCACCAGACTCCTACGGCTGTCCATGATATAGAAGTAGCAGCTGACCGTGCACAAAGAACCCCTTGTGGGTACAACCTAAACCGTGGGAATGTATCATTGTGTAGTCGTTACCACAAAAGTACAATGCAGCTGCCACATTTGTGCATCTCTGAAAAAGAGCACTCACAGAGGAATAGTGAGATGGTGGCCCCACAATAAAGCAGATCCAAGGGCTCCGGATTTCAGCCATAATACTGGGGTCCCAGGGGAAAAAAAATAGCAAAAGAAAACATCTTGCCCCCTGAATCTGATCCTGAGAGTATAGCAATGCCTGATGCCCCAAAAAGAGAAGGGGAAAATAGAGTAAGTCTACAGGAGTAGACAGGCAGTTCCCTTGCAAAAAACAACAGACCAGAAAATAAAAATAGAAAAATCATAACAGTAACAAGGTGGACAGGTAAACCTCGTACGGCATCACGGATTCTGGTCCAACCAGTCGCAGGCATCCTGTGGAGTTTCAAAGAACTTTACTGAACCCTTGTGCTGCACTCGGAGACGGCTGGGGTACAACATACTGTATTTCAGATCTTTCTCTCTGAGCCTTCTTTTCACATCTGTAAAGGAGCGACGCCTCCTCTGAGTCTCCGCCGAGAAATCCGGAAAAAGCATGATGCGTGCGTTGTCATATTTCAGCTCCTTATGTTTTCTTGCCTCCGCCAGTAACATGTCACGGTCCCTATAGTTTAGGAACCGGACCAGAAAAGGACGAGGTGGGGCACCCGATGGCCGAGCTCCAGTGGGGACCCTGTGTGCCCTCTCAGCAACATATGTGGGGGGGAGATCCCCTAAAGCCAGCAGTGATTTGAAGAACTGCTCGGCAAAAGTAGTAGTGGCTACCCCCTCAGCCCCTTCAGGTAACCCCACAACTCTTATGTTGTTTCTTCTCTGGCGGTCCTCGGCGTCATCTGCTCTGTGCTGCAAGAACCGGACCATATCTTTCAGCTCCCCGAGTTGAAAACCCTGAGTATGGGCAGCGTCCTCCACTCCAGAGATGCGATCCTCCGCTGTAGATAGCCTGCCTCTGATCTTGTCCAGATCATGCCGGATAAGGTTACACTCCGAGGCCAAACAGTCAATACGTGTCATAAGCTCCGTTTTAGAAGCCGCAATAGCTTCCAGGATTGGACCTGTTATGGCTGCCGTATCCACCTCTATTTCTTGCGGCAAGGGAGATGGTGCCTCCTGTACCTGCGACGCCATACTCACTGGCTGCGTCATCCTGGAGATCTGTGGTTTGGCGCGCTGTGTCGAGTTAACAGGAACCAAGATGGCGTGGGCGGAGCCAAGCGCCATGTTGCTCTGAGAGCGCAACTGCCTCTGTTCTAAAGGTGGCTGATTAAGGTGCTTCTGCTGCTTCTTCGAAGCCGAGGATGGCATCGTTAGGTGCCGCGGCAGTTCCCCTTTCACCGGAGCAGTGCAGCACCGAGTACCGGATATTTAGTCAGCTGCAATCAGGATATAGAGCCGGATGAAAGCCGGAGCTCCGGGCAGACACGTCCTGCCGCAATCACATCCGGTCACGCCCCCGCAGTTGATCATTTTTAAAGAAGGGCTTTAAAGGGATTAAAGGGGGTCTTTGTCTGTTATTTTAAAGGGGAAAAAAACATGTTATTCTTACCTGCTCTGTGCAAGGGTTTTGCACAGAGCAGCCCGGATCCTCCTCTTTTAGGGTCCCACCCTCCTGACAGGTGCCCACACAGCAAGCAGCTTGCTGTGTGGGCACCCAAGCAGGCGCACTCCAGAGCTGCGACTTGGCCCTGCCCCTTCTGTCTCCTGATTGGCTCACTGTCTGTGATTGACAGCAGTGAGAGCCAATGGCTCCCGCTGCTGCCAAAAGTCAATCGGGAGTGCCAGTACTTGGAGAGACAAGGCTCTTGTGGACATCGCTGGATCGAGAGGGGACTTGAATAAGTATTAGGGGGGTCGGATGGGTTGCTGCACACAGAAATCTTGTGCCTTCACAACCACTTTAAAGTCTGCAGCACACAAAATTTGGTCAGTCATTTTGTCTGAAATCAGTTGGACCCCTTTCACAGTGGGGTGGTTTTCAGGCGCTTTAGCACTAGAAATAGCCTCTGCTAAGCGACTGAAACCCGCCTCCCATTCACTGCAGTGTGACTTTTCACACTCGGGCGGTGCACTTGTGAGATGTTACCAAAAGTCCTACAAGCAGCATCTTTGGGGTGGGTTGGGAGCGCTGTATTTAGCCCAAAACGCCCTGCCTATTGCAATGGGCCTTAAAAGCGACCCAAAAGAGCCACTAAAACAGTACTAAAGCGCCGTTAAAAGGTTCCGCTCTTTAGCGCTATTGGTGGGCGCTGTCAGTGTGAAAAGGGTCTTAGTTGTACTGAGTTCGTTTTATTTTATCCAGCTGTATTTAATCCGTGTACCTTATACCATCCAAGTGAAAGAAATAACACCAACATGTCAGAAAAAAAAAAAAATTCAAAAGTAGAATCACGGAGTTGGAAAAAGGATCACCTCCCTCTTTAAAAATATCTGGTAAACTCAATCACGTAAAGCTAGTCACCTTGACTTTCATTTGACTTTCAACTGTAATCATTTTGATTAGCTCAGCTTGAAAAGCGCTTTCCTGGAGCATTTCAGTTCCTGGTAGTGCAACTGAAGCAAACAATTGACTATGGGTGGCAAGGCACTGTCAAGCGATCTCTGGGATAAAGTTGTGGATAAGCACAAGATGGATACAAAAATAATTCAAAGACTTTATCAATGCTTAGAAGCACAGTGAAGCCTATTTTTAGGATGTAGAAGGAATTTGATACAACACAGACCCTCCCTGGATCAGGACGCTGCTCCAAACTGGATGAATAAGCCAGGAGAAAACTGGTCATAAAGGCTACCAAGAGGCCTACAGCAACTCTGAAGCAGTTGCAGGAATTTATGACAAAGAGTGGTCATTGTGTGCATGTGACAACAATATCAGAAATTCTCCACAAATGTGGCTTGTACAGGAGGGTTGCAAGAAAAAAGCCACTTCTCAATAAAGGCCACATGCAGTCACGATGCACCTTGAAGATTCTGAGGCTACATGGAAAAAGGCGTTGTGGTCAGATGAGACTAAAATTGGATTATTTGGCCTTAACGCCAAATGATATGTCTGGTGGAAATCCAATACAGCTCAACATTCACATAACACCATTCCTACAGTAAAGCATGTTGGTGGTAATATCTTGTTATGGGGGTGTTTCTCTGAAGCAGGGACTGGAGCACTTGTCAGGATAGAAGAAAAATGGATGGGGCAAAATATCATCAAATTCTTGAGGAAAATCTGCTGTCCTCTGCCAGAAAGTTGTCGGTGGAAAGCAGGTTAATCTTTCAACATGACAATGACCCAAAGCACACCGCAAAAATGAGCAGACAGTGGTTGAAGGAGAAAAGGGTGACTGTCCTTGCATGGCCTAGTCAGACCCCAGACTTAAACCTCATTGAAAATATGTGGGATGTGTGACAGCAGGAAGGTAAAGTCACCTGGTTGCATCCAGGGGGGTAGATATATTTCGCCCAGATTCAGGCTTTACGCCGATTTATACAGCTAGGTGGAGAGTTGTATAAGCCCAGCTGAGACTAGTGGGCTCATTGATGACTCATACCTCTAGGGAGAGGGCTGGGCGTCGTGCAGACAGGGAGTTGATGAGTCCAGCTGAACCTTGTCAGCTCATTTAGGCCTCTATAAGAAAGCCCAGATTCATTAGATGTTAGCTCATGCCTGGAAGCAGACCTGTGTGGACTGTCTAGGGAGAGTGAACCCCTGTGCGGTGAGAGAAAGCCTGTGTGGCTATATTTTGCTTGGACATTTAAAACCAGGGACTAGGACAGCACTAGGCTGATCCCAGTCGTTAGTTAGGAAACCTGTAAGTTTAGTCAGAGGTCAAGTTGACCAGGATTTATTTTTTGTTTGTTTTTTTTGCCTTGCTGTATTTTTGTCACTGTAAATAGAAAATAAACCGCACCTTTTTGATTTTGAAAACCACAACCTCCGTCTGCTGGGCCTGTTTTTGTGTGGGGAGCCCATCCCGGGGGTCACACACACCCGCTGCCGAGCTAGCCCCCTCACAGTTGGTGGAGAATGCGAGCAGTTTTTTTTTTAAGCCAGCATGGAGGAGATACTGAAACAGCTGGCTCTAGCAAATGCCAATCAACAGCAGACAAATGCAGGTTTGCAAAGGAGCCTTGCAGCCCAGCAGCAAGCTCATCAACAGAGCCTTGCAACGTTACAACAGAGTCTGGAGGCTCAGCAACAAGCCCAACAGCAATCTGAGGCCCGCTTCATAGACCTGTTGCAGAAGCAAGAGCAGAGACTACAACAACAGATGGAAGCAGTAATGCAGCAACGTCCGCAGACCGGTGAGGAAAGCCGTCCCACTAATACCGCGTCCTTTGGGGTGAGTCGTTTATTGACAAAAATGACTGGAGAGGATGATCCAGAGGTATTTTTGACCACATTTGAAAGGACCGCTGAAAGAGAAAAGTGGCCTGAGGAGCAGTGGGCTGGACTGGTGGCTCCTCTGTTAACGGGTGAATCGCAGAAAGCTTACTATGACCTAGAGCCTGACCAAGCAAAAGACTATGTGATGCTAAAAGCTGAAATATTGGCAAGGCTGGGTGTCACCCTGGCTGTCCGGGCTCAGCGTGTGCATAACTGGACTTTCCAGCTTGGAAAACCCCCCAGGTCTCAAATGTATGATCTCATTCACCTGAGCAGAAAGTGGCTACAGCCAGAGACTTTGTCCGCACCAAAGATTGTGGAACGGGTTGTAATGGATCGGTTTTTGAGAGCTCTTCCTACTGCCATCCAAAAGTGGGTAAGCCATGGAGACCCAGAGACGGCCGATGGTCTTGTGGATCGTGTGGAGAAATACTTGGCTACAGAGAACCTGACGGCCTCTTCCAGAGACACTCGGACTTTCCACCCTAAGACCAGACCATCCCCAGGGGCGGATAAGATGATTCCAAGGGGTAAGGGTGGAGAGAGTGAGAGGGTGGGAGCTCTACCCCAAGTTTGGCGAGAACAGCCTGGGAAATCAGCGGCTCAAGAGGCGGCAAGAAGGATCATTTGCTACCGCTGCCGGCAAGCGGGACATATTGCAGCAAATTGCCCGGTTTTGGAGGAACCCATGCAGTGTGACTTTCTGACGGGCAGACGTCAGTCGCTGTGTGCGACAGTCGCATGCACTGCCATTCGGGGAACTGAGAAACATTTATGCAAAATGTGTATTAATGGTAGAAATGTTGTGGTATTGCTGGATTCAGGTAGCCTTGTGACCCTGATAAAGGCTGAGTTAGTTAAAACAGAGGTCTCTGGGAATAGCAAGGTAGCCGTTATTTGTGTGCATGGGGACACCCGAGAGTATCCAGTGACTACAGTGTGTTTCGAGACCCCCAAAGGTACCCTTTCTCATCCAGTGGGCTTAGTGTCTCAGTTACCGCATGACGCCATTGTGGGAAGGGATTTTCCGAAGTTCTGGGAACTGTGGGATGATCCTGAGCCCCCCACTGGTGCCCCTATGTACCAGGAATATGATAGCCAGAACTCCTCTGAGAGTGGTGAGGACTCTCCCGAATTTCCCTTGTCAGTATTGGCAGGGGAGACTCAAGAAACTGGAGAGGAGCCCACCTCCTCAGACGAAAACCTACCGTCTGTGGAGTTTTCTGATCTTGAGGTTCACAGGGAAAACTTTGCCACAGAACAGTTGAAAGACCCCGCCCTAATAAAGGCACGGGAAAACGTAGTGAAAATAGATGGCGAGTTAGTGAACCCAGATAATACCTGCACTTACCCATACTTCAGCGTAGAGAAGGACCTACTGTATCGGGTGGCAAAAAGGGCAGAAGAAACCGTTGAGCAGCTGGTGGTGCCCAAACCTTACAGGAAGTTGGTGTTGGAGTTGGCCCATGGGCACATTCTTGGAGGTCATCTGGGGACAGAGAAAACCCGAGAGAGGGTATTACAGAGATTCTATTGGCCTGGGGTGATGAAGGACATAGAAAATTATTGTTCCTCCTGCCCTGTGTGTCAGAGGTCGGCCCCGATGCCACACTTCCGTAGCCCGCTGGTCCCTCTACCCATCATTGAGGTCCCGTTTGAGAGAATCGCAATGGATTTGGTAGGTCCTATAATCAAGTCCGCTAGGGGGCACCAGTACATATTGGTTATAATGGACTATGCCACCCGTTATCCAGAAGCGATCCCTCTCAGAAATACCTCGGCCAAAACCATAGCCAAAGAGCTATCTCTTGTTTTTAGCCGGGTGGGTATTTGTAAAGAACTGCTTACGGACCAAGGTACACCCTTTATGTCCCGGGTTATGAAGGAGCTGTGTAAATTGTTCAAAGTGACGCAATTACGTACATCTGTGTATCACCCCCAAACCGATGGGCTGGTTGAAAGATTCAACAAAACCCTAAAACAAATGTTGAAGAAAGTGGTGGATAGGGATGGAAAGGATTGGGACTGTCTACTTCCTTATTTGATGTTTGCTATTAGGGAGGTGCCCCAATCCTCTACGGGATTCTCCCCCTTTGAGTTACTGTATGGGAGACACCCAAGAGGGCTGTTGGATATTGCCAAGGAAACTTGGGAAAGTGAGAGTTCTCCCCACAGGAGTGTGATTGAGCATGTCGCCCTGATGCAAGATCGAATTGCACAGGTAATGCCCATCGTGAAGGAACATTTGGCCCAAGCGCAGTTGGCACAGCAGAGAGTGTACAACCGTGGAGCCAAGACCCGTACCTTTTCCCCGGGGGATAGGATATTGGTACTTGTCCCTACGGTTGAAAGTAAATTCCTTGCCAAATGGCAAGGCCCCTACGAGATAATGGAAAAAGTGAGCGAAGTGAATTACAAGGTCAGACAACCAGGAAGGCGAAAGCCCGAACAGATCTATCACGTTAATCTGTTGAAAGCCTGGAGGGATAGAGAGTCCCTAGTCGCAGACACTTGGTCACCAGCTCAAACTGGTTGCGTGATTCCTGAGGTTGGAATCGCAGCCACCTTGTCACAACCCCAACAACAGGAGGTTAAGGAGTTTGTGCTTCGCAACAAGGAGGTATTCTCTGAGCTGCCGGGACAAACATCTGGGGTAGAGCATGACATTATTACCCCGCCCGGTGAAAGGGTGAAGTTAAAACCCTATCGGATCCCAGAGGCCCGACGGGAGGCAATACGGGAGGAAGTACAGAAAATGCTGAACTTAGGGGTGATAGAGGAGTCCCAAAGTGATTGGTCTAGTCCCATTGTGTTGGTGCCTAAACCGGATGGGAGCTGGCGATTTTGTAACGATTTTCGTCAGTTGAACAAAGTTACAAAATTTGACACCTACCCCATGCCACGTATAGATGAGTTGATCGACCGGCTGGGAACAGCCCGATACATGACGACTCTTGACCTCACAAAAGGGTATTGGCAAATCCCCCTGGCCAAGTCAGCCAAAGAGAAAACCGCATTTGTAACCCCAGACGGGGCGTTCCAATATAAAAGAATGCCGTTCGGGTTACAGAATGCGCCGGCCACATTCCAGCGGAAAATGGACCAGATGCTGAGGCCCCATCGGAAGTATGCTGCGGCTTACCTGGATGACGTAATTGTCCATAGCACAGATTGGGCCTCACATCTGCCAAAAGTGCAAGCAGTCCTGGACTCTGTTCGGGAAGCAGGGTTTACGGCTAACCCCAAGAAGTGTACCATTGGGCAGGAGGAGGCCAAATATCTTGGGTACACCATTGGGAGGGGAGTAATAAAACCCCAACTCAACAAAGTCGAGGCCATCCAGAGTTGGCCACGTCCCAACAGCAAGAAGCAGGTACGAGCCTTTCTGGGAATCGCTGGGTATTATCGGCGATTCATTCCCCACTTTGCTTCTAAGGCTGTGCCCCTAACCAACCTGACGAAGGGGAAAGGGTCGGTCATGATTAAATGGACCCCCGAGGCTGAGGCAGCATTCCAATTCTTGAAACAAGCCTTATGTAGCCAGCCAGTGTTGTACTCACCCGACTTCTCTAAAGACTTTGTCGTACAAAGTGATGCGTCAGATGTGGGGTTAGGAGCAGTATTGTCCCAGGTCTGGAACGGGGAAGAGCACCCAGTCATTTACCTCAGCAGGAAGTTGAAGTCCCATGAGGTAAATTACGCCACCGTTGAAAAGGAGTGTTTAGCGGTGAAGTGGGCTCTAGATTCCCTTCGGTACTACCTGCTAGGTAGGCACTTTGACATGGTTACGGATCACGCTCCGTTAAAGTGGATGGCTCAAAACAAGGAAACAAATAGAAGAGTGAATAGGTGGTTCCTGGCCCTCCAGGAATTCAACTTCACAGTAAAGCATCGCCCTGGCGTTCAAATGGGGAATGTGGATGCTTTGTCTCGAGTACATGAATGCCTGATTGCTGGTGTTCCAACCCCGAGGTTAAAACAAGAGGGGGGGGTATGTGACAGCAGGAAGGTAAAGTCACCTGGTTGCATCCAGGGGGGTAGATATATTTCGCCCAGATTCAGGCTTTACGCCGATTTATACAGCTAGGTGGAGAGTTGTATAAGCCCAGCTGAGACTAGTGGGCTCATTGATGACTCATACCTCTAGGGAGAGGGCTGGGCGTCGTGCAGACAGGGAGTTGATGAGTCCAGCTGAACCTTGTCAGCTCATTTAGGCCTCTATAAGAAAGCCCAGATTCATTAGATGTTAGCTCATGCCTGGAAGCAGACCTGTGTGGACTGTCTAGGGAGAGTGAACCCCTGTGCGGTGAGAGAAAGCCTGTGTGGCTATATTTTGCTTGGACATTTAAAACCAGGGACTAGGACAGCACTAGGCTGATCCCAGTCGTTAGTTAGGAAACCTGTAAGTTTAGTCAGAGGTCAAGTTGACCAGGATTTATTTTGTGTTTGTTTTTTTTGCCTTGCTGTATTTTTGTCACTGTAAATAGAAAATAAACCGCACCTTTTTGATTTTGAAAACCACAACCTCCGTCTGCTGGGCCTGTTTTTGTGTGGGGAGCCCATCCCGGGGGTCACA
Source organism: Rana muscosa (assembly GCA_029206835.1). NCBI lineage: Eukaryota > Metazoa > Chordata > Amphibia > Anura > Ranidae > Rana > Rana muscosa. The sequence continues at coordinate 343,028,127 of CM055117.1, read as the reverse complement.
CACACCCGCTGCCGAGCTAGCCCCCTCACAGATGTCTTGAAGACTGCAGTCCATAAAAGGTCACCATCAAATTTAACTGAACTTGAGCAGTTCTGCAAAGAAGTGTGGGCAAATATTGCAAAGTTATTAGAGACGTATCCCAACAAACGAAAGGCTGTAATTAAAGTGGTTGTATACCCGCACATGTAAAAAAAAAAAAAATAAACACCCAAAAAAAACCCTGTAAGGCATAATGAGCTAGTATGCACCGCATACTAGCTCATTATGAAATACTTACCTTAGAACAGGGTCCCCGTGTCGCAGCCCGGTCCAGGCCGAGGGAGCTGCCCTCGCCGTTTCTTTCGGGTTCCCGGCTTCGGTGCTGTGAGTGGCCGGAGCCGTGATGACGTCACTCCCGCTCATGCGCGCGAGAAGTTTAGGAGATATTAATTTTACCTACATGTAAGCCTTATTATAGACTTACCTGTAGGTAAAAACTAAGGGTATACAACCACTTTAAAGCAAAAGGAGATTCAACAAAATACTTTTTCCAACTCAGTGATTCTGTTTTTTATTTTTATTTTATTTTATTTTAAAAAGTAAATACAGATGGATAAAACAAAAACTGTCTGTCTTCATTTCAGCCTGCAAAGAAAGAAAATGTGATGATTTTAAAGGGGTGATTCTTTTCTATACCCACGGTGTGTATGTAAATACGGAGGGACATACTGTATGTGGAACCTTCTGATTTTGTGTTCTTTTTTTTACCTCAAATTTTGAGTACGCAGACCACTAATATACAAGCAGTCAAAGTTCCATCCGTTGAAGTACATTTTATCCATCGTCTGAAGTAAGCCTAACCCATTAAATAACAGCTTGAGCTGCTATTTCTGCTTGGGACACGTGAAAGTGCACACACTCTATTATAATAATGTAAAGGCAGCCTGTGGCTTGCTCATGCTGGTTAAAGCAGTATGTTCTCTGTAAAGTGGTTCTAAAGCTGAAATGTCTTTACCTCAATGTATTCCCTGCTTAGGTAGTAATGTTTAAGTAGTAATATCGCTCTCACCATCACCTCCCCCCTGTTATACTAAACTGAGCCCTCACTCGATCCAGAGCTGTGCCCATCTGTAGTGGCTTTCCCAGTTTTCACAGGCTTTACTGCTATCAGTCCTGTGACAAAGAAGCAGGGGGTGGGACCAAGCAACATGGTCTGTGTCATTGGACACAGGCAGGACAACTCAGGATCAAGTGTGCAGGTGTGCCACCATAGGAAGTGGCATCCTATGGTGGTACACAGAGAAGAGGAGAAGCCAGGAGCGCCAGTAGGGGACCCCAGAAGAGGAGGATCGGGGCCGCTCTGTGCAATGCTATTGCACAGAGCGGGTACGTTTGTTATTTTAAAATAAATTACACTTTATAAACCACCGCAATACTGGACACTTTCACCCCCTTCCTGCCCAGGCCAATTTTTAGCTTTCAGTGTTGTCACACATGACAATGACAATTACGCGGTCATGCAATGCTGCAGCCATATTTTTTATTTTTTTTTATAATTTTCTTCCCACAAATAGAGATTTCTTTTGGTGGTATTTAATCACCACTTTTTGCTAAAAAAGTTTTTCTTTTTTTTTTAGATAACTAATTTTTCTCCTTCGCTGATGGGCACTGATGAAGAGGCACTAATATGCAGCACTTATGGGCAATGATAGGTGCCACTGATGGGCAGGCACTGAAAGGCAGCACTGACTGGCCTCACTGATGGGTACGGGTTGGCCTCACTGATGGGCACTGTTGGGGGTTGCACTGTAATCAGGGCACTGATGATCAGTGCCCTGATTACCTATACATGTCTCCCCTATGAGGAGATGCCGCTGATCGGCTCTCCTCTCCTCACATTCTGTCAGTGTGAGACAAGGAGAGCAGATAAACGGCATCTCCTTGTTTACATGTGATTGGACACAGCCGATCACAGGGGTAAAGAGCCGCGGCCAGGGACACAGCGCGCCCGCTCACCTGCGGCAAAACTGGGCGATGTCGTGTGACGTCGACCTAGAACGAGAGCCGCCCTGCTCCGCTGTCATTTTGCTATATGGCGGGGGGAGGCGATTAAGTAACACTTTAATAAAAAAGTGAACCGGGTGGCCATATAGCTGCCTGATAATTTTTACGGTACTCGTGGTGTACTCGCCATAGCTGCATTTAAAAATAAATTTCAATATGTTTTAATGAACACATATCCGCATTATTAATTGTTTTTAATATCTGCCTGAAGTTCCGCTTTACCGCCGAAAATAAAAGCTTTTTTTAATGTCAAAGCGCTGTGCCGTATCACATCCCAAGCCAAAAGCAAAGAGACCATAACTTGAGTAATACTGTAAAAGATCCTTGCATCACTGAGCATGAATCATAGTGCACTCCTGACTAAATGCAGTCTATTGATAGGAAAAACAATAAATATTGATGTAACACTGGAGCTGCCCTCAAAATGTAATCAATATAGCCACTCCTTTTTGCATATGTGTATAGTATTCTCTGTTCAATGTGTCATGTAATGATAAACTGCGACTGCACTGCAAACTATTTCTCTACCTCTCCATGTGTTTAGCTTACTTGGTGCACTTAAAAATAAGTTCCTAAACGAGAAAAAAATACAACATTGTAAAAGAAAGAATACTTAAACTAAATATTTTGTTGCAAATGTTCTCTAACGTAAACAATTTTTTTTTTTGTTTAACCACCTCCTCCTGGTGGTGCGCCACATGTGCACCCTAGGGGCAGCCAGTGGAAACAGCGGAACACAGATTGTTGTACTGGGCCAGCCCTGGTACCATGTGATAGCTGTAGCCCATCACAGCTATCACAATAGTATACACAATGGCACACGAATGGATGCCATTCACAAAATAAAAATTATTTACACAGGGATCATCACTAATAATAAGCAATTATTGTGTGGGGGAAAAAAAAAAAGATCCTGATCACCTCGCCAGAGCAGTACAGTGTCACTATAGTGACACTGTACTGCTCTGGTGACAGGATATAAAACAAAAAAAATGTGGAAAAAAGCAAAATGTATTAAATTTCTTTGTTTTCCAAAAAATTGTGACCAAAAATTACAACTTCAAAAAACTTGCCATGCCTCTTATTAAAGGGGTTGTAAACCCTCATGTTTTTTCACCTTTAATGCATCCTATGCATTAAGGTGAAAAAACTTCTGTCACTGAGCAGCCCCCCCGTTTTACTCATCTGAGCCCGTTCGTTCCCCGCCGGATTCGCGCTCTTCCCTTCTTGGCCGGGGTACTTGGCTCTTGATTGAATAGATTGGTGGCAGCGCAGCCACTGGCTCCCGCTGCTGTTAATCAAATCCAATGACCCGGGGTCACTTTCCAAAAAGTTTTTTTTTTATTGGTGGGTATTTGTACTGTCCTGGCATTTTAGGGCCTCAAGAAATTAGGCAGTACAGCAGGATTGATAAATTTTCAAATATACAAGAGTGTGTGTGTATGTGTGTGTGTATGTGTATATGTATATATATATATATATATATATATATATTGTGACAGCAGGAAGGTAAAGTCACCTGGTTGCATCCAGGGGGGTAGATATATTTCGCCCAGATTCAGGCTTTACGCCGATTTGTACAACTAGGTGGAAAGTTGTATAAGGCTAGTGTGCTCATGGATGACTCATACCTCTAGGGAGAGGGCTGGGCGTCGTGCAGACAGGGAGTTGATGAGACCAGCTGAACCTTGTCAGCTCATTTAGGCCTCTATAAGAAAGCCCAGCTTCATTAGATGTTAGCTCATGCCTGGAACCAGACCTGTGTGGACTGTCTAGGGAGAGTGAACCCCTGTGCGGTGAGAGAAAGCCTGTGTGGCTATATTTTGCTTGGACATTTAAAACCAGGGACTAGGACAGCACTAGGCTGATCCCAGTTGTTAGTTAGGAAACCTGTATGTTTAGTCAGAGCTCAAGTTGACCAGGATTTATTTTGTTTATGTTTTTTTTGCCTTGCTGTGTTTTTGTCACTGTAAATAGAAAATAAACCGCACCTTTTTGATTTTGAAAACCACAACCTCCGTCTGCTGGGCCTGTTTTTGGGTGGGGAGCCCATCCCGGGGGTCACACATACCCGCTGCCGAGCTAACCCCCTCACAGTTGGTGGAGAATGCGGGCAGTTTTTTTTTAAGCCAGCATGGAGGAGATACTGAAACAGCTGGCTCTAGCAAATGCCAATCAACAGCAGACAAATGCAGGTTTGCAAAGGAGCCTTGCAGCCCAGCAGCAAGCTCATCAACAGAGCCTTGCAACTTTACAACAGAGTCTGGAGGCTCAGCAACAAGCCCAACAGCAATCTGAGGCCCGCTTCATAGACCTGTTGCAGAAGCAAGAGCAGAGACTACAACAACAGATGGAAGCAGTAATGCAGCAACGTCCGCAGACCAGTGAGGAAAGCCGTCCCACTAATACCGCGTCCTTTGGGGTGAGTCGTTTATTGACAAAAATGACTGGAGAGGATGATCCAGAGGTATTTTTGACCACATTTGAAAGGACCGCTGAAAGAGAAAAGTGGCCTGAGGAGCAGTGGGCTGGACTAGTGGCTCCTCTGTTAACTGGTGAATCGCAGAAAGCTTACTATGACCTAGAGCCTAACCAAGCAAAAGACTATGTGATGCTAAAAGCTGAAATATTGGCAAGGCTGGGTGTCACCCTGGCTGTCCGGGCTCAGCGTGTGCATAACTGGACTTTCCAGCTTGGAAAACCCCCCAGGTCTCAAATGTATGATCTCATTCACCTGAGCAGAAAGTGGCTACAGCCAGAGACTTTGTCTGCACCAAAGATTGTGGAACGTGTTGTAATGGATCGGTTTTTGAGAGCTCTTCCTACTGCCATCCAAAAGTGGGTAAGCCATGGAGACCCAGAGACGGCCGATGGTCTTGTGGATCGTGTGGAGAAATACTTGGCTACAGAGAACCTGACGGCCTCTTCCAGAGACACTCGGACTTTCCACCCTAAGACCAGACCATCCCCAGGGGCGGATAAGAGGATTCCAAGGGGTGAGGGTGGAGAGAGTGAGAGGGTGGGAGCTCTACCCCAAGTTTGGCGAGAACAGCCTGGGAAATCAGCGGCTCAAGAGGCCGCAAGAAGGATCGCTTGCTACCGCTGCCGGCAAGCGGGACATATTGCAGCAAATTGCCCGGTTGTGGAGGAACCCATGCAGTGTGACTTTCTGACGGGCAGACGTCAGTCGCTGTGTGCGACAGTCGCATGCACTGCCATTCGGGGAACTGAGAAACATTTATGCAAAATGTGTATTAATGGTAGAAATGTTGTGGTATTGCTGGATTCAGGTAGCCTTGTGACCCTGATAAAGGCTGAGTTAGTTAAAACAGAGGTCTCTGGGAATAGCAAGGTAGCCGTTATTTGTGTGCATGGGGACACCCGAGAGTATCCAGTGACTACAGTGTGTTTCGAGACCCCCAAAGGTACCCTCTCTCATCCAGTGGGCTTAGTATCTCAGTTACCGCATGACGCCATTGTGGGAAGGGATTTTCCGAAGTTCTGGGAACTGTGGGATGATCCTGAGCCCCCCACTGGTGCCCCTATGTACCAGGAATGTGATAGCCAGAACTCCCCTGAGAGTGGTGAGGACTCTCCGGAATTTCCCTTGTCAGTATTGGCAGGGGAGACTCAAGAAACTGGAGAGGAGCCCACCTCCTCAGACGAAAACCTACCGTCTGTGGAGTTTTCTGATCTTGAGGTTCACAGGGAAAACTTTGCCACAGAACAGTTGAAAGACCCCGCCCTAATAAAGGCACGGGAAAACGTAGTGAAAATAGATGGCGAGTTAGTGAACCCAGATAATACCGGCACTTACCCATACTTCAGCGTAGAGAAGGACCTACTGTATCGGGTGGCAAAAAGGGCAGAAGAAACCGTTGAGCAGCTTGTGGTGCCCAAACCTTACAGGAAGTTGGTGTTGGAGTTGGCCCATGGGCACATTCTTGGAGGTCATCTGGGGACAGAGAAAACCCGAGAGAGGGTATTACAGAGATTCTATTGGCCTGGGGTGATGAAGGACATAGAAAATTATTGTTCCTCCTGCCCTGTGTGTCAGAGGTCGGCCCCGATGCCACATTTCCGTAGCCCGCTGGTCCCTCTACCCATCATTGAGGTCCCGTTTGAGAGAATCGCAATGGATTTGGTAGGTCCTATAATCAAGTCCGCTAGGGGGCACCAGTACATATTGGTTATAATGGACTATGCCACCCGTTATCCAGAAGCGATCCCTCTCAGAAATACCTCGGCCAAAACCATAGCCAAAGAGCTATCTCTTGTTTTTAGCCGGGTGGGTATTTGTAAAGAACTGCTTACGGACCAAGGTACACCCTTTATGTCCCGGGTTATGAAAGAGCTGTGTAAATTGTTCAAAGTGACGCAATTGCGTACATCTGTGTATCACCCCCAAACCGATGGGCTGGTTGAAAGATTCAACAAAACCCTAAAACAAATGTTGAAGAAAGTGGTGGATAGAGATGGAAGGGATTGGGACTGTCTACTTCCTTATTTGATGTTTGCTATTAGGGAGGTGCCCCAATCCTCTACGGGATTCTCCCCCTTTGAGTTACTGTATGGGAGACACCCAAGAGGGCTGTTGGATATTGCCAAGGAAACTTGGGAAAGTGAGAGTTCTCCCCACAGGAGTGTGATTGAGCATGTCGCCCTGATGCAAGATCGAATTGCACAGGTAATGCCCATCGTGAAGGAACATTTGGCCCAAGCGCAGTTGGCACAGCAGAGAGTGTACAACCGTGGAGCCAAGACCCGTACCTTTTCCCCGGGGGATAGGATATTGGTACTTGTCCCTACGGTTGAAAGTAAATTCCTTGCCAAATGGCAAGGCCCCTACGAGATAATGGAAAAAGTGAGCGAAGTGAATTACAAGGTCAGACAACCAGGAAGGCGAAAGCCCGAACAGATCTATCACGTTAATCTGTTGAAAGCCTGGAGGGATAGAGAGTCCCTAGTCGCAGACACTTGGTCACCAGCTCAAACTGGTTGCGTGATTCCTGAGGTTGGAATCGCAGCCACCTTGTCACAACCCCAACAACAGGAGGTTAAGGAGTTTGTGCTTCGCAACAAGGAGGTATTCTCTGAGCTGCCGGGACAAACATCTGGGGTAGAGCATGACATTATTACCCCGCCCGGTGAAAGGGTGAAGTTAAAACCCTATCGGATCCCAGAGGCCCGACGGGAGGCAATACGGGAGGAAGTACAGAAAATGCTGAACTTAGGGGTGATAGAGGAGTCCCAAAGTGATTGGTCTAGTCCCATCGTGTTGGTGCCTAAACCGGATGGGAGCTGGCGATTTTGTAACGATTTTCGTCAGTTGAACAAAGTTACAAAATTTGACACCTACCCCATGCCACGTATAGATGAGTTGATCGACCGGCTGGGAACAGCCCGATACATGACGACTCTTGACCTCACAAAAGGGTATTGGCAAATCCCCCTGGCCAAGTCGGCCAAAGAGAAAACCGCATTTGTAACCCCAGACGGGGCGTTCCAATATAAAAGAATGCCGTTCGGGTTACAGAATGCGCCGGCCACATTCCAGCGGAAAATGGACCAGATGCTGAGGCCCCATCGGAAGTATGCTGCGGCTTACCTGGATGACATAATTGTCCATAGCACAGATTGGGCCTCACATCTGCCAAAAGTGCAAGCAGTCCTGGACTCTGTTCGGGAAGCAGGGTTTACGGCTAACCCCAAGAAGTGTACCATTGGGCAGGAGGAGGCCAAATATCTTGGGTACACCATTGGGAGGGGAGTAATAAAACCCCAACTCAACAAAGTCGAGGCCATCCAGAGTTGGCCACGTCCCAACAGCAAGAAGCAGGTACGAGCCTTTCTGGGAATCGCTGGGTATTATCGGCGATTCATTCCCCACTTTGCTTCTAAGGCTGTGCCCCTAACCAACCTGACGAAGGGGAAAGGGTCGGTCATGATTAAATGGACCCCCGAGGCTGAGGCAGCATTCCAATTCTTGAAACAAGCCTTATGTAGCCAGCCAGTGTTGTACTCACCCGACTTCTCTAGAGACTTTGTCGTACAAAGTGATGCGTCAGATGTGGGGTTAGGAGCAGTATTGTCCCAGGTCTGGAACGGGGAAGAGCACCCAGTCATTTACCTCAGCAGGAAGTTGAAGTCCCATGAGGTAAATTACGCCACCGTTGAAAAGGAGTGTTTAGCGGTGAAGTGGGCTCTAGATTCCCTTCGGTACTACCTGCTACGTAGGCACTTTGACATGGTTACGGATCACGCTCCGTTAAAGTGGATGGCTCAAAACAAGGAAACAAATAGAAGAGTGAATAGGTGGTTCCTGGCCCTCCAGGAATTCAACTTCACAGTAAAGCATCGCCCTGGCGTTCAAATGGGGAATGTGGATGCTTTGTCTCGAGTACATGAATGCCTGATTGCTGGTGTTCCAACCCCGAGGTTAAAACAAGAGGGGGGGGTATGTGACAGCAGGAAGGTAAAGTCACCTGGTTGCATCCAGGGGGGTAGATATATTTCGCCCAGATTCAGGCTTTACGCCGATTTGTACAACTAGGTGGAAAGTTGTATAAGGCTAGTGTGCTCATGGATGACTCATACCTCTAGGGAGAGGGCTGGGCGTCGTGCAGACAGGGAGTTGATGAGACCAGCTGAACCTTGTCAGCTCATTTAGGCCTCTATAAGAAAGCCCAGCTTCATTAGATGTTAGCTCATGCCTGGAACCAGACCTGTGTGGACTGTCTAGGGAGAGTGAACCCCTGTGCGGTGAGAGAAAGCCTGTGTGGCTATATTTTGCTTGGACATTTAAAACCAGGGACTAGGACAGCACTAGGCTGATCCCAGTTGTTAGTTAGGAAACCTGTATGTTTAGTCAGAGGTCAAGTTGACCAGGATTTATTTTGTTTATGTTTTTTTTGCCTTGCTGTGTTTTTGTCACTGTAAATAGAAAATAAACCGCACCTTTTTGATTTTGAAAACCACAACCTCCGTCTGCTGGGCCTGTTTTTGGGTGGGGAGCCCATCCCGGGGGTCACACATACCCGCTGCCGAGCTAACCCCCTCACAATATATATATATATTGTGACAGCAGGAAGGTAAAGTCACCTGGTTGCATCCAGGGGGGTAGATATATTTCGCCCAGATTCAGGCTTTACGCCGACTTATACAACTAGGCGGAGAGTTGTATAAGCCCAGCTAAGGCTAGTGGGCTCATGGATGACTCATACCTCTAGGGAGAGTGCTGGGCGTCGTGCAGACAGGGAGTTGAGTAGACCAGCTGAAGCCTGTCAGTTCGTTTAAGGCCTCTATAAGAACTCCCAGCTTCATTAGATGTTAGCTCATGCCTGGAACCAGACCTGTGTGGACTGTCTAGGGAGAGTGAACCCCTGTGCGGTGAGACAAAGCCTGTGTGGCTATTTGCTTGGACATTTAAAACCAGGGACTTAGGGACTAGGACAGCACTAGGCTGATCCCAGTTGTTAGTTAGGAAACCTGTATGTTTAGTTAGAGGTCAAGTTGACCAGGATTTATTTTGTTTATGTTTCTTTTGCTTTGCTGTGTTTTGTCACTGTAAATAGAAAATAAACCGCACCTTTTTGATTTTGAAAACCACAACCTCCGTTTGCTGGGCCTGTTTTTGTGTGGGGAGCCCATCCCGGGGGTCACCCACACCCGCTGCCGAGCTAACCCCCTCACAGTTGGTGGAGAACCAGTGGCAGTTTTTTTTTAAGCCAGCATGGAGGAGATACTGAAACAGCTGGCTCTAGCAAATGCCAATCAACAGCAGACAAATGCAGGTTTGCAAAAGAGCCTTGCAGCCCAGCAGCAAGCTCATCAACAGAGCCTTGCAGCCCAGCAGCAAGCTCATCAACAGAGCCTTGCAGCCCAGCAGCAGACAAACGCAACTTTGCAACAGAGTCTGGAGGCTCAGCAACAAGCCCAGCAGCAATCTGAGGCCCGCTTCATAGACCTGTTGCAGAAGCAAGAGCAGAGACTACAACAACAGATGGAAGCAGTAATGCAGCAACGTCCGCAGACCAGTGAGGAAAGCCGTCCCACTAATACCGCGTCCTTTGGGGTCAGTCGTTTATTGACAAAAATTACTGGAGAGGATGATCCAGAGGTATTTTTGACCACATTTGAAAGGACCGCTGAAAGAGAAAAGTGGCCTGAGGAGCAGTGGGCTGGACTGGTGGCTCCTCTGTTAACTGGTGAATCGCAGAAAGCTTACTATGACCTAGAGCCTAACCAAGCAAAAGACTATGTGATGCTAAAAGCTGAAATATTGGCAAGGCTGGGTGTCACCCTGGCTGTCCGGGCTCAGCGTGTGCATAACTGGACTTTCCAGCTTGGAAAACCCCCCAGGTCTCAAATGTATGATCTCATTCACCTGAGCAGAAAGTGGCTACAGCCAGAGACTTTGTCCGCACCAAAGATTGTGGAACGTGTTGTAATGGATCGGTTTTTGAGAGCTCTTCCTACTGCCATCCAAAAGTGGGTAAGCCATGGAGACCCAGAGACGGCCGATGGTCTTGTGGATCGTGTGGAGAAATACTTGGCTACAGAGAACCTGACGGCCTCTTCCAGAGACACTCGGACTTTCCACCCTAAGACCAGACCATCCCCAGGGGCGGATAAGAGGATTCCAAGGGGTGAGGGTGGAGAGAGTGAGAGGGTGGGAGCTCTACCCCAAGTTTGGCGAGAACAGCCTGGGAAATCAGCGGCTCAAGAGGCGGCAAGAAGGATCGTTTGCTACCACTGCCGGCAAGCGGGACATATTGCAGCCAATTGCCCGGTTGTGGAGGAACCCATGCAGTGTGACTTTCTGACGGGCAGACGTCAGTCGCTGTGTGCGACAGTCGCATGCACTGCCATTCGAGGAACTGAGAAACATTTATGCAAAATGTGTGTTAATGGTAGAAATGTTGTGGTATTGCTGGATTCAGGTAGCCTTGTGACCCTGATAAAGGCTGAGTTAGTTAAAACAGAGGTCTCTGGGAATAGCAAGGTAGCTGTTATTTGTGTGCATGGGGACACCCGAGAGTATCCAGTGACTACAGTGTGTTTCGAGACCCCCAAAGGTACCCTCTTTCATCCAGTGGGCTTAGTATCTCAGTTACCGCATGACGCCATTGTGGGAAGGGATTTTCCGAAGTTCTGGGAACTGTGGGATGATCCTGAGCCCCCCACTGGTGCCCCTATGTACCAGGAATGTGATAGCCAGAACTCCCCTGAGAGTGGTGAGGACTCTCCGGAATTTCCCTTATACTGTTGGCAGGGGAGACTCAAGAAACTGGAGAGGAGCCCACCCCCTCAGACGAAAACCTACCGTCTGTGGAGTTTTCTGATCTTGAGGTTCACAGGGAAAACTTTGCCACAGAACAGTTGAAAGACCCCGCCCTAATAAAGGCACGGGAAAACGTAGTGAAAATAGATGGCGAGTTAGTGAACCCAGATAATACCTGCACTTACCCATACTTCAGCGTAGAGAAGGACCTACTGTATCGGGTGGCAAAAAGGGCAGAAGAAACCGTTGAGCAGCTTGTGGTGCCCAAACCTTACAGGAAGTTGGTGTTGGAGTTGGCTCATGGGCACATTCTTGGAGGTCATCTGGGGACAGAGAAAACCCGAGAGAGGGTATTACAGAGATTCTATTGGCCGGGGGTGATGAAGGACATAGAAAATTATTGTTCCTCCTGCCCTGTGTGTCAGAGGTCGGCCCCGATGCCACATTTCCGTAGCCCGCTGGTCCCTCTACCCATCATTGAGGTCCCGTTTGAGAGGATCGCCATGGATTTGGTAGGTCCTATAATCAAGTCCGCTAGGGGGCACCAGTACATATTAGTTATAATGGACTATGCCACCCGTTATCCAGAAGCGATCCCTCTCCGAAATACCTCGGCCAAAACCATAGCCAAAGAGCTATCTCTTGTGTTTAGCCGGGTGGGTATTTGTAAAGAACTGCTTACGGACCAAGGTACACCCTTTATGTCCCGGTTATGAAGGAGCTGTGTAAATTGTTCAAAGTGACGCAATTACGTACATCTGTGTATCACCCCCAAACCGATGGGCTGGTTGAAAGATTCAACAAAACCCTAAAACAAATGTTGAAGAAAGTGGTGGATAGAGATGGAAAGGATTGGGACTGTCTACTTCCTTATCTGATGTTTGCTATTAGGGAGGTGCCCCAATCCTCTACGGGATTCTCCCCCTTTGAGTTACTGTATGGGAGACACCCAAGAGGGCTGTTGGATATTGCCAAGGAAACTTGGGAAAGTGAGAGTTCTCCCCACAGGAGTGTGATTGAGCATGTCGCCCTGATGCAAGACCGAATTGCACAGGTAATGCCCATCGTGAAGGAACATTTGGCCCAAGCGCAGTTAGCACAGCAGAAAGTGTACAACCGTGGAGCCAAGACCCGTACCTTTTCCCCGGGGGATAGGATACTGGTACTTGTCCCTACGGTTGAAAGTAAATTCCTTGCCAAATGGCAAGGCCCCTACGAGATAATGGAAAAAGTGAGCGAAGTGAATTACAAGGTCAGACAACCAGGAAGGCGAAAGCCCGAACAGATCTATCACGTTAATCTGTTGAAAGCCTGGAGGGATAGAGAGTCCCTAGTCGCAGACACTTGGTCACCAGCTCAAACTGGTTGCGTGATTCCTGAGGTTGGAATAGCAGCCACCTTGTCACAACCCCAACAACAGGAGGTTAAGGAGTTTGTGCTTCGCAACAAGGAGGTATTCTCTGAGCTGCCGGGACAAACATCTGGGGTAGAGCATGACATCATTACCCCGCCCGGTGAAAGGGTGAAGTTAAAACCCTATCGGATCCCAGAGGCCCGACGGGAGGCAATACGGGAGGAAGTACAGAAAATGCTGAACTTAGGGGTGATAGAGGAGTCCCAAAGTGATTGGTCTAGTCCCATTGTGTTGGTGCCTAAACCGGATGGGAGCTGGCGATTTTGTAACGATTTTCGTCAGTTGAACAAAGTTACAAAATTTGACACCTACCCCATGCCACGTATAGATGAGTTGATCGACCGGCTGGGAACAGCCCGATACATGACGACTCTTGACCTCACAAAAGGGTATTGGCAAATCCCCCTGGCCAAGTCGGCCAAAGAGAAAACCGCATTTGTAACCCCAGACGGGGCGTTCCAATATAAAAGAATGCCGTTCGGGTTACAGAATGCGCCGGCCACATTCCAGCGGAAAATGGACCAGATGCTGAGGCCCCATCGGAAGTATGCTGCGGCTTACCTGGATGACGTAATTGTCCATAGCACAGATTGGGCCTCACATCTGCCAAAAGTGCAAGCAGTCCTGGACTCTGTTCGGGAAGCGGGGTTTACGGCTAACCCCAAGAAGTGTACCATTGGGCAGGAAGAGGCCAAATATCTTGGGTACACCATTGGGAGGGGAGTAATAAAACCCCAACTCAACAAAGTCGAGGCCATCCAGAGTTGGCCACGTCCCAACAGCAAGAAGCAGGTACGAGCCTTTCTGGGAATCGCTGGGTATTATCGGCGATTCATTCCCCACTTTGCTTCTAAGGCTGTGCCCCTAACCAACCTGACGAAGGGGAAAGGGTCGGTCATGATTAAATGGACCCCCGAGGCTGAGGCAGCATTCCAATTCTTGAAACAAGCCTTATGTAGCCAGCCAGTGTTGTACTCACCCGACTTCTCTAAAGACTTTGTCGTACAAAGTGATGCGTCAGATGTGGGGTTAGGAGCAGTATTGTCCCAGGTCTGGAACGGGGAAGAGCACCCAGTCATTTACCTCAGCAGGAAGTTGAAGTCCCATGAGGTAAATTACGCCACCGTTGAAAAGGAGTGTTTAGCGGTGAAGTGGGCTCTAGATTCCCTTCGGTACTACCTGCTAGGTAGGCACTTTGACTTGGTTACGGATCACGCTCCGTTAAAGTGGATGGCTCAAAACAAGGAAACAAATAGAAGAGTGAATAGGTGGTTCCTGGCCCTCCAGGAATTCAACTTCACAGTAAAGCATCGCCCTGGCGTTCAAATGGGGAATGTGGATGCTTTGTCTCGAGTACATGAATGCCTGATTGCTGGTGTTCCAACCCCGAGGTTAAAACAAGAGGGGGGGGGGTATGTGACAGCAGGAAGGTAAAGTCACCTGGTTGCATCCAGGGGGTAGATATATTTCGCCCAGATTCAGGCTTTACGCCGACTTATACAACTAGGCGGAGAGTTGTATAAGCCCAGCTAAGGCTAGTGGGCTCATGGATGACTCATACCTCTAGGGAGAGTGCTGGGCGTCGTGCAGACAGGGAGTTGAGTAGACCAGCTGAAGCCTGTCAGTTCGTTTAAGGCCTCTATAAGAACTCCCAGCTTCATTAGATGTTAGCTCATGCCTGGAACCAGACCTGTGTGGACTGTCTAGGGAGAGTGAACCCCTGTGCGGTGAGACAAAGCCTGTGTGGCTATTTGCTTGGACATTTAAAACCAGGGACTTAGGGACTAGGACAGCACTAGGCTGATCCCAGTTGTTAGTTAGGAAACCTGTATGTTTAGTTAGAGGTCAAGTTGACCAGGATTTATTTTGTTTATGTTTCTTTTGCTTTGCTGTGTTTTGTCACTGTAAATAGAAAATAAACCGCACCTTTTTGATTTTGAAAACCACAACCTCCGTTTGCTGGGCCTGTTTTTGTGTGGGGAGCCCATCCCGGGGGTCACCCACACCCGCTGCCGAGCTAACCCCCTCACAATATATATATATACACACACACAAAAATGTGTGCGCACTGCTCAAAGAAACACTTGTAAAACACATCAGATCTCAATGGGGAAAAATATCATGATGCTGGATATCTATACTCATATGGACTGGGTAATGTGTTGGACAAAATAATGCCACATCGTTTGATGGAAATTTAAATTCTCAGCCTACCGAGGGCTGAATTCAAAGACATCCCAAAAATCTAAGTGAAAAAATGATGCAGCAGGCTAGTCCAACTCAAAATGGTACTCTTTGTATGGCCCCAAGTGCTTGTATGCATGCCTGACAACAGGGCATGCTCCTAATGAGACAATGGATGGTGTCCTGGGGTATTTCCTCCCAGATCTGGACCAGAGCATCACTGAGCTCTTGAACAGACTGAGGTGCAACCTGGCGGCATTGAATGGACTGAAACATAATGTCCCAGAGGTGTTCTATTGGATTTAGGTCAGGCGAGCGTGGGGGCAATTCAATGGTATCAATTCCTTTATCCTCCAGGAACTGGCTGCATACTCTCACCACATGAGGCCGGGCATTTTCGTGCACCAGGAGGAACCCAGGACCACTGCACCAGCGTAGGGTCTGACATTTGGTCCAAGGATTTCGTCCTAATACCTAATGGCAGTCGGGGTGCTATTTATAAAGGAAGATGAAAGTTCCTGCGCTTAGGAGGGATATATGTAGTATAATGTAGAGCTGCAGCCCCCCTAATGAGATCCTATAGAGGGATCCTAAAGTGTAGGTAGATAGTTATGGGGTACGGCACTGCTCACCCCTCAGGTGTAATCCAGAGGGTTAAAATGTAACAATAAAGGTAGACCAGGAACTAATTGGACCCCTCCCCTGGTTAGGTGGGTCCGACTTGCTGCACAGGTAGACTGGTGACTGAACAATAAGGTATATAAAACTCAAAAGAACTAGACTTGTGCACAACGGAAAAATTTGTTTAGTTTCGGTTCGTTTCTTGTGCACAACAGAAAAATTTGTTTAGTTTCGGTTCGTTTCTTGTGCACAATGGAAAAATTCGTTTAGTTTCGGTTCGTTTCTTTTCGGTCCTGTTGATTCGTAATCATTCGTAATTTTGCTAGACGGGATTTTTCGTGTTCGGACTAATTCGTATTTTCGCAAGCGACATTTTTCGTTGAATTTTTTGTTGATTTATAATTCGTACTTTCGGTAGGGTACATTGTTTTTCGTTGATTCTGGACACAACTCCTACTTTCGTAACTTTTTTTGGGTTCATTAATTCGTAATTTTCCGTGTCTCTCTCACAATGACGCTGCCTATTATGCCTAATGTGCTTCGAATGGATTTGTACTTTTCTAAATACATAGCGTTTTTTTGTAACGATTCGAAATCTCGTATTTTACTTTCGTTTTTTACATGCAGCTATAGCCTCCGCCCCTGTACACCATTTTGAGAGGGTTCAGCACGATGAGGGAGAAGCAGAGAGCAGAGCAGAGTGTTATTGTGCTTCGAATGGATTAGAAATCTCGTATTTTACTTTCGTTTTTTACATGCGGCTATAGCCTCCGCCCCTGTACACCATTTTGAGAGGGAGTTCAGCACGGTGAGGGAGAAGCAGAGAGCAGAGCAGAGTGAGTGTTATTGTGCTTCGTATAGATTCGTACATTCGTAACTTTTTTCATAACGAATTATGCCGAAGACATTCGGGCATTCGCTATTTGTGGTATAATTTATTTCGGATTCGGTTTTATTCTTAATTGCTTTGTTCGGAAATTCGAATGCTTCCGAATGTCCGAAAGTTGCTAAATTCGGACGAATTTTGATTAGTTACGAAACGAATTGCACAAGCCTAAAAAGAACCCCTCCTTGTAGTGGCCACGAGATGGCCTATGCTACCAGTGGGGGATGGTGCTCTAAAGTGCTAGTGAAATAGCAGCAACCTAGCTGTAAATAATTCAGTAAAAAATAGATTGTGCTACCAATTCCTCCAATTGTATACCACCGTAATGATAAGTTACATGCAATACCTGTGTGATAAAAAAATAAATAAAAATACTACAAAACATATAGCAGTATATATGTGTGCCAGTGTATAAAGTCCACTTTCTATAGTGCAAAAAACATAGATGTTTAAATGGTGATTTCAATTTCAATTTTTTTCAATTTGCAAAGTGATTAATAATCTGTGCCGACAAATCTTCCAAAAACTTCATAGGTGCTCCCCCACAAGGGTCCCCACTCACTAGCTCCTCGCACCCCCACAGGGGTAGACAGCATGTAAGACACGATTCAGGTGAGGTCTGTGTTGATTCACACGATTTCCCAGCCAGGTTGCTACCAAGATGAAGTAAGGCTGCAGCACGTTTCCAGTTACCAATATCCACAGCTCCTTCACTTTCCAAAGGAGGTTTAAATGGCACGCAGCAGGTTGTCCAGAAACCTCAATAATAAAAATGATAGGCTCCCATAGTGCGGTAAAAAATGGATGATTTATTTGATAAAATAAAATAAAACAATAAATGCTGGGCCTCCAAAGGCATGTAGGCCTCAGTGCAGCCTTTGACACAGTAGATCACAAAATCCTACTTACGCGTCTCACCGAAGTAGCAGGAGTCGCAGACACGGACCTACCATGGTTCGCATCCTTCTTAGAAAACCGATCCCAGACAGTGAAACTGGGAGCCTTTACCTCGGCACCATGCACAAATACATGCGGAGTACCTCAAGGATCACCCCTGTCACCGGTACTCTTCAACATCTACCTTCGGCCACTCCTCAAAATCATCAGTGAACAGGACATGCGTTATCACTCCTATGCAGATGACACTCAACTATACTTTCGCATCAACAACAAAAAAGATCAATATTACGGACTGGAAAAATGCCTTACATTGATCAACAATTGGATGACAGAGAGCTCCCTCAAGCTTAATGGATCCAAAACAGAACTGCTCATTTTCCACGCTAACCGAAAGAAAAACGCCAGGACCACATGGACGCCACCCACCATCCTGGGACAAAACATAACCCCAAGCACCAAAGTTAAAAGCCTGGGAGTTATCTTTGACTCAGACATGACTATGGACGCACAAATAGGATCAGTAGTCAGTGGATCCCACCACCTTCTCCGCCTGCTACGAAGACTCATCCCGTTCATCCCGGAAAAAGACAGAGCAGTAGTAGTCGGAACCATTATCAATTCACGGCTTGACTACGCTAACTCACTTTACCTAGGACTACCCAAATACCAAGTTGCACGTCTACAAGTCGTCCAAAACACAGCGGCCAGACTGGTAACAGGGAAAAAACCCTGGGAATCAATCGCACCATCCCTGAAAAGCCTCCATTGGCTAGCCGTAAAGGATCGGATCACATTCAAGACCCTCTGCCTCACCCACAAATGCGCACAAGGAAACGCTCCTGAATACTTATGCGAGAAAATAAAACACTACACCACTACTCGTGACCTTCGATCAACTAACCAAAACCTCCTCCACATCCCCAAGACCCGCTACAAAGCCAAGGGAGAACGAAGGTTTGCTGTCCAAGGACCAAGGCTATGGAATGCGCTACCCACGAATATCGGCATGGAAGAAAACCATCCGGCCTTCCGGAAAATACTAAAGACCCATCTCTTCTAACGATCTCAACGACACTGGATGCAAAGCGCCTTGAGGCGATTTAGTTCGCAATTGCAGCGCTATACAAGTTACTCACTCACTCACTCACAATAATAGTACAAGGGACACAGCACCGCGGTAACCATATGCTGTGATCGCAGCTTGCGTCTCGGCTGCGTTCCAGCTTCAGGTACCCGGATGGAAACCGCGTGATGTGCGTGGTTCCGCCTTACGCACGTTTCGTAATGAACGTCTTATGAGGCGGTCACTAATCAGGGTGCTATTGTCTAGCCTGTAGAGGTCTGTACGTCCCTCCATGGATATGTCTCCCCAGACCATCACTGACCCACCACCAAACTGGTCATGCTGAACGATGTTACAGGCAGCATAACATTCTCCATGGCTTCTCCAGACCCTTTCACGTCTGCCACATGTGCTCAGGGTGAACCTGCTCTCATCTGTGAAAACCACAGGGCGCCAGTGGTGGACCCGCCAATTCTGGTGTTCAATGGCAAATGCCAATCGAGCTCCACGGTGCCGGGCAGTGTACACAGGGCCCACTAGAAGATGTCGGGCCCTCAGGCCAACCCTTTATGAAGCCTGATTCTGATTGTTTGGTCAGAGACATTAACACCAGTGGCCTGCTGGAGGTCATTTTGTAGGGCTCTGGCAGTGCTCATCCTGTTCCTCCTTGCACAAAGGAGCAGATACTGGTCCTGCTGATGGGTTAAAGCGGAGTGTCACCCAAAATAACATCTATATACGAGCACACTCCTTACACTACTAACATGTCCAGTAGCCACATCTTTTTTTTTTTTCTTTTGTACATACCGTATTATGGCTATGTCAATTTCGGCTTCCGGGTACTCACTCCCGCGGGAGTAGGCGTTTCTATCCTCCCGCAATGTAATCTGGGAGTTCGCATGTCCTGCAGAAAAAGTTCCCCGGCGGATAAGGTTCCCCCCCCCCTGTACTGCGCATGCGCGGCACGAACCTCAACGGAGTTTCCGAAAGTAGCCGAACATGTAGAGCTGTGAGTCGGCTCTACACGGCGCCTGCGCAGTCAGCTCTACACGGCTCTTAGGCATTGCGCAGGCGCCGTGTAGAGCTAACTCGCAGCTCTACATGTTCGGCTACTTTCGGAAACTCCGTTGAGGTTCGTGCCGCGCATGCGCAGTACAGGGGAGGGAACCTTATCCGCCGGGGAACTTTTTCTGCAGAACACCGTCCACCGCTTCCAGGAAGTCAGTGCTTGTGGGCTTCACAATGCCCACAAGCAAAATGGAAAATTTCTATAGCTGATTTTAAAAGTTCATCTTTTGCCCGAAAACAGACAGGAGAGGTTTGAAGTCACCAAACACGTGAGTACTAATTGGTGATATAAAAATACATTGAATGCAACCAAAAACAAAAAAATTATTTGCCGCGGAACCTCCGCTTTAAGGACCTTCTACGGCCCTGTCCAGCTCTCCTAGAGTAACTGCCTGTCTCCTGGAATCTCCTCCATGCTCTTGAGACTGTGCTGGAAGACACGGCAAACCTTCTGGCAATGGCACGTATTGATGTGCCATCCTGGAGGAGTTGGACTGCCTGTGCAACCTCTATAGGGTCCAAGTATCGCCTCGTGCTACCAGTAGTGACTAGTAAAAAAACAGTCAAAAGATGAGTAGGAAAAAAAGTCGGTGGCCACCACCTGTAAAACCATTCCCGTTTTAGAGGTCCTCTTATTTCTGCCCATCTAGTGCATCTGTTAATCAGTTTCAGCTGCTTTGGTGTTAATGAAATTAATAACAACCCCCTCTGCTACTTAACTGACCAGATCAATATCCCAGGAGTTTAATTGACTTGGTGCTATACTCTGATTAACATATGTCCCTTAAATTTTTTTGAGCCGTTTGTGTGTGTGTATTATAGACTCTATAACGTTTACAGACTAGAAAATTTACACTAATTTTTTATTTTTTTTTTATACCAAAGAAATGTAGCAGAATACATTTTGGCCGTATATTTAGGAAGATTATTTGCAAACGAAGAAAAACGTGTGTTTTTTATTTTTTTGTTTTGTTTTTTGTTTTTCTGTTTGGTATTTTTTTTATTTATATAGCAAAGTATAAAACTCCAAGTGGTGATTAAATACAACCAAACGAAAGCTCTATCTGTCTCAAAAAACATGCTGAAAATTACATTTGAAGACCCTGGATGTGCAGTATGGTGGAGACATGTAGGCTGAGGCTGCTCTATATCGTTTATTCACCTGGGCTGGTTGGGAGTGGCAATCCTTTCCTCTTTATACTGGTATAAAGTCACCCACCTAATCCAAAACTTACCTTAAAAGTTTTGGATAAACATACACCTGAGCATAACTTGAAACTAGAAGCGTACACAAAGATTAAGGTGAACCTATCATATCTATTTATGGGACTCCCAATTCTACCATATTTTGTCAGGATTTGAATTACTTTGATTTTGGTATAGATTAGCTGGGTGTTTGCATGATAGCACCCACATGTATGATTTTACTAATGCAACAATTAATAAATTTTTCTTAAACTGTCAAAGTGAAGTACTGTATTTTTTGTTCTCATCAACCATGCTTATTATTTCTTTTTAATATATAATAGAAGGAAGTACCTAATTGACTGCTATTGCCATCCGACCGGTCAGTAGACCTTTGCTGAAATAGGTCTTGTGCAAAAACACTAGTTTTGATGCAAATTGTTAAAGCGGAGCTCCACCCTAAAGAGGAACTTCCGCTCATCGGAAACCCTCCCCCCCCTCCGGTGTCATATTTGGCACCTTTCAGGGGGGAGGGGGGTGCAGATACCTGTCTAAGACAGGTATTTGCACCCACTTCCGGGAGTCCTCTCTGCGGGTATTCTGAGGGTAGTACGTCACTTCCCGCAGAATACCCGTTCTGTTCTGGGAGACACTCGGCTCCCAGAACACAACAGGGACCAGTGAGAATGGTGCAGCGCGACTCGCGCATGCGCCGTAGGGAACCGGGCAGTGAAGCCGCAAGGCTTCACTTCCTGGTTCCCTCACCGAGGATGGCGGTGGGGGCAGCAGAGTGACGAGCGATTGCTCGTCTTCTGCTGCCGACGTCGCTGGACTCCAGGACAGGTAAGTGTCCTAATATTAAAAGTCAGCAGCTGCAGTATTTGTAGCTGCTGGCTTTTAAAAAAAAATTTCAGGGGAGCTCCGCTTTCATTTTGCTACAAATATTTGTGTAGCAGACATCTAACATAACTTTAACATACAGTCTGCATAATCTGATTAGATATCAAAAAGGGAAAGCATTGTTTCAAAGAGGGATTTTTTTTTTAAGTGCTTGATGGCCATTTAAAGTGTTCCTAAACCCACAACTGTGAAATCAGCCTATTTGCTTGTTATACTAATTTTGGAACCTAAGGGGTTAACCCTCCGCATTGTGTAGAAAGGCTGTTTGATCCTGTCTTCTCTGTTCCTCCCCTGCTTTTACTGCCACCAATCCATATCCTGATAGTAGAGACCCCTAGGAGGCACCCTGCACATGCTCAATTTGGCGTGTATTGCTAGAGTTTTTTTCTGGGGGAAAGCATGTGGTCAGCGCAGGGCCCATCAGCACTGTCCAGACAGAGGGTCAGGTTTCATGCAGCCTCATAGGACAGTCAGAGGAGAATAAAAAACCCTACAAGCTTTAACCAGTGCTTGGCCAGACACTGATAGAAGTCACAAGACTGCTATATACTGCTATATACTTCTGATGAGAAAAGGTGTTTGGCCGTTTATGTTTACTAAAATAATTGCATTTCCATTTTCTGCGTACTACGAGAGACCAGATATAGTGAATGCAGGGTCCTGGGTTTAGTCACAGTTAACGCTATAGACAATAAATGTTCTCAAATACATAGGGAAAATTCAACAGCAATCCTTCTTTAAAAATCATTAGATATTTGGTGATGTGTAGTGAGTGGGAAGCCTGCTTGATGCACTTCTTTGAGGAAACCTGAGACAGATAATGTCAGTCCCTATTTTATCTCAACGTATACCTATTTCTCTTATCATCCATGGACTGACACGGTGTCTCTTTACACTTTACACGTGGGTTATGTCCCTGCCTGCAGGAGAAGACCTAGGCAGAATGTGAGATGTTATACATACATTCTAAAAGCCAGAGCTGAACAGCCCCACCCAGGGGGCGGTCCCTCCGGACATAACCCTCCCACTACAGTCAGCAGACTTCAGTTTTTTTCTGCCTAGCAGAAGGAGAAGACGTGGCTCTCTCAGGAGCCAGTCTCCTGACCTATTTTTATTCCTTTTCTGGAATTCTTTTTTATTTTATTTTTGAGAATCTTCTATCAACTGTCGGCTGGGCAACAGGTTGGGTACAAGATATCCTCGTAGTCTTCCCTGTCCGACCATCGAGCGTGCTGATCCTCGCCTTGTGTGCGTGAGACTCAGTTCACGACAGGCCCCATGACTCCAGGGGTGGCCGGGTTTGCTTTCATGCTCCCACGGTCCTCTCAAGACTGAACAGTTCCTGACTGACTGTATCTTTCGCGGTGGACCGGGCCGACAGCTACTCAGTACTGCACTGTGATAGTCCTGTCAGAAACACACCAGTGGGTCCCTCAGGGGACGGGTAAGTAGTCTCTCCTGCCTGCAGGTGAGTACAAAAAGCTGTGTGTTTCTCTGTGGGGGATTTTCCCTGTCTCACCCTGTATTTCATTGTCACTCTCTGTCACCATTGCTGGCGCTGTGCTGTGTGGGGTGCCTGGGGGTCACACTGTTCTTGGAGGGGCTAATGCTGGTCTGCAGATATGCTAGGGGCCTTTTTTTGTGTGTTTTGGGGCCTGAGCGCCGAGTGGCGCTGTGTGTGTGCTGTTTTTTTCACTTTTGCTGAGTCATGGCAGCCATCTTGCCGTGGATCGCCTCAGTGAAGTGCGGAGGCCATTTTCTTGTAGCCCGCGCGCTCTTCAGCACTAGTTTTGGCCTCTAGCGCTGCTGTAACAGCGCGAATCTCCTCACAATCTCCTCACAGCTCACCAGCGCTGACACAGCGCGGTACAGACAGCGGAACTGAGCGGTCCCTGGTCCGGTTTGGTGAGTCCCCTGGGCGCCCCCTCCTCAGTCAGCACAGCCTGTGGGTGGACTTTTTATCTGAGGAGTCTCAGAGGGGGGCAATATGGAGTCTCTGTCACCAGCTTCCCCTAAATGTCAGTGGACAACAGGCAGTGTTTCAGCACCTGCGGTCTCTAGGGACCAATTGTGGGCAGTCCTGGAATCATTTCTGACCAGGATGGGAGCTGTGTGCAAGCGCAAGGGAGCAAAAAAGCGCCCTCCCTCCACTTTACTTCTTGAGGGCAGTGCGCTGATTCAGATATGGGCCTAGCCACTACCGCTCAGGACCCTAGTTCTGAATGTATTGGATGGTTTTGAACAGGACATTCCTTATGAGGAAAACTCCAGTTCTGAGTCAGTAAATGACAGGGCGCTTGTTAGTGTACTCATGGCTGCGGTGAGGGACACTCTCAAGCTAAAATGCTGCGGATGCAGAACCTCAGGCGGATACAGTCTCCTTTGGTTCTTTTAAGGCCAGGCCTTCTAAAGAGGTTTTTCCATATGTACTTTCTTTGACCAGCTCATTGATGATAAGGTCTGGGAAAAGCCGCAGAAGAATTTTTTTATGGTCCCGCGGCGTTTGTCTATCAGATACCCCTTGAAGATGCCCTACTTAAAAAGTGGGCTTCTCCCCCAGGGTCGACCCTCCAGTCGCCCGGTTGAACAAGGCCATCACTCTCCCGATGGAGGGGACTCCTGCATTTGAGGACCCCACTGACAGGAGGTCAGAAGTGGTGAGCAGAGCCATGTTTGCCTTGTTGGGATCCGCCCTACGGCCTGTGGTAGCGGCGACCCTTGTGTCTTAAACACTTACAGGTTGGGCAAAAATGTTGCACCTAGCTGTACAGGAGCATAATCTTCCTCCAGACACAGTTGCTCTGGCCCACCAACTGGTTCAGGGCCTGGTTTATGTGTGCGACGCCACGTTGGACGCGGCCCCTTTAATATCCAGGGCCTCTGTCTCGGCGGTGGTATTGCGTCGTCTTATCTGGTTGAAGTGCTGGTCTGCTGACCTAGCCTTAGGAAGCTCCTGACAGATCTACCATTTAAAGGTGGTAGACCTTTCGGTGCTGCTCTGGATGACATCGTCATGGATGTCATGGGAGGTAAAAGCACTCTTCTTCCTTAGACTAGCAAGAGTGAGGAGGCCCGCCGAAAACAGGGGCCTTCCTTTCCAGCAAAACGGGTTTTTTTCGTCAGTCAGAGTCCACGGGTAGGTCCTCTCAGACTGACGGCAGTGCGGCTGGTGGGCACAAGTGCCCCTGGGTGCGTAAGCCGAACAAGCGGCTCCCAAGCCCGCCTCCGCGTGAAGTCTTGCCTCCGCCCGACTCTGGGGTGGGGGGACGACTTTGCAGGTCACGAATCGGTGGTCCTCCCGAATCTCCGACTGGTGGGTGTGCGAGGTGGTCACCTCAGGATACAGGATAGTATTCCGATCCTGGCCCCCAGACAGATTCTTTCCCTCAAATCTTCCTCTCCTTCTTACCTGTCGGGCAGCCCTCTTGGGGGCTGTACAGGATTTGATCAGGTCCGGAATGATTGTGCCGGTTCCGTCACAGGAGAGTTTTCAGGGATTCTACTCAAATCTGTTTGTCGTCCCAAAAATAGGACGTGGTTCGACCTATCCTGGACCTCAAGGCCCTGAATGCCTTCGAGAAGGTGCAGAAATTCCGCATGGAATCCATTCGCACGGTGATCGCTACACTCCACCAAAGGGATTTTCTTCTGGCGTCCTTGGACTTCAAGGACGCCTACTTGCATGTTCCGATCTGCGCAAGTCACCAGAAGTTTCTGCGCTTGCGATCAGCGAAGTCCACTATCGATTGTGGCTCTTCCTTTCGGCCTAGCCTCGGCACCAAGGGTGTTCACCAAGGTGCTTGCTCCGGTTCTAGCCTTCTGTTACAGTGAGGTATTGCTGTCGTGGGCTATCTGGACGATCTTCTGCTAAGAGCAGAAAGTGGCTCAGACTTAGAGGAAAGGTGACTATCGTCAATTAGACCCTCAGGGACTTCGGGTGGTTCCTGAACATTCAGGAGTCAGTCCTGGTCCCGACTCAGTGTCTGGAGTATCTAGTTCTGATTCTAGACTCCTTGGAGGCAAAGGTATCCTACCTCTGGAGAAGTTGCTGACACTTCAGTCTGCGGTGCGGGTGTTGACATCCCGAAAATGGTTGTCAATCCATTTTTTTGCATGAGAGTCCCGGGACTCGTGGTGGCCTCCTTCGTGGCCGTTCCGTATGCCCAATCACACACCAGGGCATTGCAGAAGGAGATCTTGTCCACCTGGGACAAATCCCCGTTGTCCTTGGATCTTCAGATCCAGGTGATTCACCTGGTCAGGGCGCCCCTGACATGGTGGTTGAGATCCTCTGCTCTTCGGTCCGGAAAGTCGTTCCCCTCCCATCCAATGGACGGTACTCACGACGGACACCAGCCTGACGGGCTGGGGTGGAGTCTGGGGAGTCCTGTCGGCTCAAGGCCTTGGACTCCGGACGAGCCCGTTTACCAATCACTGTTCTGGTAATACGGGCCATCGGACTGTGTCTCTCCTCAGGTCGGAGAGAGTACGGGGTCGCTCCATCAGGAGCCAGTCGGACAACGCCACGGCGGTGGCGTATGTAAACCATCAAGGGGGGACTCGGAGCTCAGCTGCGGCTTCCGAGGCAGTCCGTATCCTGAAGTGGGCCGGAAGAAACGTGCCGGCTCTGTAGGCCATTTACATTCTGGGCATAGACAATGGGCAGGCGGACTATCTGAGTCGCCAATCGCCGGACCAAGAAGAGTGGCCCTTGCATATTTCAACTCCTTTGCCGACGGTGGGGCACGCCGGATGTGGACCTGATGGCCTCTCGACTCAATCGCAAGGGTCGAGGTTGTGGCCAGATCCAGGGATCCTTGGGCGATGCCTCGGATGCGTTGGTGGCCCCATAGGGTCCTTATCGCCTGATATAAACTCTGGTGATCCTAATTGTTCCTGATTGGCCTCAGCATCACTGGTACGCTGATCTGGTACGTCTCGTCGCGGACGTTCCCTGGCGGTTGCCGATGAGGGAGGACCTTCAGTCTCAAGGTCCTATGTTTCATCCGGCTTACAGTCTCTGGCTTTAACGGTAGGGCTGTTGAAAGCCAGGTGTTGAGGGTCCGAAGGTCTCTCGGACTCGGTCATTTTGACCATGTTAAGGACACGGAAGTCTTCCTCCAAGCAGATCTATCACCGTGCCTGGAAAGCTTATATCGCCATATGCGAAGCGCTGGACTGGCGTCCTTGGACGTATTCCGTCCCCAGAATCCTGCGTCCTCTGCAGTGTGGAGTGACCCAAAAGTTTGCTTTGAGTACCATCAAGGATCAGATTTCGGCCTTGGCCGTCTTCTTTCAGCGACCTCTAGCGGGTCATTTCTTGGTTAGCACCTTGTGTTGGGGGTTCGCCATGTGCTCCCTCCTGTCAAGCCTCCTCTCCCACCGTGGGATCTGAATTTGGTGCTCTCGGTCCTCCAGGAACCTCCTTTTGGGAATATCCGGGATATTCCCCTCTTGTCTTGTCTCAGAAGGTGGCCTTTTAGTGGCAATCACTTCTGTTTGACGGGTGTCTGAGTTGGCGGCTTTGTCCTGCAAGTCGCCATATTTAGTCATCCATAAGGATAAGGCGGTGTTGCATCCGTGACCTTCCTTTTTGCCAAAGGTGGTGTCGACCTTTCACCTACATGAGGACATTGTCCTCCCGTCCTTGTGTCCTCACCCATCGCATCACAGAGAGTTTGCGCTGCACATATTGGATGTGGTACAAGCCTTACGGGGGTACCTGTCTGCTACTGCTTCTATTCGAAAGTCCGACTCACTGTTTGTGACTGTCTCTGGTCCATAACAGGGCCAAGCGGTTTCGTCTGCCATCATTTCTAGGGGAATCAGACAAACCGTCATTCAAGCCTATGCTCTCAAAGGGCGGGCGCCTCCCTTTCCGGTTACGGCGCATTCCACCAGGGCAATTGGTGCTTCCTGGGTTTTCCGACATCAAGCGTCGGTTGCACGAGTGTGCAAGGCGGCGACCTGGTCGTCTGTTCATGCCTTTTAAGTTTTATAAGGTTAATGTGGCTGCATCTCCGGATGCTTCCTTCGGCCGCAGGGTGCTGCAGGCCGCTGTTTAAAGTTGTGACTCCTCCGTTGAGGAGCTCTGCCTTCTTGGAGTGAAGTTTTTGGTTTTTCCATTTATACTGCTCCCATCCCTCTTGACACTGCTTTGGGACATCCCACGTGTAAAGTGTAAAGAGACACCGTGTCAGTCCATGGATGATAAGAGAAAATAGGATTTTTTGTACTCACCGTAAAATCCTTTTCTCTGACATCCATGGACTGACACGGCACCCACCCTTCCTTTTTAAGTTTGTACTGCTTTGTTACGAACTGAAGTCTGCTGACTGTAGTGGGAGGGTTATGTCCGGAGGGACCGCCCCCTGGGTGGGGCTGTTCAGCTCTGGCTTTTAGAATGTATGTATAACATCTCACATTCTGCCTAGGTCTTCTCCTGCAGGCAGGGACATAACCCACGTGTAAAGTGTAAAGAGACACCGTGTCAGTCCATGGATGTCAGAGAAAAGGATTTTACGGTGAGTACAAAAAATCCTATTTTTTTCAGGCCAAAAGCATGCATTTGTGAATGTCTTGCATTATGCTATAATTCTTCAAAGCAAACCTATTCATAAGTGGCCCCTTTCACACTAGCAGACCGATCAAGTCCACCTATCAATTTTTCATTCTCCTCTATGGAGCAGGGGATGTCAATGGTCACGTGTCCGTTGACACCTGCAGACATCATTCAATCCGATCCTATCCCCTAAGAACAGTAGGATAGGGATCCATTTCCCAACCGTCTGGTGGATCGGATGACAGTCGGGTGTAAACGAACAGGCGGTCTTTTTATATTCGACCTCCCATAGAGAAGAGCAGGCTGTGTCTGTCCGCTTTGCAGAAGCGGAGCGGACACAGAGCAACCATCCACCTGCTTAGCACTGATCAGCAGACAGATTCCCCACTGAGCAGGCGGACTCCAATGGAGCCTGCACTGTGTGTTAAGCCCTGCACAGGCGGGCTGAATATTGGCCGGTGCAACAGAAACCGACATAATGGGCCCATTTTAATAGCCACTTGATTAATCATCATCTCTGGAAAAACCTTATTGAAACCGTATAGTGGTTACGTGTTATAGGGGCAGATATATGAAGAGGGATGATTGTTGAAAATCTCCTATGTATTAAATTACGTTTTATTGTCTATCTTTTTCTTTGGTTGTAACAAATGGTGAACACGCAAAGATTATGCCCACGCAGGGGCTAGCATTGAAGTGGTAACAGGAGTTAGCTCACATGAAAGGCAAAAAAATGAGGTGATACATGAACCGAAGAAACAAGAGCTAACATAACAGCAATGAATAGGAGTGTTCATGGGCCCTTGAAGACAAAGGGGTCCCGGAGAGGCTCCGCACAACTATGGGGTGTCCCCTGGGCCCTCCGTAATCCAAAAGGTGGTGCAATATATAGCCTTGACAGATCTAAAAGGGAACGGAAATCAGAAGAAAGTTGGGCAGAAAGGTAAGGCTAGAGGGAAGGAGCTTGCGCACCAACCGAATAGGGAGCTAGAAATGAGGAGGAGGAGTCTAGGAGGGGAGAGAAGCTAGAAGATTAGAGACCGGGAGAATTGTCTATCTTTTTCAACTTTTTTTAGGATTATTAATAAAAAGGTGGAATTATTTTTCCTTTTTTCGTCTCTTTCAAATGCTTGTATGTTTCCAAGCTCCTTAGCCCTCATGCACACATCCGTACAGGGGCCTGATTAAACTCTTTCCCTGGACGCACAGCTGCTACATACAGCCTCCCACTGAGACCAATTTGAAAGATGTGATTATTTCCTGGGGGTTGCGTAAAGCAGTAAAGCACCCGCACAAACCTTTACTTCAAAGGCACTCTACCTGCATTTTGTGCATAGGTCCATATGAATGCTTTACACAACTTTTAAAGCGTAATGAACTGCTGCATCTTCTCAATGGGTGGCTGGACTCAGGAGCTGTGGGTCCAGCAAAAGTGATTACTCATGATCTGTATGCCTTAAAGCGGTTGTAAACCGTGGATGTTGCAAAAAAAATAAAAAAACGTGCAAGGCAATGGCAAAACTCACCTTGGAACGAAGCCCTCTAGCAATGTAATATCCAGTAAACAGGAGATGATGAAACAGTGTACATATAAAGTCAGTGACATTAGCCATGGGTCCAGTATGTAAAATTGTTGTCTTGAATAGCTCTACATGTTTCGTGTGTTGTAACGCTTCTTCAGGAGCATGATAATAAGCAGATCGAATTGGAAGATGTAACACGAATTTGGGTATTAATAAATTGGCAAAATATCTAAAATAAATAGCCAATAGATTTGGTAGAAATCATAATAAACGACAGCAGGATAGTGAAACAAAACACAGGCTGCTGGTAAGCAGCAAAAGAAGGTGTCCTCCAGGATTTTGGAGCTAGGAATGCCAAAAGGGTGTGCACAAGTAGAAGCCTGGTGCATGGGCTGGGCAGAGAATCTCTGTCCACGGTACAGCCCCAAGACAATAGTATGGCCGAGCTGGACGTCTGGACACTGCGTATGATAGCGGGCCTGGATAAAGCCTTCCTGTGTGCTGCCAATTTATTAATACCCAGATTCGTGTTACATCTTCCAATTCGATCTGCTTATTATCATGCTCCTGAAGAAGCGTTACAACACACGAAACATGTAGAGCTATTCAAGACAACAATTTTACATACTGGACCCACGGCTAATGTCACTCGCTTCATATGTACACTGTTTCATCATCTCCTGTTTACTGGATATGTATCTCCTTTATTATTGAGTTTACCTATGTTAGGGCTCTTTCACACGGAGGTCCGTTCAGGTCCGCCTGTCAGTTTTTTAGGCGGACCTGAAACGGATCCTCCATGTACCCCTATGGAGGCACGGATGTCAGCGGAGACATGTCCGCTGACATCCGCTCCGCTCCGCCAAAATGTGACGGAGGAAAACCCTATTTTTCCTTCCGTCGGCGGAGCGGATCGGATGACAACGGACTCTACGGTCCGTCGTCATCCGATTCCCCATAGGGGAGAGCGGCGCTCTGACAGGGCGGTCCCTGCACAGTGTGCGGGGACCGCCCAGTCATCCGTCGGCTCAGCGGGGATCAACGGAGCGATCCCCGCTGAGCAAGCGGAGCTTCACGGGGCGGATCTGCACGGATCCGCCCCGTGTGAAAGGGGCCTTACTGTAGTTTTTGAAGCGACACTAGAGCATTACCCTTGGTCATGTATTAGTAATTATCACCTCGATAATTCTGAAAGTATTTATGTATTTTTTTACTATTTTTCTAAAATAAAATTTAAAAAAACCTAGATTTCTACATTTTTTTTTTTTTTTTTTTTTATCCATGTGCCGTCAAAAGTCCATTTCTTAGTTTATTTAGTATCTCTCTTTTTATAGGCTTACCTGTAGAAAAAAGACCAAGCAGGCAATACAACTGCTTTTAAAACTCAATTTTTGAAACAATTGTATTTTTTCTTGACATTTTGATTATTGGGATGTACGGTAGTTCTGAGACTCATCCATCATCCCAAACCCATGTTTGATATAATCTGACTAGATGCTATTCTGTTGAACTCAAGGAAAAACAAATCAATGCACTCACGCAATATTTAAAAAGCATCAAAGTGAACATGGCTATAGAAAAAAATGAGTCTACTCATGTGGCACTGTTTCCATGTTAGTTTTACTTTTTTGGAAGGTGCTTCAGGAACCCTGAAACTGATAACCTTTTCATGTGATTCATATTTTTCACCCTTTCTGCCTCCTTTGCTACTGGTGGCCCTCTATGGTGATGGGGGCTCACTAACCAATAGTGAGGTGGTGGTTGGGGACTGTCCTGGCAACCAGAAAGTTTGTTTTATTT
Source organism: Rana muscosa (assembly GCA_029206835.1). Taxonomy (NCBI): domain Eukaryota; kingdom Metazoa; phylum Chordata; class Amphibia; order Anura; family Ranidae; genus Rana; species Rana muscosa. The sequence goes on along the minus strand of CM055117.1, from coordinate 342,996,695 downwards.
CATTGTGTTTCAATTTTCACAGCTTTCAGGTGCATTTTCTTGAAAATTGGGAAAACTCCTCAATTGCTAGGGTTGTTATGCCAGAGTCCCCTGTGATAAAACACAATTATTTAGATTGAACTAGCATTTTAGCTGCTGGCCTCAGATGTTCCAGTTCATTGCACTAATAGATTGTGTATGCAATAATTCACGTCCCAAAGCCTGTTCAGCCTGAATGCTGGAGATTCTGACATGAGGAAGCAAAACCTTGCCTCTACAAACATGGCTACCCCCACAAAGAGATACAGTGCAGGACAAGGAAGAAAGGCAGTAATTGCGTTTTCGTGGAAACAGCTTCCAGAGTTGGATCCCTCTTTAAGACCCTATGAACTGTAAAAGACATTTTTATAATAAGGCAAAGGGTACTTTTTACTGGGCAGTTTGAGAAATGTGTTATTATGGGAACACTTTTTTTTAGGCAGAGATGTCCCTTAAAGTGCACTAATCTATTTATTGGGAAAACTCATCAATTACTAGGGTTGTTATGCCAGAGTCCCCTGTGATAAAACACAATTATTTAGATTGCAGTAGCATTTTAGCTGCTGGCCTCAGATGTTCCAGTTCATTGCACTAATAGATTGTGTATGCAATAATTTACATCCCAAAGTCTGTTCAGCCTGATGTCATCTCGCATGCAGTCCAGTTCACGAAGGGCATTCTAACGGCTACAGAATGCAGCTCTTGTAGTGGCGTGATAGAATCACTTGAATAGCCAATTTTTGGGAGTTGGGCCTCATGCACCCTGGATGTTTTTAAACCTTGCTGTTAGGGGCATCTCTAGTTTTTTTTTTCCCTTCCTCTAAATGCCCCCACATGTTGGCCTATGTGTCCATGCATACATAGTGAGGTTTTTTCTTCCTCTAAACACCTAATCAGCGCATCCAGGAGCAGCAGCGCTTTGGCAGAAAAAATGCTTGACGTGTATAAACGCTAGGCTCATCTAGTGCTTAAAAGAGAAGTACGGTATTTTTTTTTGCTAGTTATACTTACCTCGGTGGATGCAGCATCAGACTGATGCTGCATCTGTCCCCTGCCGTCTCTGCACTGAGAACTGAGCCACCGAACACCGCCGATGGCTCAGTTCTCACTCATCCCCGAGCAGTCAGTCAGCATCACTTCTGCTCTACTTCTCAGCGCTCATTGGAGCGGTGAGCCGTGAAGGGGCAGGGAATGGCCATCTCAGCGGCTCGCTGAGACGCTAAGACTGCCATCAATCAAGGCAGCTAGCGGATCCCGACTTGGAAATCGTGATGACGCACTGCCTTGACTGATGGCAGTGACGTCAGCGGAGAGCGGAATTCAGACCGCTCTCCGCTGAAAACGGGAGTGCAAAACGAATTGTACTCCTGTGACCCAGAGGAGAAGCCCATCCGGCTGGACTTCTCCTTTAAGTGTTTATTCTTTTCAGTGGCCAGAATAAAATGTTATTCTGAAATGAATTAACACGCAAATGTTTCATTGCGTCTAGACGCATTTATAAACTTTTAGACATCAACTTCAACAACTGTTTAGTCACAGTCGGTTCACACAGGGGCAACACGACTTCAACACGACTTCCAGAAGCAACTTTAGACACGACTTGAGCATGAATCACAGCGAGACTTGGAGGAAACTTTAGCAGACTTGGAGGAGACTTCAGCGTGACTTGTGGTCGTTAACAACACGACTTGAAGTAAATTCCTTGTGGCTTCTGGGTAAATTCCTTTCTGCTTCCTGTAAAGTTGCCTTCAAAATGAACAGTGATCAGACTTCTAAGCGACTTCCATTGAAATCAATGGGTACATGTTGCCTACAGGTCGCCTAGAAGTCTGATTTGAAGTCGTACAGGAACCTTTTTTGAAGTCGGAGCGACTGCAGTCGTGTACAATAAAACTTCTCCATTCACTTCAATTCGTTTTAAAAATAGCGCGACTTGGGGAGACCGGAGTCGTCCCTGTGTGAACGGGGTCTTAAAGTACAACTAAAAGCAAAACGCTTTTTTTTTTTTCTCCCTCTCTCCCTCTCTCCCTCTCTCTACTTGAAGACTATAAAAGTTGTAATGCTATTCCCATCGAGCGCTGCCTTTGTGTGTTTTTTGTATCCTGCTATCCATTTTTCCAGTGGTTGGTAGCTGCACTGGGAATCAGCCTGCAAGGAGATCAGATCTGTATGTGCGTTATAATTAATCGAAATTAGTTGATTAATCGATATATATAATACATACATAAAAATTTTTTTTTAAAGTGCAGGCTTATTTCGAAAATTAGTACAACAACCACTTATCTCAAATGTGCAATAGCCTACAGAAACAAAAATAACTCTTTCACTTTCAACTCTTAAGATGAATCAGTTTTTTTACCCTCCTTTTCACTTCTATACTGCTTAGTTATGATTTTTTCAGGAATCAGGTATTATAGGGCTAGAGGAGCATATTAAGTGCCGTATTGAGCTCTGTCTTATCAGATGTATGTGGGTAAACTTCTCCACTATTTAAATAACTAATCAAGTAGTGTATGGTTGTAATCTCCATTCCAAGATATAGGAGTACCCCTTTGCAGGGCAAACTATTGTGGCGCTCTCTTGGGATTTCAATTCACTAGAAAGTTGATTGGTTTATTTTGGGCATCAGCAACCTGTAGATCACGATCTACCAGTAGATCATGGACAGGTGACTGGTAGATCACAGGCTGGGCTTGCTTACCCGCCATTCCAAAGCATCAGAGTGCAATGCAGAGGGATTAATTGTAAAGTTGGAGCTGTAGTAGGGAGCAAGAGCCATATAAGCCGATGCCTCATCTGTAGTGCTGGCTCCTGTCCCATGCAGAGTGATACCAACTGCACTCCACCTCTTATCCCGGCTAGCAGTCTCCAGAGTGGTGCCAGCAGCAGGAAATAAGATCTTTGGGTCAGTGAGAAGCAATACACTGGGCATAATAGTACTGTATAGGGCTGCTTTCACAGTGATGTGCTGCAGTTTACCCACACTGCATGTGCAGCTCAGTGTACCTGCAGCTTCCCTTAGCCACAGACTTCTATTATATCCTGCGGGTTTGGTGCACTTTCTGAAAGGACACCAAAACGCCTGAATGGCTCTTTCAGAAAGTGCACCACACCTGCATGATAATAGAATAGAATTCAACGACAAAGCGCAACTAGCCCAGAAAAGTTGCAGATGCACTGCGCTGTACCCGCAGTGCAGGTAAACCACAGCACATCAGTGTAAAAGCAGCCTTATAGGATACTCAGTAAGGATGAGCTCAGGTGTGTTCCCAACTCCACGTGCCCACCAAGAAGTTGACACTCCGGGGGCTAATCACAGGCAGTGAGACATTTCCCGATCCGCGGCTGCACAGATCGGGAAATTTCTCACTACCTGTAATTAGCGCTATGGAGTGTCAGCTTCCTGGTGGGCGTGGGCACGTGGACACGCCTGAGCTTATCCTTAGTGCTCAGAACAGTAAGACTTCTTTACATTTGCAGTTTGGAGGGTGGTAAAACCCCATAGTTAAGACATGTTTTTATCACCCCCACCCTAACCGCACCCCTTTTAACTGCAGTGGTTAGGGGAGTGAAAATGTCACAGCCGTAGCAGGAGTTATACGTCCTCTCATGATTGGTGGGTGTAGCACCTGCCAAGCATGACCTATTCAAGTGAATGAGGCCACTCTGAAAGTGCCCTGAAAACTTGTGCAGTACAGCAAACACAGGATTAAAGCAGGCAGCATTGTGGTGTTTTCTCACAACCTGCTTTAAGCCCCTTGGACCAAGCAGAACCATGCAGTTGTGGGGCACTTGCAGAGTGGCCCTATTTGCTTGAATGGGTCTGGATTGGCAGGCAGAAGCACCCACAAAAAGCAACAGGCGGCTTATTTCCTCCTGCGGCATGTGTACACCTTTTGGCTGCTGCCTCAGCAGCTAAAGGGGGTAGAGATTGGGGGCGGTGAACTCAACTGCAGGGTTTTGCCACCCCTCAACTTTACATGAGAATGAGCACTAAGGGTGCTGCTACTGAATGCAACTAAGGGCTCATTCACAAGTGCAGCAAGCACTGCTTCTCCTCTTAAAAGCGATCTCACAGGTGGTGAGGAGGCAATATGTTGCTTCCTCACTACCTGATTCAAACCCATGATTGCCATGCAATTAGGCATTTAAATCAGGTGTGAAGAGGCGACACTGTGCCCAGTGATCTTTGACTTCTCCCATGTTGTTCAGGTAGATCTCCATCTCTTTAGGGTTACCTACCCTTGGTTTAATGTTTTTCTATATTTTAGGTATAGTGTCGGCTTTCTTTTCACATTTGTGAAGTCTATATCGATAGATCTAAATTGATTAGGGGGTGTTTTGCATAGTCTTTATTACCTTGTTTGTACAGTACAATGATCATGTCGTGTGAGGAGTTTGTGGACTGGATTTGTTCTATACATTATCACCACTTGTCAGTATTTTACTATATAAGGTAAGATACTTCTTTCTGATATACATCATTAGATATTAGTAGTCTCTTCACAATCTGCATCTCACATATAAATCAACCATGTTTACTATGGTAGAGTAGCCCAATTGATCAATACATCAATCATGCCTTTTGCTTCTGATCGAGGCATGTTGCCGTGAAACAGAGCTGAAATATCTTTGTTTTTTATTGTTAAAAAAACGAAAAATGCAAACTATGAAGAATCGTATAATGGAGTCTAATTTGCACCAAATGATGGTGATTCTTGTATTTCATGAAACAAAGAAAAACCGGCCTATTTTAATTTACTAATTGAGGACTTCTATGCATGAACAATTTTATGTAATTACCACTGACAAAAAGCATGGTAAAATAAAATCAGTTGGTTTTATGTAGCACAGCTGTATTCACAGCTATTTTACTTTGTTTTTAATGTCCAGTGTTATTTTTCCTTAAGGAACTCCATGCTGAAATTAGGGAGCAGCTTTAGTGTTTATTGAATATGTACACCATTTTTTCTGTAGACTTTAGTCACTAATGTTTTCCCAGATGGCCTTTAGGCCTCATGTACACTGCTGCTGGTAAACGGACGTTTAGGAGCAGTTGGGCATTTTTTTCAACTGCTCCTGAACTCTCCTCTATGTTATCTTATCAGTACATGTACACTGGTTCGTCTATAGTCGTTTCTAGGCAGTTGTGTTTAGAGGCTTTTTCTTGAACCCAAAAAAATGAGTTCAGAAGCTGTGTTTAGAGGCAGTTGAAGCGTTTTGCAGTGTTTTTCGTTTACAGACGTTTTTAATTTTAACAAAAAAAATAAATAAAAAAATTCAAATGCTTCTAGACGTAAACGTAAACGTAAACGTAAACGCGGCTAAATGGACGTTTTTTAGACACTGGTTTCTAGCTGTCAAGTTAAATCGTTCAGGAGAGGTTGCACAACGTCCCGTGTACATGAAGCCTTAAAGTGGAGCTCCACCCTAAATATACATTTCTGCTATTTGGAACCCTTCCCCCCTCCGGTGTCACAATTGACACCTTTCAGGGGGGAGGGGGGTGAAGATACCTGTCTAAGACAGGTATTTTCACCCACATCCGGGAGTCCTCTCTCCGGGAATCTGCGGGAGTGACGTCACTTCCCCCAGACTTCCCGTAGTGTTCTGGGAGACACTCGGCTCCCAGAACACAGGAGCACCAAACAGAACGGCGCAGCGTGACTCACGCATGCGCCGTAGGGAACCGGCATGAAGCCGCAGGGCTTCACTTCCTGGTTCCCTCAGCGAGGATGGCGGAGGGAGCAGCAGAGTGATGAGCGATCGCTCGTCCTCTGCTGCGGACGTCGCTGGACTCCAGGACAGGTAAGTGTCCAAATATTAAAAGCCAGCAGCTGCTGTAGCTGTAGCTGCTGGCTTTTAATATTATTTTTTTCCGGCGGAGCTCCGCTTTAAGGTACTTTCAAAGCAGTGACAGGGGCAAAGTTGGTACTGGAGCCAGGTGGCTAGCATCTCACTGGCAGAAGCCTATCCAATCAACAAAGGCTATATACTGTAGCTGATGTCTCATGCCAGTTGACATCCATAGGTTTGTGACAGCTACTACAGATTTACCTACAGACATTGTTTGCATTTTTTCTGTGACGATAAGTGGGAGACACATTTGTTGACACCCTTTGCATGCCTACCTTGGGGTAGAAGACAATAGCCGACAGTTGGTAAAAGTCTGTCCTGGCTGTCTGGCTTTTTGTTCAGTAAAGCCTCGTACATGACCGAGAATCTCGTCGTAAAAAAAACCCGTAGTTTTTCTCGACGAGATTCTTGTCAAGCTTGACGAGCTTCTTGTCAAGCTTTCCTTGCATACACACTGTCAATTCCAAATCTCGTCGTTGGAAAGCGCGGTCACGTACAGCACGTACGACGGCAGTATTAAGGGGAAGTTCGATTCCAATGGCGCCACCCCTTGGGCTGCTTTTGCTGATGTCGTGTTACCGCGTGTTAGTAAAAGTTTGGGGAGAGATGATTCGCACTTTTCAGTCTTCGTGCTTTCAGTTTCTTTTAGCATGACGAATGTGCTATCTCCATTACGAACGCTAGTTTTACCAAAAGGAGCGCTCCCGTCTTATACTTGATTCTGAGCATGCGCGATTTGTTAAGACTCGGAAAAGCAGACACACGACCGGTTTTCTCGTCGGGAAACAGGCCGATGAGAATCTCGACGAGTAAAACGAGAATCCTGACGAGAAAATAGAGAGCAGGTTCTCTATTTTTCTCGTTGAGATTCCCGGCAGTTTTGTCGCCGAGAAACCATACACACGAACGGTTTTCTCTGCAAGAAAGCTCTCCCAACAGTTTTCTTGTCGTTTCTTGACGAGAAAACCGGTCGTGTGTACGAGGCTTAAGGCTCGGAAAGTGGTGTTTAAGAAGACTTGCAGACATCCAAACATTCCTGATAGTACTATAAAGAGCCAGATCAGGTGAACATTCTCTAATATCTGCATGTACCTTTTTTTGTTTTACAATGGGATTGTAGAACATCCTCAGATCGATATCTGCTGTGATCAGTAGTACCACATTCATCTTTAATTAAAAAATAAAGGTCTTCCCTGCTAGATGAAGTGCATTTATTAAGTTTCAGACCTATGCATGAATTTAGAAACCTGGAGCTGCCATTGCTTGGAGCATAATTGTAAAATGCAATTTGGCTCATTAATGTAAGAGGTTGCTTTGGGATCTTCTAGATTATAGGCATGCTGTGTTTTAATTAGATCTTGCTAATGAGATACCGCAAACATCGAAGACCCAATTTTTTTCATGTAGGTTTTGTTGGCAGTATAATAGTTAACATGGACGTGTTCTAATTTGGTGTGGCCCAGGTTAACAGTAGATGGCGTGCAGGAGAGACGTACTCTGCTAGAGGAAATTCTTGTTCTCTTAAAGATTGAAAAAAAAAAAAAAAATTATGACCCATTGACCTGAAGAGGAGGTGCAGGCTGGAATGAGGCTTGGAAAGCAGAGGACTCTGGGGAAGGGGCATATGATGCCCTAATATTGCTTGTAAGTAAAGAAAAAGTGTTAGGTACTATGTTGTGGAAACTAAATCATTGAGGGTGTTACAAGATTTTCAGTTTCATATAGAAAGTACTACACGTATTGCGTATGGGATCAGCTTTGGTACAGGGATGAGTTAATATGGAGGATTCTCTTTGGATTTAAACATTTTAGGTGATTCTCCAAAAAAGTAAAAATAAAATACATTTACTTGTAAGGTTGCTTTTAATGCTGTCCACATTGAGATCCTACTTTACACCTTATACTACAAAGGAATGAAATAGTAAATACAGTGAACAGATAGATTATTTGTATTTACTCAATGTGCCATTTTACACAGGAGCAGCTGCATATTGACTACTGTTCTGCTGTGAAATGCAAAGCATATGTCGGCTGTCAAAAGAAATTTCCGGTAATATTGGCGACAGGGGAAAAGTTGCTGGGCATTAGACGAGCCCTAAAAACTTACTAGTAGGAATGTTAAATTTTCGGTGTCACATGTTTGAAATTATTTTATTACATTTACATTGGTAATGCTTTTTGGTATGGCAATTTTTACTGACAGTCTGACTGGAATGGTACCAGCTGGTTGGAGAAAAGAAGGGCCAAAATACATCCCTGGGATTTACAGACCAGTTAGCCTAACATCAATAGTATGCAAGCTCTTGGAGAGGATGATGAGGGATTATATACAATATTTTAGTAATGAAAACAGTATCATTAGCAGTAATCAGCATGGATTCATGAAGAATCGTTCTTGCCAAACTGATCTATTAACCTTCTATGAGGAGGTGAGCTGCCATCTGGATAAAGGGAGGCCCGTAGATGTGGTGCATCTGTATTTTTCAAAAGCATTTAATACAGTTCCCGATAAACATTTACTGTACAAAGTAAGGTCCATTGGCACAGACCATAGAGTGAGTACATGGATTGAAAACTGGCTACAATTGCGAGTTCAGAGGGTAGTGATAAATGGGAAGTACTCTGAATGATCAGGGGTGGAAAGTGGGGTCCCCCATGGTTCTGTCCTGGGTCCAATCCTATTTGAATTGTTTACCCCATCCTCCAGGTCGTTTATGAACAAATTAATCTCTGTATTTACAGATGATACTAAGCTAAGCAGGGCAATAACTTCTCCACAGGATGTGTAAACCTTGCAAGTAGATCTGAACAAATTTATGTGGTGGGCAACTACATGGCAAATGAGGTTTAATGTAGGAAAATGTAAAATAATGCATTTGGTGGGCATAAATATGAATGCAATCTACTCACTGGGGGGAGAACCTCTGGGGGAATCAAGGATGGAAAAGGACCTGGGGGTCTTAGTATATGATAGGCTTAGCAATGGCATGCAATGCCAAGCTGCTGCAAACAAAGCAAACAGAATATTGGCATGCAAAAAAAGGGGATTAACTCAAGAGATAAAGCGATAATTCTCCTACTCTACAAGACTCTGGTCCGCCTGCACCTGGAGTATGCTGTCCAGTTCTAGGCACCAGACCTCAGGAAGGTTGTGCTGGAAATGGAGCGAGTACAGAGAAGGGCAACACAACTAATAAAGGGACTGGAGGACATTAGTTATGAAGAAAGGTTACGAGCACTGAACTTATTTTTTCTGGAGAAGAGATGCTTGAGAGGGGATATGCTTTCAGATTACAAATACCATACTGGTGTCACCACAATAGGGATAAAACTTTTCCGTGAAAGGGAGTTTAAAAAAACACGTGGCCACTAAATAAAATTAGAAGAAAAGAGGTTTAACCTTAAACTGCATAGAGGGTTCATGTGTAGGGATTGGGGTGAACATGGAATGACATAAACTCCTACAGAGGCACCATCCCTTAAGAATATGTAAATGTGTTGCAGTAAAAAGGGGGGGGGTTATGAACAGGGTGGGACTTTAATTGTGCCTCTGAGGAGTGTAAAAAATGGAAACCAAATACATAAATTTTATAGAAAAATAGATACATTTTTTATTTTTCTGCCACAGGGCAGTACAAGATAAAAAGTCAGATAAAAGTACTTTACAGTCTTTAAAATTTAATTTGGGGTGTGCGAGTCCCAAACAGTGGAAGCAATATGGCCAACACGTTTCGCGGACAATTCTGCTTCGTTGGGGCCTTGAGAGTTGCACAGTAGAATACCGACTGAATTCTATGAATAAGATACAAAAGTTCAGATATATGACAGATACATAGATTTAATACATTTTATTTAATATGGATTTTAAATATATTTCCTATACCATTATGCAAAAATTAAGAAAGAAAGAGATCACCGCTCCAGGTGAGTACAAGTGGACAATCAGTGTCTTCCCAGGGACCACGGGTGCCGGCAATGCAATTGATGCGAAGAAGAAACAGGATATGTGGACAGCCGCACTCCGAGAACCATCAAGGTTGCCTTTATTTAGGTAAAACACACATAAGGCACTGCAAGTCACAGCAAAATAAACAGACACAGCAGACGCGTTTCGCACTAAGGTCTAGTGCTTAGTCATTGCTAACACAAAATGAGAATATGCTTCAATTAAATACAAATCATACAAAGGATCACATGGTTCACAAAAGCCAATAGACATTGGATATCAATCGAGAAGAATCCGGTGGTGTTAATTGTGATAATACACAGGTGTGAATGATAGCTGAGTGAAAACAAATGTGAATGGAAGAAAATTATGTGGAAAGGTGAAGAGATTATTTGTAAATCGTGGTAAAAAAGAGAGATTATGTGCAAGTGTGTGAAAAGATGAAATGAAAATAAAAATGAAAATGAAATGAAAATGGAAATCAGGATGAAAACAAAAGTGAAATACAGACAAAAACAAGACTGACCATATGATAAAAAAAAAAAAAAAAAAAAAAAAAAAAGAAATAACTGTGTATATTGTGATCATATAATGTTATATATTCGTATAGATAGTGTATAAAATGCGCTTGGCATGTGATTTAAACATATATGATAACATTATCAAGTGTGAAAATTGTTTAAATAAATTTGTTTTTTATTTTTTGTTTTTTGTTTTTTTGTTTCTTGTGATATGTTTTTTTGTCTTTTTGTCTTGTTTTTTGGTGTTTTATCTTTTATTTATTTTGTATTATATTTTTTCTTATATTTTTTCATTTCTTATTTTTATTATTATTTTTTATTTTTTATTTTTTGGGGTGAAACACGAGTGTAGTGAATTTCAAAAAATGTAAAAAAAGAATAATAAAGTGTGTATAAAATATGAAAGAAAGGATTTTTATGTCTTTCAAAGAAAGAACATGGGATGTAAATAATAATAGGTGGTAAATACAAATAAGGAAGTGTAAAAATTGTAGTAAATGAATAGAATGGATAAAAAATAAATACGTACATACAGTATCCATGTCATGTCCATGCACATATAAGGCTTAATATAAGGCTATAGTGTGATTGCACATTTATATCCATAACGGATAAGGAAGGAAAAGTTGTCTGTTCTTGTGGAAGCCGTGTGGATTAGTGTTTTATGTTCTTATAGACAATAAAAATACATAGTCAAGTGCATATCATATAGATACAAGAATGTGGACCAAAATAATGGACCCAAAATTGACTATTTCATTGCGGAGCATAGACATAACTGTGAAATGTACAAATCTATGCTGCGACTAAGCAGGTCTGTATGTCAGACCAAACAAAGTAGCAGTGTCTCATTTAATATAAATTTATATTTTGTTATTTCCTCAATTAAAAACATGAACTAATATGATAAAAAAAAAAAAAAAAAAAAATCCTTCATAACATATAATTATTCATGTGTTTAGAAATGTACACTCGTGTATACAGCACATAATGTAGGTGCAACATAAAATTGATAAAATCTGCATTCAGATAGATGAAGATATATATCAAATGAACGAAATCTTGTATATGTCTACATACACACTGCGATCACATTAGAGAAATCGGTACGATTGGCGGAATGGGAAATCAATGTGAAATGTATAATACAGGGGAATGCAAACCACAACGTATAAGAGATGGTGATGGATATAAATGTCAAGATACAACTTGATGTGTCACATAAATGTCCCAATTTACAAGCCAAATGAGTACTGTTTCTTTTATTTAAATGATGTATCATGATCCCTAGAGAAAGGGAAAAAAAAAAAAAAAAAAGAAACAGTTCAATAACCGATACTCTGAATGTGATATAAGTGTGTTATTTTTGTGTGTAAAGTCGTTTCGTTAGATGTGTTAAAAAAACAGTAGGATCCTACAGCTAGTTAGACATGTATATATGTATGAACACATACCTGTTACTAGTCAAGAGATAATAATGATGACCCTCTATAGACTATATATCTTATAATGAACTCGTTTTCGTGTGTTATAATATTTATATTGTTTATATAATTTCTAGAGTCATTTTGGGGATATATACATGTCAATGTTAATGTTAATTAAACGGGCTGTTTATGGCCCGACAGGCTAATGCATTGAGATCAATCAATGAAAAATGATCCGCAAAACAAAAACAAAAAAGGGGGGTTAAATTAAATTAAATTAAATCAAATTGAGATGAATCAAATGAATGAGGAGGTGAAAGGGTAAGAGCAAAAAAAGCGAAAAAATAGAGAAAATAGAGTTTATGCAGACAGAAGGGTGATCAGAATAGTTTATTTATAAAAGTGGGATACATCCCACTCAAAATTTAACCCATTCGGTAGACGAGTCTGGAGGGTAAATATCCAAAAAACCTCCTGTCTGCATAACTGTCTAAATTTGCTACCTCCCCTGACGGGGGTGGAAATCTTCTCAATTCCTTGAATGTGCAAACTGGACACATTTTTATGATGTATAGTATTCCAATGTCTGGCCACATTGGTATTATGGTTTTTCTGTATATCATATAGATGATCATACAGTCTGTCTTTTAATCTTCTAATGGTACGCCCTACGTATTGTACTTGACAGATGTTGCAGTCAATTACATACACTATATATTTTGTATTACAATTAATAAATTGTTTGATTTCAAATTTTTTTTCCGTAACATATGAGTGTATGAATTGACCTGTCTTTATATGACTGCAGTATTGGCAGCCGTTGGTGCCACACTTGAATGTGCCAGAAAATTGTAGCCAGTTGGTATTGGCTGATTTGCTTGAAAATAGGCTTGGTGACAGTGTGCCACCTAATGTGGGGGCTCTACGTGACACTGTCTTAATGCCTTGTTTCAAGATGTCTTGATATATTATATCATTGTAAAGAATGGGCAAATATTTTTTGACTGTGTTTTTAATCTGGTCAAATTCTGAACTATAAGGTGTAGAAAAGACAGGTGTATTGTTGGAAAATGTCCCCATTCGAGCTTTGACTTTACTTCTGTTTGTGTGGCATAACAGAGAGTCTCTGGTTATGGTGTTAACTTTGATTAGGGCTTTATTAATGAGTTTATTAGAATAACCCCTGTCTTTGAATCTGTTTGACATGGCCAGAGATTCTCTTGAAAAGTCTTCTGTTGTACTGCATAGGCGCTTAAGCCGTAAAAACTGCCCATAAGGTATGTTTTTGGTGGTGTGTTTGGGGTGTGCTGAATCTGCTCGTAAAAGAGCATTGCCAGCTGTACTTTTTCTGTGCAGTCCTGTGACTATTGTGCCATTGCTTCCAGAAAGTTTTACATCCAGAAAATCTATGTCCATGTTCTGCAGATTCCCTGTAAATTTGAGGTTCAGGGTATTGTCATTCAAATGTGTTAACCAGCTGTTTAGGCATATGGTGCTATCAGATATAATGAACAATAGATCATCAATATAGCGACAATAAAAAGATGTGTCCAGGCGGCGGGGGCTACTCGGTCCAAAGATGCGGGACCTCTCCCACCACCCCATATAGAGATTGGCAAGAGAAGGGGAGAATTTGGCTCCCATAGAGGCACCGCATCTTTGGAGGTAGTAGCCCCCGTCAAACATGAAATAGTTGTGAGTGAGAAGATATTCCAATGCCTGTAGTATAAATTCCTGAAGGATCAGAGAAAATCTACCAGAATCTTTGAGGAAGCTGGCCACCGCCAGTAACCCTAAATCATGTGGAATACATGAATAGAGATTAGCAACATCACAGCTGATCCATCTATGTGTGTCTGTCCAGACAAACCCATGTAATTTTGTTAATAAGTCCTTGGTATCACGAAGATAACATTTTTTGAAATTCACTACACTCGTGTTTCACCCCAAAAAATAAAAAATAATAATAAAAATAAGAAATGAAAAAATATAAGAAAAAATATAATACAAAATAAATAAAAGATAAAACACCAAAAAACAAGACAAAAAGACAAAAAAACATATCACAAGAAACAAAAAAACAAAAAACAAAAAATAAAAAACAAATTTATTTAAACAATTTTCACACTTGATAATGTTATCATATATGTTTAAATCACATGCCAAGCGCATTTTATACACTATCTATACGAATATATAACATTATATGATCACAATATACACAGTTATTTCTTTTTTTTTTTTTTTTTTATCATATGGTCAGTCTTGTTTTTGTCTGTATTTCACTTTTGTTTTCATCCTGATTTCCATTTTCATTTCATTTTCATTTTTATTTTTATTTTCATTTCATCTTTTCACACACTTGCACATAATCTCTCTTTTTTACCACGATTTACAAATAATCTCTTCACCTTTCCACATAATTTTCTTCCATTCACATTTGTTTTCACTCAGCTATCATTCACACCTGTGTATTATCACAATTAACACCACCGGATTCTTCTCGATTGATATCCAATGTCTATTGGCTTTTGTGAACCATGTGATCCTTTGTATGATTTGTATTTAATTGAAGCATATTCTCATTTTGTGTTAGCAATGACTAAGCACTAGACCTTAGTGCGAAACGCGTCTGCTGTGTCTGTTTATTTTGCTGTGACTTGCAGTGCCTTATGTGTGTTTTACCTAAATAAAGGCAACCTTGATGGTTCTCGGAGTGCGGCTGTCCACATATCCTGTTTCTTCTTCGCATTATGCAAAAATTGTTACAAATCGTATGTTGTATTTACAAAGCATCTGAAGCTTAGTGACACAGTTATACTGTTATGTTGGGTAATGTGTAGCGATATCTTGCACAGAAGGGAGGGTTCAGGAGGGAGTACTCAAAAAGACATTCACAGTCATTCACATGTTGTGATCAAATCCCTTATCGATATAGATGGTTAATTTACATTCACAAGTAGGTAAACTCACCCAGAGACTGCAATTGAAGGATGCCGGCCCAGTGGAACAGTATGGCCCTAGAGCCCGTGAGGACGCTTCTCATGCCACCTCAATGAGGGAAAACGGAGGGCCCCTACATACAAATATGGGTGTCTTATGAGTGATGTAAACAGAAGGGAGGGGTAGGGAGAGAGGGAGGGAGAAAGAAAGGGAAGGAGGGGGAAGGAAGAAAAGCAGGGGAGGGTGGGACAAGAAGTAGGAAAAAGTGAAAGAGGCAAGGGGGAGAGGGGAAGGGAAAGAAAAAGGAAGGGGAGTGGTGGGGTAAAGGGGAGGACGAACTCGAGTTCATCCTCCCCTTTACCCCTTGTTCGTCCTCCCCTTTACCCCACCACCCCCTCCCCCCTTTTTTCTTTCCCTTCCCCTCTCCCCCTTGCCTCTTTCACTTTTTCCTACTTCTTGTCCCACCCTCCCCTGCTTTCCTTCCCTCCCCCTCCTTCCCTTTCTTTCTCCCTACCCCTCCCTTCCCTACATTCTGTTTACATCACTCATTAGACACCCATATTTGTATTTGACATTAGACATCCAAATTTATCTATTTGGATTCCATTTTTTTTACACTCCTCAGAGGCACAATTAAAGTCCCACCCTGTTCATAAACCCCCCCCCTTTTTTCTGCAACATATTTGCATAGAGGATTCTTTACTGTAAGGCAGGGGTGCCCAACCTTTTGAAGAACGAGGGCCACTTAAGAGACTTGGTAACTGGTCGCGGGCCACAATCAGCGGAGCGGGCAGATGGCAGGTCCGTGTCCGCTCTGCATATGCAGAGCCGACACAGACACAGCCTGATCGGATTGGAGGTAGGACACAAGTCGTTTACATCTGCCACTCTTTAGAGGTGAATGGAGGGTCCAGTTGGGTTGGACTGACCGTGTGAAAGGGACCCATGGCTGCTTTCACACTGATGCGTTCCGTTTTACCCGCACCGCGAGTACCTTTGGCTTCCCTGCACTTTGCAATAGACTTCTATTATATTCTGCAGGTTTGGTGCACTTTCAGAAAGCTCACCAAATTTGCAGGTAATAACAGAAGTCTATGGCTCTGTGCAGGTAACCCGCAGGTGCACTGCTCTGCATCTGTGGATTAGTTTGAAAGCAGCCCAGTAACCACTGCAGAACAGATATGCCAATGTATACACTGTGATTTTAGTAATAAACTGACCTTTAATAACAGTATTCTATTCTATTCTATTCCATTCCAGAGCAGGAGGTCGCGGGCCACATCAGAGGGCTCCGTGGGCCACTAGTTGGGCACCCCTGCTGTAAGGGGATGTGGAATTCCCTTCCACTGGCGGTGGTTTCAGCGGGGAGCATCGATAGTTTCAGAAAACTATTACATAAACACCTGAACAAACACAACATACAGGAATATACAATGTAATACTGGCGTATAATCACACGCATAGGTTGAACTTGATGGACTTTTTTTTTTCAACCATACCTATTATGTAACGATATGTAACTACCGTATATACTCGAGTAGAAGCCGACCCGAATATAAGCCGAGGCACCTAATTTTACCACAAAAAACGTATTGACTCGAGTATAAGCCTAGGGTGTCCATCTGCATGCCTCACTTTGCCTCACTGTGCCCATGCCTCACTGTGTCCATGACTAGACTGATGTTTAACATGGGAGTCTATGGAAGGGGTGCCCGGCTTTAAAAAATCGGTGCTCCCCGGCCGTAGGTCCCCCAGACAACAAACTTTGCACACTTGTAGAGGAAGAGTAGGGCTACATGTGATCGGTACCCGGTCCCCAAAGTCTAGGAGATCAGGCGCAAAAAAGGTGACTCGAGTATAAGCCGAGGGGGGCATTTTCAGCACAAAAAAATATGCTGAAAAACTCGGCTTCTACTCGAGTATATACGGTATGTTCCTTTTCTTTGATTTCCACATTTAAAATGGCTTTCCTTGGTCTTCCCTAGTCCCAATCTACTATGTCCCAGTCCTCCCTGCCCAGTATGGAGCCCACCTGGTCCAAGGCTATAATTTGGGGGTTGATGGGCAACAAGCAAGTGGCTAGGATTTAGGCATGGATTTTCACTTCTACGTTTAGTAGGGAGGTGGGTCTGTATTCAAGAATTAGGGCATTGTCTCACTTTTGGAACACGGGGTGGTGGCGGGTGAGGGAGTCTAAAGGGTTTAGGAAGTGTGGTATAAGAGGCTGTTCAGAGGGTTTCATAGTAATGAAAAGTTAGGCCATCTGGGCCTGGACTTTTTCAAGGTTTCATTTGGACGATTGCCTTGTGTCTTTTCTCTGGTTGAATGGGAAATTCTAGTTTATTCACAATATCATTGGGACAACCATTTAAGACGGTACTGTGGCAAGAATGTCTCAATCTTGGTTGTACTGTGGGTTGTAGCTGAGGGACTGAGCGGCGTGTTGGGCAAGTTGTGTAAAGATTCATAGTATTTCGCTAAATTGTACGTCTTTGCCTGTCGATTTTAAGTAAACCAAGTCCTTTGCATCATGGAGGTTATTGATGGTGTGCATTTCCGTCTTTCATTTCAAGTGCTCTGACAAGCAACTTATCACTTTTTTGTTCCTATGTTTGTAGAAGACTCAATCGTCAAAGCATAGGTTCACAGTATTTTCACATTGATGAGTTTCCTTAAGCGTTTTTGTGAGTTTGAGTAGATGTTTTTAGGAGGAATTTTTTATGTAGCGCCTCAAGAGTTGCTATTCTCTTAGTGAGACTGACCATTTTTTTTTTGGGCTTCTGCCTTCATTTGCGCTTGTAACTTCAAGATCTCCCATGTGATAAAGTTCTTGTGAGTTCATGTCATGCAATATTTTCGCAGCAGTTTATCAAACTCCTATTTTCAGGAAAAAATAAACTAAAGTGAATCTTGGTGTTAACAAACACAATATAATAAAATATAAAGGATGTGGTTGCATCAAGTAAATAGATGCCAAACATGGTGAAAAACTACAGTGCCTAAACATTTTGGTAAAGCTTTAAGAGCCCATTCACACAGGGGCGGCACGACTTGTCGGGCGATCCTAACACGACTTCAAAGGTGACTTGCAAAATGACTTCTGTATTGAAGTCAATGGAAGTCGCCCTGAAGTCGTCTTGAAGTAGTACAGGAACCTTTTTCTAAGTCGGAGCGACTTGAGTCGCTCCTATTAGAACGGTTCCATTGTACAGAACAGGACGCGACTTGTCAGGCGGCTGAGTCGCCTGACGAGTCGCCCCTGTGTGAATGGGGTCTAAAAGGCTTTACAAGTTATCAATTAAGAGTTACTGTGAATTTAAAAAAACACCCAAAATGCTGGGATTGCTTTTACTGAACAGCCGATCTCCAGCTGTAAAAAAAAAATGACACTAAGCTCATGGCTGTCATTGGCTTGTTTTACCCACTTGAAATCCAGGACATTTAAAAGCAGCCTACAGACATGAAGTGGTTAATAAACAATCACAGCCTGAGTAGACAAGCCTGTGCCCTGCTCAGTCTGCTGTAGAGAAGGACCCTTGCTCTGTGTAGAAACCGTGTACTCTTCTGCAGAGTCAGGGTTAGTGCTCTACGATCAGCAGGAATTGTGTCCTTTGCAGATTGTGTAGCTAAAGCTCTGATTAAGTATTGGGGTGTGTCAGACCTCTGCAGAGAGATTGCTGCTTTTGGCCTGGTTCACACTGGGGCGACAAACGCTCCGACATTGGGAGCTCATGTCGCATGACGTGTGAAAATCAATGTTTCCCTATGGGAGCCGTCCTAACTGGTCCGACACATGTCGGTCCGACTTTGAAAATGCTCCCTGTACTACTTTGGTCCGACTTTAGCCCATTGACTATCATTGAAGTCGGATCAAAGTCGGACCGCAGTCTTGCATGGTCCGACTTTGGCATGCGACTTGTGCTGTACTGCTCTTGAGGGGGAACTCCAGGCCAAATTTTAAATAAAAAACCGGCGTGGGTTCCCCCTCCAGGAGCATACCAGGCCCTTGGGTCTGGTCTGGATTTGAACGGGCGCCCCTACGCCGAAAACACGGCATGGGGGCCCCCCAAAATCCAAACCCTTATCCGAGCACACAACCTGGCAGGCCGCAGGGGAAGAGGGGGGGACGAGAGAGCGGCCCCCCTCCCTCCTGAACCGTACCAGGCCGAATGCCCTCAACATGGGGGGTTTGGTGCTCTGGGGCAGGGGGGCGACCTGCGGCCCCCCCACCCCAGAGCACCCTGCCCCCATGTTGATGAGGACAGGGCCTCTTCCCGACAACCCTGGCCGTTGGTTGTCGGGGTCTGCGGGCGGGGGGCTTATCGGAATCCGGGAGCCCCCTTCAATAAGGGGGTCCCCGGATCCCGCCCCCCCACCCTATGTGAATGAGTATGGGGTACATCGTACCCCTACCCATTCACCTGGTGGAAAAAAATTGCAATAAAAAAACACTACACAGGTTTTTAAAGTAATTTATTACACAGCTCCGGGGGTCTTCTTCCGACTTCCGGGGGTCTTCTTCCGACTTCCGGGGGTCTTTTCCGACTTCGGGGGTCTCCGGTGTCGTCTCCCGCTCTCCGGTTCTTTCTTCCGCCGGGCCTCCGCTAACTTCTTTTTAGCTCTTTTGCTAACAGAGGCCCGGTCTTCCCGTTGTCTCGTCCGGCTCTCCGTTGTCCTTCTGCCGGCCCCTCCACTAACTTCTTGGTAGCTATTTCGCTAGTGGAGGGGCCGGGCTTCCCGTCGCCGTCGGCTGCTTCTTCTTCCCTCTTCTCCTCCTCGATGTTGACGCGTCGCTTCCTCCCGCTGTAATACTGGCTCTCCGCTCCGCTCCGCATTAATATAGGCTTCTCATGACGTCACAGTCACATGTTCCCATGACGTCACAGTCACATGCTCCGGGGCCATGTGCCCCGGAACATGTGACTGTGACGTCATGAGAAGCCTATATTAATGCGGAGCGGAGCGGAGAGCCAGTATTACAGCGGGAAGAAGCGACGCGTCAACATCGAGAAGGAGAAGAGGGAAGAAGAAGCCGACGGCGACGGGAAGCCCGGCCCCTCCACTAGCGAAAGAGCTACCAAGAAGTTAGTGGAGGGGCCGGCAGAAGGACAACGGAGAGCCGGACGAGACAACGGGAAGACCGGGCCTCTGTTAGCAAGAGAGCTAAAAAGAAGTTAGCGGAGGCCCGGCGGAAGAAAGAACCGGAGAGCGGGAGACGACCCCCGAAGTCGGAAAAGACCCCCGGAAGTCGGAAAAGACCCCCGGAAGTCGGAAGAAGACCCCCGGAAGTCGGAAGAAGACCCCCGGAGCTGTGTAATAAATTACTTTGAAAACCTGTGTAGTGTTTTTTTATTGCAATTTTTTTCCACCAGGTGAATGGGTAGGGGTACGATGTACCCCATACTCATTCACATAGGGTGGGGGGGCGGGATCCGGGGGCCCCCTTATTGAAGGGGGCTCCCGGATTCCGATAAGCCCCCCGCCCGCAGACCCCGACAACCAACGGCCAGGGTTGTCGGGAAGAGGCCCTGTCCTCATCAACATGGGGACAGGGTGCTCTGGGGTGGGGGGGCCGCAGGTCGCCCCCCTGCCCCAGAGCACCAAACCCCCCATGTTGAGGGCATGCGGCCTGGTACGGTTCAGGAGGGAGGGGGGGGCCGCTCTCTCGTCCCCCCCCTCTTCCCCTGCGGCCTGCCAGGTTGTGTGCTCGGATAAGGGTCTGGTTTGGATTTTGGGGGGACCCCCACGCAGTTTTTTTGGCGTAGGGGCGCCCGCTCAAATCCAGACCAGACCCAAGGGCCTGGTATGCTCCTGGAGGGGGAACCCATGCCGGTTTTTTGTTTAAAATTTGGCCTGGAGTTCCCCTTCAAGATTCATACCAAACACAGTGCCTGATATTGGCTGGGATCCAAGTCGGATCCCCGTTCATTGAAAGTCGGACATATGTCGGCTTCATGTCGCAGGGCAAAGTCGGATCCAAAGTAGGACAGATGTCGTGTCGCACTAGTGTGAACCCGGCCTTTACCCAGAGAGCAAGGATCCTTTTTTCAGAGCATTCTGGTAGGGACGAGGCTTTTTTTTTATGCAGGTTCTGGCTGCATTTTAAAGAAAACTGTCACAGATGTTTTAGTGCACATGGAATGTATTTGTCTGATTTGTAATCTAAGGTCCCTTTCACACGGGCACTGTCAGTTTAGCCACATTGAAAACGTATCAGTTCTTATCCGTTGCTTCATCCGTCGTAATTTCCGTTAATTTACTGTTTACATCCGTTTTTGCATCCGTTTACAACAGTTTCTGTGGCTATGATGATATTACTCAGAAAGCTTTGCCCCTCCCATGCTGCATTGCAGTTTTTAGTGAGTGACTTGTCCTTGCTTTGTCCTTGTCCTTGTGTGTGCTATCTGCGTTGTGCGATGGATTCCAACAATTTCTGGGACAGCGTGACATCGTCATATTTGCCTATATGTGGAGAAAGAAGAGCAAGGAAAAGCAGATTGTGGCTAGGAGACTTCATTGATTTTGGACCCATCCCATGCTACTGAAGCGGCCTGAGGTTGAGTTCACATATAAACAAAAAAAAAACGTAATTTATTCCAATTAGCATGCATTAAAAAGGGGATCAACTGCAGAGATAAAACAATAATTCTCCCACTCTACAAGACTCTGGTCCGGCCTCACCTGGAGTATGCCGTCCAGTTCTGGGCACCAGTCCTCAGGAAGGATGTATTGGAAATGGAGAGAGTACAAAGAAGGGCAACAAAGCTAATAAAGGGTCTGGAGGATATTAGTTATGAGGAAAGGTTGTGAGCACTGAACTTATTCTCTCTGGAGAGGGGATATGATTTCAATTTACAAATACCCTACTGGTGACCCCACAATAGGGATAAAACTTTTTCGCGGAAAGGGAGTTTAACAAGACACGTTGGCCACTCATTAAAATTAGAAGAAAAGAGGTTTGACCTTAAACTACGTAGAGGGTTCGGATGTGGAATTCCCTTCCACAGGCGGTGGTCTCAGCGGGGGGCATCGATAGTTTCAAAAAATTATTAGATAAGCACCTGAACGACCACAACATACAGGGATATACAATGTAATACTGACATATAATCACACACATAGGTTGGACTTGTGTCTTTTTTCAACCTCACCTACTATGTAACTATGTATGGCTGCTAAGTTTGGCGGGGGACACTAGGTTATTTCAGGTAAAGAATTGATTGGATTACGTTTTTTAGACTTGAATGATTTTATCTTTTTATATTAGGGACTTTTTCATGAAGGATACAATGCCACATGCATTTATTTATAACACATAGATTTCTGGTATGAACCCAGCCTAAATACGATCAGCTGCCAGTGCCTGCTGTGCTTGTAGACATTTGTCCTGATCTTTTCAGCTTTGACCTCATGTCTGTTGCCAAGTTTAACATGTATTCCCAGTTTTGCAGTAAAATTTGAGAAAACCCTTCTAGGTTTGTTATGCCTATTTATTATTATTAATAATATTATTATTATTTATTATTATTATAATTATTATTATTATAATTAATAAAAAAATGTTTTTATATATATAGATTTTTTTTTTTTAAATATCTTACCTTTTAGGTGTTTCTCAGTAGAAGCTGTCATGGCTGACTGCAAGGTATTTTTGAACAATAAGGCTCCATGCACACTGGAAGTTAAAATAACGTTATAAAAACGTCAGTAGCTTTGCAGTGAGTCTTTCAACGTTTTTTAAAGTTTTTGTAATAGCGCTTATTAGCGTTTTTTTTTTTTCAATGATTCAAAATTGTTAAACGCTGGTGAGCTTAGTTTTTTAGCGTTTATCAACGTTTATCAGCATTTTATGAGTGTTTGGCGTTTTTTTGTGGTCAGAAAAACAACTCCTGAACGCAATTTTAGGGAGTTAAGAAAAGCCCATAAACTCCACTGCTGTGGTCACCAGTCATCTCTATGACCGTCGGAGGCCCGGGCGCGATGTGATGACGTCACGCCCGGGTCCTCAGAAGTAAACAAAGCCGCCATTGCGGCTAGTAAGCATGAGATCGGTGAGATTTTTTTGGACCAATATCATGCTTTCCAGCCTGGAGGAGAGATGTGGGGTCTTATTGACCCTGCATCTCTCCATAAAGAGGACCTGTCACACACCATTCCTATTACAAGGGATGTTTACATTCCTTGTAAAAGGAATAAAAGTGATCAAAAAAAAGTGTAAAAATAAAAAAAATTAAGTAAAATAAATAATAATAAACATTTTTTAAAACGCCCCTGTCCCCAGTAGTTCGTGATCAGAAGCGAATGCACACGTAAGTCCCGCCCACATATGTAAACGCTGTTCAAACCACATATGTGAGGTATCGCCGCGTGCGTTAGAGCGCGTGCAACAATTCTAGCACTAGACCTCCTCTGTAACTCTAACCTGGTAACCTGTAAAAAATTTCAAAGCGTCGGAGATTTTTAAGTACCGCAGTTTGGCGCCATTCCATGAGTGTGTGCAATTTTAAAGCGTGACATGTTAGGTATCTATTTACTCGGTGTAACATCATCTTTCATATTTTATAAAAAAATTGGGCTAACTTTACTGTTTTGTTATTTTTTAATTCATTTAACCATTTAAAAAAAAAGGCGTTTGAAAAATTATTGCGCAAATACAGTGTAAGAAAAAAAGTTGCAATGACCGTCATTTGGGGGTTCTGAGTAATTTTCTAGCAAAAGAAAGATGATTTGTACATGTAGGAGAGAAGTGCCAGAATAGGCCCAGTATTGAGGTGGTAAAAAAAGCCTGGTGTTGAAGTGGTTAAAGCAGTCCATAAATGATTTGACTTTCTGCCCTTCCAGCACGGGTGGAAGGAAAGAAAATTGCATGACTCCCCCATCAACACAGCCAGTGTTGATTCTGAAATGTCTCCGGCAGCAATACTGTGTTCTGCTAGTGGGGGGAGGGGAGCCTTCCTGCTGGCAGCCCACAATGGTTACTACTAGAGGCTATAGTCGCTGGCAGTACTCGCATATAAAAAATCCGATAGGCTGGTTGCACCCAAGTCGATTGATGGATCGACTTTGGTATAATCAGCCTGCCCAAAGATGGATGGAATTTCAGCTGGTTCCTGCTGAACCGGCAAAATTTCAATCTATGTATGGCCGGTGTTCTGCCGAGCTGGTTCCCCCTATCGATATGGTTCCGAGCTCGACTGCGCAGGCGCAATCCGAGGCGACGGAATTCTCAGAGCGTGAACAGCTGTTCGGTAGCTGTAGACGCGCTCGCTTCCGATGCTAGGGGAACCAGCTCGACAAGAAAGCGGCGGGGGGCGGATACTGGGACACACCACTCTATAGGGCGGCATTAAACAAGTTGATGGCCGGGTAACACGCCGCTCTGTACACATTTAAAAAAATACAGAGCGGCGTGTCACCCGGCCATCAACTTGTTTAATGGCGCCCTATAGAGCGGCATGTCCCGGTCTCCGGCCTCGCCGCTTTCTGCGCGGCGTGTATCCTCGGGAGCGAGCACGTCTACAGCTGACGAACAGCTGTAGATGTTCGTAGATTTCCGTGTGTTCCGAGTGCGCATGCGCAGTCGAGCTCGAAACCATATCGATAGGAGAACTAGGTCGACAAGACACCGGCTTAAGTTTGTCCTGGTTAACATGCAAGAAGCCTAGCCTAGGACAAACGGTGTTCAAACCTAGTTACAGTTAAAAATGATCTGCCTGCACAGTACAGACAGGGTTAATTATGTCAAACAAAGCTGCCCAGTGTTCATAAACCGAGAACTATGTAGGATTGTTTTTCTTGCCGGAGAGACCAGAATAGAGTGTCTAAATAACAAAAAAAAAATTTTTTTTTTTTTGTGCAATGGGGACATGTAACAAATATAAAGTAGATGTTATCCCAGTTTGCCTACAAAAGTGGAAATACGGTTTAAGGCTGCATGTTGCTGGACCTCTCGTAGTGCAGAGCATACAGTTATAGGAAAGGTTCTTGCATTTTATGTTGATTGCAAAATAAACAATTACGTTTCTTGTGCTGTTCTCCACATGTCCACCCCCCTCCCCCCTTTCCTCTCGTTTACTTAGTCAATATTCTGGCTTGATAGGATTTCACGCTCTAAAAAAATCAATATGCTCTCATTAAAGAAGAGCATGACTCTGTATTATTAAATAGATGGAGAAAGTGGGATGTGTCTTTTCAAATTATTTTGAACTTCCTTTAAAACTCCGCTTGGGTTGATTTTATTACAGAAATTAAGGTGGAACTAAAGTTTCACTGTCACAAAATGTGAGCAGGAAGGCTCTTTATTGTTGAAGAGACCTACAATGTCTCTTCTGCAGTAAGATGCACCTACCGGCATGCACAACAGTGATGTCATTCCACACTGGCCAATGAACATGGCCAAAGACTGGCAACCAGCAGAAGATGCTTGTGAGGGTCAGAACCACTGAAGTGAAGGTATGTTTTTTTATTTTTATTTTTTTATTTAATTTTTATTTATTTTTTCCATCAAGTATCAAAACAAGTTTCAACATGGTAAAAGTTTTTGTGTAATGACATACGGTACTTTAAGACAAATCTTGCTTTATCATCCCTTGCCCACCCCCCCCCCCCCATTCCCACCATCCCTTCCCTATTCCCACCATCCCTCCCTCCCGCACACCACATTTGGACCTAATTTATTTGTGTGTTGCTGTTTAATTGCAAAGTGTCAAGGGAGAAAGAGAAGGGAGTCACCCCTTGGGGTGGCTATATACTAGAAAAGAAATGGAAACCGGGGGACCCAAAGCAGGGGGGGGGCGAGGAGCGGGGGGAAGATTCCCTTCCGCTCAGCACCATCCCCTATGGGGGGCACCCCATTTCCTCCAACCAAGGCCTCCACATTCTCTCAAATTTTCCATAATTGCCCCGTCTAATGAAGGCCACTCTCTCACTCCAAATCATTGAGTTAATAGTCTCAACCCAGTTTTCCACCGACGGGGGGGATTTGTGCCTGCTATTTCCGTGCGATTAGCTTTCGCGCTTGAAATAAGCATCTCAGCACTACTTCCATAGTGCCTAACGGGACTTTACTTTCCTCCATGCTCCCTAAAAGGCAAGTTCTGGCCACTGGTTCTAACGTGGTCCTGAAGACTTTATTTACACTTTCTATTATCTCCTCCCAATATCTAAATTGCTTTGGGCAATTCAAACCATGCGTATAAAATCTCCTGTCGCCTTACACCTAGGGCATTCATCGTTTTGTCTTAACCCGAGTTTAAATTTTTTTTTAAGGGTGTGGTAGACTCTATGTATTAAAAACAGATGAGATCATTTCTGCGCCGGAGAGATCGAGACCAGTTCCCCTCGTTCTAAGATCTTGTCCCATTGTTCAAGTTATTGTTCCCACATCTCTTTCCCATCCTGCTCTGCTCCTAGAGGGTCCAGCTCTACTTATTACTCTAGCCCCTAGTCTAGTATACATCTCGGAGATTAGACCTTTAGGTGTATTTGTCGTAATTATTTTTTAGGAGAATGGGGATCTGAGTCCATTCAATTATTTGTGACCTGCACTGTGCTTGAATGGCATGCCTAATCTGGAGGTATTTATAGAACGTCTTATTTGATATATTGAATTCACGTCTTAGATTTGGGAACGTTTTCATGAAATTACCCTCATATAGGTGGATTAGTCGATTTAATACCCTGTCTCCCCCATTCCCTGGACTTCTCTATACCCCTTACTTCCGGCAAGTTTTTATTGTTCCATAGGGGGGTAAACTCTGTTGCCCCGCTATACCCCAGCAATGTCTTTGTTATCTGCCATTGTTTACTGACTAGTTTTGTAGTCGGGCATCTATGGATGAATGAGTCTGCCTCTAAAGCCTCCACTAGTATGTTATGTGGGGCCCCCGTTAACAACATTCTGCCACTGGAGTTCCCTCCCGCTGAGGTTCCGCAACCCGCTAGATGTTGTAGCTTGGATGCCAAGAAGTATGATCTCGGGCTGCCCCCCTCTTTAGCCGGGAGTTGCATAGTTTGCAAGCTAATCCTGTATTGGCCTCCCACCCACATTAATTCCCTAAAAGGGGATTCTATTCTCTTAAACCACTTTTGGCCTATCCAGATAGGGGAATTATGGAACAGGTATAATATCTGCGGTAACCATATCATCTTTATTAAATTACACTGCCCTGCTACAGATAAAGGGAGTCGTTTCCAAATGTCTCCTTTCTGTTTTAGTTTAAGTAGTAATGGGGCTATATTATCATTGGCATACTGATTTATAGCGCTCGTAATCCAGACCCCCAGGTATTTCAGTTTTGTAACTACTTTTAGTTGAGAGGTTCCAGGCGATGTTCGGGCTGCAAGTGGGTCAACCGGTAGCAGGGCCGATTTTTCCCAGTTGATAACCAGGCCCGAAAATCGTCCGAACTCCCCAACCATTTGCATCACTGTAGTTTATGAAGATTCAACGTCTCCTAAAAAGAACAGGACATCGTCCGCAAACAATGCTATCCTGTCCTCCTCTGTCTGCCTTCGGAACCCTTGTATATCTGTCCTTCATCTAGCCATGATTGCCAGTGGCTCCATAGTGAGGGCAAACAGTAAAGGGGAGAGGGGACAACCCTGTCTCGTCCCTCTCTCCAGCTGGAACAGGTCTGAAAGCTCATTGTTTATTTTTATTTTCGCGCGTGGTTCGCTATATAGTAATTTGACCCAACTTATAAAAGAGGGGCCAAATCCGAAGCTTTCTAACACCCTCCATAGATATTCCCACTCTAGGCTGTCAAATGCTTTTGCGGCATCTAAGGCCAGCACCGCTCTAGAGCCTTCATTGCCTGTTGGAATCTGCATGTTTAGAAAGACTCTTCTAATGTTAATGCTGGTTGACCTATTTGGAATAAAGCCCGACTGGTCGGGGTGTATAAGATTCTGGATACATCTATTTAAGCGAATTGCAAGCACCTTAGCCAAAATTATTACATCAGTGCATAATAATGAGATTGGACGATAAGAAGAAGCATCCAATTGATCTTTCCCCTCCTTATGGATGACAATGATAGTGTAGCGGGGTCCCTATGTTAGGAGGTCATTATGCCTAAATCTAGGGGTGACCTGAGCGGTAGTTGGCTCGGGTCTTCTAATTATTCGGACTCTGCCTTGCTGCTGTGTCACCTGGCGTGCAGTTCCCCTTTAGGCGTATAGGTGGTACTGTCACTTATACCCGGGGTTGAACCACAGGTGATGAAGTGGCTATTGGATGTCCTCTCTCGGCTGCCGTACGGTGGGCGGTTCCGGCCTGCTGTGCATGCAGGGAGAGGGTATATAAGGGGCAGACGCCATTGTTTAGGGTGGAGTACCCGGGGACCTGTACCCGGAGGTGTGTGCCCCCTCAAAGGGGGGGTGCGCCCAACTTTGACTGAGGAGTCTCGGGCACCTTCGGCCCGAGGCTGTGGAGTTCCAGGTAGGCCCAGTACCTTCAACTGGGTCTACAAAACCAGAAGGAAAACCCAGGGAGCCCAGGTGAGGGCGACCGCTCTGACATAGAGGAAACCGGGGGAGGATCGGTCCCAAAGAGGAGATGAGTGATACAGTATTGCTGTCTCAGGAGAGGCCTAGTGACCTGTTGGATGGAAGGATTCCTTTCTTTGCAGACTGCCCTTGCGGAGTGTCGTTATTAAAGCAGGGATCTCCTTGACTTTGTCCTTGGAGGGGACTGAGTCACGGTTCGAGCTTCATGACGGCTGCTAGTGCTATTGAGTGACTCGGGACCGAGTGGTGACGAAGCCAAGAGTGTGCCTAAATCCGTTTTATTCTGCTAACCTCTTTCCTCTCTTCAACTTTCTGGTTACTGAGGCAAAGAGAAAATAAACTCTTGTTGGAGTTGAAGTGTTGTGTGGACATTGACCTTCTTTGGGAAAGGTAAAGACTTGCCTCTATAATCTAGAGGGAAGAACCAGTGAAAGGAAGCAACTCGCTGCGGGACCCAAATACATAACACCGTCCAAACCTCTAATCCAGAGGACGCGGGCATGTGGCATGGTGTGTCTGATCCCCTAAAGGAAGGTAAGGGGAAAAGGATCTGTGTGCTACAATAGTAACTTCTGACATTGAGGTGGGGAGTCTCCCGTTGGTTAATGCCCACTCCAATGTCTTCAGCAATTCTGGGAGCAGTGTCTCGCCGTATCGTTTGTATATTTCTATTGGGAGCCCATCTGGGCGTGGTGATTTTTGACTGGACATCACGGCCACTGCCTGCTGCATTTCCTCTAGAGTAACTGGTGACTCCAAGTCTAATTTATCTTTTTCTGACAGGGTCGGGGCTGTTATTTTCTGAAAAAAAGCATCCGTACCTCCACTCCCAGTTCCCCTCTTATATTTGTATAAAGATTTGTAAAATTCACTGAATGTGTGCATTATCTCTGACGCATCAGTAGAGATCTCTCCACTCGATGTTCTAATCGCCACAACGTTAGAGGAGGGGGTATTGGATCTGATCAAGAGGGACAACATGCGGCCCACTCTCTTTCCTTCTCCAAATTGGCTCTGCCTCTGGAATATTTGTCTATTCTCTGTCCTTCTTATAGTGGCCATTCTATAAACTCAGTGGTCTGAGACTCCTCTTGGGCCATACTCGATCCTCTTTACCAGTGCTATCGCTTCCTCATTACCCAGTGCCATATCGATTCTGGTATGTTTAGTTCCACTTTAACCACCCTTATTTTAAAAATAAAAAAAGTCAGCAAAAGGGACGGTACTTGACATTCAATGCAAAATGTCCTTTGTGCTGCTGGCTGGTCATCTGCCCCCCCTTCCCATACCCTTGCATCTGTAATTTCCCTGTGTTGAGGGGATTAATACGATCAGCATTCGCCAAGAGTACCAACTATGTCTGTCCTTTTTCCTCCTCTATTCCATTCATTGAAGCAGCATTAAAGTTTCCATCAATAAAAAGCGATATATGAATGGTGGACCTACTCAATTCATGTATCTCTTTTAACCGATGGATGCTATAGTACAGCTTCTGTGATTGGACGAGGTGGAAAGGGTGGTTATAGTGGGTACTCTTGACAAGTGCCTGTGACAGGTCCAGCAACTGTGTTTTCCCCCACAGCACCAGTTTTGGGGGTATGAGGGGGGGGGGGAGGAGTTGAGATAGACTAGCCAGCAGCGCAATACAGACTTTGCATTGAATGTAAGAACCATCTCTTTTGCTGATGATTTTATTTAAATTTTTTAACTAAACCTTAGGCTTTAGGGCCTGATTATCTAAATCAGGGGTCTTCAAACTATGGCCCTCCAGTTGTTCAAGAACTACAATTCCCATCATGCCTAGTCATGCCTAGTCATGTCTGTGAATGTCAGAATTTTACAATGCCTCATGGGATGTGTAGTTCTGCAACAGCTGGAGGGCCGTAGTTTGAAGATCCCTGATCTAAATAGTACCATTCTCCATTTTTTTTTTGTGATACGCCACTGAACAGATGTTGGAACAAAATATGTCATCTTAATATTCAGCTGACTATGGAGGGAACTGCACACAATGCATTTCTGGGAAATAAAATGCATTTGATGTATTCAACTTGGCAGCATACCTAAGAAAAGATTAGAAGTAATTTAGTTTGTAGCTGCCAGATATACAGTTTGTGTGTATTTTGTGTAAGGCTCAAGTCCAGCTGCTACTGATGATTGCTCTGGCCCTCCTGCAGCTTGTGCTTTGTGAATAGAAGTATTGGATGCAGGAAAACTGTAAAGTCATTGCCTTTTCTGATGATTTCTTATCCCTGCTGTTTCATTCTGATGAGAAGGCTGCATTATAAAGCTTATCTGTCAAGCTGTGTGGCATATCTATTTCAGGGTTGACATCATTTTTACTTCTTAATCAAGGCTAATTCTGGGGGAAGCTATTTGATGAAAAGCTTTAAGAAACCGGAAATATATATGTAGCAATTAATACTATCTAGTTTTAGAAATGCTATATAAAGTCTAGCTGATTTTGTTATCTTGAAGAATTGAGAGAACATGAAATGAATGAAAACATGGAAACCATTGCAGTAATGAGACAACCTCAACAAAAAAAGCATGTACTTGCTCCCAGGATGTAACTTTAATAGGTGTACAATGGAGACTTTGCACTAATGATGGGAATCATTAATAGGATTGTTTGGTGTATTATATACATAGTTACATAGTAGGTGAGGTTGAAAGAAGACACATGTCCATCAAGTCCAACCTATATGTGTGTGTGTGGTTTTATGTCAGTATTACATTGTATATCCCTGTATGTTGTGGTCGCTCAGGTGCTTATCTAATAGTTTCTTGAAACTATCGATGCTCCCCGCTAAAACCACCGCCTGTGGAAGGGAATTCCACATCCTTGCCGCTCTTACAGTAAAGAACCCTCTACGCAGTTTAAGGTTA
Source organism: Rana muscosa (assembly GCA_029206835.1). Classification (NCBI taxonomy): domain Eukaryota; kingdom Metazoa; phylum Chordata; class Amphibia; order Anura; family Ranidae; genus Rana; species Rana muscosa. The sequence goes on along the minus strand of CM055117.1, from coordinate 342,965,586 downwards.
AAGCTCTTTTTTCTTCTAATTTTAATGAGTGGCCACGTGTCTTTATGAAACTCCCTTCCATTGAAAAGTTTTAACCCTATTGTGGGTTCACCAGTACGGTATTTGTAAATTAAAATCATATCCCCTCTCAAGCGCCTCTTCTCCAGAGAGATTAAGTTCAGTGCTTGTAACCTTTCTTCATAACTAATATCCTCTAGTACATTTATTAGTTTTGTTGCCCTTCTCTGTACTCGCTCCATTTCCAGCACATCCTTCCTGAGGACTGGTGCCCAGAACTGGACAGCATACTCCAGGTGAGGCCAGACCATAGCCTTGTAGAGTGGGAGAATTACCGCTTTATCTCTTGAGTTAATAATCCCCTTTTTAATGCATGCCAATATTCTGTTTCCTTTGTTAGCAGCAGCTTGGCATTGCTGAGCCTCATCTATTAGGACCCCCAGGTCCTTTTCCATCCGTGATTCCTCCAGTGGTTTTTCCACATTAAACCTAATTTGCCATGTAGTTGCACACCCCATTAATGTGTTCAGATCTACTTGCAAGGTTTCCACATCCTGCGGAGAAGTTATTGCCCTGCTTAGCTTAGTATCCACTTCCGGACCGCCGCACGCCGATATACGTTGGCTGTTTGAAGAGGGATATCTTTGTTATGGCAGCAACTAGCTGCCATAACCTAGGTATCCTCTTCTTTAGCGGTCGGTCCGGTTTCTGATAATGGTGGTCTATGCGGCAGATGGCCCCCCTCCCGCCGCTCTCCCGTGCCCTCCACAGCTTAGCTGAGCCGGCGGCGGAGGCGATCGGGTCCTCTCTGCTGCTGGGTATGGAGACGAGTAAGGGGAAGATGGCCCCCACCCATCTCCATAGCAGGGCAGAAGCGGCATCAAAATATCACTTCCACCCATAGCTCTTAAAGGGCTATTTCTCTTATCGTCCATGGACTGACACAGCTGGATACTGTAAACGTGTGGGTATATGTCCCTGCTCGCAGGAGAAGATCTAGGCAGAATGTTTGATTGTTAGAAACATACATTCTAGAACAAACCAGAGCTGAACAGCCCCGCCCAGGGGGCGGTCACTCTGGACATTACCCTCCCACCTGCAGCTAGCAGCCTCAGTTTTTTTTTCTGTCTAGCAGAAGGAGAAGACGTGGCTCTCTCAGGAGCCAGTCTCCTGGAAGATTTTACTTTAAAATTGTATTCCTTTGGGAATTTTATTATTTTATATTTGAGACCTTCAATCAACTGTCGGCTGGGCAACAGGTTGGGTACACTGGTATCCTCGTAGTCTTCCCTGTCTGACCATCGAGCGTGCTGATCCTCGCCTTGTGTGCGTGAGACTCAGTTCACGACATGCCCCATGACTCCAGGGGTGGCCGGGTTGCTTTCATGCTCCCGCGGTCCTCTCAAGATTGAACAGTACCTGACTGACTGTATCTCTTGCGGTGGACCGGGCCGACAGCTACGCAGTACTGCTCTGTGATAGGTCTGTCTGAAACAAGCCAGTGGGTCCCTGAAAGGGACGGGTAAGTAGTCTCTCCTACTGCAGGTGTGTACATGCTGGCTGTGTTTCTTTATATGGGGGGTTTCTCCCTGTCTCCCCCCTGTTATGCTGCTCTCTGCACCCTGTACTGGTGCTGTGCTGTGGGGGTGCTTGGGGGTCACTATGGCCTGGCTGGGCACTCATGTCTGTAGTGGGTTCTGGAAAGAGGGGCAGTTTTTCTGGTGTGTGATTATTGCGTGCGCCATTAGCGCGCACATTAGCGCTGTTTGAGGTGGTTATTGCGTGCGCCATTAGCGCGCATTAGAGCTTTGAATTTCGCGCTCGGCGGCCATCTTGGCGTGGTTCAATGGCGCAGTTATAGCTGCGGCCGGCGGCCATTGTCTTGTGGCTGCCGCGCATTTACTTTCGGTTTCGGCCTCTAGCGGCGGCGCTGCGGTGCGAATCTCCTCACAATCTCCTCACAGATTCTTCACTCTCCTCAGTCTCACAGCGCGGTTTCTTCAGCAGGACTGAGCGGTCCTTAAGGGTTGGTGAGTCCTCCGGGTATCCCCTCCTCAGCCTCAGCGTAGCCAGTGGGTGGACGGTATATTCACTGTATAGTGTATAAGGTCTCAGAGGGTGGCGTTATGGAGTCTGATACACCTGCTCTCCACACTTGCCTGGGGCAACTGGCAGTGCTGCACAGTTAAACATGTTCATATGTTTCCTGCACCTGCGGTCCTTATGGACCAGTTGTCGGCAGTCCTGGAATCATTCCTTGTCAGAATGGAAGCGGTGTGCGAGCAAAAGGAGCTATAAGCCCCCTCTCCCCACAAAAATCTTTAGTGAAGGAGTACTCCGATTCAGATATGGGCCTAGCTACTGTGCTCAGGACCATAGCTCTGAATATTTAATCTTTATGAACAGGACATTCCCTTGTGAGGAAGACTCCAGTTCTGTGTCAGTGAATGACAGGGCGCTTGTAAGTGAACTCATTGATGATGTGAGGAACACTCTCAAGCTGGGTGCTTCAGCAGCACAGTCAAGCAGGTTGGAATGATACAGAGAAGATTATGCGCCTCTGCGCCATAATTTAAACTCATCCTATACCTCTACACTGCATACATTCACAGTGTATTATGTGTTATTGGTCTCTGTGTCTGCGTGGGTGTCCCCCCAAGTTCCAATGCTGTGTTTCAGTGCCATACATGATATAAACGTACAAAATATGTTTATGCACGACTCCAGATACATTCACAGTATATGTATGTATTATACTCTCTGGGTTGGCGCGGGTTTCCGCCAGGGGGCTCCGGTGTCCTCCCGCGCTCTCCTGGTATGTGCGCTTCGGCTCTCTGCACAGTATAGACATGTTCAAATATGTTTATTGCACATACTATACATGTTTACAGTATGGGTATACTGTTTGTGTGGGGTTCCTCCGGGTACTCCGGTTTCCCCCCACGCTCCAATGGAAATGCACAGCATAAACATGTGCAATATGTGGATTCACATGCTATCATTCCTACACGGTATCTGTGTGCTGTCTGCGTGGGGTTCTTCCGGGTGTTCCGGTTTCCTCCCATGTGCTGACTGTATGTGCGCCTTTGACCTTCTGCACAGTTAAACATGTTCAATGTTTATCACACATGATATAATACCTACACGGTATGTGTATGCAGTCTGTGTGGGTTTCCTCCGGGTACTCCGGTTCCCTCCCACACTCCATTGGTATGGGCGCTTCGGCGCTATGCACAGTCTAAATTTGTGCGATTGGATATCCACATACTAACATACCTACCCGGTATGTCTGTGCAGTCTGCGTGGGTTTCCTCCGGGTCTCCGCCCACGCTACATGACATGCGTGCCTTTGGTGCAATACACGGTGTAAACATACACATTATGTTTAAACACAACACTAAATACATTCACAGTAGTTGTAGGTATTGCATTCTCTGAGTATGCGTGGGATACTTCGGTTCCTCCCACACGCCAACGGTGTGCGCACCTTCGGTGCTATGCACACATGGGCTTGTGCAAAATGTTTAGCACACATACTATAATACCTACATGGTATGCGTATGCAGTCTGCATGGATTTCATCCGGGTGCTCAGGTTTCTCTCCTGCGTTCCAATGGTGTGCACATTTTCAGCGCTATGCACAGTATAAACATGTGCAATTTGTTTATTCGCAGGCTAACATACCTACACGGTTGTGTACGCAATCTGCGTGGCTGGTTTACGTCCAAGCCCCGATGATGTGCGCGCCTTCGTCGCTGGCACAGTATAAACGTGTTTAATAGGTTTATCCACACATACTAAACTACATACGCCGTATTTGGTTGTATTATGCTCTTTGTGGCTGGGTGGGTTTCCTCCCACACTCTATTTGCGCGTTTGACGCAATACATAGTATAAACTATGTGTTTGTACAATCAGCACTTATCCATGGGTAGCTGCTGGATAGAGCATTGTCACAAGGATCGCTGGTTTCAGGGGTACTACTTTCCACCTGCTTTCAGTGGTGATCAGGAGCGCTGGCTTGGATTGTGTTCGCCAGGCTGAGGTTAGCGTTACGCCCGTTAGTGGTTGCGTCTCTGGCGTTTTTGTAGCTCAATGACTGGGCAAAAGCCTCTGCTTCATCCATCAGTCGTCTAGCAGGTGCACTGCAACTGCTTTAGCCTTTAGGGTCTCTGTGCCCGGGGTGGGTTTGCGCCACCTGTGGAGGCTGAGTTACTGGTCCTCTGACCGAGTTTCTAGGGAAGTTCCGTCAATTTGCCTTTATTGGCCAACAGTTGAGGCACCCTGTACACCGGGGCCTCTCTTCTCCGATACATTGCGGAGTCTCTTTGGGATTTTCATACATCTCGCTGCAAGACGGTCCTGTCGGCCGTGTGCTTTGCAGGGGAAGGGTCCTTGCATCCGGAGGTGTTTCCACCTCCTTTACCTGAGGTGGGGCACCGGAAGTGGACCTTATGGCCTCTCGACTCACTCGTAAGGTGGCAAGATCATGGCCAGGGACCCCTGGGCGGAAGCGTCAGACGCGTTGGAAGCCCGTGGGGGCAGTGTCGCCTGATATATGCTTACCCTCCGCTACTGTTGTTGCCTCGCCTGCTTCGCAGAGTAGGGGCTGAGGCCATTCCGGTGATCCTCATTGCTCCGGAACGGCGACATTGGTACGCCGATCTACTTCGGCTAGTCGCAGACGTTCCTTGGGGTGGACCTTCTGTCTCATGATCCCATACTTCATCCTGCTTTACAGTCCTTGGCTTTAATGGCATGGCTGTTTAAAGCCAGGTGCTGAAGGACCGAGTTCTCTCGTATTCGGTCATCTCTTCTATGTTGTTGACACGGGAATCTTCCTCCAGAAAGATATCTCACCGTACCTGGAAGGCTTACATCGCTATGTGCGAGGAACTTGAGTGGCGTCCTCGGATGTATTCTGTTACCAGGATTTTGCTGTTCTTACAGCGTGGTGTGACCCAAAAGCTGGCCTTGCATACCTTTTTGAGGGTCGGATTTCGGCCCGGGCTGTCTTTTTCAACGACCGCTACCGGGCCATTCCTTGATTAGCACCTTTTGTGCAGGGGGTTCGCCATGTGATCCCCCCTGTCAAGCCTCCTCTCCCTACTTGGGATCTGAATTGGATGCATCTCGGTTCTCCAAGAACATCCCTTTGAGAATATCGGAGAGATTCCTCTCTTGACCTTGTCCCGGAAGGTGGCCTTCTTAGTGGCCATTGCTTCGGTTAGACGAGTGTGTGAGTTGGCGGCCTTGTCCTGCAAGTCGCCTTACTTGGTCCTCCATAAGGATATGGCGGTGTTGAGCCCACGACCGTCCTTCTTTTCAAAAGATGGTCTCGGCCTTTCACCTTAAGAAGGACATTGTTCTTCCGTCCTCGTGTCCTCACCCATCGCATCCTTGAGATTTTGCGCTTCATACATTAAGATGGGTACAAGCCTTACGGGTGTACCTGTCTGCTACTGTTTCCATTCGGAAGTCTGTGTCTGGTCCAAAACAGGGCCGAGCGGTGTCGTCCGCCACCGTCTCTAGGTGGATCAGGCAGACCGTCATACAGGCCTATGCCCTTAAGGGGCGGGCGCCTCCCTTTCCGGTTGCGGCGCATTCCACCAAGGCAATTGGTGCTTCCTGGGCCTTCTGACATCAAGCGTCGGTTGCACAAGTGTGCAAGGCGGCGACCTGGTCGTCCGTTCATACCTTTTCAAAATTTTATAAGGTTGATGTGGCTGCATCTTCGGATGCTTCCTTCGGCCGCAAAGCATTGCAGGCCGATGTTTAATGTTGAAACTCCTCCGTTGAGGAGCTCTGCTTGTTTGGAGTGAAGTTTTGGTTGTTCCTTTACTACTGCTCCCACCCTTCTGACACGTCCCTGACACGTTTACAGTATCCAGCTGTGTCAGTCCATGGACGATAAGAGAAAATAGGATTTTTGTACTCACCGTAAAATCCATTTCTCTGATGTCCATGGACTGACACAGCACCCACCCTTCCTTTTAAGGTTTGTACTGCTTTGTTACGAACTGAGGCTGCTAGCTGCAGGTGGGAGGGTAATTTCCGGTAGGACCACCCCCCTGGGGTGGGACTGTTCAGCTCTGGTTTGTTGTAGAATGTATGTTTCTAGCAATCAAACATTCTGCCTAGATCTTCTCCTGCGAGCAGGGACATATACCCACACGTTTACAGTATCCAGCTGTGTCAGTCCATGGACGCCAGAGAAATGGATTTTACGGTGAGTACAAAAATCCAATTTTTTCTATCTATTTTTTTTTATTGCATTTTAGTCTAAATGTGAGATCTGAGGTCTTTTTGACCCCAGATCTCATATTTAAGAGGTCCTGTCATGCTTTTTTTTTTACCCCAGATCTCATATTTAAGAGGTCCTGTCATGTTTTTTTCTATTACAGGGGATGTTTACATTCCTTGTAATAGGAATAAAAGTGACACAATTTTTTTTTGTAAAAGAACAGTTTAAAATTTTTAAATAAAAAGAAAAAACAAATAATAATAAAAAAAAAAATATATATATATATATATATATATATATATACACACACGCCCTGTCCTGCCGAGATCGCGTGCAGAAGCGAATACATACGTGAGCAGCGCTCTCAAATGAAAACGGTGTTAAAACCACACATGTGAGGTATTGCCACGATCGGTAAAGCGAGAGCAATAATTATAGCCCTAGACCTCCTCTGTAACGCAAAACATGCAACCTGTAGAATTTTTTAAACGTCGCCTATGGAGATTTTTAAGGGTAAAAGTTTGTCGCCATTCCACGAGCGGGCGCAATATTGAAGTGTGACATGTTGGGTATCAATTTACGCAGCGTAACATTATCTTTCGCAATATAAAAAAAAACTGTGCTAACTTTACTGTTGTCTTATTTTTATAATTCAATTTTTTTTATTTTTTCAACAAAAAGTGCGTTTGTAAGACCGCTGCGCAAATACGGCGTGATAAAGTATTGCAACGACCGCCATTTTATTCTCTAGGGTGTTAGAAGAAAAAATGTATAATGTTTGGGGGTTCTAAGTAATTGTCTAGCAAAGAAACCTGTTTTTAACTTATAAACAACAAATCTCAGAAAGAGGCTCGGTCCTTAACCACTTCAGTACAGGGCATTTTCACCCCCTTCCTGCCCAGACCAATTTTTAGTTTTCAGCGCTGTCGCACTTTGAATGACAAATGCGCGGTCATGCAACACTGTACCTAAATGAAATCTTTGTTTTTTCTCCCCACAAATAGAGCTTTCATTTGGTGGTCTTTGATCACCTCTGCGGTTTTTATTTTTTGCGCTATAAACAAAAGAAGAGCGACAATTTAGAAAAAAACACAATATTTTTTACTTTTTGATTTAATAAATATAATTTTTTTTTTTCTTAAAACAATTTTTTCCCTCAGTTTAGGCCGATATGTATTCTTCTACATATTTTTGGTTAAAAAAAAAATCGCAATAAGCGTACATTGATTAGTTTGCGCAAAAGTTACAGTGTCTACAAAATAGGGGATAGTTTCAATGCATTTTTTTTCTTTTTTTTTTACTAGTAATGGCGGCGATTTGCGATTTTTTTTTCTTTTTTTTTATTGTGACCGTGACATTGTGACGGACATATCGGACACTTTTGACACATTTTTGGGACCATTCACATTTATACAGCGATTAGTGCTATACAACTGCACTGATTACTGTATAAATGTGACTGGCAGGGAAGGGGTTAACACTAGGGGGCGCTGAAGGGGTTAAATATGTTCCCTGGGAGTGATTCTTACTGTAGGGGGAGGGGACTGACAAGGGGAGGAGACCAATGTGTGTTCCTCTGTACTGGGAACACACATCGGTCTCCTCACCTCTGACAGGAGGTGGATCTGTGTGTTTACACACACAGATCCACACTCCTGCCGTGATCATGGCAATCGCGGGTGCCCAGCGGACATCGCGGCCGCCGGGCCCGCGCAGCGGGTCCCGAGCGATGGCGCCCCCTGGCGGCCGGGAAGCAAAGGACGTCATATGATGTCCACCCGGAGGGAGACAAGGTTCCTGCCGACGTTATATTACTATGGCTCGGTAGGGAACTGATTAAAGGAGAAGTTAAGCCTGAGCTTTTTCGGTTGGGCTTCTCCTCTGGGTCACAGGAGTGCAGTTCGTTTTGCACTTCTGTGACCCGTTTTCAGCGGAGAGCCTCTCCCTGTCCCTCTACTGCTCAGCGCTCCAATGAGCGTGGAGAAGCAGAGAGGAAAGACGCTGACTGACAGTCAGCAGCTTTCCTCTCGGTGATCTGTGAGAACCGAGCCATTGGCGGTGTTCGGTGGCTCGGTTCTCAGTGCAGAGACGGCAGGTGACAGATGGAGAATTGGTCTGATGCTCCATCCACCGAGGTAAGTGTGAATAAAAAAAAAAAAGTAAACCCATACTTCTCTTTTTAGTGGTTAGTATGGTCCACAAATAAAGAGATTTAACTGTTCACCCCATCCTTCAGGTCCTTTATGAATAAATTAAATAGGATTTGTCCCAGGACAGAACCCTGGGGGACCCCACCCCCCCGACCATTCTGAGTACTCCCCATTTATCACTACCCTCTGAACTCGCCCTTGTAGCCAGTTTTCAATCCATGTACTCACCCTATGGTCCATGTCAACCGACCTTACTTTGTACAGTAAACGTTTATGGGGAACTGTCAAATGCTTTTGCAAAATCCAGGTATACCAAGTCTACGTGCCTTCCTTTATCTAGATGGCAGCTCACCTCCTCAAAGAAGCTTGATAATTTTTTTGGGCAAGAACGATTCTTCATGAACCTATGCTGATTACTGCTAATGATACAGTTTTCATTATTAAAATCTTGTATATAGTCCCTTAAAGCGGAGCTCCGCCGGAAAAAAAAAATATTAAAAGCCAGCAGCTACAGCTACAGCAGCTGCTGGCTTTTAATATTTGGACACTTACCTGTCCTGGAGTCCAGCGACGTCCGCAGCAGAGGACGAGCGATCGCTCGTTGCTCTGCTGCTCCCTCCGCCATCCTCGCTGAGGGAACCAGGAAGTGAAGCCCTGCGGCTTCATGCCCAGTTCCCTACGGCGCATGCGCGAGTCGCGCTGCGCCGTTCTGATTCGTCCTCCTGTGTTCTGGGAGCCAAGTGTCTCCCAGAACCCTACGGGAAGTCTGGGGGAAGTGACGTCACTCCCGCAGATTCCCGGAGACAGGACTCCCAGATGTGGGTGAAAATACCTGTCTTAGACAGTTATCTTCACCCCCTCCCCCCTGAAAGGTGTCAATTGTGACACCGGAGGGGGGGAGGAATCCGATTAGCAGAAGTGAAAATTTAGGGTGGAGCTCCACTTTAACATCCCTTCCAAGAGCTTACATACTATTGATGTTAGGCTTACTTGTCTGTAATTTCCAGGGATGTCTTTTGGCCCTTTTTTAAATATTGGTGCTACATTGGCTTTTCTCCAATCAGCTGGTACCATTCCAGTCAGTAGACTGTCAGTAAAAATTAGGAAAAATGGTCTGACAATTACTTCACTGAGAGTTTCCTAAGGACCCTCGGGTGCAAGCCATCTGGTCCCGGTGACTTAAGATTATCTCTTGCATATAAACAGATACAAAGTATTTATTTTGATCCCATTTGTTGTGTTTATGCATTCAAAAAAGTATAGAAGTAAATGTACATTTATAATTACTTTCAGTCATCATCCACAATATTTAACTGATACGGAGGCTAGGTAAGTAATTTGAATTCTATATCTCCAGTGAAACATCTTGTCCATGCTTTTTGGAAATTAAGATGGCACATTATTATCTTTTCTTTACTACCATTTTCCATTATGTCTATTCTGCCTTTTTCAGTTTTTTTTTTTTTAATTTAGGAAAGTCATTAATGCTTTTTACACCCACACATAATAGTGTGCATGTCTCTCAGGTAGTGTCCTCTTAAACACATAGCCACTTTGTTCTGGTTGAGAGGATTTGTGTATTAGAGACCTAAAGGAATCTGTGGTTTTGTTATCATCATCAACCTTTAATTTCATTAGAGAGTAATCTCAGGGCTAAAACCCCTTATGGAAGCAGCAGGAAAGAAATCTTCTAGTTTAGTATAGGTCATTGGAGATAATCAATTGTTTGTGTCACAGCAGCCTATGAAGAGGTGCTTGATATAATTTTTTTTTTTTATGAACATCTACTACAGTGTTCATTTCTTGTAATCCTGTTGGTAAAAAGTGGTTGCCATGTAATAATTTAATTACAATGTTTGACATTGCTAAAGCCTTTGTAGATGCAGTAAGAACATTTTGGGTAGATCTTCATTTTAATGTAGGAATGTTGTGTTCCACTGTCCACATGAAAGACTTTGATGGCAAGTATGGTTTTTATAGATTCTTATGAACCAATTAATGTTACCCTAAGGGAAAAGCTAAAATGTGTATTGGTAACATGTAGCATTAACAGTTGCTTTCTTTCTTGCAGCCACCATGCATTTCAGTCTGTTTAAGAAGAAGGCAGAGCCTCCTGAAACCCACACGATGCAGCCTAGCACAGAGCCACCGATGGTCTCTCAGGAGAACTCAACTGCTGTGGCTGGCTCTGGAGACAAGAGTGCAGATACTTTTAGGAAGATTGAACAGGAGCTTATGAACCAGTTCAAAAAGATTCCATGTGAGTACATACGCTGTAAAAGCTGTTATGGATTATGTTATAAAAAAAAAATTATTCCTTATCCAGGGCCTGAGAAGGACACTGAACATCAATATCCAGTATAAAAAAAAAAAAAAAGAAGACACTGGCTTTTGGTTACATCTCAGTACACAAAATAATCCACTGGGCCTTATAAGAAGCATTGCAATACCTATGGTGGTAGTTTACAAAGCAGACAATGACTGGCAAACACTTCAGCCACATCCAAAGGCACTTCAAACATTTGCAGTTATAACGGAAGGTAAACACTAAACTAGGCGGACTTAAAGCCCATCTTCAGGTTCTTTGAGTTTGTATATTTTGTATCTCTTAGTTACCTTTTCTAGATGTAATCAGACCAGTAACCTGATGCGCAGGGTCCTCACTCTGTTTAAATCTTTTGCTGGTGTTGGGCTGCCCTTGATGAGACAGAGAGGGAGCATGATAATATAGCTACTGTACAGGGGCAGACTGACCATTCGGCCACTCTGGCACTGCCCTAGGGCCCAGGGCCAGTAGGGGGCCCCGTGAGCCGGTACAGTCGCACTTTCTAGGAAAGTGTCCCACTACAGCTCAATCCCGGGGTTTGTCAGCAGCAGTGTCGCTGCTTCTAAATGTATACACCACCCGGCGGCGTATGTATTTAGAAGTTCTGATTCTTCTTTCTGTCTCCCTCCCAACGGTTTCATGCATGCTTGCTCTGTTCCTCCCTCAATAAGATCCCCCCCTCCACTTCAGTGCCGTGTGATGAGAGAACCCTGAGGAGGAACATGGCTACTGCTGGCTACTGCTCACAGCCTCACACTACATGTGGGGAGGGAGGTGAGCTGAGGAAGGAAAGTCTGTTTGGGGAGGTAAGCTGCACAAGGTACCTGGCAAAGTTTTATGTCAGGAGGGAAGTGTTTATGGTATCATGTGAAGGGTTAAGGTGACAAGAGTTTGCCGTCCCCCCCTCCCCAGCTGACAGACCTCTCCTAAGCAGGCATACATCACATCACCAAATAAACAATCCCCAAGCACTCTGTATGTCCAGATAATATGCAATTAATTTATGACCTTTAAATTTAACCCTGTGTTATCCACACTCTGTACAATAAAAGTGTAAACCCACCACATAAACTATGCACACTATATACAAAATAATAATTCCCAATAAACATATCAGGACGATGTTCAAGGCTATATGCATGGTAGCACAATTGTATGAACACTGATCATTTAGAGAATTATTTTATGTTTATTGAGGATTGTTATTTTGTATGTACTCATAGTTGGGGTTTGGTTCACACCTACAGGTGCAACCCCAAGCTTGGGCGTGTTTTTCACACGCACGAGCAACATGGAAATATCGAGAAAAAGTCCAGTTTTTTTTTTTTTAAATCCTTTTATTTTTCATTTGCTCAATTAATACATTTGATTAGTGCATTTGATCCCATATATTAATATATAAACAAAAACACATCAAAATATATGTCCATATAATAAAAACCTTATCAATTTACAGTGCAACAGTAACATTTTTATTTTCCCCTTTTACTTTTACCCCCTCCCCCCCAACCCTTTAAATCTAAACAACCTAGATCGTTTCTCCTACTCACAGACTCTCTCAGGTCTAGTGCATTATCATTAGTACTTTCAGGCTATAGTTTCCCCCCCCCCCCCCCCGCCAACCACCCCCATAGGTCTCTACATCAGGACAGGAGTCTATCCTTTATCAGTTGTGATGGTGCAAGGTTGGGATCCTCCAGCCATGGTTGCCATATAAGGTTACATTTCTTCACCGCCTTCCTGCGACTATAGGCGAGCCGTTCTCTAAAGAGCAAGGAGTCCAGTTTAATGCACACATTTGCAGATGCATGGTGGTGCCCTTAACAATTAATAGAACTGCTGTGCATATGCTAAAGGGCAGCATGTTTTTGTGCAAGTTGGGAAAGCATACAATTTTGCCTGCATTCCCCACATGCATACAGTGCATCTGGGAAAGTATTCACTGCGCTTTACTTTTTCCACATTTTGTTATGTTACAGCTTTATTCCAAAATGGATTAAATTCATTATTTTCCCCAATATTCTATAAACAATACCCCATAATGACAATGTGAACGAAGTTTGTTTGGAATCTTTGCAAATTTAATAAAAATAAAAAACGAAAAAAGTACATAAGTATTCACAGCCTTTGCCATGACACTCAATTTAGCTCAGGTGCATCCCGTTTCCACTTATCATCTTGAGATGTTTCAAAATGAAACAAAGATTGAACTCTGGCCTGAATGGCAAGCGTCATGTCTGGAGGAAACAGACACGGCTCATCACCTGGCCAATACCATCCCTACAGTGAAGCATGGTGGTGGCAGCATCATGCTGTGGGGATGTTTTTCAGCAGCAGGAACTGAGAGACTAGTCAGGATTGAGGAAAAGATGAATACAGCAATGTACAGAGACATCCTTGATGAAAACCTGCTCCAGAGCGCTCTGGACCTCAGACTGGGGCAAATGTTCATCTTTCAACAGGACAACGACCCTAAGCACACAGCCAAGATAACAAAAGGAGTGGCTATGGGACAACCCTGTGAATGTCCTTGAGTGGCCCGGCCAGAGCCCAGACTTGAAACAGTTTTGAACATCTCTTGCGAGATCTGAAAATGGCTGTGCACCGACGCTCCCCATCCAACCTGATGGAACTTGAGAGATCCTGCAAAGAAGAATGAGAGAAACTCCTCAAAAAAAGGTGTACCAAGCTTGTAGCATCATACTCAAAAAGACTTGAGGCTGTAATAGGTGCTTCAACAAAGAATTGAGCATAGGCTGTGAATACTTATATACATGGGATTTTTGCAAAGATTTCAAACCAACTTCTTTCAGGTTGTCATTATGGGGTATTGTTTGTAGAATTTTGAGGAAAATAATGAATTAAATCCATTTTGGCATAAGGTTGTAATTAACAAAATGTGGAAAAAGTGATGCGCTGTGAATACTTTTCGGATGCACTATAGATGTGAACTTGGCCATAGAGTGTTTGGTTTATGTGCTGAGTTTATACTTTTGATTGTACAGAGTTTGGATAACACAGGGTTAGATAGAATGGTCATAAACTAACTTTATCTGGACATACAGAGAGTGCTTGGGGGTTTCATATTATATCTTTTATAACAGGAGGTTAGTCTCTTTGAGCAGTAAAATTTGTATTATTTATTGTTTTATCTATTAGTAGATGAGCCAGTAGTTTTTTGATAATTTTATAGACTCCACTATCTTAGTACTTCCCAGCCCTTGACTCCCCCCAGCTGACCTCACCCCCAAGCCACTTCATACATACAGCTGACAGATCTCACTTTGAGCTACTTCCTATCCCCCCCCCCCCCAGCTGGGAGACCGAATTTAATGGTCACTTTCCATTCTCTATTTTCCCAACATCGCCAATGACACTGCCAATGAAAGAAATCCCTCCCTAACTGACTCACCCCCACAAGCTGCCACCCCCCCACAACTGCCTCACACCCCCGTCCCACTGGTGCATGGGGGGCCCCCTGCAGTTATGCCCCCCCTTCAACAGGGGGATGATATGTGGATAGAGCAGGTGATCACTGCGGAAGGTGGGTGAAATAAGTGGAAGCGATCTTTTGTGGCTCTCACTGCAGCAGCTGAAAGCCAACATCTCCTGCTCCAGCTGCTGCATTGAGATTTACAAAAGATTGGTTCCAGTTTTTTCCCCCACCTGCTACACTAATCTGGATTTCTCTCACTGCCTGGACCCCCACCCCCTGCAGCGCTGCCAGCTTGACTCCTTTCCTCTCCCACTGGCAGCAGTTGCGGGCACACAGGGGGATCCTCAGGATGGAGAGTGGGAAAGGGGGCGGTAAATATATCATTTACCAGCTTCTACCTTTCTAAGTGAGCACAGTGAGTGATCAATGCCAATCACTCACTGTATTGATTTACAACTGCACATAGTTAACTGTGTTTACTATGCTTCAGTTTATAAATGGACAGGAGCCTCTGTCTCCTGTTCATTCATCTGCAGTACAGCTGAGGGTACAGGGAAAGGGACTGGGGAATCTGGGGACTGTCCTCAGTCCCTTTCTCTGTCTCAAAAATTAGATTGATATCCCATCAAAGCCTGTCAATAGTGTTTTGTAAAAAAATAAAAAAATAAATAAAAAATGTGTAAAAAGCAGTTACCCTCACCCACGGTGTGCCGCAGCTATGCGCGCCACAGGTCACCTTCTTCCTGGTAGGGGCTCCCAGTGCATTACTTTGCCCATGGCCCTATGATACTGTTAAGGTGGCACTGCCCATGAGAGGCTCCTGGTACCTTTACTGGGTCACCAGGTATGAGTCTCATACCACTCTGCATGTCGCTGAGCTAATTACCCCTCCACGCGGGCCTGCTGCATTAATGTTGCATCAGAAAGATGTCTGCTGGCCCTTTTAATGGGTTTATTATGCTGGGAGGCGGGGCTTGCCATCACATGATCAGAAAGCTTTCGATCGCAAGCCGCGAACGGGATCTTTCAGTTAGCCATCGGTAACAGTGCCAGGAGCACTGCCGACGCTTTTGCAAGCAAATATGCGGCCGCTCGTCGGCTGTTGGGCAGCTTGTTTGTAGCTACACTGGCCTCCTAAGTTTTGTGCCCCTGGCTTAGTCCAAGTGATTATTCTGACTCGGATTGAATCCTCCTGATCCAGCATCTCCTGTAGGGAACTTTGCATCTACGGATTCCCGTTTCATTTCTTTGTGGAACTACTGGAATGCAAACTATGATGGGATAATTGTCAGTCTAAGTTTACTTGCATGCCTCCAAGTTTCTTTTGTTGCCCTCGGGTAAGTTATTGGACACTTAGGCAGTCTCATATTATGTGGGTCCTGCGGGGAGAGGGGAATGGGATGTCAGCCGTTGCTGACCTAAGCTGTTTTTTGTTTTTTGTTTCCTGTGGTTTATTTTACTTTATTGCTGGCATGTTCCTTCTATGACATGGGCTATTTTTTAATACACAAACTGACAAGGTAGAGCAGGCATGTGTTGAGAGAAAGAGTGTTTTGTTTTTTTGTTTTTTGTTTTTTTACTGTGAATTTGTTCCTCATGGCTGACGCTCCCTGGAGGGCTGGAGTACGTGCCCCTTCATTCTACCCCTGTTGGATTCATCTGCCTTTAGTAACATGGCTAAGGTTTCCATAGTCTCTTGGAACGTGCAAGGGGTAATTCTGCAGTCAAGAGATCCCTAGGGTTTAATTACTTTAAACGATTTACTCCTCGGATCTGTATACTGCAATAAACTCTCCTTCTGGATTCCCAAGTTTTGGACCTCAAACGGTCTTGGGTTGGTTCCTACTATCATGCAACGTACTCCAGTTACTCAACGGGGGTCAGTGTTCTGGTGCATAGATCGCTTTCTTTTCAGCTTCTGAGCATTAGGACAAACCCTGGTGGCCGTTATATTGTTATGCATGTTTTAATAGCAGATTACCCATTAATCCAGGTGGGCCTGTATTTACTGCTTTTGGCGCATGTTTCTTTACTTGCCACTGTTCTGCAAATTGTGCTTGATTATGGTGTTAAGGATGTACTTCTCATGGGAAATTTCAATTTGACCCCTCTGGACAGACTGCATTTATCCTCCCGATGGTCTACAGGTTTGACCCAGTGGGTGAGCTCATTTGACCTTGTAGACATTGGGCAACATTTTCACTCCACCCTCACAGTACACATGTCACTCAGCCTCCTCTAAGACGCTATTGCGTATAGATCTGACTTATACTGCCCGAGCCACACTGCAAAGGATGTCGGTTTCTATCCTTCCCAGGGGTATCTCCGATCATGCTCCGCTGATGGTAACGTTACGGTTGGGTCACCCTGGGGAGTGGCTGTGGAGGCTGTCCAGATACTGGATAGAGGATCATGCTGTCCAAGAGGCCATACAGGAGGGGGTTTGTCATTATTGGTTAACTAATGCTGACTCTACTCTGACTCCCTCTGTAGCGTGGGATGCTTTAAAGGCCTGGGCCCATGGGGAATACATATCCGGTATTGCTGCCGTGCGCAGAGCCTCTGCTCAATCTCTCAACAAGTTGAAAAAGACGGTCTCCCTGAAGAAGGCGGCCTATGTTGACAATCCAGACCCTAACGCCTACGGGGCCTGGCAGTACGTTCTTAGAGAGGTATCCCTGCTCCAGGTGGAAATTACACAGAAGTCCCTATTGAACACTGCGCAGAGTCTCTTTGAGCTTGACAACAAAAACAGCAGGCTGTTGGCATGGTTGGCTAAAGGTCAATTTGCACATATCAGTGGTATTAGAAACTCTGTAGGGGAATTATTAGGATCGCCCAGAGACATAAATGACAGATTCCTTCAATATTATAGACATTTATACTCCTCCTGTGTAACCAACACCGCTCCAGAATTGAATGCTTACCTAGATAGGTTTGACTTTCCTGTCCTTGACTGTTAATGTCGGAAGCGGACGGTGGTGGTGTTGGTGCCTAAACCTGGCAAGGACCCTGAGGAGTGTTCCTCTTATCGCCCAATTTCCCTGATTTAATGTGGATGCCAAGATCTTGGCAAAGGTTTTGGCGAATCGTTTATCTATGGTCCTTGAGGCGTTAATCCACGTAGATAAAACTGGGTACCCTGGGAAGAGTACCGACACCAACCTTCGACGTCTCTTCCTAAATTTATCGATTTCCCATGCAAATAGTGGGTGACTGGTCATTGCCTTCCTTGATGCAGAGGAGGCATTTGACTCAGAGTGGATTTTTCTGTGAGAGGTGAGGCATAGATTTGGATTTGGGCCTACGTTTCTTTAGTGGCTGGGAATGTTGTACAGTGCCCCTAGGGCACTGATCCGTACCAATGATAGGTTATCAGAGTTCCTTCCACTACAGGGAGGCACTCCTCTGGGCTGTCCCTTGTCCCCTTTCCTCTTTGCCTTAGCGCTGGAGCCGCTGGTCGGTCTCATTCGGGGATCGTAATCAGCTGCAGGGCTGAGGGTGGGTTCCCCAGTTGAAAAACTTTCCCTATATGCCGATGACACCCTCTTATATCTGCAGGATGGGGACTCCTTGCTTCGGGTGGCCCTTGCTATATTTAACAAACTTGGGCAATTCTCGGGAGTTCATAATAACTGGACCAAGTCCACTTTATTCCCTTTTAGATCCCCAGGCAAAGGTGTACGCGGCGGTTCCCATTTATTGTGGGTAGACCAGTTCATGTACTTTGGTATCCATATCTGGCGGGACTCGACCAGTTTTTCTGATCTGAATTTAACCCCCCTGCTATCCCAACTGTTTGCAAAATGTGCATCTTGGGCATCATTGCCCTTGAACCTTCTGGGCCGTATCGGCCTCCTTTAAAATGATATTCCTCCCAAAATTCCTCTATGTATTTTATAATTGCCCTACCTGGATACCCAACTCCCTTTTTAGGGAAGTAGAACAATGCATGGGATCTTACATTTGGGGGGAGCCACTCCCAGCCTGGCTAGGTCGACCCTAGTTCTCCCTACGCCGTGCAGAGGCCTGGCACTACCAGATCTTTTAGTATAATACTGGGCGGCGGTTCTAGTCACTGCTTGATGGTGGTTCATGCAATCTCGTTCTAATGCTGCAGTATGCCTCGAGGCTGCTACTTTGGGCTCCCTCCAGGAGTTGGAAAACTTGCTATATCGAGTATTCGGGCGTATCCTGTTTTGCCGCTCTCTACAAGGACTACACTCAGGGCTTGGGCTGTAGCAAGGAGGAGGTTCCTTAAGGCGAATACACGATTCCTCTTTAGCCCACTGTGGGTTAATCCTACTCTTCCCACATTTTTTTGCTCTCCTCCCAACTCTAAATATGGGATCAGGACTCTGAGGGATATTTTCACAGTGGGTACGCTTCTCTCTGACCTTTTTTAAAGCCAAATTTTAACTTGCCGGGTTGGATGCTCTTCCGGTATTTCCAATTGCGCCATGCCACTCGGGCCCAATTTCCTACTACCCTTACTCCATCAATGGACCCTATTGAAGAACTATTGGCTCAAGAATCCCTAGCCAGCCTTTTATCTGCCCTTTCATTTGGACTTTCTCTCTGTTGACTTTCCCAAGATGGACAAATTGTGGGACTTGTGGAAGACGGATTTACCTGACCTTGACAGAGAAGACTGGGAGGATTGTCTTGAGGACAGTGTTAAACTATTAATCTGTTTGGGATATAAATTAATACAGATAAAATATTTACATAAGGTTTATTACACGCCCCAGAGACTACATAGAATATTCCCCTTGAGGTCATCCAGGATGACGAGCAGAGGCCTAGATGCACTAAGATATTCTTTTCTTATAAATTTTATTATGCAAAAAGAGAAATTGTACTTAAGTGGAATATCTATTAACGCTGCTCTTCCAATGTATAAATTAACCTACATCAGCAGGAACTGTCCTAAAAAGTTTGAGAGGGTATGGCAGCCATGGCTTGCATAGGCGAGCAGTGCTCCCTTTTATATACTGTACACTTAGCAGGAGGGCTGAGTCGAACGCCTTAATCCTTACATGGTTTTGCTGACGAACATTGTTGTTGTGGATTTATTCTTCTTTTTGTGTCTGCGGGACACTGTTATGGGGAATATGCTTACTTCATTTTCCATTGTCAATGCGTATTATACCACTTTGCCTAATTCCATTGTATCACATGTATACCATGACTTTGTTTCAATAAAGGAACATTCTGTTTTCTAAAAAAAAACACTTGCCAAAGTGTCTGCAGAGATTGGCTGACCTCCAAGCTGCTTTGAAGCATGTTCCCAAGGCAAAAGAGGGTATCTGTCATGTACTGGATCTGAAGGTTCTCAACACCTTTCTCTGGATACAAAGGTTCTGCATGAAATCCGCCAGGTCAGTCATTGCTCCCTTCCATCCTGGGAACCTTCTGGCCTCTGTAGATGCCTACTTTCATGTCCTCATCTTGCCAGTGCACCAGCACTGAGTTTTACTGTCGGCTCGCAACATTACCAATCTGTTGCCCTTCCCTTATGGCCTTTTGGCCACTACACCTGGGGTTTTCAACAGGTTTCATCACAAAAAGACTGCTTCCGGAAGATGAAGTCCTTTTGTGATGAAACTGGTCGGGTAAAGAGCTGTTTCCTGCTATCGTGTTTGTTTGCACAGTGCCTATATATCCTAAGGCGGCTGCCTATATTGTACACAATGCTGGTTTTACCTGTATTAATGTAAGTTCAATACTTTATATTAAACTAACCTTTTGGGATTTTACACTATCTGGCGTCCTTCATCTTATGATCAATCTGATCGTGGGGTGGATGGAGCTTGGTTTAAATATACTGCTTATGCCCTGTTTGATCTGAGGACCCCTGCAAATATTGTTACATCAAGCCTGTTTGACCCTTCATAATAAAGGGTCCAGGCTCTCTGGTAAGAGTCTATATTGCCTGTGGTGACGGTGCACACACGAGGTGGAGTTTTTTTGTTTTTTTTGGATTCAGCTACTTCTCCCGGATTTGTGTTTTTTACAGTTGGATTTAATAAACCAATTTTTGTTTAGCGCAAATTTTTTTTTCCTACATGTTGTTTATTGTGATTAATATCTCACTTTTGTGGTGCCGCTGGACATTTTACACTGTAATGGTGGTGATTGACATTATTTATACATTTTTATGTTCTTACAAATGCTATTCTTCCCTTATTTCATTTATATAAGATTCTCACAAAGGATGCCAAACCTATCTGTTTGTTCGTCCTGGATACCCTTTCAGCACAGGGGTGGAGGAAGCTTGTTCCCTGTCAATATTCTGGAGCTCAGGGCAAATTGATTGTCCCTACAAATTTGAACTTTTTGACTGCAGTCATCTGATCTGGATTTAATCAGACAGCACTGGTATACTTTTTTTTGCTTGGGTGGAACTTCATTTTCCAGCCCTGTCTGCTGGACATGGACAATTGGCTGGGGGATTTTCTCACTTGTCAATGTCTGTACTCCTGAAAATGTTCTCCTTAGCCCTAAGTGTTTCAAGACCTCTGTCGCAGGTGGAGAATGTTGGACAAAGACTTCCTGGCTTTCAGGTCCCAACAACAAACTGACCAGTTTTGTCTCTGTTCTGGGATTCTCTAACCTTTGTGGTGGAGCTCTAATTACTCCATGGGATCAGTTCAACCTGATTTATGCCTTCCCTCCTCCGAAACTCCCTTTCCTGACACAGCATGACAGCATATACGTATGGGTATGCTCCGCCCCCCTGCCCTATTCCAGGTCCGGTTATACTATATAAGTAAGTCTCCTCCCTGCATGCAGCATTCTCTTTTTTTTTTCCTCACTGCTACAGCCAGTTATGCTACTGCTGAAAGCAGGATTTTTTTTTTTCCCCTCACCTTGCCGGATTCATCTGGCCAAGCCGCACAGGTTCAAGCCCCTCCTGTGTCGAAGCTCCCGCTGTATAGGTTGAAACGAATGCCTATATGGGGGAGACCTCCCCCCTTCAGGATGCAGGTTGAAGGGAGTGCAAGCATCTGGCCTAGGAGAGCCATCAAAAAACATCAAGCAAACGAACGGGTAAGGGCTGCCCATCCTCAAAATGACGGCAGTACTACTTCCGGGGCAGGAACAACCCTACAGAGCTCCAGCAACCTTCCGGGAGGAGCAAGATGGCGGAAATGCTACATCCGGTGGTCAGAACGGCATTGAGAAGTCGCAAGAAATGACTTCTGGGTGAAGCAAGATGGCGGCAGAGACACTTCCGGTCACTGAGATGATGCGGATTGGAGGCTCAGGAAGCCGCAGGAGGGGACTCGCCCACCCCAGTAGTTAATTGGCAGATGAAGCACAGTGCGCAACAAGCGAAAAGCACAAGGGTGCCAGCGTGAACCTGTCGGGCGCCACAGGAATCGAAACTGGGAGACAGGTAGGAGACATGCAAGATCAAAATTTTCAGTGTCAATTTTACTGCATATGACTGAAACAGCACTATCTGTAAATCCTAGAGTCAAGATGAGCTCTCCTAGAGACCAGCCACATAATCTAAGGTGAGGGCAGGTAGGTATATGTGTGTCTATATGACATCCTAAAAAAAGAGTGCATAACTGACAGGCTGTAATGTGTTTCAGCCCTCATCAGCTGCAACACCCCTCCAAGAGCAAGGAGACATGGCAGCACCATGGCTCAAGCTCTCAGAGGTCGGCTACACACTCTAAAGCCCGTCAACAGAGCCGGCACAGAGTAGAATACACACAGCAGGAAGAGGAACCCAGAGATGATCTCTGTATGGGTTGTGGGCAAAGGGCCCTTACAGGAAAAATGCTGTGTAAAACCTGCCTGCTAGAAGCAGCAGCGGAAAAAGAAGCCGAGAAGGCTGATATGATCCGGATGATCAGACAGGTGGTCAAGGAGTCCTTACAGGACTTGAGGGCCACAACCAGTCAACCTAGGGGGAATGGTGAGGGCCTAACCGCGGCCCAAATAATAAAGGAACCTTCCCCAGGGTCCAGCTCTGGAGAGGAATCCCAGAAGGAAGACAGCAGCTTAGGATTCAACTTTTCCTCAATACAACCTCTAGTGAAGGCGGTTAGAGAGGCACTCGAGTGGAAGGAAGAAGTGGTACAACCTGCTAAGGCAAGGAAGTATTATCCTCAGCTGAAGAAAATAATACTCTTGTTTCCTCTTATAGAAGAGGTGAAAAATGTCATTCAATTAGAATGGGAGAAGGCGGACAGAAAGATGCCACCGTTCAACAGGTTTAACAGGATGTACCCATTCAAGACAGAGGACATGCACTCACTAGAGACACCACCTCTAATGAATGCGGCATTCACTCGCCCACCACGTTACCCTTCCCATGGATGATGCAGTGTTCTTTAGGGACCACTAGATAGAAGAATGGATGCAGACATGAAAAGAGCCTACACAGCAGCAGGCAACGCATGTAGGCCAGTGTTGACACTTACATCTCTAGCCAAAGCCATTAGCGCGTAAGCAGAGAAAATTATTATTATTATTATACACGATTTATATAGCGTGCCAACAGTTTACGCAACATTTTACAATGTATAGCGGGGACAACACAATTACAGTACAGTTCAATACAAAAGGTACAGGAGTGCCCTGCTCATAGAGCTTGCATTCTAAAGGGAGGGGGTGGTGGTACTAAAGGTAAAAAGGTAAAGAAAATAGAGGCAGATTTGCAGTCATGTGCAGACACAGCAGCCCTCAAACTACTCAGCAATATGAAACACTCTGGTGACTTTGTGAGAGAAGCAGCAATCGATTCTTTGTGCTGCTCAGCAAGGGCCATGCAATCATCTGTAATGGCGAGGAGAACGCTTTGGCTCAAGCCATGGACGGCGGATATCTCATCAAAGATTAATTGGTGCCATATCCCGTTTGCCGGAACTGCCTTGTTTGGGAATGAACTGGAAATGGCAATTTCAAAAGTCACGGGGGGAAAATTAGGTATGCTCCCACAGGGCGTGAAACCAAAACAGAGGCGCTTTCCGGGAAGGAAGCAGTACCCAAACAAAGTGAGAGACTTTAGGCCCTTTTGGTCTCTCAAAGAATATCGGAAAAGTGTGAGAACACCCCAAACAACGGTGGCACGTATACCGAAGACAGGGACGGCTCCTGCACAACAGAAACCGTTTTGAGAATTTCTCTGTCCAGACAGGGGCAGTGGGTGCCGGGCTACGCAGATACACCCATGTCTGGATGGAGCGAGCCAAAGAGCCCTGGGTCACAGACGTGATCCAGTTGGGACATCGTTGGAAATTGATATCCCTTCCCATAATTCCCAATTTTTCTCCCACACGGCTACCACGCGACCAGCAAAAGGTGCGGGTGATATTCGAGTACAGAAGGGCTTGATAGAACCAGTACCAATACAAGAGAAAAGGCAAGGTTTCTATTCGCCACTTTTCTTGATTCAGAAAAAAACTGGCGACTTAAAGCGGGGGTTCCACCCGCAATTTTTTTTTTTTTTTAAAGTCAGCAGCTACAAACACTATCTGCTGACTTTTAATAAGGACACTTGCCTGTCCTAGGAGCCCGCAAAGTCGGCCCCCCCCCGAGGCCGATTGCTCGATCCTGGCAGCTCCCGGCGCCTCCATCCTTACTGAGGGGAACAGGCAGTGTAGCCTTGCGGCTTCACCGCCCGTTTCCTACTGCGCATGCGCGAATCGCGCGACGCTTATTGAATGGGCCGGCTGCTCTCTGGGATGCACACAGTTCCCAGAAGGCAGTGCGCCCCATTCAACAGAAGACAACGCAAGCAGGACGAGGAAGAAGACCTTCCGCGGTGGATGAAGAGGCAGATTAGGAACTTCCGCATAGCAACCGCCTTTTCTGGTGAGTAAAAATTATTTATTTTTTTGCAGGTTTTCTGTCAAATTTTTTTTTTCTAGGGTGGAACTCCACTTTAAGACCCGTCCTAAATCTAAGACACCTGAACAAGACAATCTTGATTCAGAGCTTCAGCATGGAATCCTTACAATCAGTAACATAGGCCCTCACAAGGGGCGATTGGATGTTGTCTCTCGATCTCAAGGATGCATATTTTCACGTTCCGGTGCATTTGTATTTCCACAAATATCTGCGGTTTGCAGTGTCAGACCAACACTTCCAATTCATGTGCCTACCTTTTGGCCTGTCCACCTCGCCCAGAACCTTTTTCAAGATTCTACTACCAGTAATAGTCATTACACGCCTTTCATTACTTGGACGACATCCTGCTGGTGGCGAGAAGTCCGCAGGTCCTGTTAGACCATCGACAAACACTGATCAACACGTTACAAGAGTTTGGCTGGCTCATCAATTGGGAAAAAAGATAGTTGGTACCTACATAGAGGCTACTGTTTTGGGGTGTGATTCTCGACACCCACAGAAACACGATAGAACTCCCGAGGGAGAAGAAGGCAACCCTCCTTATCTTTCGGCATCACGCTGCCTAAGTCTTCTGGGGACACTTACTGCCACAATCCCAATGGTCAGATGGGCCCATTGGAGGATGAGGGTATTCCAGAAGGTCTTCCTCAATCAATGGTGAAGACAGTCCGACAAAATTTTTTATTAACCTCAGAAATGAGACGGTCCCTTGTGTGGTGGAAGAATCCAGCAAATCTCTGCAAGTGCCATCAGCTAGTATCAGAGCCACCACAAGTGATGTGGTGGGGCGCACATTACAATGGTCTCCTAGCCCAGGGAGATGGAACCACAGGCAAAACTAGGTCTCCAATGTAATAGAACTGAGGGCAGCCCTCTGTACATTAAAAGCATTTCACACACAGATTCAAGGGAAAAACATAGTCATCCAGATGGACAACAGGGCGGCAGTCACTTATGTGAGAAGACAGGGTGGAACACGAAGTCGGTCACTACTGACCGAGGTAACACCGATTAATGGATTGGGCTCAACAGAATCGAACCCATCTCTCAGCGGTCTACATTCCAGCCCCGCAGAACTTTGTCGTGGACACCCTGAGCCGGAAATCCCTAGACCCAAACGAGTGGTCCCGGACTTTCACTGGATATGCAAACGGTGGGGGTACCCAGACCTGGACCTAATGGCAACCGCAGTCAATACGAAGTGCAGGCGTTTTCTGTCCAGAGCAAGGTTCCAGGAAGCAAAAGCAGTAGATGCTCTCAACGCCAGATGGGAGTGCAGACTAGCATATGTCTTTTTTCCGGTTGCACTAATCTTCAGGCTACTCAACAAAATAAGAACACACTCAAGAGTGGTGATAGCAATAATCCCAGTATGGTCACGCAGACCGTGGTTCCTGTTACTGCAGTCCTAGGTGGTGGAGCCACCAATACCCCCTTCCGGACGTACCGGATCTACTACAGCAGGGTCCGGTGGTACATGCAGACCCAAGAGTACTACACTTGGCAGACTGGAGGCTGAAGGGAGAAGGTTAGAAGAAACAGGGTATTCGGCGGCAGTGGTAAAAACACTGTTAGAAGCAAGAGCACCCATCACTAACCAGACCTACTCGAGGGTCTGGAAAAAGTTCAAATCCTTTGCAGAAACTCAGGAGTTTGATCCCCGAGCACCACAGGAACCGCAAGTATTGAACTTCCTCCAAACAGTTCTAGATAAAGGCTTTAGTGTTAACACACTAAGGGTACAAATTTCAGCCCTGACAGCGCTAACAGGGGTTAAGTGGGCCTCGCGGTGTCTAATCTATCAATTCTTAAAGTGGTTGTAAACCCACTTTGACAACTTGCACCTACAGGTAAGCCTAGATCCATCTTAAAAATCTACATAGAGATGACAGCATTTTTTAGAAAAACAGAAAATCTGTTCGTCAGTCCAGAAGGAAGTAAAAAAGGGCTGGCAGCGTCCACAAGGACACTAGCATCGTGGCTAATTAAGGTCATATGGAGAGCTTATATGGCAAAGGGCCTGGAACCCCCAGCGGAGCTTAGGGCTCACTCCACCCGGGGAATGACGGCATCCTGGGCTGAATTCCGGGGGGGTCACCCCTGAATTAATCTGTAAAGCTGCAACGTGGGCAACCTTCAATACGTTCTTGAGACACTATAAAGTAGACCCTGCAGCCTTAACGACAGTGCTGTTTGGCAGTTCAGGTTTGGAGGGAACTACATAAGCAAAGTTAGATATGTGTGTCTGTGTGTGTGTATATGTGAATATATATGTGTGTGTGTGTGTGTATATATATATATATATTAGGGCTGTTACTGATTAAAATTTTCGTGTTCGATTAATCAATTTTTTTTTAATCGATTAATCGACTAATTTCGATTAATTATAACGCACGTAGATATCCAACTACTTTTAGCTGATCTCCTTGCAGGTGGATTCCCAGTGCAGCTCCCAACCACTGGAAAAATGGATAGCAGGATACAAAAAACACACAAAGGCAGCGCTCGATGGGAATAGCATTAAAACTTTTATAGTCTTCAAGTAGGTAACAAAATAAATATTGCACTGGAGATAAAATCTATGGTAGCAAAAGCAGTCATAAAAACATGTATCTAAGTATGATACTGGTATAAAAATGTGTACAACGATACCACTGCTGAATCAAGATGAGAAGGGGCTAACATCAGTCCGTCGGCATGTAGATGTCCTGTGAAGGGAACGATCACAACTCCCAGTGGATGGCTGTAGAATCCCAGGTTGATAGAGGGAAATGTAACAGCCCTTGCGTGTGGCAGATAGTAAGGTCCCGCCGGCATGCAGATATGAAGGCACAGCAAAGGAGCCCTTCAGATGGACACGGCAAGCCCAAAGAATTTTGATCGAATTTTGATCGATCAAAATAATTTTGATCGATCAAAGCAATTAATCGATTAATCGAGGAATTAATAGTTAATTTCCACAGCCCTAATATATATATATATATATATATATATATATATATATATATATATATATATATTATATAGTACAGCATTACCCACCCGTCTGGTCTGGTGATTTGGTATATCCCATACGTATATGCTGTCATGCTGTGTCAGAAGAGGGGAAAATGTTATACTTACCTGACGGTAATTTTCCTTTCCTGATGCAAAGCATGACAGCATATAGGTTCCCCCCCCCCCCCCCCGAAAATGCTTTGCAGTGATACTGTCATGTACCAGGTGTGACCAGAACTGTGTGGCTAGCAACAGAGGAACACCAAACACATATAAGTGAAAATATAAAGATTTATTTAGGTGAGTGAATAATATAAGTATAACCACCTCCAATATGATACAGTGCAACAAACCAACCAACAGACAGAGACTGACAAATAACAACAGACGGATATGTGCAATAAATGGGAAATGACAGAATCATAAACAATAGCCAGGCCAGGGTCATACACAGCAGTTAGGCAGATGGACAAAGGGATATTCCAGAAACATAAACGTTAGCCAGGCCAAGGTCATACACAGGGAGATCAGCAGATGGGGTAAGGAACACAGGACAGGGAGAGGATGGATGGATGGGTCAGGACAGGGAGACAGGATCAGGAACTCAGCAGATTCAGAAACACGTTCAGGTAAACAGGCAGCAGGTACAGATCAGGGCACGAGGACGATACCAGGGCAGTGTGTGTGTGCACTTGCCGGGTATTTATATTATAGCTGCTAACAGGCTCAGGTGACCCCTGATTGCAGGAAGTAACATCTGCACCACACTGCCAGGATCCATCCGCTGGTGGACGCCAGTACTGCGGCCCAAGGATGACATAACACCAGCAGAGAGAAGTTCTCCTGGCAGTTCAAAACTGCCAGGAGACACCTGCTGGTGGACCTCAGTACTGCACGCCAGATGATAAATATTACCAGCGGATGGAACCTTTCCTTACAGTTACTAGGTTACGAGAATGCTGCATGCAGGGAGGAGACTTATTTATATAGTATAACCGGTCCTGGCATAGGGCAGAGGACGGAGCATACCCATACGTATATGCTGTCATGCTTTGCATCAGGAAAGGAAAATTACCGTCAGGTAAGTATAAAATTTCCCCTTTTTTGTCTATTACACAGGATCAAGATGGTGTGCATTCCCAATGATTCTCATTGCACTAAACTGACCCAGGAAGACCTTGTACCACTTCCGGCAGACTTTCTGTGGGCCCTCTTAGTTTGTCCAGATCTTCTGTCCCAAGGACTGACTTACCACCCTACTTCTCAGCCACTGGCTTTGATGGCCTGGTTGTTAAAGCCCAGGTCCGGAGGGACAAGGGCCTGTTAGACTCAGTTATCCCTATGCTCTTGAAAGGTAGTAAATAGTTATGCTTTAGTAATGTTTTTATCTCATGGTCCTTTGTTTTGTATAAATATGACTCGCTAGGTGGTCAGTTAGATGGCTGCCTCTTGGAGTTCATGCTCTTTTATATGCGGTTTTTGGTCAGTCATTGTCCCTCCTTTCTCTACAAGTTTATGTATCTCCATGTGGCCTAATGGAAGACCTAACTAGACTGTTATGGTCTTCTTCCATTCCTTTTCCCCCTCATACTTGTGTGACACTTTTGTTACATGTACGGAAGGATTGTTAACTGCTCTGCCAGTGCCAAGTGATCTTTTCTCTTTTTTTTTTCTCAAAATAACTAATAAAAATGATCAAAACAGAAGGGTAAGAAATCGACGTCCTGCAAAGTCTACTATCGCACCAGGAAAGTAAATTTTATCTTGGTGTAAAACATGGAAATTTCATCCCTAGAAGTACACATTGGAACAAATGCTGTCTTTCTCTTATCTTGGTCAGGAGCAACGTTTGGCCTTTAGTACCATCAAGGGTAAAATCTCAGTCTAGGCGATTCTTTTTCAGGCCTGGTTCACACTGGGGCGACAAACGCTCCGACATTGGGAGCTCATGTCGCATGACGTGTGAAAATCAATGTTTCCCTATGGGAGCCGTCTTAACTGGTCCGACACATGTCGGTCCGACTTTGAGAATGCTCCCTGTACTACTTTGGTCCGACTTTGATCCGACTTCAGCCCATTGACTATCATTGAAGTCGGATCAAAGTCGGACCGCAGTCTTGCATGATCCGACTTTGGCATGCGACTTGTGCTGTACTGCTCTTGAGGGGGAACTCCAGGCCAAATTTTTAATAAAAAACCGGCATGGGTTCCCCCTCCAGGAGCATACCAGGCCCTTAGGTCTGGTCTGGATTTGAAGGGGCGCCCCTACGCCAAAAAAACGGCGTGGGGGTCCCCTCAAAATCCAAACCAGACCCTTATCCGAGCACGCAACCTGGCAGGCCGCAGGGGAAGAGGGGGGGACGAGAGAGCGGCCCCCCTCCCTCCTGAACCGTACCAGGCCGCATGCCCTCAACATGGGGGGTTTGGTGCTGTGGGGCAGGGGGGCGACCTGTAGCCCCCCCACCCCAGAGCACCCTGCCCCCATGTTGATGAGGACAGGGCCTCTTCCCGACAACCCTGGCCATTGGTTGTCGGGGTCTGCGGGCGGGGGGCTTATCGGAATCCGGGAGCCCCCTTTAATAAAGGGGCCCCCCGGATCCCGGCCCCCCCACCCTATGTGAATGAGTATGGGGTACATCGTACCCCTACCCATTCACCTGGTGGAAAAAAATTGCAATAAAAAAACCACACAGCTTTTTAAAGTATTGTATTGCACAGCTCCGGGGGTCTTCTTCCGACTTCGGGGGTCTCCGGTGTCGTCGCCGCGCTCTCCGGTTCTTTCTTCTGCCGGGCCTCCGCTAACTTCTTTTTAGCTCTTTTTCTAGCGGAGGCCCGGTCTTCTCCGTCGCCTTCTTCTTCTCCCGCTCTCCGGTTCTTCTCCCGCTCTCCGGTTCTTTCTTCTGCCGGGCCTCCGCTAACTTCTTTTTAGCTCTTTTGCTAACGGAGGCCCGGTCTTCTCCGTCGTCTCGTCCGGCACTCCGTTGTCCTTCTGCCGGCCCCTCCACTAACTTCTTTAGCTCTTTTGCTAGTGGAGGAGCCGGTCTTCCCGTCGTCGCCATCGGCGTCTTCTTCCCTCTTCTCCTTCTCGATGTTGACGCGTCGCTTCCTCCCGCTGTAATACTGGCTCTCCGCTCCGCTCCGCATTAATATAGGCTTCTCATGACGTCACAGTCACATGTTCCCATGACGTCACAGTCACATGCTCCGGGGCCATGTGCCCCGGAACATGTGACTGTGACGTCATGAGAAGCCTATATTAATGCGGAGCGGAGCGGAGAGCCAGTATTACAGCGGGAGGAAGCGACGCGTCAACATCGAGAAGGATAAGAGGGAAGAAGACGCCGACGGCGACGACGGGAAGACCGACTCCTCCACTAGCAAAAGAGCTAAAGAAGTTAGTGGAGGGGCCGGCAGAAGGACAACGGAGAGCCGGACGAGACGACGGAGAAGACCGGGCCTCCGTTAGCAAAAGAGCTAAAAAGAAGTTAGCGGAGGCCCGGCGGAAGAAAGAACCGGAGAGCGGGAGAAGAAGAAGGTCTGTTATATGCTGGAAAAAGCTTTTATACCTTACCAACTATAATAAATAACCCAATCCGGACAACTGAATGTTCTCCTAAAGTCTCTTGCTTACCAGCACTGACCGTTCTATCAGATTTACCATAATCATATCGAAGTGATACCACCTCCCTGACCGGGTATTTGTACAAATACCACTGTCTAGGTAGATGGTTTGATCGGCTATTTATGGCTCTATACGCCTGTTTTTTTGTTTGAAAATGATATATATGCTCCTGGGGAAGCGTTCCCAGTAACGCGCAACATGTCGAGCAAGTTCTCCATCTCCTCTGAATCCATCTGCTGGTTATCTCTCTTATAATTATTTAATTACAATTTCTTTTTCCCCCCTTTATGTATATACTCTTTTGAGTTATCATAGGGGGAACTTACTGTATTGTGTGATACTGATAACCTCCGTTGGATCAGTCATAAATATTGATCATTTTGATAATCTATGATTGTTTTTATATATCAAACTCTTTTGTATATCAATAAATTTCTAGTTTTTTACTCATATGTACCTTGTATGCCTTCAAAGTCCAAACATTAGTCTCTAGCTTTGCAGCTGTTCTATATAACCATTTAATTGGGTATTAGGCTGACCATGGATCTCCCAATTTTTGCGTTAGACTAGTGTTGAGCATAGATGGTAGTTGTTAGATATAAGGACACTTGCACTGAGCTGATTTAAGCCACGTTTAGGAGTTCAGAGGTAGTCCGCGTAAAAAGCATCCAAAACTAATCGCAAGGAGGCAGACTTTTCATTCATCTGCCCATCCTCTATTCATTGTGTCCTTTAATTCATAAAAGCTATAGTACAGACTCTATAAATGGAAGAGGGCAGGACTTCTGCTGATTGACCCCTGTATTGTGACTCTGATACTAAGTCTAATACTGCAGATAAGGCATACAAAGTGAGACCCGGGTAAGACTACCAGGGTCAAACGGGGTATTCATTTTCTAAAAAATTACAAAATTTATTAACTTTACAGTTAGCGCAAAATATAATTTATAGTGCGACTTGAAATGTTAAGACAACTTCATTCACAGTACTGCAAGAGTTTTCCAAGAGGAAAAAACCCTCATAGATGATACTATAAAAACACCCGTGTCTCACTTTGTATGCCTTGTCTGTTTGATTATACCCTAATACCACATACCGTAGTAAGGTACCGTTACCGTAACCAATCTCATTGTGGATTTGATTGGAGAGGATCCGTCTATTCCTTCTTTTTTCTTATGCTAATACTGCAGATTCCTATGATCTGTATGTTTTACAAATATAATTATGCCTGCTTTCCAAACCCAAATTAAACATTAAAAGGCCCGTGTTGAATGTAGCTACTTAGGGATGGGGAAAGGCACAGACCACTGCAGAGACATTGCTTCATGTAAGCCAAATATGGTGTCCTGTGAAATGTAATTACTATATTTGTGTCAACCCCTACTCATAACAGATTATAGAGAGGGGTATTTGTACCCAGTGCCGGGACAAGGCCAGCTGGCGCCCAGCGCGAAGATGGAAAACTGCGCCGCCCCCCCGGTATAAAGAAAGAGGCAGTGTCTTTTCAAAACCAGAAAACACTTAAAACAATACAACACTACAATACAACAATACAGTACTGCAGCCCCGTTGCAGTATATGTACTGTGGCGGGTCGGCAAATGGTTAAAGTGTAAGTTCACCTTACAGAAAATCTGTAAGGTGAACTTACACTGGCCCCCTTCCCCTCCCCCCAGTCCTGCTAACCTGGAGTCCAGCGATCCCCCGCACTGACAGCTCGTATCGCCGCTGCACCGGTCTGGGGATTTAAAATCCCCGCAGCTTTCTCTCCTCTTCGCTCGTGGTGACAGGACGGGCTACGCGGGTTCTGATTGGTCGGCGCCGCCCATGTGACGGCGCTGACCAATTGGCTCTCTATGGTCCTCTCTCCTCCCGGCTGGCCTCTCGGTCATGCCACGCCTCGCTGAGACACAGATTACTCCGCAGCTCTGTCTGACAGGGAAGGGAATTCCGGGTCCTTTGCTTGTACCGAGGTGCAGGAGCGCACTCGGCACATTTTTGCAAGCAGGCGCAGCTCTGCAGTGTTGTAGGGGTGGCTGGCGGTAGTCACAGTCACTTGTTGCCCAGAAGGTTTAACAGCACACTGCCAGCACTGCGCCCCTCTTCCTACAATAAATTAAATTGCTCCATCCAGGGCTTCCGCCCACCCCTTGTACCGGCTCTGTTTGTACCCCTCAAATTATCTTATTATCTATACTACCGAGATCAATTAAAGCCGCTAAACGCGACATTCTTTGCCATTTTCTGATGGCTGCCATAGCCATCATTCCCTGCCACTGGGGATCCACGCATGTATCTACTCTGGCCGAATGTGTGCTGGAAATGGACTCGCCTATGGACCTGGAGCACTTGCTGGTGTTGGAGCACAGCAGGTTGGATTAACTTACCCAGATCTGGGCAGCCTGAACCATATTCTGTAACTCAGAGGAATTTCAAGCCATGCTTTCCTCAGGTGGAGCATCTCAGGCCTGGCCCCACGGGGTAGGGTGGAGAGCATTCCCCCCTGTCCCTTTCCTTCAGCCACTCTACCCCTCCCTTTTTTATTTATTTGAGACTGTTTTTGTTTTTTGTTACAAAGTGTTTGGGCTTCCTATTCCTTTGCCATACTTTACATACTATACATTCCCATTTTGTCAGATAAGCACTCCGTATGTGTCCATTATGAAACCCACCACCACGAGCAGTATCTGTCTAATCAGCGGATGCTCTAAATGCTTGCTTACTGACAGGAGTACACACAGTAATGGTTTCATGGATCAGCTTACTTTATTGCATATGCTATGATGCCAGTCTTTGGAACTCCCATGTGCTCTAAGCATATGATCATATCTCTGTTGTGTAGTGGTGTAATTCTCTCTACGAATTTTGTTGCAAGTTTCTTTTTTCTATGTTGTTTGAAATCTATAAACCCATGTAAGTTGAGCTGCGTTTTTTTTTTCTGCGCACCACTGCACATGTGCACTACTGTGCAAAAGTTTTAGGCAGGTGAGAAAAAATGCTGTAAATTTTAAGAATGCTTTCAGAAATAGAAGTATTAATAGTTAATTTTTTTATCAAATAACAAAATGGAAAATGAACAAAACAGACATCTAAATCAAATCAATATTTTGGTGTGACCACCCTTTGCTTTCAAAACTGCATCAATTCTTCTAGGTAAACAGGCACACAGTTTCTGAAGGTACTCGGCAGGTAGGTTGTTCTAAACATCTTGGAGAACTTACCACATATCTTCTGTGGATGTAGGCTGTCTCAAATCCTTCTGTCTCTTTATGTAATCCCAGACAGATGTTGAGATCAAGGCTCTGTGGGGGCCAAACCATCTCTTCCAGGACTCCTTGTTCTTCATGCTGAAGATGGTTCTTAATGACATTGGCTGTATGTTTGGGGGTCATTGTCCTGCTGCAGAATATATTTGGGGCTAATCACAAGCCTTCCTCATGGTATGGCATGATTTAGAACAGGGCTCAAAATTTCAAGTCCTGAGCCACTAGCCAGGCCTTAAGAGTTACTCGCCACTAGTTGCACCACCCAACCCCTCCCCTGCCCCACCCCTAAACACGCCCTTGTAAATTATCTCATGAAATTACACCGTTAAATGTTTTAAGCAGAATTAAGTTCCAAAAATAAATATTAACAACAACGTTAACAATATTAACATAAAACATATCAGTACCCATCAATGCAGCCTCACTGTGCCCATCAAATGCAGCTTTACGGTGCCCATGAATGCAGCCTCACTGTACCCATGAATGCAGCCTCACTGTACCCATGAATGCAGCCTCACTGTGCCCATGAATTCAGTCTCACTGTACCCATGAATGCAGTCTCACTGTACCCATGAATGCAGTCTCACTGTACCCATGAATGCAGTCTCACTGTGCCTATGAATGCAGCCTCACAGTGCCCCATCAAATGCAGCCTCACAGTGCCCCATCAAATGCAGCCTCACAGTGCCCCATCAAATGCAGCCTCACAGTGCTGCATCAAATGCAGCGTCAACGTGCCCCATCAAATGCAGCGTCGCCGTGCCCCATCAAATGCAGCGTCGCCGTGCCCCATCAAATGCAGCGTCGCCGTGCCCCATCAAATGCAGCGTCGCCGTGCCCCATCAAATGCAGCGTCACCGTGCCTCATCAAATGCAGCGTCACCGTGCCCCATCAAATGCAGCGTCACAGTGCCCCATCAAATGCAGCTTCACAGTGTACCATCAAATGCAGCTTCACCGTGCCCCATCACTCCAGACTCACCATTGCCTTGATGCTGGTTCACACACACACAGCAGGCATCTCCCACTGTGTGTTACGGAGCTGGGTCTGTGTTCGGCGGCTCGGTGTAACAAGGTCCCGCCCCCCCTAGACCGGCTTGTGTGATAGGCGGAACACTGAATCAATCTACTATCATACGAGCCGGTCTAGGGGGGCGGTACCTTGTTACACCGAGCCGCCGAACACAGACCCAGCTCCGTGACACATAGTGGGAGATGTCCGCTGTGTGTGTGTGATAACAAGAGGAGGAGACCGCTGCGGCTTCAGCTCCCAGCAGCGCCACGGCAGTCCAGCCATGCCGCTATGTGTCCTCCGGCTGACAGTTTCCTGGCTGATCGCTTCAGCCAGGAAATGGTCAGCCTGGTCCGTCCCTGCACCTCACTCGCCCTACACTAAATTCCATTCGCAAAATGCGAGCAGGCGAGTGGAATTTTTGAGGGCTGATTTAGAATATCTGCCTGTATTTCTCTGCATTGACGACACCATTTCTGACAATCTCCAACTCCATTTGCAGAAATGCAGCCCCAAACTTGCAAAGAACCTCTACCATGCTTCACTGTTGCTTGCAGGCACTCATTATTGTATTTCTCTCCAGCCCTTCAGTGAACAAACTGCCTCTTACTACTGGCAAACATTTCAGTTCAGAGCACCCACTGCCATTTTTCTGCACCCCAGTTCCTATGTTTTCATGCATAATTGAGTTGCTTAGCCTTGTTTCCACATCGGAGGTAGGGTTTTTTAGTTTCAATTCTTCCATGAAGACCTCTTCTGGCCAGACTTCTCAAACAGTAGATGGGTGTACCTGGGTCCCACTGGTTTCTGCCAGTTCTGTACTGATGGCACTGCTGGACATCTTCTAATGTTGAAAGGAAGTAAGCATGATGTGTCTTTTATCTGCTGCATTGTTTCCTTGGCTGACCACTGCATCTACGGTCCTCAGTGTTTTTTCCTTTCTTTGTACTTCTTTTAAAAGAGCTTGAACAGCACATCTTGAAACCCCAGTAGGCTTAGAAATCTTTGCCTGGGAGAGACCCTACTGATATACCTTGTGTCTTGTTGCTGTGCTCACTCTTGCCATGTTGTATGATCTGTGAAATGAAATGGTTTTCCACAACCTCACCTTTAGTAGCAGTTTGGCTGTTCCTCACCCAGTTTTAGGTTTCCAACACTGCTCTTTCTGTTTCAGGTAATGACTGCGTTTCATGCTACATATGAAATTGATGATCATTAGCACCTGCTTGGTACAATTTTAATCATACATCTGACTCTAATCCTACAAAATCCCTGACTTTTTGCAAGTGTACAAGAGTAAGAACGGATGCTGTTTTTAAGCAAAATGATAGTCACACCAAATATTGATTTGATTTAGATTTTTCTTCTGTTCGTTGTCTTTGCATTTTGTAAATTGCTAAAAATAAAGTTATAATTTTTTTTTGGAAGCATTCTTCCTTTACAGCATTTCTTCACACCTGCCAAAAACTTTTGCACGGTTCTGTATGTTGGGAATAAGGCACATAGAAAACAATCGTTTTCACTCCATACCTGTGCCGTGTTGTGTAGAAAAACACAACGGAGGTGGTGTGAACATGTCCCTAAAAGGGAATTTAAAGAAAATTTGTAGAAAGTGACCATAGAATGTATGATAATGTATTATTTGTATATAATTTCTTTACCTCTTCTTGTAGTGCCTCCTTGGGCGATCATAGCCATAGCAGTGGTAGCAGGCTTGCTGATCATCACATGCTGCTTCTGTATTTGTAAGAAATGTTGCTGCAAAAAGAAGAAAGGAAAGAAAGAGAAAGGAAAGGGAATGAAAAATGCTCTCAACATGAAGGACATGAAAGGATCTGGAGGGCAGGTAAAAACACAATACACAAATGGGATAACAATGCAGAATATCAAGCACTCTTCCTAATAAATTTTTTTGCACAAACAGACTTGGATTAAAGCTCACTATTATATGCATATACTCTGCTATTGTAAAACCACAGTATGCAATAGTTATTAGATTATTTTTTGTAAAGGGGTGAATTAAGCTCCTCTTTTCTCTTCATGTGGATTGTTGGCAGAGCTTTGAAAAGGGCACTGTGTGTTCTACATGACCACAAATGATCGGCTGCTGTTTACTTAAACAGTTTACTTCTTTTTTTTTTCAGACAATAAATTACACTGCTTTTCTCAAACTCTTGCAATTCTGACATTCCAAATAATAAAAAAAAAACTTAGGATATGCCTTATTAAATGGCTATAACATCTACAGAATCATAACAAACGACTCAAAGAACACTAATTGCACCTCCTTTTCCTCTCTTTTTCTTGCTTCCCTGTCTTTTTCTACTATCCTCAACTGATGTCTATATGTTCTTCTTGCTGCATCTTGATAACTGTCTGTGTTGGTAAGTGGCATATGCATGACTGGAGTGTCAAAGGCAACCAATTTATTTTAATTTATGGTTACTGAAAAGGATGAAAGCAATAATGTGGGTGTTTAAGGGATGCAAAAGACAGTACTTTACTGATCTTTAAACATCAATCGCACCCTGCTAGTAGATGTGATATTGTAAGGCAGGGAAAAGGGATTGTTACATTTTGTAAATGGCCTACCTACCTTGTTTCCTAATGCTGGTGCAAGCTTTTGAAGAGACCACTACTTGTTATGGAGTTTTCCATTGTAGAAAAATGTAAATCTGTATGTATGGCATTTGTTTGTTTGTTCTGCAGATAACTGTAAATGCCTAGAACTGGAGGCCACTTATGGCAAAAATAAAATGCGATAGATGCCTTAAAAGCTTGCAAAAACATACATTCATAAGTCTCGATTATTATCTCAGTGCCCTGCCTTGAATATGACATTTGGACAATTATGGAGGGGGAGTTGCACTTTTATAGCATGCCTTTTTTTACATTTTCTTCATAGCATTTGTGCATAGCTTACCTAGATTAATTTGCATATTCCAGCAGTGCATTAGTACCTTTTACTTAACACAACAATCATATATTTTCTGATCAAAGGTAAAGTGTGGTCAGAAATAGAGATTTTAGCTTTTCTGGCAATCTATGACTGCACGTGCATGTAACTGCTTAAGGCAAATTGGTTTGAAGACCACCTGAACTGACATTTGGTGAACAGCAAATATGTTGTTCCTCCAGAATATATGCATGCAGATCTCTCCAATCTGTATAGAAATAAACAGTTTATGATTTGCAATTTAGGAGCCCAGGGGATTATAAGATCTTTCACAGATGCAAGCTAGATATTAAAGGGAATGAAAAACTGATAAATTTGTGATTTTCCTGATGTTATCCCTGTTTACTTTTAACTTTTCAAGCTGTGCTAGCTATAAGAGGTTTGTATTGCTCTTGGGAACTTGTATATAGAGAGGGTACTTAAATACAGTATACAATTTACTTTATTGCTGTGATTAACAGATTTTTTTTTCTTTTCATTAATTGTAAATAAATATAAAAATAAAATGAAGATGAATGGGTAGTGGGGATAGGAAAGGTGCCTGAGAAGGAGTATATGTTTGACGTTTTCCTGTGTAAAGTTCTAGATTTTTATTGATCATATAACACTGTCAATGCATTTTGTGGTTTACTCTGGACTCTATCAGGAAGTTGTTTTGGAGACACATCTTAGGTGCTGCATTAAAGCTGTGGCTTTCTTATAAACCGTAATATGTGTAGGAAAACTATTTCCGCATTACCACTTTTTCAGCCCAAACTCCTTTATTTTTTATATACACTGAGATCCTACCATCCTCAGTGCAGGATACTGTGGAAGAAGCCCAACAAACGTTGCATGCCACCTCCAACTCCTGCTCGGTGACAGCAGTATTCCCTGCATGCTAAAATTACAGGTTGCCTGATCCCCTCTTTTAGATGTGAATATTGACTTATCAATTAATATTCCGAACTAACCTGTCACAAAGATTGTGATGACCAAAGATTATTATGATGTTTACCAGGCGCTCGGGTTCGGCACATCGTGGTTCCAATAGACAGATTGTTGGGTGTGCCTGGGGAGGACCCAGCAGTCATGTTGCACATTAGTACTAATGACAAAATAAGAGGAAGATGTTATCTCCTAAAAAAAATATTTCAGAACTTAGGGGCTATATTGAAGAAAAGGACCTTCAAGATGGTATTCTCAGAAATACTGCCTGCACCTCAAACTACACCAGAGAGGGAGCAGGAGATTAGAGGACTTAACAAGTGGCTGAGGAACTGGTGTATGAAGGAGAGTTTTGGTTTCCTGGAGAACTGGGCTGACTTTTTGATTGGTTACTGACTCTATAGCAGGGGCGGAATGCACCTAAATGGGGAGGGTGCAGCTTTGTTGGCAGAAAGGGTGGCCAAAAGGTTAGAGGAACTTTTAAACTAGGTGGGGGGGGGAGGATCAGAGGAAGAGAGAGCCATCAGTGATCAAAGGTCAGAGGGTGCTACTGGGGGCATTAAAGGATAAGTTCACAGTTTTTAGGGTAAAACATGTAACATGTTCCTGCTGTTTCCCCCACTGAACCGGGGATCTTCTCCCTAAACTCACTGTCACAATAAATAAAATAAAAAAATGTGGCCAGATGGAGTTCTGTGAATGGAGGAACTACAAGTACCGATAGCCTTTATTACTGTCGGCTTGTAGTTCTCATTAAACTACCAGGGCACTTTTGGGTGCTCTAGATAATTCATTGTTTCTTGTCATTGTGTAACTGTCTGCTCATACGAGGCACGAGCAGGCAGCTTGCACAGACAGTCGCAGGAGTCCTGCATTGTACCTGCTGATCGTGGGTGCAATGCCTTGCAGGCTCCTAGTAAAATAAAATAAAAATTTAAATGCACTTTTTTTACCTGCAAAAAGATGTGCTATTAATATTTATTATTATTATTATTAATTAATATAAAAAATTATTATTCATTTTTTTACAAAGGTGAACTTATCCTTTTCATGGTAGGGTTACTATAATACCTAAACCCAAAGAATTGCAGCCTCAGAATAACTATGGAAGAAATAATACGTGCCTGTACAAAATCAAGAGGCATGTGCACAAATGCCACAAGCCTAGCTAATAAAATGGAAGAACTGGAGCTGCTGATAGACAAGGAGGATTTAGACTTTTTTGGAATATCTGAAACTTGGTTTGACAGCTCACATGACTGGCAACTGTTTATGGGTACTCCTTGTATCAGATGGACAGGGCAGGTAGAAGAGGGGGAGGGGTTTGCCTGTATATCAAGAATAATCTACTAGTGAACATGAGGTATGATCTTGCTAAAGGGGCATGGGAAGTGGTGGAATTTCTGTGGCTGGAGCTCCAAAGGGAAGAAACAAATGGGAAATAGTGGGTGTATGCTACAGGGCCCCCTAAACTGAAAGATGAGGAGTATGATCTCCTATCAAAGTTAGGAATGGTGGCGAGGCAGGGCAATGTTATTTTATTGGGGACTTCAATTATCCAGATATTGACTGGACAGAAGGAACTGCTTACTCCTCCAAAGCACGTCCGTTCTTTTAGCGTCTTGTAGGACAATTGTGTCAGTTGGGGGATTGCCCAACCAGAGATAATACATTACAAGATCTCCTGATTACAAATAATACAGACCTGATCGCAGAAATATGGGACAATATGGAAATATGGGACAACTTGTGAAACAGCGATTACGAGGTAATAACATTCAGTATAAATCACAGAAGAAGGAAGCACGAGGGTAGTACAAAAATAATTTTTAAATGAGCCATCTTCTCTAAACTGGTCTCCATACTGCAAGATATTAAATCGGATACAATCCTTGAAACACTGAACATTGTGGAAAAATGGGAATGGTTCAAGAACGTATTAAATAAAGGTATTAGCTAGTGCATTCAAATGGACAACAAATATAAGAGTGAAGGTTAAACCTGGGTGGCTAGCCCAAATCTTCTGGAAGTGTCCTTTAGATTTGTAGCTACTGGTAAGACGTGACCCAATTTATTTCTACACTGACTACTATGCATGTCCCTGTAAGGGTTGGCGTTTGGCTTCTGGGATTGGTTGAACCTTTGCCCATTAATAGGGCGATGCACACTTTATTGGGACTCCTATTTATTTTATGCTAGGAAGGCTTAAGTGAAAGTCAGTTACCGCCCCCAACCTCCCTATTTGGAAGAGTCTAATCAATAGGGTTGTACCTCTATACAAAGGTATTTGTCTCGAGGTTGCCCTAAAAAATTTCAGAAGGTCTGGCACCTGTGGATGGAATCGGACTACACTGCTTATGATCAAGAGCCTGTAGTCTGAATCCACTCACTCTTGATATGGCTTAACCTACGGTATATGTGGATTTACTCCTCTGCAGTGACTCGTGCTACAATTGCTTAGCTATGAATCCAATTGGGAATTCTTGTTTTCCTGCTGTATCATCCTGAAGGTTGAAAGGGAACAGGAATCTCCCTGTATTCCACTACTTCTGGTACTAAATTTATACAAGAATAACTGAGCAATGTGTATGGAATGTTGTGGTTTCTTTAGTAGATAAGATGATAGTACTGTTATGTTTTATGTGCTTGCAAGCTGGGGAATGCCCAAAGGCTTTGTTTTATACCTATATACTTTAAACCTTTTAATAAAATGGGTGGCTAAACATTAACGTAAAAAGGCATAAAAAAGAGAAAAAAAAAACCTTTAGAAAATATAAGGCAGAGAGGTCCTTCTCTGCATTCCAGCACTACAAGAAATGCAGCAAGAAGTGTGAAGCCGTGTACACACGATCGGTTTTACCGATGAAAACAGTCCGATGGACTGTTTTCATTGGACGAACCAATCGTGTATGGGCCCCATCGGTCTTTTTTCCATCGGTGTAAAAAAATAGAACATGTTTTAAATTTATCCGATGGGAAAAAATACGATAGCAAAATCCGATCGTCTGTGTGGAAATCCATCGGATAAAAAACCCACGCATGCTACGCATGCTCAGAATCAAGTCGACGCATGCTCAGAAGCATTGAACTTAATTTTTCTCGGCTCATCGGAGTGTTTTACGTCACCGCGTTTGAAACGGTCCGTTTTTTGACTGATGGTGTGTGGGCAAGACTGATGGAAGACAGTTTCATCGGATTTCCGAGTAGAATCCATAGGATATCCGATCGTGTGTACAGGGCTTGAGAGCGCAATTGGGGCAGCTAAAATAGACGACGAGAGGCACATAGTGAAAG
Organism: Rana muscosa; assembly: GCA_029206835.1. Taxonomy (NCBI): domain Eukaryota; kingdom Metazoa; phylum Chordata; class Amphibia; order Anura; family Ranidae; genus Rana; species Rana muscosa. The sequence continues at coordinate 342,923,490 of CM055117.1, read as the reverse complement.
GAGAGTAAAACAAACCCTTACATTATTTTTAAAATCAATTAACCGTAAAGCCTCGTACACACGATCCGACTTCCATCAGACTTTTCCGTGGATTTTGGTCCGAAGGGCATTAGCCGTGAACTTGGAATGCATACAGATGGCACAACATTTTCAGCCAACAAAACCTAAATATGTGTTTTTTCTGCTCTTTAGCGCCACCCTTTGGGCAACTTCTGCTAATGTTGTCTTAATGTTTAACATTGGTTCAGAGCATGCGTGTTTGTACTTTTAGTTGGACGGATTTGTGTACACATGATCGGATGATCCAACGTAACAGATTTATCGTCAGACAGTTGGTGAGCATGAACAGCCAACATTTGTTATTAATTCCGCCAACAATTGTCTGATGGAGCATACACACGGTCAAATTATCCGACACAACACGTCCATCAGACAATTATTGTTGTAAAATTGGATTGTGTGTACGGGCCTTTAGAAAGCAAGGTCAGAGCATATAGGCCCCATAAAAGGATGACGAGAGTATGTTAGTTACAAACGACAACACGTCACAGAATGTACCCTTGTGGCTAACTGAAGCCAGGGTCATAAAAAGACTAGAAAAACTTAATCCAAATCACCAGGCATGGCTTGCACTTGAGAATCCTTAAAAACGTAACCAGGTTATAGCTAGACCATTGATTTTTATGGAGAGCTTAATGACTGGAAGGTACCAGCTGATTGGTAAAAAGCCAATGTGGTACCAATATTTAAAAGGGGCAGGAATTTATATCTGGACACTACAGACTAGTCAGTCTTACATTGATAATAGGGATGATAAAGGGCTATATCCAAGAATTTGATGATGAAAACCGTATCGTTCGTAGTAATCGGCATTGATTCATGAAAGATTGTACGTGCCAGACCAATCTGTTAGTATTCTACGAGGAAGTGAGCTGCCATCTAGATGAGGGAAGGCCTGTGGATGTGGTGTACCTGGATTTTTCAAAGGCATTCAATACAGTTCCCCATAAACGCCTAATTTATAAATTGAGGTCTGTTGGCATAGACCATAGGGTGTGTACCTGGATAGAAAACTGGTTACAGAGGCACATCCAAAGGGTGGTGATAAGTAACGAGTACTCAGAATAGTCTGGAGTGGTAGATGGGGTACCCCAAGGCACTGTCTAATTCTGTTAAGTTTATTAATAAATGATTTTGAGGTTGGCATAAATAGTTAAATCTCAGTGTTTGCTGATGATACAAAATTAAGCCGGGCAATAACTTCACAGCAAGCTATAGAAACCTTACAAGAAGACCTCAATGAAATAAAGGGATGGGCAACTTCAATGCATATTAGGTTTATTGTTGCAAAATGTAAAGTAATACATTTGGGGGCTGAAAAGTAGGATTTTTAAAACAGCTTACCTGTAAAATCCTTTTCTTGGAGTACATCACGGGACACAGAGCAGCATAGTCATTACTATGTGGGTTATATAGAATTACCTTCAGGTGCTGGCACTGGCAACTTCCAAAACAGGAAGTACCCTCCCCTATATAAGCCCCTCCCATCTGGGAGTACCTCAGTTTTGTAGCAAAGCAATACGTGTCCCCAAAAGAGGGGTGGGAGCTCTGTGTCCCGTGATGTACTCCAAGAAAAGGATTTTACAGGTAAGCTGTTTTAAAAATCCTACTTTCTTGTTCATACATCACGGGACACAGAGCAGCATAGTCATTACTATGTGGGACGTCCCAAAGCAATGCCACATGAGGGGGGGGATACACCATACATAAGCTGGGCGCCATCAGGCATGAGGATCTTTTGCGGCCTGCAACACACTGCGCCCAAAGGCGACATCCTCCTGACTTCTAACGTCCACCTGGTAGAACCTAGTAAACGTGTGTACTGAAGACCATGTTGCGGCCTTACAAATTTGCGCCAGGGAGGCCTGGTGATGCACTGCCCATGAAGTTCCAACTGCTCTCGTGGAGTGCGCCCTAACTTTGAACGGAGGCGGTCTACTTCTCAAGCCATAGGCTTGTATTATGACCTGTCGAATCCACTTGGCTAAAGTAGATTTTGATGCTGCCTGACCCTTTCTGGGGCCTTCCGGCAGAACAAACAAAGAATCCGTTCTACGAATCTGAGCAGTGGCTTTTAGATAAGCTTTAACTGCTCTTACTACATCCAAAGAATGCAATAACTTTTCCTCTACCGAGCTTGGTTTGGGGAAAAAAGAAGGAAGAACCACATCCTGGTTCAAGTGAAACCTCGATACCACCTTAGGAAGAAAGGCTGGGTGAGGACGTAATACTACTCTGTCCTTATGGATAACCAGATATGGCTCTTTACAGGACATGGCGGCTAATTCCGACACTCTTCTAGCCGAGCATATGGCTACTAAAAATATCAATTTCCTGGTGAGTAGAACCAAGGAAATGTGCCGCAAAGGTTCAAATGGCTGCTTCTGCAGAACCGACAGAACCAAATTTAGATCCCATGGGCATATGGGAGCCTTAATCGGTGGAATAATACGAGTCACACCTTGCATAAAGGATTTGACAAGTGAATGCATAGCCAGGGGCCTTTGAAATAGTATTGACAAGGCCGAAACCTGGCCCTTGATAGTACTTAAGGCAAACTTCCTGTCTACAGCCCACTGCAGGAAGTCCAGAATTCTGCCTATAACGTACTTACGTGGATGCCATTTTCTGGCCTCGCACCAAGTGATGTACGCCTTCCAAACTCTATAGTAGATCTGCCTGGATACAGGCTTCCTGGCATTGATTATAGTTGATACCACAGAGTTAGAGAGACCTCTCTTCTTTAGGATGTGGGATTCAATAGCCAGGCCGTTAAACTTAGAGTTAGTAAGGAAGGGTGGTATATCGGTCCTTGCGAAAGCAGGTCCGGACGACGTGGAAGGGTCCAAGGACTCCCCACAGACATTTTGATGATCTCCGCGTACCAGGCCCTTCGGGGCCACGCTGGAGCCACCAGGATTACCGGCTTCTTCTCCAACCTGACTCTGCGAAGGAGTCGAGGCAACAATTGTAGCGGAGGGAATGCATATATCAGTCTGAACTGATCCCAAGGGAACACCAGAGCATCCGAGCCGCAAGCGAGGGGATCCCTTGTCCGGGAGACAAATCTGTCCACCTTTGCGTTGAATCTGGATGCTAGCAGATCTACATCCGGTGTTCCCCACCGCTGACATATTGCTCGGAAGACCTCGGGATGAAGGGACCATTCCCCTGGGCATAACTGTTGGCGACTCAGAAAGTCCGCCTTCCAATTCTCCACCCCTGGAATGAAGACAGCTGATATACATGGGACATGCTTTTCTGCCCATTCCAGGATGTGACTTACTTCCCTCTGGGCTGCACGACTCCTGGTGCCTCCCTGATGATTGATATATGCCACTGCTGTGGCATTGTCTGATTGAATTCTGACAGGGGACCCTTGGAGTCTGGATGTCCAGGCTACTAGGGCGTACCGGGCTGCTCGTATCTCTAAGAGATTGATGGGCAGGGTTTTTACTACATTTGACCATCTGCCCTGGAGAGACCATTGCTCCAGTACTGCCCCCCAGCCTATAAGGCTGGCATCTGTAGTGACCACCTTCCAAGATATCGGGCTGAAGGGTTTTCCCTTCTGGAGATTCTGGGGGATCAACCACCAGCAGAGACTCTTCCGAACGGAAGGGGACAAAGCCATCGGGAAGTCTAGAGCCTGAACTTTTCCGTTCCAGGCTGACAATATGGCCCTTTGTAAATTCCTTGAGTGGAATTGGGCGTATGGCACAGCTTCGAATGATGCTACCATCTTTCCTAGCAGCCTCATGCACAGGCGTATGGACGGCTGTCTTTTTGCACAAAGCAGACGGACCAAGGCCCTCAAAGAGGATACCTTGTCTAGAGGTAAGAAAATCTTCCTCTGGTCTGAATCCAGCCGTAGCCCTAGATATACCAGGTTTTTCACTGGCTGTAGGGCTGACTTGTCCAGGTTGATGACCCAACCGTGAGACTCTAGATACTTGATTGTATCGACAATTACCACTTCTAGCTTGGCAACTGAGTGGTCCATCAACAACAGGTCGTCTAGGTATGCCATTATCGTTACACCCCGTGTTCTTAGATCGGCCAACAGTGGGGCCAGAATTTTTGTGAACACTCGTGGTGCTGTGGCCAGACCGAATGGTAAGGCTCTGAACTGAAAATGGCGCCCTTCTACTGCAAAGCGTAGGAATTTTTGATGACCTGGAAAGATGGGAACATGCAAGTAAGCATCTTTGATGTCGATCGAGGCTAACCATTCCTCCCCTTGTAGGGCAGCGGTGACCGATCGGATCGACTCCATCCGGAAAGACCGGACGTTTAGAAATTTGTTTAGACTCTTTAGGTCCAATATGGGTCTTATGTCCCCGTTTGGCTTCGGGACTGTGAAAAGGTTTGAGTAGAAACCCAACCCCCACTCTTCCATAGGAACCTCCATAATTACTCCTTGGAGCAATAGTTGTTCTAACGCCAATAGGAGAGACCCTCTTTTCAGAGGGTCTCTTGGCATGCCTGACCACATAAAATGGGAAGGAGGAGACTCTTTTAACTCCAACTTGTATCCCAGAGTTACTGCGGAGAGCACCCATCTGTCTTTGATCGTCTCCCGCCAGGTCTCTGCGAACAACTGAAGTCTTCCCCCCACCCGTTTGAGTGGGGGCAGCCCTTCATAGGCTTGACTTGGAGGCTGGTTTAGTACCTCTTCGGATCCAGGGCTTTTTATTACCCTGTGGCTGTCCCTGATTTTTACCTCCTGAGTTTGACCGAGGAGGCCGTCGGAACTGCTTAGTAGCAGACGTCGCAGGGATAGGAGAGGTAGTCCTCTTAAAAGATGGACCCCTAGACCTCTTTTTACTCGGTAAGAGAGTACTTTTACCACTGGAAATCTTCTGGATATACTTATCCAGGTCTTCGCCAAAAAGGCGTTCCCCATGAAATGGGAAGCTAACTAAGAGCTTCTTACAGGGAGCTTCAGCAGACCAGTTTTTGAGCCACAGAAGCCTACGCATATGTACCAAAGACAGCGTGAGGCGGGAGGCCTGATGGATAGAATCCTTGATGGCGTCAACCGCAAAGCATAATGCTCTAGGCAGATCAGCCAGAGCCTGGGCCTGCTGGTCTGGCAAATCCCTCAGGACCATTTTCATTTGATCCTTTAAAGCTTGGCAGATCCCAATAGCTGCCACTGCTGGCTGTGTAACAGCCCCTGCTGTGGAAAAAGCAGATTTTAATAAAGATTCCAATTTTTTATCCACTGGATCTTTGAACATTTGAACATTATCTACTGGACATGTCAGTGATTTGTTCACAGAAGAGATGGCTGCATCCACCGTAGGAACATTCCATCTCTGGGTGAACTTTTCCTCCATGGGATAGATCACCGGAAACCTTTTAGGCGGAACAAATAGTTTATCAGGATGTTCCCAGTCCTGGTATATAAGTCCTTCCAATAATGGATGTATTGGAAAGGAGCAATTAACCTGGGGAGCTTTTAGCGACCCCAATGAGGAGACAGCAGTAGTTGATGGTTCAACAAGAGGCATTTTAAATGCAGATCGAACCATGTCAGTTAGGGTCTGGACCCACAATCTTTCAGTCTGTGATGCTGAAAATGGTTCATCTACTGTCGATTCCTCAAAAACAGAGCTAACCTCCTCCTGATCCCCTTCAGGTAGGTCGGTCCCTTCCTGGGACTGTTGCTCTGCCAACAGGCACTCTAATGGAGGTGATGGAGATCTGGCGCGCTTTCTTTCCTGTAGAGAAGAAGCGATCAATGCAGCCAATCTCTGCTCCAATCCCTCCAGAGTTGAGGAAAAAACCTCCTCTGTTATATATGCAGGAGCAGGTGGACTGAGGACAGCCGCAGTACCTGGCACTCCCGGGGGTTCCTTATGGGTATTAACCTCTGATTTCTCAGGGGAGGAGGGTGCAGATGACTGCTCCAGATCCTCAGAGCCCGATGGAGACCCCCTACACTTCCTGAGAGGTATATCTCGGAGTTTTTTAGGCGGCATTCCTTAGTTCAAAGCTGAGGTATTCCAGCCGCAATACACCCCTTACTGAAATAGTCTAATGCAATTTGCTGCTATGTACATCAGTGGGTGTCTACTAATGCGTCTTTCTGGGGATGCCTGTATCAACCGCCCGCTGTAAGCCCCTATACCATGCTACCAGCTCCTTTTCATGCTCTGTGTCCATAGCAAGCAGCGTGGACTGAGTCCTTTTATCTTGCTGGGACGCCCGCACATGCGCAGAAGCGCTGGGCGCACAGAGCGCGTCATCCGCCAGGCTCCGCCCCCTTTTTTGAAGCTAAACCTTATAAAAGGAAAGCATGTGTGCGCGCGCGCGTGCACGTGTGCGCTCTTGGCGCCATGTAGGGAGAGGAGCCAGGGTCCCTGTTTCACCAGGACTCGGGGATGGAAGGAAACTACTTGGCAGCATGACAGAGGAATGCAGCTTCCCTGATAGAGAGCTCACTCATCTGCCTGGACTTTCACCATGGAAGGAATAGTCCCAAGAAAAAAGACGTTCCACAGCGGCCTCTAGTGGACAAACACAGGTACCGCACCTTTGTCTTTTTTTTTTTTTTTTTAAACCTCCTTTATGAAAAAACATTTCCAGGTTTACAGTTTTTTTAAAACTTCCCTTATGAAAAAACATTTCTAGGATTACTTAGGCATATACAGCTATTAGCGGGAATACCCTTTAGGTAACAGGCAGAAAGACATATTAGGCTTGGGGGTCCCCTCAATAGAACCAAGTTCCTGAGGGGCCCCCACTTACCTTTTCCCCGCCGCAGGACTTTGTTTGGTCCACAGAAGCCCAAACTTCACCTCTCACGGCAGGCATTGTACTAGACCTTCAGGGACCGGGTTCCCAAGGATTCCACTCCCCTGGACCTGTATAGCACCCTGCACAGATAGCCTCTTGGTTTTGGGTATGACCAGAGCTCTGGATCCCAGGGTCCAGCCCTCCTAAGAGAGGCATTACAGGCAAAACCCTGCTCTTCTCTGCAAGGCCCGGGTACCGACCGTTTAGCTATGAAGCTTTTTTGGTCGGATCCGGAATAGCTTGCTAAGGCCCAGAGAACCTGTACACAAGCCCAGATGAATACATGTTAACCTTGGCCAACACCTTAGACACTGGCAAAAAACTGAGGTACTCCCGGATGGGAGGGGCTTATATAGGGGAGGGTACTTCCTGTTTTGGAAGTTGCCAGTGCCAGCACCTGAAGGTAATTCTATATAACCCACATAGTAATGACTATGCTGCTCTGTGTCCCGTGATGTATGAACAAGAAATATGAATGCAAGTTACTCGCTAGAGGGAGAATCACTAGGTGAATCCAGAATGGGAAAAGATCTGGGGGTCCTAGTAGATTACAAGTTCAGCAATGCCAAGCTGCAGCAAGCAGAATTCTAGTATGCATTAAAAAGTGTATCTGCTCAAGAGATAAAACTATAATTCTACCACCTTACAAGAGACTGGTTGAGTCACGTCTTGAGTATGCGTCCAGGTCTGGTCACCAGTCCTCCAGGAAGGATGTTTTGGAACTGGAGAGAGTCCAGAGAAGGGCACCAAAGCAAATAAGGGGATGATGAATGACTACTAGTATTAAACTTATTCTCAATAGAGAAGAGACGTTTCAGAGGGGATGCAATAGCGATAAATACCTCAGTGGTGATTCTAGCATAAGGAAAAACGATTCTATTTGGGGAGATTAAACAATCGGCCACTCATGGAAATTGGAGGAGAAGCGGTTTAACCTTAAACTGCGTAGAGGGTTCTTTACTGTAAGAGTGCTAAGGATGTGAAACTCCCTTCCACAATCAATGGTGTCAGTGGGGAGTGTCAATAGTTAAAAAAAAAAATGTTTAGATGGGCAATTTAGCGAACGCAATATACAGGGATATGGGAGTTATTACTGACAAAACACACTGCATATACCCACACCCTCGCAGGTTGAATTGGATGGACTGGTGTTTTAATTCATGATACACACAAAGTCAAAAACACAAGAAAAAAGTGCAGCGCAAACCAGACACATATATGAATAAAATGCACACAAAGTCCTCAGAAGTACAAATAAAGTATCAGTGAGTCCAGTGACAAGTAGCGTGACAGATGAAATTTCAGTGTGGCAAATGTGCTGGGTACCACCACCAAAGGACACATTGGCTGCTCACTTCAACTGCATGACCCCTGAACGAACAGGAAGGTCATACCAAGCATTCCCCTTAGGGTAAAATCCAAAGGCTGTGGTACCACTGGGACAGCCACTTTAAGATACAGAACTCCATCAATATAATGGTACTGGCCCAGTGCATGTAAAAAGCGCCAAAGTAGAAGGTATATCAAACGCGATCACCCGCTATAGCCGCAGGTGACATCTCAGGGTTCTACCCCTCCCGTATGCATTACATCCAGGGCGGAACTTCGTCCGGGGAGATGGAACGCGATCATCAACCCGCATAGAAATAAAAATTTGGTTGCCATAGAAACCCCAGGCGTGGCTGTACAAGCACAGCGATTCTGTGTGATCGCGAAAGGACAGACTTCCTGGTGGCAGTGGCCACACATGGAGCATATATATTGAAAAGCTTTAAAAGTAAGAGTGAGATCGAGCACCATATTTTCCTGCAGAAATAAGGGACCAACATAACCACAGGTCTGATACCTCCTAATTAACCATGAAAATCCCAAATACATGGACTTAAAATATCGTCAGGGCTCTAAACTGACTCCAAAACATCCATTCAAGATGGGACAGGAGCAGGATCTAAATAATACAATAAATAAATCCTATAAAACTATATACAATATTACAATTTTTTATTTGATACATGTTAATTAAAAACATAACCTCATAGGTGAAAATAATAGTCACCCGCGGCCAATTAGCGGGTAATATTCAAGGCAATGTGCTACATGTACAGGGCACACCGGAGACTGGGCCCAATCTATCTGTCTGAATGGGCCACCCACTATGTACCATCGAGAAAACTCTGGTCAGCCAACCTCTCACAGAACCAAAAATCAGCAGACTACAATCCACTGGCAACAGACGCCTGGTCACAAAGGGCAATGAGCTGTGGAACTCCTTACCATGGACTCTAAGGTCTCTACCCTCCCTTCTGAGCTGAGGACTTCAGACCGCTCTCAGCTTAAAACGGGTCACAGGAGTGCAAAACAAATTGCACTCCTGTGACCCAGAGGAGAAGCCCAGCCAAATGAGCTCAGGCTGGACTTTTCCTTTTAAGGTCAAATTCAACATTCCTTCAAACACGCATTGGTACCCAATACTAGAGGCTGCAAGAAAAAAAAAATTATATACTGACCCAGCCGAGCAGTGACTGACTCAATACCATTCACAATTGACCTCCGCGGTGGGGTTTCTGCATTTCTGTGAATTTCTGGTAAAAAGTATATCATTGGCATTCTACACGCTATGGGAACAAGAAAAGAAGCTTCCTTATTGTTAAATTCCACTTTTTTTCCCCCTTTTTTTAATAAGCTTTGATAATGCTTCCTTATAGTCACCAATAGGATTTCGTCCCAGAAGATGGTAAATATGTCTATCCCCTAGTAACCGATTAATCTCTTCTATAAGTTTTGCTCATCACTACCAGTCCTCCGCCTTTATCGGCTGGAAATAATCATACCGTCTTTCTTCTCAAGGGCATCTATCCCCCTTTTAATATATATTGGGTATTTCACCTTATGGATCTTCAAAGTGTCAAGATTCCCATAGACCATATTTTTGAATATCTCAATATGCTTAATAACCCGTATTGGTAGGATTCATTTCTAAGACTAGAATCAACTTCTGCAGATGGAGAACTGACTCTACTGGAACGATTAGACAAAAATATTTTTAATTGTTCAAACTTCAAACATATTTCTGAATGTTGATGTAGGTCTGAAACTTTTTGAGGTTGAGTCATTTTAATAAATCTTACCAACTATGTAACCTATAAGTTTTGTTATATCTTTATTGCACTCACACGATTTTCTCCCAGGACTTCTTCCCACATTTTCTGCCTCAGTTCTTCAAGACATCTCTTCTTATTAAAAATAAAATACTTGCACGTTGTTTTTAAAATGAACCTACCTAAGGCTGGTTTCACACTGAGGCGGTTTTCAGGCATTTTTAGCGCTAGAAATAGACTCTAATGCCTGAAAACCGCCTCTCATTCATTTCAGTTTGACTTTTCACACTGGGGCAGTGCGCTTGCGGGACGTTAGGAAAAGTCTTGCAAGCAGCATCTATGGGGCGGTTTGGAAGCGCTCCTAAAATGCCCTGCCCATTGAAATGAATGGGCAGCGCTTCCAAAGCACATGAAAAGCGTTTCGGAAGCACCGCAACACTGTGCTTTTATCCCCTTCTTTGGGGTTAAAAGCGCCCCGCTAGCGGCCGAAAAGTGCAGCTAAAACGCGGCCCCAGTGAGAAAGTAGCCTAAAAAGTGAAGATTTGCTATGTACGGGCTTATAAACACAGGTATAATTAAAGACTTATGTAAACGCTGTATTTTGCTGCCAGAAGCTGGTAGAAAGAAGCAATAGTTCATAAAGTACTCCCATTTTTTTGCATAGAGCGTACACATGTAAAATTATTCTGGTGGCTAGTATAACCATTAATTCCAGCATACCCATGTGTGTTAACATAAATTACACCAATACTCCTGTGTTGTTTTTTGTTTTTTTTGCTTTTTTTATTGTTCCCTTCTCCCTGAACCTTAATGCCACCATGTGCATGAACACGTTGGCTCAAATATAGCTATGTTCAAAGGTGAAAAAAGGCATAGTTTTTTTTTTCACCCGTGTGTATGAGCTGTTATAGGGAACAAGTAGAATTGTTAAGTGCCTAAGCAGTACCCCCAATTATTTTATTTTTTTCTTGAATTCCTCCTCTTAAATTGTAGTGTACCTCCTGTGCCTAGGTACTTTTGTGCCTACAGCCTCATATACAGTATCTCACAAACGTGAGTACACCTCTCACATTTTTGTAAATATTTTATTATATCTTTTCATGTGACAACACTGAAGAAATGACCCTTTGCTACAACGTAAAGTAGTGAGTGTAAAGCTTGTATAATAGTGTACATTTGCTGTCCCCTAAAAATAACTCCACACAGCCATTAATGTCTAAACTGCTGGCAACAAAAGTAAGTACACCCTTAAGTGAAAATATCCAAATTGGGCCCAAAGTGTCAATATTTATTGTGACCACCATTATTTTCCAGCTCTCCCTTAACCCTCTTGGGCATGGAGTTCTCCAGAGCTTCACAGGTTACCACTGGAGTCGTCTTCCACTCCTCCATGATGACATCATTGAGCTGGTGCATGTTGGAGATCTTGCGTTCCTCCACCTTCCTGTTTTAGGATGCCCCACAGATGCTCAATAGGGTTTTGGTCTAGAGACATGCTTGGCCAGTCTATCTTTACCCTCAGCTTCTTTAGCAAGGCAGTGGTCGCCTTGGAGGTGTGTTTGGGGTTGTTATCATGTTGGAATACTGCCCTGCGGCCCAGTCTCCGAAGGGGGGGGAATCATGCTCTGCTTCAGTATGTCACAGTACATGTTGGCATTCATGGTTCCCTCAATGAACTGTAGCTCCCCAGTGCCTGCCCAAGCAGCCCCAGACCATGACACTCCCACCACCATGCTTGACTTTAGACAAGACACGCTTGTCTTTGTACACCTCATCTGGATGCCGCCACACGCTTGAAACCATCTGAACTAATTAAGTTTATCTTGGTCTCATCAGACTACAGGACATAATTCCAGTAACCCATGTCCTTAGTCTGCTTGTCTTCAGCAAACTGTTTGCAGGCTTTCTTGTGCATCATATTTAGAACAGGCTTCTTTCTGGGACGACAGCCATGCAGACCAATTTGATGCAGCGTGCAGAATATGGTCTGAGCACTGACAGGCTGACCCTCCACCCCTTCAACCTCTGCAGCAATGCTGGCAGCACTCATACATCTATTTACCAAAGACAACCTCTGGGTATGACGCTGAGCACATGCACTCAACTTCTTTGGTCGACCATGGCGAGGCCTGTCTTGAGTGGAACCTGTCCTGTTAAACCGCTGTATGGTTTTGGCCATCGTGCTGCAGCTCAGTTTCAGGGTCTTGGCTATCTTCTTCTAGGCCATCTTTATGTAGAGCAACAATTCTTTTTTTCAGATCCTCTGCGTTCTTTGCCATGAGGTGCCATGTTGAACTCCCAGTGACCAGTATGAGAGAGTGAGAGTGATAACACCAAATTTACACTGTCATTCAATCTGTATACTCACTTCTTTACATTGTAGCAAAGAGTAATTTCTTCAGTGTTGTCACATGAAAAGATATAATAAAATATTTACAAAAATGTGAGGGGTGTACTCACTTTTGTGAGATACTGGGGTTGATTTACTAAAGGCAAATCCACTTTGCCCTACAAGTGCACTTGAAAGTGCAGTCGCTGTAGATCTGAGGGGAAGATCGAAATGAGGGGAAGCTCTGCTGGTTTCTTTCATCTAATCATGTACAATCAAAAATTCTATTTTTTTTTTTCCCTCGGATATACAGCGACTGCACTTCCAAGTGCACTTGCAGTGCATTTGTAGTGCAAAGTGGATTTTCCTTTAGTAAATAAACCCCACTGTATGTATGTCTGTAATGGGAGATCAAATAAGGCACTGTTGTTTTTCACTGCTAATCTCACAAGATTGGCAGCAGGATTTTGTGAAGTTACTACTGTGCTGCTCACCACCTGTTGCTAGAGAAGAGGTAAAATGATACCTGTGGATCAGCCGACAAGCATCTCCTTGCGTCTGCTTTATTTTGTAGATTTGGGCTTCTTTCACCCCTCCTAATGCTCATTTATAATTTCTTGCACCAGCAGTCTTCAGACCACCATTCATTAGGGGGCACCTTTGACATGATGAAACAAAGACCTATTCCAATACCAAGATGGCTACTTCCATACAGAGACACCGTGCAAAATAAGGCATGGTTAGTCGGTATTGGGAAAAAGATCAGCTGCAGGGAACCCACAGGCACAAGAGGTGATCAGTCTTTTGCCCACTGCTTCCACCATCTTGTGCACAGCTTTCATAGTTCAGGTTTTATTTTTTTTTAAGTTTTATAACAGAGCAGTGAAAATGTACAAGATAACAAAGACTGCTAATCGGATATCACCTTTTATCAATTCCAAAATTAAAGGTTTTTTTTTAATTGAAACTCACACTTCTGTTGTAATGGATGTGAATAAACATAATATCGATTGCCATATGCATGGCTCGCAGTTTAGAGGTTATCTATGTACAAAGAGGAGTGTATTGTTTAGGCAATGGCTTGTTTTAATTTAATCGTAAAAGAAAATCATGTCATTAGTTCATGTCTCCAATGTTCATTTTGCTGATAATAATTATTACTGTATTGAGGCTGCCCCTAGCATGCATAAACCATGTCAATAAACTTGCTGTAAGTACAAGTTATTCCTAAAATTAACAGATTTATACGTCTAACTGAAAAAAAGTATTAGGCCTCATGCCCACGGAAGTTTTTACAGCCGCGTTTTTTACAGCTTAAAAACGCCTGTCCATGTTATTGTAAACATTTTTCGACCGTATTTTTTTCGAAAAAAACCCCCAAAAAAAAACGCCGGAGCTCAAAAATGTAATTGCGGCATTTTCGTGCGTTTTTGCGCGTTTTTTAACGCTTCGCGTTTTTTTATGCCTAACGCCGACGCCACGGAACGCACTGGTCCTTTTTTTTTTTTTACAGCTTAACCACTTAAGCCCCGGACCATTTCGGGCCATTAGGACCAAGCCTGTTTTTGGGATTCGGCACTGCGCTGCTTTAACTGTAAATTGTGCGGACATGCAATGTTGTACCCAAATGAAATTTGCGTCCTTTTCTTCCCACAAATAGAGCTTTCTTTTAATGGTATTTGATTGCCTCTGCGATTTTTATTTTTTGCGATATAAACAGAAAAAGACCGAAAATTTTGAAAAAAAATGATATTTTCTACTTTTTGTTATAAGAAAAATCGAATAAACTCAATTTTAGTCATACATTTAGGCCAAAATGTATTCAGCCACATGTCTTTAGTAAAAAAAATGTCAATAAGCGTATATTTATTGGTTTGCGCAAAAGTTATAGCGTTTACAAACTAGGGTACATTTTCTGAAATTTACACAGCTTTAAATTTATGACTGCCTATCTCATTTCTTGAGGTGCTAAAATGGCAGGGCAGTACAAAACCCCCCCAAATGACCCCATTTTGGAAAGTAGACACCCCAAGGAAATTGCTGAGAGACATGTTGAGCCCATTGAATTTTTTTTTTTTTGTCCCAAGTGATTGAATAATGACAAAAAAAAAAAAAAAATTACAAAAAGTTGTCACTAAATGATATATTGCTCACACATGCCATGGGCATATGTGAAATTACACCCCAAAATACATTCTGCTGCTTCTCCTGAGTACGGGGATACCACATGTGTGGGACTTTTTGGGAGCCTAGCCGCGTACGGGACCCCAAAAACCAAGCACCGCCTTCAAGGTTTCTAAGGGCATAAATTTTTGATTTCACTCCTCACTACCTATCACAGTTTTGAAGGCCATAAAATGCCAAGATGGCACAAACCCCCCCAAATGACCCCATTTTGGAAAGTAGACACCCCAAGCTATTTGCTGAGAGGCATGTTGACCCCATTGAATATTTTTTTTTTGTCCCAAATGATTGAATAATGACAAAAAGAAAAAAAAAATGTACAAAAAGTTGTCACTAAATGATATATTGCTCACACATGCCATGGTTATATGTGGAATTGCACCCCAAAATACATTCTGCTGCTTTTCCTGAGTACGGGGATACCACATGTGTGGGACTTTTTGGGAGCCTAGCCGCGTACAGGGCCCCAAAAACCAAGCACCGCCTTCAGGATTTCTAAGGGCGTAAATTTTTGATTTCACTCCTCACTACCTATCACAGTTTCGAAGGCCATAAAATGCCAAAATAGCACAAACCCCCCCCAAATTACCCCATTTTGGAAAGTAGACACCCCAAGCTATTTGCTGAGAGGCATGTTGAGTCCATGGAATATTTTATATTTTGCCACAGGTTGCTGGAATATGACAAACTGTTTTTTTTTGCACAAAGTTGTCACTAAATGATATATTGCTCACACATGCCATGGGCATATGTGAAATTACACCCCAAAATACATTCTGCTGCTTCTCCTGAGTACGGGGATACCACATGTGTGGGACTTTTTGGGAGCCTAGCCGCGTACGGGACCCCAAAAACCAAGCACCGCCTTCAAGGTTTCTAAGGGCATAAATTTTTGATTTCGCTCCTCACTACCTATCACAGTTTTGAAGGCCATAAAATGCCAAGATGGCACAAACCCCCCCAAATGACCCCATTTTGGAAAGTAGACACCCCAAGCTATTTGCTGAGAGGCATGTTGAGCCCATTGAATATTTTTTTTTTTTTGTCCCAAATGATTGAATAATGACAAAAAGAAAAAAAAAAAATGTACAAAAAGTTGTCACTAAATGATATATTGCTCACACATGCCATGGTTATATGTGAAATTACACCCCAAAATACATTCTGCTGCTTCTCCTGAGTACGGGGATACCACATGTGTGGGACTTTTTGGGAGCCTAGCCGCGTACGGGACCCCAAAAACCAAGCACCGCCTTCAAGGTTTCTAAGGGCATAAATTTTTGATTTCACTCCTCACTACCTATCACAGTTTTGAAGGCCATAAAATGTCAAAATAGCCCAAAACCCCCACAAATGACCCCATTTTGGAAAGTAGACACCCCAAGCTATTTGCTGAGAGGCATGGTGAGTATTTTACAGCTCTCATTTGTTTTTGAAAATTAAGAAAGACATTTTTTTTTCTTTTTTTTTTTCTTTTTTTACATTTTCAAAACTTTGTGACAAAAAGCGAGATCTGCAAAATACTCAACATACCTCTCAGCAAATAGCTTGGGGTGTCTACTTTCCAAAATGGGGTCATTTGGGGGTTTTGTGCCATCTGGGCATTCCATGGCCTCCGAAACTGTGATAGGCAGTGAGGAGTGAAATCAAAAATTTACACCCATAGAAATCCTGAAGGCGGTGCTTGGTTTTTGGGGTCCCGTACGCGACTAGGCTCCCAAAAAGTCCCACACATGTGGTATCCCCGTACTCAGGAGAAGCAACAGAATGTATTTTGGGGTGTAATTCCACATATGCCCATGGCATGTTTGAGCAATATATAATTTAGTGACAACTTTTTGTACATTTTTTTTTTTTTTTTTTGGTCATTATTCAATCACTTGGGACAAAAAAAAAAAAAAATATTCAATGGGCTCAACATGCCTCTCAGCAAATAGCTTGAGGTGTCTACTTTACAAAATGGGGTCATTTGGGGGGGTTTTGAACTGTCCTGGCATTTTATGCACAACATTAGGAAGCTTATGTCACACATCATCCACTCTTCTAACCACTTGAAGACAAAGCCCTTTCTGACACTTTTTGTTTACATGAAAGAAAATTTTTTTTTGCAAGAAAATTATGTTGAACCCCCAAACATTATATATTTTTTTAAAGCAAAGGCCCTACAGATTAAAATAGTGGGTGTTGCATTTTTTTTTTCCACACAGTATTTGCGCAGCGATTTTTCAAACGCATTTTTTGGGGGAAAAACACACTTTTTTTATTTTTAATGCACTAAAAAACACTATATTGCCCAAATGTTTGATGAAATAAAAAAGATGATCATAGGCCGAGTACATGGATACCAAACACGACATGCTTTAAAATTGCGCACAAACGCGCAGCGGCGACAAAACTACATTCATTTTTAAAAGCATTTAAAAGCCTTTACAGGTTACCACGTTAGATTTACAGAGGAGGTCTACTGCTAAAATGACTGCCCTCGATCTGACCTTCGCGGTGATACCTCACATGCATGATGCAATTGCTGTTTACATATGACGCTAGACCGACGCTTGCGTTCGCCTTTGCGCAATAGCAGGGGGGGACAGCGGTGCTTTTTTTTTTTTTTTTTTTTTTTTTATTATTTATTTGGCTTTTTTATTTTATTTTTAAACTGTGCCTTCCATATTTTATTTTTTTACCATTTTTATCGTTATCTCAGGGAATGTAAATATCCCCTATGATAGCAATAGGTAGTGACAGGTACTCTTTTTTTGAAAAAAATTGGGGGGTTAGACCCTAGATCTTTCCTCTGCCCTCAAAGCATCTGACCACACCAAGATCGGTGTGATAAAATGCTTTCCCAATTTCCCAATGGCGCTTTTTATATCCGGGGGGGGGGGACATTCCCTCCCACTGCTTGTAAAAGCAGTCTAGAGGCTAATTATCTGCTAGAATTGCTTTTACATGAAAGCCGGCTGCTGGCTGAAAAGAATGATACCAAGATGATACCTAAACCCGCAGGCATCATTCTGGTATAAACATTCAAAGTCCAGCAACATACCAGTACGTTGCTGGTCCTTGTTGGACATGTATTGTAATCTTTTTTTTCATACAGCCTATTGGCTGAACGAAAAAAGAGATTGATTGGTGGGTATGCCCACCATTAGAATACCTCCCTTCATCCACCCACTTCTAATGATGGGCATATATGCCGAAGCATGGGGGCATCCTCCCGCAAAAAAGTTATGCCGCGTACACACGGTCAAGCCTTCGTCGGAATTTCGACCGTATGTACGCGGCATAAAAGGTTATGCCGCGTACACACGGTCGGACTTTTCCACGGATAAGCCTCCGTTGGAATTTCGACCGTATATACGCGGCATTAGGTGCAAAATCGCTCCTCCGCCCCTGCTGCCCCCATGCTTCGGCATATATGCTCTTTTTTTTAACTGTGGTGGTGAAATCACCTCCTACAGCGTTGGAGTCACGGCTTTATGTATCGTGGGAGCAAACGCTGTTGCTGTCAAGATAAATAGATCCGCGCTGCAACTGAATGGCGTACCTGCTAAGCAAATGGTGGTTAACATTAAAACAAAGTAACATTACAGTACAACAGTAGGACCTTACCATGCCATACCTGCAAAGCAAATACCAAAACAAAACCTAGTAAAAAATAAAAAAATGTTTTAACGCAACCTGTGCCTAAAATATATATATGCCGAAGCATGGGGGCATCCTCCCGCAAAAAAGTTATGCCGCGTACACACGGTCGGAATTTCGACCGTATGTACGCGGCATTAGGAGCAAAATCGCTCCTCCGCCCCTGCTGCCCCCATGCTTCGGCATATATGCTCTTTTTTTTTAACTGTGGTGGTGAAATCACCTCCTACAGCGTTGGAGTCACGGCTTTATGTATCGTGGGAGCAAACGCTGTTGCTGTCAAGATAAATAGATCCGCGCTGCAACTGAATGGCGTACCTGCTAAGCAAATGGTGGTTAACATTAAAACAAAGTAACATTACAGTACAACAGTAAGACCTTACCATGCCATACCTGCAAAGCAAATACCAAAACAAAACCTAGTAAAAAATAAAAAAATGTTTTAACGCAACCTGTGCCTAAAATATATATATGCCGAAGCATGGGGGCATCCTCCCGCAAAAAAGTTATGCCGCGTACACACGGTCGGAATTTCGACCGTATGTACGCGGCATTAGGAGCAAAATCGCTCCTCCGCCCCTGCTGCCCCCATGCTTCGGCATATATGCTCTTTTTTTTAACTGTGGTGGTGAAATCACCTCCTACAGCACTGGAGTCACGGCTTTATGTATCGTGGGAGCAAACGCTGTTGCTGTCAAGATAAATAATTCCGCGCTGCAGTTGAATGGCGCACCTGAAAACAAAAAATTACATACCTGAAAAGCAAGCATGATAAAACATTGCAGAATAGAATACAGTAAAAAAGAGCAGAACAATAGAGAGAAAATAGAGAGAGAGAGAACAATAAAACGACAACTATTTTTGGTTTTTTTATTTTATATTTTTTTTGTGTTTTGTTTTTTACGTTTTTTTTTTTCTTTTTTACACTTTTTTTTGTAACTTTACAACTGTAATGGTTCGGGTCTCTCAAAATGTAATGGCATCTTGGGAGACCCTGTGTAAGTGTGTCCTAGTCTGTGAAATGCTGTACCCTACGCTAAAACTTCACTTTTGAGTGGTAGCGTTCAAAACATTCACCTTGGCAAAGACCAGGCTTGTCAGGACAGAGTGGACAAAAACTACGGGTGTCACGCCTAAATCCGCGCTTGCTACAGACACGACATCTTTTTTGGGGGTGGCTTTGGGTAGGGGTACTCGGGAGGACATACGAATAATGCCTCTCATGCAGCCGGCTTACTGCATTTGGTTGGGGATGGTGAGGTGCAGAACCGCCTGGATACAGGAGTTCTGTGACTATCTCATTCTGGAATTTTAGAAGAGATAACGTCCCGCCTGAAGCTCTGTATAGCACATGAGCGTTCAGCAAAGCCAATTGGAATAATGATAGAGACACTTTTTTGTACCAGCGTCTCGCCTTACGGTCAATTAGATACGGCGCCATCAACTGGTCGTTGAGGTCCACCCCTCCCATATTTTGGTTATATTCGTGGACACAGAGGGGTTTCTCCACAACACCAGTCGCCGTACGAATTTGGACTGTCGTGTCTGCATGAAGGGAGGTAAGAAGGAAAACATTCTTATTGTCCCTCCACTTCATAGCGAGCAAGTTATTACACTTCAAGCAGGCTCTCTCCCCCAGCCTAAGACGGGCATCTACAAGCCGCTGGGGAAAGCCCCGGCGATTAGGTCGCACGGTGCCACATGCTCCAATCTTATGATCAAACAAGTGACTAAACAGTGGCACGCTCGTGTAATAATTGTCCACATACAAGTGGTACCCCTTTCCGAATAAGGGTGACACCAAGTTCCACACTATCTTGCCAGCGCTCCCTATGTAATCCGGGCAGTTGACCGACTCAATCTGACTGTCTTTTCCCTCATAAACCGTAAAGTTCACTACATAGCCTGTTGCCCTGTCACAGAACTTGTAGAGCTTGACCCCGTATCTGGCACGCTTGCTGGGAAGGTACTGCTTGAAAGACAAGCGGCCAGAAAATTTAATCAGGGACTCATCAACGCAGACAACTTGATCGGGAGTAAACAAGGCTGCAAAACGTTCGTTGAAGTGGTTTATGAGGGGCCGAATTTTAAAGAGCCGGTCGTATTCAGGGTCCCCACGTGGACGACAAAGTTCATTGTCGTTGAAGTGCATGAACCGCAAAATCTGCTCGTATCGTGCCCTGGACATGGAGGCAGAGAACACGGGCATGTGGTCAATTGGGTGCGTGGACCAATAAGCACGCAATGACGGAAATTTATGTGTGCCCATGTTGAGGGAAAGGCCCAGAAAGGTCTTAAATTCGGAAACCGTAATTGGTTTCCAATTTCTGGCAATTTTAGGCAACTGGGGGTTAGCGGCGATAAATTGACCAGCATATAAATTACTCTGGTCCACAATAGATCTATAGAGATCTTCCGTGAAAAACAGCGAATAAAAATCGATTGGCATAAAATCAGCTGTTTCCACCTGAATACCGGGTTGGGCAGTGAATGGGGGAAGTACGGGTTCTGCAGAAGTGGTGGGGACCCAATCAGGATAGGCGAATTCTGCAGGAAGGGCAGTATGGGCACGACGGGCCTGCCTTTGTCTTCTTGGTGGCAGCGGGACACTACTTGTGCTTGCCACCTCGCCAGCTTGAACTGCACTTATGGGACTCGCCACGTCACCAAGTGTTACTGCAGTGCTGGATGTACGTCCAGGCTGTACTAGGCCGCTGGTGCTTGCCAGTTCACCAGAAGGAATAGCGGCGCTAGTACTACTCTGCTCCATGATACGAGAGACCTGCGGTTCTTGCTCCTCAACAACCTCAGAAGATCGGGATCGGGTACGCCTGACCTTAGCAGGGACCTCAACTTCGTCGTCAGAGCTATCTGACGTGGGGCCGCTGACGTCACTGTCTTCTACGGGAAGATATTCTGAGCCTGAATCTGACAGATACGTGACCTCCTCTTCACTATCTGTCATGCTCAGAATCTCGTAGGCCTCTTTACTAGTGTACCTTCGTCTTGCCATTTTGGGCTCTAAATTTAGGGGTACACTAGTAAGATTCACAGGAAAAAAAGCACCCGACTGTCGTCAGCAAATATATCAAACGCTACAAAAAAAACTGTTAGCGATCGCAGGGATCAGGCCTGTCTCTGCGAACGCTGCAGTTATGTGTGTTGTGTTTGGTAAGTGACAGTGATCGATCGATACTGCACTTGGGTGGGCTGGGCTGGGCTGGGCGGAGGGGCTAAACGCAGGTACTAGCAGGTATCTGGGCTGATCCCGCTAACACTGCGTTTTTGGGAACCCTAAACCGCTGGGGATGCTAGTATAGATCTGATCAGATACTATACCACTAAGGGAGGTGTATGCTTTGCGCGTGGGTGTTAGCGTTACTGGCACTAACCTAACACTGCCTGGGGCGACGTAGACCCTCTCTGGCGCTAAAACCTAATTGATCTCACCCGCCGGGCGATCAGGGGGGTTAAACCTTTATTGGGTTATATACGGCGGGTGCCCTGATGCTATAAAAAGCAAACTAATCAACCAGCGTCACCCGTAACCTTTATATGGTGATCACTGGTGAAAGGGTTAACTAGGGGCAATCAGGGGGTTAAAACCTTTATTAGGTTAAATATGGGGGTACCTGACACCAATAAAAACCTGCGGCGAACCTAAAAAAAAAATAACTGCCTATCTAAAACACCAGCGACACGAATACAGCGATCGGAAAAACAATCGCTTAGTGACGCTGAAGTTAGGGGGTGAAAGGGTTACCTGGGGGGTGATCAAGGGGTTAAACCTTTATTAGGGGGGGTTAGGGGGCTACCCTGAACCTAAAGGGGCCTAATCCTAACTGCCTTGCAACTTTTTACAATCACAGATGACACTAAATGCAGTGATCAGTAAAATAAATGATCACTGCAATCAGTGACACTGTGATTGGGGGCTTTGGGG
The DNA here is from genome assembly GCA_029206835.1 of Rana muscosa. Classification (NCBI taxonomy): domain Eukaryota; kingdom Metazoa; phylum Chordata; class Amphibia; order Anura; family Ranidae; genus Rana; species Rana muscosa. The sequence continues at coordinate 342,901,427 of CM055117.1, read as the reverse complement.
TGACCTGGGGGGTGATCTGGGGGTGACTGGGGGGTGATTTGTGTGCCTATGTGTACCTACGTGTCAGTGGACTGTTGGAGCACTAACCTCTGTCTTCACTCCTCGGCGCCGGGAACGAAAAGACCGCGGCGAGGGAGATGACATCACTTCCTCCAGCCTGTGTTTACATCACATGGCGGAGGAAGCAATTTCATTGGCCGGGAGCGATCGCGAGGGGGGGGGGCGGAATCGAGCGGCCGCCCCCTCATGCCTGATCGCTCCCGAACACTTAACGGCCGCTCACTGCAGTGAAGGGGGGTCCGGTTGGACCCCCCAACTGCACAAAGGCGATCACGTAGATCTACGTGATTCTGCCTGTCCGTGCCATTCTGCCGACGTAAATCGGCGGTGGGCGGTCGTTAAGTGGTTAAAAACGCCTATGCTATTTGCAGCTCAAAAACGCCTAGGTGGGCATGAAGCTATAGACTAACATGGACAGGCGTTTTTTAAGCTGTAAAAAACACTCAAAAACGCGGCTGTAAAAACGTCCGTGGGCATGAGGCCTTAAGCTTAATTTCCGCCTGAAAATCCTTTAAAAACTCTCATGTATGATGTGGTCAGTAAAATGACTGCCCCAGAATAAGTATGAAGATTGAAATTAGGAATTGCAGCTTACCGTACATCAGAGGCTTCACGTACAAGGTGTTAAGCTTGATAACAGGTTTGCTTTAGGTTCTTCTTGCCAGCCTTTAGAGTTCAATATTTGTCAGTTATCTTTGGCTGAGATGAAGTCTGATGCAATACCTGCAGTGCCGGTTAGTGCCTTTTAGTGGCAACCTCTAAAACACATTTAGCACAGACCTCTTCGAAATAATTAATGACCTGGTATTACAGGAACTTGACTATAAAGAGAAATGGTGATATCCCACTTTGTACTACCAATTAAAGGCCATAGAGTTTGGTCAAGAAGCTAACGGCCTGCCCATGTTTAGAAGAACTGGGTAAGTTGCCTCAAGGCTACAGGTTAGTGTACATTTCAATGACAAAATAGTAATCCTTGTCAAGTTGCCACAAAATGGTTTATTATATAGGTTAGTTGTATATAGGACCTAGAACGTAAAACTAGGATGTTATCACAGGGTTCAGAAATGTGGGGAGGGTTTTAGACGGATGCGATAATGTTTTTACTATATTTCCATTTGAGAAAAAAGACTGTTTCAAATAAATCCCCAATGTTTTGTGACACCAATGGGACATATTGTGTCTTTCAGATTCCTAATGCTGGGAACTATGAAAAAGCATTTGATTTTTCACTAGGTTAGGGATTGCTTTATCTGCAAAATCTATGCATCATTTCTATAGGTCAATTTTTCTTTAATCCACAGTATAATTTCAGACCAGTTTAAAAATAATATTTTTATTAAATTTTTTAAGGCTGGCAATAATTTATACAATTTTCTTGTATATTTTTCCTTTAGATTGACCAAGATTATAATATGAGGTCATACCTAAGCACTTTCAATTTGTATGCAACCAGGCAGGCCCTTGCACCTAAATAGTTAAAGGTAAAGCTAAAGGAAATTCAACAAGAACATTGTATAATGCAGTGTTTCTCAACTCCAGTCCTCAAGGCACCCCAACCCCCAACAGGTCATGTTTTCAGACTCTCCATTATTTTGCACAGGTTATTTGATCAGTTTCACTGCCTTAGTAATAACCAAAGCTGTTTCATCTGAGGGAAATCCAGAAAACATGACCTGTTGGGGCGCCTTGAGGACTGGAGTTGAGAAACCCTGGTATAATGTATGGCCAGCCTAAGACAGCCTGTATCCTCTGAAATCAAACAGTTCTGCAGGTGCCGTTCTGTGGGTATCCACAAGATGGTGTCCTTACATTGAAAATTAAAAAACTTTTATGTGCCAGCAAACAAGGTAGCTTGGTACTTCCCGATTTAACAAACAATGGAAAATTCTCCATTAGAAGCAGATGGCACTAACCGCATAAAATTTGAGAATAGGAAATATAGAATCATTAATGAAAACTAAGCGGATGTATTTTTATCACCTTTTGGCTAAGAATTATTTATCTAAAGTCCCCACTATATCATTTTGGTACATTTATGAGCATAGATTCTATTTTAAAACAGAAAAAACTTTACTCAAAACAGTGAGAAAAGCAAATAGTAGCTCTAAAAAACAATAAAACTATATAATAGTGTAATAAACTCAATAACACCACGTGACAAGTAATATAAAGTCCATAACATAAATGATGAAATCGGTGAAAAAATTCCTTATTTCCGTAAATCTTCCACCACACCACCGTGCTGTGCCAACTTCCCCTTTGAAAAACGCACTCGCCAAATAAATTTGCCTTTCACTCTCGTGTCAGGACTTTGGACTTTATATCACTTGTCACGTGGTGTTATTGAGTTTGTTACACTATTATATAGTTTTATTGTTTTTTAGCGCTACTATTTGCTTTTCTCATTGTTCTCATTGTTGTTTCTCATTGTTTTGAGTAAAGTTTTTTCTGTTTTAAATTTTTATTCACTAAGTGGCAGCTATAGTTACTTGCACATTTTCTTTCTCGTACATCACGGGACACAGAGCGGCATAGTAATTACTATGTGGGTTATAGAGATTACCTTCAGGTGATGGACACTGGCACACCCAAGACAGGAAGTCCCCTCCCCTATATAACCCCTCCTATACCGGGAGTACCTCCGTTTTTTTTTGCCATTGTCTAAGGTGTTGGTCACGGTTAAACATGTATCTGGGCTTGTGTGTAGGTTCAATCCTTGGGCCTAGGCAAGCCATTCCGGATCCGTCCAAAGTGCTTCATAGCCAAACGGTCGGTACCTGGGCCTCGGCAAGAAGAACGAGGTTTTGCCTGTAATGCCTCTCTTAGGAGGGCTGGACCCTGGGATCCAGTACTCTGGTTATACCCAAAACCAAGATGTTTTCTGGCAGGGTGCTATACAGGTCCAGAGGAGTGGTGCTCCTTGGGACCCCGGTCTCTGAAGGTCTGCTGACATTGCCTGCCATGAGGGGTGAAGTTTGGGTTTCCACGGCGTGGAAAAGGTAAGTAGAGATCTCTGAGGAACTTGGTTCTGCAGGGATCTTCAATTCTAATGTGTTTTTCTGCCTGTTGCCTTATGGTTATTCCCGCTGGTCTATGCATTCCTAAATTATAAATCCTGAAATACATTTTCACATAGGATTCAAGACATTGTGTTGTACCTTACTTAACCAGTAGAGGCCGCTGTGGGATGTCTTTGGGCTATACCTCCTATTAGTGTAAGCCCAGGCAGATGATAGACTCTCACTGAAGAGAAGCTGCAAACTCGTCTGTCACGCTTACCACTGCTCTGTCATCCCCAGGCTCTGTGTATAGTCAGCGGTGGGTCCTTGCTCCTCTCCCTACTTGCCTACATGCCTCTCCATGTGTATCAGCGTCGGCGGTGCATACGTGCACGCGCGCGCGCACACACTCAATATATGAGAAATAGGCCGGAAGGGGGCGGGGCTTGGCAGATGACGCTCTGTGCTCGCTGGCGTGTTTTTGCGCATGTGCGGGCGTCCCAGCCTCTTTAAAAGCGCAGTTTTTTTCTGTGGAGCTGCTGTGGAGGGACAGAGCATGGGCTTGGTGGTAAACAGATACCTAGAGGCATACAGCAGGCGGTTGATACAGGCATCCCCTAGAAAGGCACATTAGTTAGGCACCAGACTGATATATATAGCAGCAAGTGCGCTAGACTATAAGTCAGTAAGTGGTGTATTTGGCTATAGATACCTCAGCTTTGGGCTAAGGAATATGCCGTCCAAGGGCTCTGGGACTAAAAATCCTAAGAAGCAGAAAGGGTCTCCATCGGGCTCTGAGGATCTGGGGCATGCTTCTGCTGCACCAGCCTCCCCTGAAAAATCAGAGGTTAGTACCCGCAGGGAGCCCTCAGGAGTGCTAGGTGCTGCGGCTGCCCTCAGTTCACCTGCTCCTGTGTATGTAACAGAGGAGGCTTTTGCCTCAGCTCTGGGAGGATTGGAGCAAAGATTGGCAGCATTAATCGCTTCTTCTCTCCCAGAGAGCGCGCCAGATCTCCGTCTCCTTCATTAGAGTACCTGTCAGCAATGCAACAGTCCCACGAAGGGATTGACCTGCCTGAGGGGGATCAGGCTGAGGATGACTCTGCCTCAGAAGAATCGACTGTGGAGGAACCTTTTTCAACGTCTCAAGCTGAAAGACTGTTAGTCCAGTCCTTGACGGTCATGGTTTGGTCAGCCTTTAAGTTGCCCCTTTCTGAACTAATGACTGCTACTGTTTCCTCTTTGGGGTCTTTAAAAGCTCCACAGGCCAATTGTTCCTTCCCAGTCCATCCGTTACTGGAAGGACTTATTTACCAGGATTGGGAACATCCTGATAAACCGTTTGCTCCTCCTAAGAGGTTTTTGGTGATCTATCCTATGGAAGAGAAGTTCACCCAAAAATGGAGTGTGCCTACAGTAGACGCGGCCATCTCCTGTGTGAACAAGTCCCTGGCATGTCCAGTGGATAATGTTCAGATGTTCAAGGGTCCAATAGACAAAAAATTGGAATCCTTGTTAAAATCTGCCTTTTCTACAGCTGGGGCTGTGGCACAGCCAGCGGTGGCAGCTATTGGTGTTTGCCAAGCCTTAAAAGATCAGATGAAACTGGTTTTAAGGGTATATGCCAGATCAGTAGGCTCATGATCTGGCTGATTTACCTAGAGCATTATGCTTTGCGGTTGACGCCATCAAGGATTCGATCCATCAGGCCTCCCGTCTTACGCTGTCATTAGTACACATGCGTAGACTCCTATGGCTTAAGAATGGCTTAAGAACTGGTCAGCTGAGACACCTTGTAAAAAGCTTCTAGCCAGTTTTCCATTTCATGGTAAGCGTTTATTTGGCGAAGACCTGGATAAATATATCCAGAAGATTTCCAGTGGTAAAAGTACCCTCTTACCGGTCAAGAAGAGGTTTAGGGGCCCCTCTTTCAAGAGGCCTACCTCCACAGTCCCTGGGACGTCTGTCTCTAAGCAGTTCTGACGGCCTCCCCGATCAAATTTTGGGGGAAAAACTCAGGGACAACCTCAGGGTAGTAAAAAACCCTGGAACCGAAGAGGTACTAAACCGGCCTCCAAGTCGGTCCTATGAAGGGCTGCCCCCACTCAAGCGGGTGGGGGGAAGACTACAGTTGTTCGCAGAGACTTGTCGAGAGACGATCAGAGACAGATGGGTGCTCTCCACAGTAACTCTGGGATACAAATTGGAGTTAAGGGATTTTCCTCCTCCCCACTTTATGTGGTCAAATGTGTCAAAAGATCCGTTAAAGAGAGGATCTCTCCTTTTGGCATTGGACCAACTGTTACTCCAAGGAGTAATTGTGGAGGTTCCTATGGAAGAACGGGGGTTGGGATTCTACTCAAACCTCTTTACAGTCCCAAAGCCAAACGGGGACGTAAGGCCCATATTGGATCTCATGGGTCTAAACAAATTCCTGAACATCCAGTCTTTTCGGATGGAGTCGATCTGGTCAGTAGCCGCTACCCTGCAAGGGGGAGAATGGTTAGCTTCCATCGACATCAAAGATGCCTATCTGCACGTCCCCATTTGTCCGGGTCATCAAAGGTTTCTACGCTTTGCAGTAGAAGGGCGCCATTTTCAGTACGTGGCCTTACCTTTCGGTCTGGCTACGGCACCAAGGGTGTTCACAAAAATTTTGGCCCCTCTGTTGGCCGACCTAAGAACTCGAGGTGTGTCGATAATGGCGTACTTAGACGACCTGTTGTTAATGGATCACTCGGTCACCAAACTAAATGGTAGTGATTTATGACACGATCAGGTATCTGGAGTCTTACAGTTGGGTCATCAACCTAGACAAGTCAGCCTTACAACCAGTGAAGAGTCTGGAATATTTAGGGCTGCGGGTGGACTCAGACCAAAAGAAGATTTTCTTGTCCTTGGCAAAGATGTCTTCTTTGAGGGACCTGATCCAGCTGGTTTGTGCAAAAAGACAGCCGTCCATACGCCTGTGCATGCGATTGCTGGGAAAGATGGTGGCGTCGTTCGAAGCTGTACCGTACGCCCAGTTCCACTCAAGGAAATTGCAGAGGGCCATCCTTTCAGCATGGAACAAAAGGGTTCAGGCCCTAGACCTCCCGATGTCCCTGACCTTCAGTTCGGAAAACCCTCTGTTGGTGGTTGGTTCCCCAAAATCTGCAAAAGGGGAAATCTTTCAGTCCGATTTCTTGGAAAGTGGTCACTACAGATGCCAGTCTTGTAGGCTGGGGGGCAGTACTGGAGCAATGGTCTCTCCAGGGGAGATGGTCGGATACAGAGAAGGCTCTGGCCATCAACCTTCTGGAAATTCGGGCAGCTTGATAGGCCCTAAAAACCTGGACATCCAAGCTTCGGGGGTCCCCTGTCAGGATTCAATCAGACAATGCCACAGCAGTGGCATACGTCAATCACCAGGGGGGCACCAGGAGTTGTGCAGCCCAGAAGGAGGTGAATCACATCTTGAGATGGGCAGAAACGTATGTCCCATGCATATCCGCTGTCTTTATTCCAGGAGTAGAGAATTGGAAGGCGGACTTCCTGAGTCGCCAACAGTTGTTCCCAGGGGAATGGTCCCTTCACCCCAACATTTTTCGATCAATATGTCAGCGGTGGGGAACACTGGACGTAGATCTGCTAGCATCCAGATTCAACGCAAAGGTGGACAGATTTGTGTCTCGGACAAGGGACTCCCTCGATTACGGATCGGATGCGCTGGTGTTCCCATGGGATCAGTTCAAACTAATATACGCGTTCCCGCCACTACAGTTGTTACCTCGACTCCTCCGCAGGGTCAGGTGGGAAAAGAAGCCAGTGATTCTGGTGGCTCCAGCGTGGCCCCGAAGATCCTGGTACGCGGAGATTGTAAAGATGTCTGTGGGGAGTCCTTGGACCCTTCCACTTCGTCCGGACCTGCTTTCACAAGGACCGGTATACCACCTTTCCTTACTAACTCTAAGTTTAACGGTCTGGCTATTGAATCCCACATCCTAAAAAAGAGAGGTCTGTCTAACTCTGTGGTATCTACCATGATCAATGCCAGGAAGCCGGTATCTAGGCATATTTACTATAGAGTTTGGAAGGCGTACATCACTTGGTGTGAGGCCAGTAACTGGCATCCTCGTAAGTACGTTATAGGCAGAATTCTGGACTTCCAGCAGTGGGCTGTGGATAGGAAGTTAGCCTTAAGTACTATTAAGGGTCAGGTTTCGGCCTTGTCAATACTTTTTCAAAGGCCCCTAGCCTCGCATTCACTAGTTAAATCTTTTTTGCAAGGGGTGACTCGTATTAACCCACCGGTTAAAACTCCCATATGTCCATGGGACCTAAACCTGGTTCTATCGGTTCTTCAGAGACAACCATTTGAACCCTTGCGGCACATTCCCTTGGTTCTTCTCTCCAGGAAATTGTTTTTTTTTGGTAGCCATATCCTCGGCCAGGAGAGTGTCGGAATTGGTCGCTATGTCCTGTAGGGAGCCATATTTGGTTATCCATAAGGACAGAGTAGTTCTACATCCTCATCCAACCTTTCTTCCCAAGGTGGTATCTAGTTTTCATTTGAACCAAGATGTGGTTCTTCCTTCCTTTTTTCCCAAGCCTAGCTCGGTAGAAGAGAAATTATTACATTCTTTGGATGTAGTGAGAGCGGTTAAGGCTTATCTACAAGCCACCACTCAGATTCGGAAAACAGATATGTTATTTATTCTGCCGGAAGGCCCGAAAAAGGGCCAGGCAGCGTTGAAATCTACTCTTGCTAAGTGGATTAGACAGATCATTGTTCAAGCCTATGGCTTAAAAAGGAAGTTGCCTCCATTTAAGATTAAAGCACACTCTACGAGAGCAGTTGGTACTTCCTGGGCAGTGCAGCATCAGGCCTCCATGGCTCAAATTTGTAAGGCCGCGACATGGTCTTCGGTACACACGTTCACTAGGTTCTACCAGGTGGATGTAAGAAGTCAGGAGGATGTCGCCTTTGGGTGCAGTGTGTTGCAGGCTGCAAATTAGATCCTCATGTCTGTTGGCGCCCAGCTTATGTATGGTGTCTCCCTCCCCTCATTTGTAATTACTATGCCGCTCTGTGTCCCGTGATGTACGATAAAGAAACTATGATTTTTATAACAGCTTACCTGTAAAATCCTTTTCTTGGAGTACATCACGGGACACAGAGCTCCCACCCCTCTTTTCGGGACACTTATTGCTTTGCTACAAAACTGAGGTACTCCCGGTATGGGAGGGGTTATATAGGGGAGGGGACTTCCTGTCTTGGGTGTGCCAGTGTCCATCACCTGAAGGTAATCTCTATAACCCACATAGTAATTACTATGCCGCTCTGTGTCCCGTGATGTACTCCAAGAGAAGAATTTTACAGGTAAGCTGTTATAAAAATCCTATTTTTTTTATTGGCGCAGTGGTAATAGAGGTTATTCAGGGCGTTTATATCCAATATCAACAACACATTATAGATTCTATTTTGTCTAATGTTTTGATCTTTACATCTTGCATGTAATGTACTCTGGCTCCTTTTTACTAGTCATCTATTTAAAGCAGATCTCCGGGATTTGTAAAAAAAAAAATCGCCTATTAGTACACACCCTACACAAAACACTAAACAGGTATTACAATTGTGAAATTCCTTACCATTGAAGAGAAAAGTCTGCATTTTCAGGAAGTCAACTCTCTCTAATTCAAAAAATGCAACATGTATTCTGCCAAGGGGGAGCTGTTAGACAAGTGATTACATCATATCCTCTCCCCTCTCTTAAGCCGTGTACACACGATCGGTTTTACTGATGAAAACAGTCCGATGGACTTTTTTCATCGGACAAACCGATCGTGTATGGGCCCCATCGGTCTTTTTTCCATCGGTGAGAAAAAATAGAACATGTTTTAAATGTATCCAATGGGCAAAAAACCGATAGCAAATTCCGATCGTCTGTGTGGAACTCCATCGGACAAAAAACCCATGCATGCTCAGAATCAAGTCTACGCATGCTCAGAAGCATTGAACTTTTGGACGGTCAGATTTTTGACTGATGGTGTGTAGGCAAGACTGATGGAAGTCAGCTTCATCGGATTTCCGATGGAAAAATCCATCGGATTAGAATCTATAGGAAATCCGATCGCGTGTACAGGGCTTAACACTGTAATAAAACTACATTTCCCTTCATGCTTTGCCAATGTAAATTAATGTGGGAGGGACACTAGGCCTGTAAATGTAAATGTGAACAAGCCCTCATTGTGCAGGCAGCCAGCCATACTACTCCAGTGAAACAGCAGGATAGGTAGGTTACAGCTTTATAAATGCAAAGCATGTTTGCCTTCCAACCACAACCAGACATAAACATATTGCCCTTACTTGCTTTATGTAATCATTACTGAACTGTAGACACATGCCCATAATGATATATTATACATACTGTACTCTGCTGTAATTCAGTATTAGAAATATTCCTCCTCCTGCTGTAGCTTTAAGATCTTTCTAACAGCAATCAGTGCTGGTATGGTGTATGAGAACATCCCTAGCCACACCACAGAAAGAAAGAGCTGGGCCATGCTGCTTTACATCAGCATGTAGCACAAGTAAATGGCGGCATGAGAAAAAAACTCCTCTGTGCCCACCAGTGTGGTCTCCTCTGTGCCCACCAGTGGGGTCTCCTCTGTGCCCGCCAGTGGGGTCTCCTCTGTGCCCACCAGTGGGGTCTCCTCTGTGCCCACCAGTGCGGTCTCATCTATGCCCATCAGTGCGGTCACACCAGTGCAGCTTATCAGTGTCCATCAGTGCAGAGCAGGGATCGTTACCTGAAATCATCTGCATGACAGAGCGGAGATCTCAAAGCTGACAGGTCTTGTATGTGAAAACGCCAATCGCAGTAATGTTCCACCTCCCATACCGGCATTGTGATAGACAGCGCACTGTTCCGATAGTATGGGATGCAGTACATTACTGCGATTGGGGTTTTCACATACAACACCTGTCAGGGCGAGATCTCCGCTCTGTCATGTGGGATGATCTCTGGTAACTCTCCCTGCTCTCTGCACTGAGAGAGATAGCGAGTGGTGGTGGGGGACAGGGGTAGAGTGGGGGCAGTGCTGGCAGGGAGCGGAGGAGGAGGGAGGACACCACCTCTATGGGCGGCACAGACCTAGGGCTGTGAGACCCCCTTCGCCCACAACAGCGAGCACTGCGAAAATACAAGTCCCTGCTCACTTCTAGAGAACTACTTGTGGGAAGTGACAAGACCGCTGGCTGGGAGTACAGGAGGAATAGCAGCCAGCGGTCTTACAATCAGGAAATCACTGGAGATTAATGGCTTTTCTGCAAAATCATCAAGCTGTTAGAGGAACTATAGAGCTCAGAAGATGGATGGCATAGTTGGTGAAGGTAGGAGTTCGGCAACAAGGACATGGAAAAAAGTTTTCCCTGGAGTTCTTCAAGCAGATACATATTATCTGGCCGCCTTTGCTGATAGGGTACCTGCTTATGCTGTGTTTATCCGATGCGAGCATGTGAAAAGCACTTGGTTGTTGCTATAGAAAATGTCTTGGTACCTTTTTAATCATATATAATATATGGTTTATAAAAATATATTCTACTTGGACATCTGTAATGTTGAATCATTCGGATAGTCTTTCTGGTTTGTTACATTGGTCTTTCGCTGATTGCTAACCTATATCTTTTAATGGAATATAATATAACATGTGTGAACTTGTTATTGGCAGCATCTGCAGGTGTAAGTACACCCGGGCATTAGGAGGGTGATTAGCTTCTAGGATATCACCTGGTCTTTACCATAATATTGAATCATATTATCTGGGATGGTGGAGTCTGATTCTTTTGAAAATGGCATAACAGTAATTCTGAAATAGAAAAAAATATCTCAAATGTAGCGCAAGAGCATAAGATGTCACAACCCCCAAATGTATCTGTATATTTAAATAAATTGTCTGAAATCTAGTCAGTCAGCCTTTGGAAACTCCAACATACAGGAACCTGAATGAAAATTTCTGCTGCATATTTAAAAATAAAAAAGTTGAATTGATCAAGTTCTTGGGATTTTCAAGGTGCCAGATATCAAAAGTCCATGGTCTGTAAAAAATTAACAATTTTAGTCAGTACTTCCATAAAAGCATTAAAAATGTGTAAAAGATTGAACCACGTGTCATCATTAAAGTGATGCATGAATTGTACATAAATGTTATTACAAGTATGTTGAAAAGAGTATCTCGTCATGTTTTGCCTTTTGTGTGGCTTCTTCAGGAGAGTGTATAACAACATACAATTTCCATCAAATTAATATCAAATAGTTGTTTGTATTCACACAACAAATGAATGGACAGGGCAAATTGGTCCATACAGTTGCACCATTCCTAGAGGCGACCCCAGAGGAAGCTACAGAAGGGGCTCTAATACCAAAGATTTAAAAAAAAACTGGTAAATTGGTAGATGAAAATAGTCTCCTTGACCTGCAGATAAATATTGTATTGTATTAATACAGGTACTCTTGAATGGCTCACCCAACCATAGGAGGTTGTGTGCTTGGCAACTAAATCCAGACCGCATTCTCCACCAGGGCATTTTTAACTGATCATGGACTTTTGAAAATTGGCACCTTGAAAATCCCAAGAACTTGATTTTTTCCCTTTTATACATTACTGAGGGATGTGGTGCCTCTGGCTTCCTCTCTTGCCCACAATGCATTAATTTGAAAATATTAATTCTTGCAATCTTTCTGCGTCCTTTGCAGTTATAAAGCCAACTGTTCTGAATGATCTATAAGATACAGTACAGCTTCACTCTAAGTGATCTTGCTGCTTTAAAACTAGTACGCAGCTCATAACTCCAAACAATAGAAATTGTCACTTGCAGCTTTGCTGTTATTTTGCTTTGTGACAGATTCTAATTAAATATGTCTGTTCAAAGAAAGCACAGCAATTTGAAAGGGTTAACATTTCACTTCAACAAAGAATATTGCAAAGTTGGTTTATTACTCTAAACACAAAAGGTTAATTCTGATAAAAGATTTTTTCATAAACATGCACTTTTCTACATCCTGAATGTGCTTGTTTATACATTATTTCGAGGGAACAAACACATAGGAAAATTTAATTGTGACCAATACATCATTTGATCAGTCAAACTGGGCTGTCTTGACATGAGCTTTAACCACTGATTGCAATAAAGTTCAGCAAATTAAGAACTGTTAAACAAATTGCAGGAATGGCAAAGCAGAGCAACAAAGCTCAAGTCTGAAAAGTGCTGCTTTACCCATGGTACGGAAAACAATACATTAAATTGGGTTTAGTTATGTTATGGCCTTGGTATTGTGCTCTATAAATAATGTTAAGGCCTTTTAGGGTTGGATGTTGGTTTTGTATCTTTCAGAAAAGTGAGGTCTGTTTCTCTTGGCAGATTCTGTAGGATGACGATGATGATGATGCAGAAACTGGCTTAACAGAGGGAGAAGATAAAGAGGAGGAGGAAAAGGAAGAAGAGCAGCTTGGAAAGCTCCAGTTCTCCCTGGATTATGATTTTCAAAATAATCAGGTACCAAGGCATCTTCTGTTATCTAAAATGCTGTCCAATTGGCAGCCTGTAAGCAGCCCTCAGGATGACCACTTGCGACCTTTGTTTCAAGTTAGGCAGGTATAAACATCCTTACAAAGGACATTTAAAAATACAACATTTTATAACAATCTGATTGAAGGGAGACTTGAGTACTTAAAGGCTGCCTTTATTGCATCTAGTAGTACTGTGAATTATTTTTATTACATTATGTTTAAAGTACATTCACTGTTCCGTTACCTGCATTGGTGGTATTTGCATGATCCTCACTTTTTGATGTAGTTAGACTGCAGTCTGCAATATCGATGTTCATATCCACAAAGTTGCATTCCACATCTAACCCTAACCCTAATTCTGCCCGAAGATTTGTGAATGTTTTTAAATCATTGTCCTTCATCCACTGGATTTGCTAATCATCTTTCTATTGTGGAAATTTATCCAGGGGTCCCTGATTAGCTACATAATGTCTTTGGAGCTGCCTATCTTTCTCCTATTTGCTTTAACTTGTATTTATTTTTGGAGCTAGATCCTGATTTAAAACAAGATTAACAGTTCTGAACAGAACCATAATATAATCGAGGGTTGTTTGTATATCAGTCTTGTTGATGGTGCCTAAACCTATTTTGTCACTTGTAAATGAACATGCAAATTCAAAATGTTTATAATTTTTACCTTTTGTCTTACTTGCAGATGCAAGTTGGAGTTATACAAGCAACAGAATTACCTGCGTTGGACATAGGAGGAACATCAGATCCCTATGTGAAAATTTTCTTTTTACCAGACAAGAAAAAGAAGCATGAGACTAAAGTTCATCGGAAGACACTGAATCCCATCTTCAATGAGACATTTACTTTTAAGGTTTGGTAAACTTTTAGCTACTCCTAATAAATGCAGGGGCAGATTTGATGTCCATGGTGCCATTGCCACTGAGGGGACAGTATGAAGCAGAACCCTTCAACTGTCCTTAATCCTGCAGAGATGTCCCACAGGATCCTGGAAACTCTGCATAGTGGCACCTGGTCCCCTGTATGTGCCAGTATGGTAATGATTATGTTTTGGTAAAGGATAAGTTCACCTTTGATAACATGATACTGTTGCACCAGGCCCTGCACCCCCCCCCCCTCAGATCCCCCACAGTGACCCAACAAGCAGAGGATCTTCTCAAAACACTGGCCCACCCCACCGCATCATTTGTTCTATGATTGTGAGAACTACAACTACCAACAGCCTTTGCTGGAGTATTGCATTGCACCCGTGATCTGCTGATTGTGGGTGCAATGCTTTGCAGGCTCGTAGAAAAAAAATATAATGCACATATTTTTACCTGCAAAAAAGATGTGCATTTATTTGTTTATTTTTTTTACAAAGGTGAACTTATCCTTTAAACTTTTGTATGTTTAAGTATGAATTTGCTAATATAGTATTGTAAGATTTGGTCAGTTTAGTTATGTGCTCTTTGTGCGTGTAGGGGGAGGCAACAAAAGCTAGCTGGCCTAGGAGATGGGGGGTATTAACATGGCCATGAATATATGAAAAATACTTTCATTATTAACTGTTATATTTGGATGCTATCCATGTCTGTCTGTTAGGGGGAAGTATGATCCCTAGATGTCTGTACACGCTAAACAGCATAAATGGAGGGATTTCACCTTCCAGCTTATTGTATTCTGACAGCCAGTACCCATAAGAATATCCAAATACTACTTGCTTCTCATTGTAGTCCATGTTAGGTTGGTAATTTTCCACTCAACTCCTTCGACTTGAAAAATTAACTTTTGTTGCAAAGTGAATTATGGCCAGATCAACATGAGTCAGACAAAGTTTGATCTGTGTATGGCCATCTTTAATCTTGAGCCATCAGAAATCATTGGTGTCGCATTTTCTCCTGCTGTAAATACATGTCTCCAGAGGGCTGAGGCAGTAGTGTAGTAGCAAGAACAAGGTCACCTTAGCGGAGATTTACTAAAACTAGTGCACACAGAATCTGGTGCAGCTGTGCATAGTAACGAATCAGCTTCTAGTTTTTATTGGCAAAGCTTAATTGAACGAGCTGAAGTTAGAAGCTGATTGGTTACTATGCAAAACTGCACCAGATTCTGTGTGCACCAGTTTTAGTAAATCTCTCCCAGAGTATCAGTCCTACAAAGTGCTGCCTTAAATTAAGTTTCACTATAGGGGTTGTGAGGGGGTTAGCTCGGCAGCGGGTGTGTGTGACCCCCGAGATGGGCTCCCCACACAAAAACAGGCCCAGCAAACGGAGGTTGTGGTTTTCAAAATCAAAAAGGTGCGGTTTATTTTCTATTTACAGTGACAAAACACAGCAAAGCAAAAGAAACATAAACAAAATAAATCCTGGTCAACTTGACCTCTAACTAAACATACAGGTTTCCTAACTAACAACTGGGATCAGCCTAGTGCTGTCCTAGTCCCTAAGTCCCTGGTTTTAAATGTCCAAGCAAATAGCCACACAGGCTTTGTCTCACCGCACAGGGGTTCACTCTCCCTAGACAGTCCACACAGGTCTGGGTCCAGGCATGAGCTAACATCTAATGAAGCTGGGAGTTCTTATAGAGGCCTAAATGAGCTGACAAGCTTCAGCTGGTCTCATCAACTCCCTGTCTGCACGACGCCCCACACTCTCCCTAGAGGTATGAGTCATCCATGAGCCCACTAGCCCCAGCTGGGCTTATACAACTCTCCACCTAGTTGTATAAGTCGGCGTAAAGCCTGAATCTGGGCGAAATATATCTACCCCCCTGGATGCAACCAGGTGACTTTACCTTCCTGCTGTCACATACCCCCCCCTCTTGTTTTAACCTCGGGGTTGGAACACCAGCAATCAGGCATTCATGTACTCGAGACAAAGCATCCACATTCCCCATTTGAACGCCAGGGCGATGCTTTACTGTGAAGTTGAATTCCTGGAGGGCCAGGAACCACCTATTCACTCTTCTATTTGTTTCCTTGTTTTGAGCCATCCACTTTAACGGAGCATGATCCGTAACCATATCAAAGTGCCTACCTAGCAGGTAGTACCGAAGGGAATCTAGAGCCCCCTTCACCGCTAAACACTCCTTTTCAACGGTGGCGTAATTTACCTCATGGGACTTCAACTTCCTGCTGAGGTAAATGACTGGGTGCTCTTCCCCGTTCCAGACCTGGGACAATACTGCTCCTAACCCCACATCTGACGCATCACTTTGTACGACAAAGTCTTTAGAGAAGTCGGGTGAGTACAACACTGGCTGGCTACATAAGGCTTGTTTCAAGAATTGGAATGCTGCCTCAGCCTCGGGGGTCCATTTAATCATGCCCGACCCTTTCCCCTTCGTCAGGTTGGTTAGGGGCACAGCCTTAGAAGCAAAGTGGGGAATGAATCGCCGATAATACCCAGCGATTCCCAGAAAGGCTCGTACCTGCTTCTTGCTGTTGGGACGTGGCCAACTCTGGATGGCCTCGACTTTGTTGAGTTGGGGTTTTATTACTCCCCTCCCAATGGTGTACCCAAGATATTTGGCCTCCTCCTGCCCAATGGTACACTTCTTGGGGTTAGCCGTAAACCCCGCTTCCCGAACAGAGTCCAGGACTGCTTGCACTTTTGGCAGATGTGAGACCCAATCTGTGCTATGGACAATTACGTCATCCAGGTAAGCCGCAGCATACTTCCGATGGGGCCTCAGCATCTGGTCCATTTTCCGCTGGAATGTGGCCGGCGCATTCTGTAACCCGAACGGCATTCTTTTATATTGGAACGCCCCGTCTGGGGTTACAAATGCGGTTTTCTCTTTGGCCGACTTGGCCAGGGGGATTTGCCAATACCCTTTTGTGAGGTCAAGAGTCGTCATGTATCGGGCTGTTCCCAGCCGGTCGATCAACTCATCTATACGTGGCATGGGGTAGGTGTCAAATTTTGTAACTTTGTTCAACTGACGAAAATCGTTACAAAATCGCCAGCTCCCATCCGGTTTAGGCACCAACACAATGGGACTAGACCAATCACTTTGGGACTCCTCTATCACCCCTAAGTTCAGCATTTTCTGTACTTCCTCCCGTATTGCCTCCCGTCGGGCCTCTGGGATCCGATAGGGTTTTAACTTCACCCTTTCACCGGGCGGGGTAATGATGTCATGCTCTACCCCAGATGTTTGTCCCGGCAGCTCAGAGAATACCTCCTTGTTGCGAAGCACAAACTCCTTAACCTCCTGTTGTTGGGGTTGTGACAAGGTGGCTGCTATTCCAACCTCAGGAATCACGCAACCAGTTTGAGCTGGTGACCAAGTGTCTGCGACTAGGGACTCTCTATCCCTCCAGGCTTTCAACAGATTAACGTGATAGATCTGTTCGGGCTTTCGCCTTCCTGGTTGTCTGACCTTGTAATTCACTTCGCTCACTTTTTCCATTATCTCGTAGGGGCCTTGCCATTTGGCAAGGAATTTACTTTCAACCGTAGGGACAAGTACCAGTATCCTATCCCCCGGGGAAAAGGTACGGGTCTTGGCTCCACGGTTGTACACTCTCTGCTGTGCTAACTGCGCTTGGGCCAAATGTTCCTTCACGATGGGCATTACCTGTGCAATTCGGTCTTGCATCAGGGCGACATGCTCAATCACACTCCTGTGGGGAGAACTCTCACTTTCCCAAGTTTCCTTGGCAATATCCAACAGCCCTCTTGGGTGTCTCCCATACAGTAACTCAAAGGGGGAGAATCCCATAGAGGATTGGGGCACCTCCCTAATAGCAAACATCAGATAAGGAAGTAGACAGTCCCAATCCTTTCCATCTCTATCCACCACTTTCTTCAACATTTGTTTTAGGGTTTTGTTGAATCTTTCAACCAGCCCATCGGTTTGGGGGTGATACACAGATGTACGTAATTGCGTCACTTTGAACAATTTACACAGCTCCTTCATAACCCGGGACATAAAGGGTGTACCTTGGTCCGTAAGCAGTTCTTTACAAATACCCACCCGGCTAAACACAAGAGATAGCTCTTTGGCTATGGTTTTGGCCGAGGTATTTCGGAGAGGGATCGCTTCTGGATAACGGGTGGCATAGTCCATTATAACTAATATGTACTGGTGCCCCCTAGCGGACTTGATTATAGGACCTACCAAATCCATGGCGATCCTCTCAAACGGGACCTCAATGATGGGTAGAGGGACCAGCGGGCTACGGAAATGTGGCATCGGGGCCGACCTCTGACACACAGGGCAGGAGGAACAATAATTTTCTATGTCCTTCATCACCCCCGGCCAATAGAATCTCTGTAATACCCTCTCTCGGGTTTTCTCTGTCCCCAGATGACCTCCAAGAATGTGCCCATGGGCCAACTCCAACACCAACTTCCTGTAAGGTTTGGGCACCACAAGCTGCTCAACGGTTTCTTCTGCCCTTTTTGCCACCCGATACAGTAGGTCCTTCTCTACGCTGAAGTATGGGTAAGTGCAGGTATTATCTGGGTTCACTAACTCGCCATCTATTTTCACTACGTTTTCCCGTGCCTTTATTAGGGCGGGGTCTTTCAACTGTTCTGTGGCAAAGTTTTCCCTGTGAACCTCAAGATCAGAAAACTCCACAGACGGTAGGTTTTCGTCTGAGGAGGTGGGCTCCTCTCCAGTTTCTTGAGTCTCCCCTGCCAATACTGATAAGGGAAATTCCGGAGAGTCCTCACCACTCTCAGGGGAGTTCTGGCTATCACATTCCTGGTACATAGGGGCACCAGTGGGGGGCTCAGGATCATCCCACAGTTCCCAGAACTTCGGAAAATCCCTTCCCACAATGGCGTCATGCGGTAACTGAGATACTAAGCCCACTGGATGAGAGAGGGTACCTTTGGGGGTCTCGAAACACACTGTAGTCACTGGATACTCTCGGGTGTCCCCATGCACACAAATAACAGCTACCTTGCTATTCCCAGAGACCTCTGTTTTAACTAACTCAGCCTTTATCAGGGTCACAAGGCTACCTGAATCCAGCAATACCACAACATTTCTACCATTAACACACATTTTGCATACATGTTTCTCAGTTCCTCGAATGGCAGTGCATGCGACTGTCGCACACAGCGACTGACGTCTGCCCGTCAGAAAGTCACACTGCATGGGTTCCTCCACAACCGGGCAATTGGCTGCAATATGTCCCGCTTGCCGGCAGCGGTAGCAAACGATCCTTCTTGCGGCCTCTTGAGCCGCTGATTTCCCAGGCTGTTCTCGCCAAACTTGGGGTAGAGCTCCCACCCTCTCACTCTCTCCACCCTCACCCCTTGGAATCCTCTTATCCGCCCCTGGGGATGGTCTGGTCTTAGGGTGGAAAGTCCGAGTGTCTCTGGAAGAGGCCGTCAGGTTCTCTGTAGCCAAGTATTTCTCCACACGATCCACAAGACCATCGGCCGTCTCTGGGTCTCCATGGCTTACCCACTTTTGGATACCAGTAGGAAGAGCTCTCAAAAACCGATCCATTACAACACGTTCCACAATCTTTGGTGCGGACAAAGTCTCTGGCTGTAGCCACTTTCTGCTCAGGTGAATGAGATCATACATTTGAGACCTGGGGGGTTTTCCAAGCTGGAAAGTCCAGTTATGCACACGCTGAGCCCGGACAGCCTGGGTGACACCCAGCCTTGCCAATATTTCAGCTTTTAGCATCACATAGTCTTTTGCTTGGTTAGGCTCTAGGTCATAGTAAGCTTTCTGCGATTCACCAGTTAACAGAGGAGCCACCAGTCCAGCCCACTGCTCCTCAGGCCACTTTTCTCTTTCAGCGGTCCTTTCAAATGTGGTCAAAAATACCTCTGGATCATCCTCTCCAGTCATTTTTGTCAATAAACGACTCACCCCAAAGGACGCGGTATTAGTGGGATGGCTTTCCTCACTGGTCTGCGGACGTTGCTGCATTACTGCTTCCATCTGTTGTTGTAGTCTCTGCTCTTGCTTCTGCAACAGGTCTATGAAGCGGGCCTCAGATTGCTGCTGGGCTTGTTGCTGAGCCTCCAACCTCTGTTGCAAAGTTACGTTTGTCTGCTGCTGGGCTGCAAGGCTCTGTTGATGAGCTTGCTGCTGGGCTGCAAGGCTCTGTTGATGAGCTTGCTGCTGGGCTGCGAAGTTCTGTTGTTGAGCTGCAAGGCTCTTTTGCAAACCTGCATTTGTCTGCTGTTGATTGGCATTTGCTAGAGCCAGCTGCTTCAGTATCTCCTCCATGCTGGCTTAAAAAAAAAACTGCCCGCATTCTCCACCAACTGTGAGGGGGTTAGCTCGGCAGCGGGTGTGTGTGACCCCCGAGATGGGCTCCCCACACAAAAACAGGCCCAGCAAACGGAGGTTGTGGTTTTCAAAATCAAAAAGGTGCGGTTTATTTTCTATTTACAGTGACAAAACACAGCAAAGCAAAAGAAACATAAACAAAATAAATCCTGGTCAACTTGACCTCTGACTAAACATACAGGTTTCCTAACTAACAACTGGGATCAGCCTAGTGCTGTCCTAGTCCCTAAGTCCCTGGTTTTAAATGTCCAAGCAAATAGCCACACAGGCTTTGTCTCACCGCACAGGGGTTCACTCTCCCTAGACAGTCCACACAGGTCTGGGTCCAGGCATGAGCTAACATCTAATGAAGCTGGGAGTTCTTATAGAGGCCTAAATGAGCTGACAAGCTTCAGCTGGTCTCATCAACTCCCTGTCTGCACGACGCCCCACACTCTCCCTAGAGGTATGAGTCATCCATGAGCCCACTAGCCCCAGCTGGGCTTATACAACTCTCCACCTAGTTGTATAAGTCGGCGTAAAGCCTGAATCTGGGCGAAATATATCTACCCCCCTGGATGCAACCAGGTGACTTTACCTTCCTGCTGTCACAGGGTATAGAAAAATGAGGTTGTATTTTTGCGTTATTGTTTTGTTTATTGTTATTTATCAGTGCATGCATTAAAACTTATTTATTAATGTGCTTCTGACATTTTCAAAGATCGATCAAACCATACACAAGTAAAACAATTAAATAATGCACTGTGTATTAGGGAGAAGTCTCTGGATTACAAATGCATGCTGGTAAAAAAATGTTTCCCTAACATTTTGTATATTGCTATAGATTCCATATCAGGAGCTTGGTGGAAAAACCCTGATTATGACCATATATGACTTTGATCGCTTCTCTAAACATGACATCATTGGAGAGGTGAAAGTCCCCATGAATACAGTAGACCTTGGTCAACCAATTGAAGAATGGAGAGACCTACAGAGTGCAGAAAAGGAAGAGGTAAGTTGGATCCCAAACTTTTTGGGGGAAATGTGTCTCTCGTCAAGCTCATCCAACTTTGTATATAGATAAAAATATATTGTAGTAATATAAATGTAGCGGGTGGTTGCTACGAGTTACTACATCCACTGATATCACCCTGCTGCCAGACATCCATTAGACACACTCTTTCAGTCAATGAAAAGTCTTTTGCTTGTTTTTGTTATTTTATTAGGGGATTAACTTGGATGGGGACTAGGGACATGGGATGCCTATAGGATGAATTAGTATTCATGTGACCATGAGCTTAAAGCAGAAGTAGGAATGCAGGTATATATGCTGTACAAACCTGGCTCCTGCTGCTGTATCTAAGCAAATCAGGAGCGAGATACCTGGGAGAGCATAGAATGCATTCAAGTAAAATACCTTCTGCCTTTACAAACACTTTAAGCACTCTGAGCTATGTTGGCACTTTATAAATACTTTGTGGCAAGCACTTTATTTACAATTGGATACAGTTTATGCTTTATACATCAGGTATTCATAATATTGAATAAGCTTATCAAATTAGTTCATGCTTCATATTAAAGAGGAAGTAAACCCTGATGGGTTTACTTCCTCTTTGTTTCCCTGCAAAGGTAAAGCATAATGGGCTACTATGCATCGCATATTAGCCCATTATGTGTCACTTACCTGCAATAGAAGCCCGCGATGTCCCCGATTTTCCTCGCTAGTAGCGAGCGTCCATCTTCGCCCCTCTTCTTCCGGGGTCCGCGAACTCTGGCTCTGTGACTGGCCGGAGTCGCGTGACGTCACTCCTGCGCATGTGCGCGGGAGCTGCCACTTACGGCACTAACCCCATTCATAAAACGGCACGCTTAGTGCGCCTGCGCCGTTGTCTACGGCGCGCATGCGCCGTAGACATCAGTACAGTATTTTTTGCAAATATCTCAGAGACCGTGTAGGTCTCGGAAATATTGCAAGCACCTACAGGTAAGCTCTAATCTAGGCTTACCTGTAGGTGTAACTTCCCCCAGAGGGTTTACATCCACTTTGCGGCACTTTATTAAATGGTTACAGATTATAAAAAATAGCATGAACCTAATAAATTATATAAGGCAGTAGGAGGTAGCACTAATTAACATTCATCATTTAATTCTCTTTAGAGAGCGCTGCACTATTTATATTGGAAATCTTACAGATGTGTTGGATGTAAATCTGTAGGTAGCAGCTCGGTATTAGTCGTTTACAATAGAGCGCAGCTGCCTATACTATATTTATTACATTGTTCTATCCTGTTTCTTGGTTGCTGGCTTTAAGAGCGTGGCTGTTAAAGACCTGGCCATTAGCGATAGGGACCTTTCAGACTGGGTTATGCCTTCCTTTTTGAAGGCTAGGAAATTGAATTCTCTACAAATCTACTATTACACCTGGAAGGCCCATTTTGCTTGGTGCTGGTCAAGGCACTTTCATCCTCAAAGTAGTCCACGGGAGATAAATTATGTTCTTCTTCCTGTCTGGTCCAGATAAGCATTTGGCTGAGTGGTCTTAGTTGTTCTTTTCCATGGACCATTGGTCTCTTCCTCCTTAGCAAAGGCCTTTGTTCTGGGTGTTGCACACATCTCTCTCCCTGTTCGCCATGGTGGCCTTTCTTCTGTGCACAGAAGGTTTCTGAGTTATCAGCCTTATCCTGTAAGGAACCATTCTTGGTGTTCCACAAGGACAAGGTTGTCGTGAGGCCTTAAGCGGTATTCTTTCTACTTTAATTGAGACATCGTCTATCCTTTCTTACATATGTCTGACTCCCAAACATCAAAAGAAAATTTCTCTCCACTGTTTTGCACTGTTGGGGTTTACCTCTCAGCTATTCAATTCCCTTAATGTACTACCTAATGTTTCACATAGGGGTCTCCCTGCTCCTCGCTCCACAGTTGCTAGATGGATCAGGCAGGTTATCATTGGCGCCTGTGATTTGAAGGATAAGGCTCCTCCCTTTGCTATTAAGGCACACTCTTCTGAATCTGTTTGTCATGGGCTTTTCAGGCATCTGTTTCTCAGATGTGCAGGGCTACCACTTGGTCTTCTGGAAAAAATAAAAGGTTGGGACTTTGAATGAGGCCTGAGACAATTAAGTCACTAGGCCTCCATCCCTGTCAATGCGAAGACAAAAAAGGGTCGGGACTTTATATGAAGCATGCGGATTGAAA
Organism: Rana muscosa; assembly: GCA_029206835.1. Taxonomy (NCBI): domain Eukaryota; kingdom Metazoa; phylum Chordata; class Amphibia; order Anura; family Ranidae; genus Rana; species Rana muscosa. The sequence goes on along the minus strand of CM055117.1, from coordinate 342,878,373 downwards.
GCCAAACAGAGCTAGTAAATCAGATAATGTAAATTTACTAAATATTATACAGTAAAATACATAAGACACCATGGTACATATTCCATCACCCAACATGGTTAGTTGGTTCATTAGCATTTGTTCGTAAATAAATTGAGTAAAACAGTAAAAACATGAGGTAGAACTTCATGGTAAATATTATTTGGCATCTGAAGCTCGACGCGTTTCGCGGCTGTCATACCGCTCATCAGGAGCTGATAGTTAATGGATGTCTATTGTAGCAAAATACTGAAACTGAGAAATGGTTTTGATCACTTCAAAGGTGACAGCAAAGATTCATTCCAGGAAATGTAGAGACAGAATATCTACTGATGTCTGAATAAGTAAATTGGGTTAATTGGGGGTCTGAGGTAGCGTTCTATTCATCTATTGTCAGTGTGTTAATGACCACCTATTATCTGTTACTTGTTGAAGGGAATGCCCCTGGAAAATGAGTTAAGAAACCCCTTGCATGGAGAATGATATAAAAAAGCCAGCTGTGGCAAAAATAAAGCGTTGATTTACTCCCATAACTGTGTGTCGTCCAGTTACTGGGGGGGTAACAGGTTGCCTTGGATAAGTCAGTACTTCCTCAGCTTCAAGGATTTCCCAGCGGACGTTGGAGCTCCGCAACACTGGTTGGCAGCGGTGGGATTAAAGCCTTGCAGCAAGAGGAAGCAGCGTTCATGCAAATTCAGCTACACGAATGGAAGTGTGAATGGAGACAAACTATGCTGGATTAAGAGGAGCAACGTTAAAGGATTTGCTGGAAGCAAGAGGGAAGATCGCCAGAAATAAATCCAAAGCCGAGCTGATTGCAGAACTAACCGAGGGAGATCGGGCACACAGTATGGCTACAGAAGCCATGGAGACCGAGTTTGACCAAGAAGTGAAACGCAGGCTAGGGTTTTATGGAGAAAATCCCTCCACCGAGCTGGTACAGGCAACGTTAGCCCAAGTGGATGCCTTTATCACGGCGAGAGAAGAACGGGAGACCCAACTCCGGCTGGCGGAACAGCGTGCCTCTGAGAGACTGCTAACGACCACACCGGCACCAGAGACAAAACTTAAAGTACCCCATGATGCCTTTAAAAAGTTTGTGGAAGCAGAGGAAGAAATCGATAGCTTCCTGCAAGATTTTGAACGGCAATGCAAGCTGTACCAAGTACCCCAGACAGACTGGGTACGGATCTTAGCTGGTAAGCTGTCAGGCCGTGCAGCAGAAGCCTACAGAGCCGTGCCAGAGGAGGAAATCGCAAGCTATAGCCGGGTAAAGGAAGTTATTTTGGCAAGGTATGCCATCACCCCAGAAGCATACAGGAGACGCTTCCGGGACACAAAGAAACAGGAGAAGGACTCCCACACCGAATGGGCTTGCCGAATGCAGAGGGCAGCCCTAGCTTGGCTACAAGCCCGTCAGGCAACCACAGCAGATGCGATCACCCAGCTGATTTTACTGGAACAATTCTTTAATGGACTAAACCCAGAGGTACAGGAGTGGGTAAGGGATCGCAAACCTACCACTCTCTCGGAAGCGGCCAGGCAAGCTGATGAATATCAAGATGCCCGCAGGCCATCACAGACTAGCTTCAGACCAAACACCAGACCACTGAACAATAACCCAGGGCCACCAGCTACACAACGACCCGGGCTAATCCCTACCCCCCCTGCAAATCGATACTTTGGGCACAAGGGAGTGCAGTGCCATTCGTGCAAGCAATTTGGGCACTATCAGAGAGACTGCACTCAGAACCAGGACCAAGCGGCATGGATTCAATCAGGGCCACCCCCTCCAGCACGGGCTGCCGCTCATTACTATCACACGGAAGCGGCCCCAGACAACCGCGGAGCTGAAAAATTGGAGGAACAATGGGGCGTCCTGCACGAGGCTGATCCAATACAAGCAGCTAACCGGGACAACCGGCAGCAACACAGGCAGACGGTCTGGGTCAATGGAAAGGTAGCCAATGGCCTACGTGATACTGGCACCACCATGACCCTACTACAGAGGAACCTCATCCCAGAGAGCCAACACACCGGAGACACTGTAGCCGTAAGAGTAGCGGGAGGCACCGTCTTCCGGCTACCTGTTGCCTGTGTTCACCTGGATTGGGGGGTTGGTTCGGGACACGTGAATGTGGGGGTGATGAAGGATTTGCCAGCGGATGTACTACTGGGGAATGATTTGGCCCCCCTCGTTTCGGCTTACGCCCCGATGGGCCCCGCTGAAGCCAACCCCGTGACTACCTGTGCACCGACCCGTGCTGCTGGAACCGACCCGCGTGCTGCTGAGACCCGGGTAAGACTATCTTCCCCGACAGGTACCGTAGATCAGGCACAATATCACAGTCTAAAATTGGAATGTGACAAGTTGGCCAGTGAGAAATCAGAGATGCAACGACACTACGTGATGTATTATGAGATGTCCCATGGCTTGAACATTGAAATGCACAAACAGGCTGAAATTTGCAAAAGGTTCAATGGGATTTGCGCCCAGGTTTTGCCGTACCTCTCCCAAGAGCATCAGCAGCAAGTTTTGGGAGCCATTGAGAGAGCAAAGCAAGTGACTGTTCCATAACTGAATTCCATTATTCGCCCTGCAACCTTACAACCTCACCATCAGCTACTGACCCGGGAAACAGAACGGCAATGCTGACGGATTATCGTGGCAAACTGGACTGGAAAAGTGATCCGTGAGTACTCTCCGGACATCCCCAAGCCGATCCGTTAAGGATCAGACTGTGTATGCCGGCTTGTGGGTAAGGGGGAGAAGTGTAGCAAAATACTGAAACTGAGAAATGGTTTTGATCACTTCAAAGGTGACAGCAAAGATTCATTCCAGGAAATGTAGAGACAGAATGTCTACTGATGTCTGAATAAGTAAATTGGGTTAATTGGGGGTCTGAGGTAGCGTTCTATTCATCTATTGTCAGTGTGTTAATGACCACCTATTATCTGTTACTTGTTGAAGGGAATGCCCCTGGAAAATGAGTTAAGAAACCCCTTGCATGGAGAATGATATAAAAAAGCCAGCTGTGGCAAAAATAAAGCGTTGATTTACTCCCAGAACTGTGTGTCGTCCAGTTACTGGGGGGGTAACAGGTTGCCTTGGATAAGTCAGTACTTCCTCAGCTTCAAGGATTTCCCAGCGGACGTTGGAGCTCCGCAACATCTATAATACAAGAACATTGTATCAAATGATAGGATAGGCTTGTTAAGGAAAAATTATATATAAGGGGGAGAGAAAATAGGATTTTTATAACAGCTTACCTGTAAAATCCTTTTCTTGGAGTACATCACGGGACACAGAGCGACATAGTCATTACTATGTGGGTTATATAGATACCTTCAGGTGCTGACACTGGCAACTTCCAAAACCGGAAGTACCCTCCCCTATATAAGCCCCTCCCATCCGGGAGTACCTCAGTTTTGTAGCAAAGCAATAAGTGTCCCCAAAAGAGGGGTGGGAGCTCTGTGTCCCGTGATGTACTCCAAGAAAAGGATTTTACAGGTAAGCTGTTATAAAAATCCTATTTTCTTTCTCGTACATCACGGGACACAGAGCGACATAGTCATTACTATGTGGGACGTCCCAAAACAATGCCCAATGAGGGGGGGATACACCATACATAAGCTGAGCGCTATCAGACATGAGGATCTTTTGCGGCCTGCAACACACTGCGCCCAAAGGCGACATCCTCCTGACTTCTAACGTCCACCTGGTAGAACCTAGTAAACGTGTGTACTGAAGACCATGTTGCGGCCTTACAGATTTGAGCCAGGGAGGCCTGGTGATGCACTGCCCATGAAGTTCCAACTGCTCTCGTGGAGTGCGCCCTAACTTTGAACGGAGGCGGTCTCCTTCTCAAGCCATAGGCTTGCATTATGACCTGACAAATCCACTTGGCTAAAGTAGATTTTGACGCTGCCTGACCCTTTCTGGGGCCTTCCGGCAGAATAAACAAAGTATCCGTTCTGCGAATCTGAGCAGTGGCTTTTAGATAAGCTTTAACTGCTCTTACTACATCCAAAGAATGTAATAACTTTTCCTCTACCGAGCTTGGTTTGGGGAAAAAAGAAGGAAGAACCACATCTTGGTTCAAATGAAACCTCGATAACACCTTAGGAAGAAAGGCTGGATGAGGACGTAACACTACTCTGTCCTTATGGATAACCAGATATGGCTCTTTACAGGACATAGCAGCTAATTCCGACACTCTTTTAGCCGAACAAATGGCTACTAGAAAAATCAATTTCCTGGTGAGAAGAACCAAGGAAATGTGCTGTAATGGTTCAAATGGTTGTTTCTGTAGAACCTATAAAAACAAAAAATGCAGCGCCCAAAAAGTGTATGAAGGCCCAAACACACAAAGGGATTGGGACAGACAACAAACAGTGAAGAAAGTATACAGCCCACAGAGAGGCCAAGAATGTTAAATTCCAACTGTGCGTCACTCCAGATAATACCTACACATATATATAAAAAATCAAGTGTAGCTGTGTACAGTAAACTCATATAAAAGTCCAATGAGAGTGACAATGTGTGGACTGGAAACGGATGACAGAAATGTTACATGAATGTTGAAACATTAGAACATAGTCCCCATATAATAAATCCAATGAGACTTCGAGATCATAGGATACGTATGTTCATAAATCCATAGCACCCGGGGATGTGACTCCAACACCAGGGATGGGGGAAAGAAATGAATACTCTTACCCCTATATGTGGACGCACACACCAGCGGTGGTGAGTCAAACAGGCAGAAGATGTAAGTGTAGACCACACTGGATCTGTCCTCCTGGAGCAGCAGCAGATGAAGCAAACTCAGGGAATCTAATCCTCTCCAGGATGTAGGCACGAAATTTCCAAGACGTCAGTGTATCAAAGATCACATAAAAAAAATGGAACAGAGGAGACTCCTCATAGTGCAGGTTCAGATGGCAAGATAAAAATCACATTTATTCAGGAACAAGTCACAAAACACACATGGTGTGAAAAATAAAACAAGAAAACATGCAGGCTTCCATGCAGAGACTTGCAAATATGGTGATCACAAAAATAGTTTCAAATAACGGCGTAGCAGCAAAGCAGGTTCATGTACCCGACATGTTTCGCATAAGGAATGCATCAACTGGGGCATGAACCTGCAGGAAAATACCACGCCATAATATACATGTAACATAATTGCTTGGACTCACCACAGCTGATGTGTGACCTCCCCATAAGAGAGGCTATCCAATCGCAAACAAGAGTTACCCACCTATGTGTTCGTCATTCAACACAGACTGACAAAGCAAAAGGGGCCGCGCACGGAGATGAGACATGACGTCTCAGCTGGCATGCGTCATCACGCCGCCAATCCGAGGAGTGAATGCGTTCCTTGTCCCACGTGCGTCGTATCATGTAAGCGACGCACGTAATGACGTCATCATACTGACGCTGGGGAACGTCATCACGCAACTCCTCCAGGAAATGCTTGCGTTCCATATCTCCGTCGTGAGGTCCATATCATGAACCGCAACAGGAAGTGCGTCCAGAGACAGACAGACAGCCTAGTAACAGCACCGATAACAGCCCCTCAATGCTTTCAAACAGTCAGCACAACTACAAGCAGAGCTTGGCTAGTAGAAATGACGGACACAAAAGGGGGCAGACATAATTGATATACCCTGAAAAGTATTGGTCTATAGCACCAGTACAATGCAGGGATCATTTATAGCACAAATGAGATCTGTGCAAATAAATATAAAAACATTCTGAAAAGTAAAAATATACTTAAAAAAAGTACAATATTGGCAGTATATGACAGCTACACAGAAATGTAAAAAATCATTAATACCAAAGAAATGTGGATCAATATACTATTGTACCACAAGGTGCAAATAACCCACTACAGATAATCATCCACAATCCACATCATATAAATAGACATGAGATGTGTAGCAGGAATGAAAAACATAAAATGTTAAAAATAACCATACATAATATATATGAATAATAATATAAAAATCATGTATTTATATGAAGATATATGAGCCAGAAGTGTGCTCTAGCTAACAGTGGTAAATAGAATATTGGAATAATAAATCCTAAAATGAGATGATCTATGACATAAACGGAACCAGGAAAGTAGACAGAAAATTACAAGTAGAAGAAAGGCATGGATGAACGCCCCCACATCAATATAAAAATAAGACATGGAGATAGATTATTCTAAATTAGGCCTTGTTAATAAAGGAATTAATGTCCCAATCGATGTTAAGCCCAAACGGAGAATAGCATCGAAGTTGGTAAATCCAGAAAGTTTCCAATTGGGAAACACCCCTGACGCGAGACTCCCCTCTCCAGTGAGGGACAAAATGGTCAATCACCTGGAATTTGGTACCTATAACCTTCTTATTATGAACATGGAGGTAATGTCTAGGTACACTATGGTTGGTGCAACCTTTTTTAATGCCGGTAATGTGTTCATTAACACGAATAGAGAAGTTACGAATAGTACGTCCCACATACTGCTTATTACATGGACATGTAATAAGGTAAACAATAAAACTTGTAGTGCATGTGGTAAACTGTTTCATATGGTATATGGTGGAGGTAGTAGAGGATGTAAAACTGGCACTTCTACTACGCCCAATAACATTGTGAATGCACACATTACAGCGTCTACACGGATAGTAGCCCTTCATATCAGGAAAAAGAGACGGACATGATTTGTCCGGAGGGTCGACTACATTAGAAGCAATCTGGTTGCGAAGAGATGGAGCTCCTCTATAAACAACACCTGCCCGATCTGGGAGCACTGGGCCCAACAGGGGATCGTTCTTAAGAACTCCCCAGTGTCGGTTCAGAATATGCTTGATCCGTCTATGCTGTATAGAGAATTGGGTCACAAAGGACCACCTAAATCGTGGATCCGGTGGACGTTTAGGACGTTCAACAACTAGAGACTGTCTGTCCAGCAAAGACACCTTTGCGATTTCTGTATCTATAGCAGACGGAAGATAACCTTTCTCAACAAATCTTGACTTGAGGGTGTCCGCTTGTATGTAGAAATCGTCAAGATGTGTACAGTTTCTCCTGACTCTAAGTAGTTGACTAAATGGTACAGATTTGAGCCAAGAGCTGTAATGACAGCTGTCGATTGGGATATACCCATTACGATCTGTTGGCTTAAAAAAAGTTTTTGTCACCAATCTTTGGTCCACAACTGAAATCTCTAAATCCAAAAAATGGATAGTGTTACGACTCATCTCATAGGTAAGCACAATGCCCATATCATTATCGTTCAGGGTGACCATGAAGTCATGTAAAGACTCCTCATCACCCTTCCATAGGAGGAGGATGTCGTCAATATACCTTGCCCACAGAACTAGTTCTGGGCGTTGCAAGGCATAGACGACATCCTCCTCCCACAGGGCCATAAAAAGGTTCGCAAGACTAGGGGCGAACTTGGCGCCCATTGCGACACCTTTGGTTTGCAAAAAAAACTGGCCATGATACCAGAAATAGTTGGACTGAGTGGCAAATGTTAACAAATCCATAATATAGCATTGTTGGACCTGAGTTATCAGACCAGACATGGCCATAAAATGTTTCACCGCGTGCAATCCTAGTCTGTGCGGTATGCACGTATATAGTGATGTTACATCTGCAGTAACGAGAATGCAATCTCCACTAAAGTCAACATCTTCTAAAAGACGTATAGTGGCTCCAGTGTCTTTTAGAAAAGATGGAGTGGATTGAACAAGCGGTTGTAGATGGAAATCAATGTAACGACCAATGCGGGACGTCACAGAGTCAATCCCGCTTATTATGGGTCTGCCAGGAGGGTGTAAAATGTTTTTATGGACTTTCGGGAGATAATACATAATGGGAATTCTAGGTGCAATCGGCACCAAGAAGTCTCTCTCCTTTTTGTCCAGAATTCCTAACTGGAATCCCTTATCTAGCAAATTATTCAGATCTTTCTTAAATACTTTAGTGGGATCTCTATTCAGGGGCATGTAAGTGCTAGTGTCATCAAGGATTCTGCACATTTCGGTGTGATAATCTAATTTATCCAACACAACTAGACCACCCCCCTTATCGGCAGGGCGGATTATAATGTCCTTGCGTTCACATAAGGTTTTTAAACCTGCCTTAATATCCGGATGATCATAGATTTTGGCCTTAGGTAATGCCTCAAGGTCCCCAAGGACCAAATCTCTAAACACCCTAATAGATGGAGCAGAGACATTAGGAGGGTTAAATAAGGAGGGATTAGACAAGCCAGTATGAATGACGCAATCAGTCCCTCCACTAATATCTCTGGGTGGGGATGGGTTAGCAATGAAGTGCCTCTGTATATTCATTTTGCGGACATATTTATGTACGTCCACAAATGTATTAAATTTATTCAAAGTCTTAGAGGGTGCGTATTTTAAGCCTTTGTCCAAGATACGCATCTCAGCTTCTGAAAACGTGGCTTTACTCAAATTGAAAATGCCACTCATATTGGATATTAGACTTTCCTTCTTTTTCCTGGCCCGCCTCCCACCTCGGCTGCCTCGTCTGGTTCTCCTCTTCGCTTGGGACCCGCAAGAGCTCTGGGAAAATCCGAGTGGGGAGCAGTGTATGTGTCATTGTAGGTATATGGTGATCTAACATAATGATCATGTTCTCTTTGCATATAAGAATGATAAGGTTCTTGGTTGTTCCGTAATGAACCCTCTCTAAGGGGTGAGAACCTATTATGAGTACGAATAGGGGTGTGTTGTGAATAATAAGGTTCCTGATATTGGTCACCATAATTAGCATTATGGCCATAAGATGACCTATCATGGTAATCAAAATGCCTCGAGCCATCGTTCCTCCCGTGTTGGGTCCCTCTTCCCCTACTTCTCATATTGCTACCTCTCCCACGAGGAGGATTGTTACCTCCGTTACCCCTATTAGGGACATGGTCATTAGCTCTCCGACCATTGGGAACATTAGGAGTGCGTGGATGTTCAATCCTATTCATCACAGGAGCTTGGGTGGGGGGTAATATAAATGTAGATGGCCCAGCCATTACTGGTGGAAGTGACATATCCATCTGCACAGAAGCAGGGGGATCAGACTGAGAGATAATGTCTTTTTTTTGCCAATTGAAAACAAAATTGGTTTTATAATCGTTGACATCACGAGTATATTTCTTTTGTTTTTTGGTACGTTGGTCTCTTTCTTCCTTTTCGAGAAGTGTTTTGAGACTCGATGAAAGAGAAATATACTCAGATGTGGTTTTATGCGGGAGAAGTGAATCTCTTAGTTCCCTAATTTCCTTATCAATGATAGACATTTTAGTTTTTTTCCGTTCAACGAGAAAACTTAGGAAATTAATACCCGCCTCATTGAAATAACGAAACCAAACGTCTATGTCGGGATCACCCTGTTGGGGATGTACATCCCAACGTAACCCTCTGGGTACCATGTGTTCCTTTGTATATTGTTCAAGGAACGCAATGTCCCATTCCAAATGAATCTCTGAGACCATAAGATTTTTAAGCCTCATAAAGAGACCACTGACCTCTGAATTGGCATTCAAAGGGACAAAAACCCCTTCCGTATTAAAGGAACGAGCTGTTCTATAATCAAACACATCCATTTCCAAAAAATGTGTGAAAGAAGCTGCAACAATAAATTAGTCTGAAGAAAAAATGCAAGAAAGAGAAAAGTTGCGCTACTGGGTGAATAAAGTGTAATCGTGGCTGCCCGCATCAGCAAATAGACATATTGCAAAAATAACATATAAAAACAAAAAATGCAGCGCCCAAAAAGTGTATGAAGGCCCAAACACACAAAGGGATTGGGACAGACAACAAACAGTGAAGAAAGTATACAGCCCACAGAGAGGCCAAGAATGTTAAATTCCAACTGTGCGTCACTCCAGATAATACCTACACATATATATAAAAAATCAAGTGTAGCTGTGTACAGTAAACTCATATAAAAGTCCAATGAGAGTGACAATGTGTGGACTGGAAACGGATGACAGAAATGTTACATGAATGTTGAAACATTAGAACATAGTCCCCATATAATAAATCCAACGAGACTTCGAGATCATAGGATACGTATGTTCATAAATCCATAGCACCCGGGGATGTGACTCCAACACCAGGGATGGGGGAAAGAAATGAATACTCTTACCCCTATATGTGGACGCACACACCAGCGGTGGTGAGTCAAACAGGCAGAAGATGTAAGTGTAGACCACACTGGATCTGTCCTCCTGGAGCAGCAGCAGATGAAGCAAACTCAGGGAATCTAATCCTCTCCAGGATGTAGGCACGAAATTTCCAAGACGTCAGTGTATCAAAGATCACATAAAAAAAATGGAACAGAGGAGACTCCTCATAGTGCAGGTTCAGATGGCAAGATAAAAATCACATTTATTCAGGAACAAGTCACAAAACACACATGGTGTGAAAAATAAAACAAGAAAACATGCAGGCTTCCATGCAGAGACTTGCAAATATGGTGATCACAAAAATAGTTTCAAATAACGGCGTAGCAGCAAAGCAGGTTCATGTACCCGACATGTTTCGCATAAGGAATGCATCAACTGGGGCATGAACCTGCAGGAAAATACCACGCCATAATATACATGTAACATAATTGCTTGGACTCACCACAGCTGATGTGTGACCTCCCCATAAGAGAGGCTATCCAATCGCAAACAAGAGTTACCCACCTATGTGTTCGTCATTCAACACAGACTGACAAAGCAAAAGGGGCCGCGCACGGAGATGAGACATGACGTCTCAGCTGGCATGCGTCATCACGCCGCCAATCCGAGGAGTGAATGCGTTCCTTGTCCCACGTGCGTCGTATCATGTAAGCGACGCACGTAATGACGTCATCATACTGACGCTGGGGAACGTCATCACGCAACTCCTCCAGGAAATGCTTGCGTTCCATATCTCCGTCGTGAGGTCCATATCATGAACCGCAACAGGAAGTGCGTCCAGAGACAGACAGACAGCCTAGTAACAGCACCGATAACAGCCCCTCAATGCTTTCAAACAGTCAGCACAACTACAAGCAGAGCTTGGCTAGTAGAAATGACGGACACAAAAGGGGGCAGACATAATTGATATACCCTGAAAAGTATTGGTCTATAGCACCAGTACAATGCAGGGATCATTTATAGCACAAATGAGATCTGTGCAAATAAATATAAAAACATTCTGAAAAGTAAAAATATACTTAAAAAAAGTACAATATTGGCAGTATATGACAGCTATACAGAAATGTAAAAAATCATTAATACCAAAGAAATGTGGATCAATATACTATTGTACCACAAGGTGCAAATAACCCACTACAGATAATCATCCACAATCCACATCATATAAATAGACATGAGATGTGTAGCAGGAATGAAAAACATAAAATGTTAAAAATAACCATACATAATATATATGAATAATAATATAAAAATCATGTATTTATATGAAGATATATGAGCCAGAAGTGTGCTCTAGCTAACAGTGGTAAATAGAATATTGGAATAATATCTGCCAATATTGTACTTTTTTTAAGTATATTTTTACTTTTCAGAATGTTTTTATATTTATTTGCACAGATCTCATTTGTGCTATAAATGATCCCTGCATTGTACTGGTGCTATAGACCAATACTTTTCAGGGTATATCAATTATGTCTGCCCCCTTTTGTGTCCGTCATTTCTACTAGCCAAGCTCTGCTTGTAGTTGTGCTGACTGTTTGAAAGCATTGAGGGGCTGTTATCGGTGCTGTTACTAGGCTGTCTGTCTGTCTCTGGACGCACTTCCTGTTGCGGTTCATGATATGGACCTCACGACGGAGATATGGAACGCAAGCATTTCCTGGAGGAGTTGCGTGATGACGTTCCCCAGCGTCAGTATGATGACGTCATTACGTGCGTCGCTTACATGATACGACGCACGTGGGACAAGGAACGCATTCACTCCTCGGATTGGCGGCGTGATGACGCATGCCAGCTGAGACGTCATGTCTCATCTCCGTGCGCGGCCCCTTTTGCTTTGTCAGTCTGTGTTGAATGACGAACACATAGGTGGGTAACTCTTGTTTGCGATTGGATAGCCTCTCTTATGGGGAGGTCACACATCAGCTGTGGTGAGTCCAAGCAATTATGTTACATGTATATTATGGCGTGGTATTTTCCTGCAGGTTCATGCCCCAGTTGATGCATTCCTTATGCGAAACATGTCGGGTACATGAACCTGCTTTGCTGCTACGCCGTTATTTGAAACTATTTTTGTGATCACCATATTTGCAAGTCTCTGCATGGAAGCCTGCATGTTTTCTTGTTTTATTTTTCACACCATGTGTGTTTTGTGACTTGTTCCTGAATAAATGTGATTTTTATCTTGCCATCTGAACCTGCACTATGAGGAGTCTCCTCTGTTCCATTTTTTTTATGTGATCTTTGATACACTGACGTCTTGGAAATTTCGTGCCTACATCCTGGAGAGGATTAGATTCCCTGAGTTTGCTTCATCTGCTGCTGCTCCAGGAGGACAGATCCAGTGTGGTCTACACTTACATCTTCTGCCTGTTTGACTCACCACCGCTGGTGTGTGCGTCCACATATAGGGGTAAGAGTATTCATTTCTTTCCCCCATCCCTGGTGTTGGAGTCACATCCCCGGGTGCTATGGATTTATGAACATACGTATCCTATGATCTCGAAGTCTCGTTGGATTTATTATATGGGGACTATGTTCTAATGTTTCAACATTCATGTAACATTTCTGTCATCCGTTTCCAGTCCACACATTGTCACTCTCATTGGACTTTTATATGAGTTTACTGTACACAGCTACACTTGATTTTTTATATATATGTGTAGGTATTATCTGGAGTGACGCACAGTTGGAATTTAACATTCTTGGCCTCTCTGTGGGCTGTATACTTTCTTCACTGTTTGTTGTCTGTCCCAATCCCTTTGTGTGTTTGGGCCTTCATACACTTTTTGGGCGCTGCATTTTTTGTTTTATATGTTATTTTTGCAATATGTCTATTTGCTGATGCGGGCAGCCACGATTACACTTTATTCACCCAGTAGCGCAACTTTTCTCTTTCTTGCATTGTTTCTGTAGAACCGACAGAACCAGGTTTAAGTCCCATGGACATATGGGAATATTAACCGGAGGACTAATACGCATCACTCCTTGTATAAAAGCTTTGACTAGTGAATGCAAAGCCAAGGGCCTTTGAAAAAATATTGACAAGGCCGAAATCTGACCCTTGATAGTACTCAAGGCAAGCTTCCTATCTACAGCCCACTGTAGGAAGTCCAGAATCCTACCTATTACGTACTTACGTGGATGCCATTTCTTGGCCTCACACCACGCGATGTACGCCTTCCAGATTCTATAGTAGATCTGCCTGGATACCGGCTTCCTGGCATTGATCATGGTAGCTACCACAGGATTAGAGAGACCTCTCTTTTTTAGAATGTGGGCTTCAATAGCCAGGCCGTCAAACCTAGGGCTGGTAAGGAAGGGTGGTATATCGGTCCTTGCGAAAGCAGGTCCGGACGATGTGGGAGAGTCCAAGGACTCCCTACTGACATTTTTACAATCTCCGCGTACCATGCTCTTCGGGGCCACGCTGGAGCCACCAGAATCACTGGTTTCTTTTCTACCCTGATTCTGCGGAGTAATCGAGGTAACAATTGTGGCGGTGGAAATGCATATATCAGCTTGAACTGATCCCAAGGGAACACTAGGGCATCCGAGCCGCAAGCTAGGGGATCCCTTGTCCGAGAGACAAACCTGTCCACCTTTGCGTTGAATCTGGATGCTAGAAGATCTACATCTGGTGTTCCCCACCGCTGACATATTGTCCAGAAAACCTTGGGGTGAAGGGACCATTCCCCTGGGCATAATTGCTGGCGACTTAGAAAGTCCGCCTTCCAATTCTGCACTCCTGGAATGAATACCGCGGATATGGCTGGGACATATCTTTCTGCCCATTTCAGGATGTAATTTACTTCCCTCTGGGCTGCACGACTCCTGGTGCCACCCTGATGATTGATATATGCCACTGCCGTGGCATTGTCTGATTGAATTCTGACAGGGGACCCTTGGAGTTTGGTTGTCCATGCTACTAGGGCATACCGGGCTGCTCGTATCTCTAGGAGATTGATGGGCAGGGCCTTTTCTACATCCGACCATCTGCCCTGGAGAGACCATTGCTCCAGTACTGCTCCCCAGCCTATAAGGCTGGCATCTGTAGTGACCACCTTCCAAGAAATCGGACTGAAGGATTTCCCTTTTTCCAGATTCTGGGGAACCAACCACCAACGGAGGCTCTTTCGAACGGAAGGGGACAAGGACATTGGTAAGTCTAGGGCCTGAACTTTTTTGTTCCAGGCTGACAGTATGGCCCTTTGCAAATTCCTTGAATGGAATTGACCGTAGGGTACTGTTTCGAATGATGCCACCATTTTTCCCAGCAGCCTCATGCACAGGCGTATGGACGGCAGTCTTTTTGTACCCACTAGGTGGATCAAATCTCTCAAAGACGACACCTTTTCTTGAGGCAAAAATATTTTTCTCTGGCCTGAATCCAGCCTTAGCCCCAAGTATTCCAGACTTTTGACTGGTTTTAGGGCTGACTTGTCTCGGTTGATAATCCAACCATGAGATTCCAGATACTTGATTGTCTCGTGAACAGCCACTTCTAGTTTTTCCACTGAGTGGTCTATCAGCAACAAGTCGTCTAGATATGCCATTATCGTTACACCTTGTGTTCTTAGATTGGCCAATAATGGGGCCAGAATTTTTGTGAACACTCGTGGTGCTGTGGCCAGACCGAAGGGTAAGGCTCTGAACTGAAAATGGCGCCCTTCTACTGCAAAGCGTAGAAATTTTTGGTGGACTGGAAAGATGGGAATGTGCAAATAAGCATCTTTGATGTCGATCGAGGCTAACCATTCCTCCCCTTGTAGGGCAGTGGCCACCGAACGGATCGACTCCATCCGAAAAGTCCTGATATGTAGGAATTTGTTTAGCCCTTTTAGATTTAATATGGGCCTAACGTCCCCGTTTGGCTTCGGGACTGTAAAGAGGTTTGAGTAAAACCCGAACCCCCATTCTTCCAGGGGAACCTCCATAATTACTCCTTGGAGCAATAGTTGTTCTAGTGCCAACAGGAGGGATCCTCTCTTCCGGGGATCCCTTGGCACGTTTGACCTCATAAAATGGGAAGGAGGAGAATCTTTTAACTCCAATTTGTATCCCAGACTTACTGCGGAGAGCACCCATCTGTCTCTGATCGTGTCCCGCCAGGTCTCTGCGAACAACTGGAGTCTTCCCCCCACCCGATTGAGTGGGGGCAACCCTTCATGAATTTGACTTGGGGGGAGGTTTTGCACCTCTCCTGACCCAGGGTTTTTTGTTACCCTGCGATTGTCCCTGATTTCTACCCCCGGGATTTGACCGAGGAGGCCGTCGGAACTGCTTCACAGCAGATGTCCCAGGGACTGGAGAGGCAGGCCTCTTAAAAGAGGGACCTCTAACTCTGTTTTTAACCGGCAAGAGTGTACTTTTACCGCTGGAAATCTTCTGGATATATTTGTCCAGGTCTTCCCCGAATAAGCGTTCCCCATGGAATGGGAAGCTAACCAGCAATTTTTTACAGGGAGCTTCAGCAGACCAGTTCTTGAGCCATAGAAGCCTACGCACTACAGACAGCGTAAGGCGGGAGGCCTGATGGATTGAATCCTTGATGGCGTCAACCGCAAAACATAAGGCTCTAGGTAGATCAGCTAAGGCAAGAGCCTGCTGATCTGGCAAGTCCCTTAAGACCTGTTTCAAGTGATCCTTCACTGCTTGGCAGACCCCAATAGCTGCTACTGCTGGTTGTGTCACCCAGCTTGCTGTAGAGAAAGCAGATTTTAATAAGGACTCCAATTTTTTATCTATTGGGTCCTTGAACATTTGGATATTATCTACTGGACATGTCAGTGATTTATTCACACAAGAGATGGCTGCGTCCACTGTAGGGACCCTCCATTTTTTGATGAACTTATCCTCCATGGGATAGACCACCGGAAATCTCTTGGGGGGAGTAAATATTTTATCAGGATGTTCCCAATCCTGGTAAATGAGTCCTTCCAGTAAAGGATGGATTGGAAAGGAACAAACAGTCTGGGGAGCTTTTAGCGACCCCAACGAGGAGACAGAAGTGGTTGATGGCTCTGCAAGGGGCATTTGAAATGCTGATTGGACCATATCAGTCAGAGACTGAACCCATAATCTTTCAGCATGTGACGCTGAAAATGGTTCTTCCACTGTTGATTCCTCTACAACAGAATCAACCTCATCCTGATCCCCTTCAGGTAGGTCGATCCCTGCAAGGGACTGTTGCTCCGCTAACAGGCACTCTGAGGGAGGAGACGGAGATCGGGCGCGCTTTCCCTGTGACAGGGAAGCAGCGATCAATTTAGTCAATCTCTCTTCCAGTCCTCCCAGAGTTGAGGCAAAAACCTCCTCTGTTACATACACAGGAGCAGGTGAACTGAGGGCAGCCACAGTACCAGGTACTCCTGCGGGGTCTCTATGGTCACTAACCTCTGAATTTTCAGGGGAGACTGGTGCAGCAGAAGCATGCCCAAGATCCTCAGAGCCCGATGGAGACCCCCTTCGCTTCCTGGAAGCTTTAGTTCCGGAGCTTCTGGACGGCATATTCCTAAGCCCAAAGCTGAGGTATTCCAGCCGTAATACACCACTTTTACTGAGAATAGTCTAGCACAATTGCTGCTATATAACAGTTGGTGTCTACTAAAGTGCCTTTCTAGGGGATGCCTGCATCAACCGCCTCTGTGTGCCTTTTTACTGTTGCTAGCTCTGTCTGTGCACTTCAGTAGCCAGCTGTGATTGTGCCTTTAAACACGTTGGACGCCCGCACATGCGCAGTAGCGCCGCGGCGCACACCGAGCATCATCCACCCGCTCCGCCCCTTTTTCCAGATCGCCTCTATATATATTTTTTGAAAAAATAAGGAGCTAGATGGGAGCTAGGGTCCCTGCCGCAGGGCCCGGGGATGGATGAGCGCAGCAACAGGGCAGAGGAGACAGTTTCCCAGCAGAGAACTTACCAACTGCCTGGATTTGACTTCGGAAGAAAAAAATCCACATTACAAGAAAAAGAACCATAGCGGCCTCTAGTGTTCAACACAGGTACCGCGGTCTTACCATTTTTTTTTTTCTTGCCTACTGTTAAAATTTTTACATTTTCTTAGTAGTTACAGGCATGCACAGAATATTAGCGGGAATACCTTAGGTAACAGGCAGAAAGACAAATTAGGCTTGGGGGTCCCCCAATAGAACCAAGTTCCTGAGGGCCCCCACTTACCTTTTCCTCGCCGCAGGACTCTGTTTGGTCCACAGAAGCCCAAACTTCACCTATCACGGCAGGCATTGTAATTAAACCTTCAGGGACCGGGTTCCCACGGATTCCACTCCCCTGGACCTGTATAGCACCCTGCACAGACAACATCTTGGTCGTGGGTATGACCAGAGCTCTGGATCCCAGGGTCCAGCCCTCCTAAGAGAGGCATTACAGGCAAAACCTTGCTCTTCTCTTGCAAGGCCCGGGTACCGACCGTTTAGCTATGAAGCTTTTTTGGTCGGATCCGGAATAGCTTACTGAGGCCCAAAAGAACCTGTACGCAAGCTCAGTGAAAAACACATGTTACTTCTTGGCCAACACCTTAGACACTGGCAAAAAACTGAGGTACTCCCGGATGGGAGGGGCTTATATAGGGGAGGGTACTTCCGGTTTTGGAAGTTGCCAGTGCCAGCACCTGAAGGTATCTATATAACCCACATAGTAATGACTGTCGCTCTGTGTCCCGTGATGTACGAGAAAGAAATATGCACTTAAATCAACAGCCCATACTTACAGGTCGGGTGATGGTATGGGCACGGCAGGGGGCATGTAGGTGGCCAAGGACACAGTCCGACATGGGAGCTGAGGCGGCATAACAGGTAGCGCAGCAAGGAGGCAGGCATCATTGTGTGAGCTGAACATGTGATCTTCACCAGGGTTAAGGGGCACATGCAGAAAGACTCCTGGGCCATCTGAAAATGAATGTGAAATGCAAAGAATTTGTGTGTTAAATTGCTGAAGGGTGATGGACCCTATGTACAGCAGTGGAAGGGTAAAAAGTGAATGTGAATGAGAAGGGGTGGTAATAAACAGAATAACTAAAATATGTGATAGTGTAGCTATGTTGAAAGCAATAAAGTGCTCCAACGTTAAGAACGCTATCAATGAAAAGTGAGAAAATTGAAAAAATGAAAAAGGGTAAATGTGTGATGGTGAGCTTGTTGAGGGCAATGAGGATGCTCCAACATAAAAGCACCGTTGTGGGGGGATTGAAAAAAGGGGGGGGGAAGAAATGAAGAGAAAGGGAGGGCGCAGCCTAAGGTGTATGATAGTGAAGCTATGTTGGAGACATGGAAATACTCCAACATTGTGAACGCTATCAATGATATGTGATAGTGAAGCTGTGTTGCAAACAATAAAAATGCTCCAACATAGGGAGCACTGTCATAGTGAATAGAGGGGACTGTGTGCCAACAAAAATGTGCATAAAGAAAAGTAAGAAAGGGGAAGGAAGGAAAGGAGTGTGCGATTAGGGACAATGAATTTACCTGAATGGAAGGAGTTGAAGGTGCATTTTGCCCAATGTAAGATGTTCCTGGTTCCTCAACCCCTGACTACGTGTGTTGGTGCCTGTGCCAGAAAGGAAATGCTTGCCTTGCTGCGAACGCCCTGTAGCCACCAACGTCACGCTGGCAAGTATGAGGGAGGAGAGGCGCCATCTCCCAGGCAGTGGACGGCCGGCGAGTGGCGCCAAAGGACTCACTCCCTCATGTTGACCGCCAGATGGAAAACACGGCGCTCATGTGATGACGTCGACCAGGGTGGACGTCAGACATGACGCGCCGGATGCGTGGCGCCGATGCGCAGTGCCCCGTCCCCCAGGGGGAGGGGAGAAGGGGGAAGACCCCTGATGTGCATCGCAGCTCCCAATGTCAGAAAAGGCCCCAACTATCTACCAGGCCCACCACGCCATGCCCCAAACAACACCGGACCCTGGGGCTGTGAATTGGGGTGTCTAAATGGATCATAATTTGCTTGAGAAATATCAAGACAAGGAATATTTTCTTAACTTGGCCTACAGTATGGAAGGGGAAGAAAACTATTTCTGACACTGGGGTGTTGTGTCAGAATGCTCAGAGAAACCCATCCAACAACTATCCCGCAGTATGGCAGGGATAGGGGGAAAGGGAAACAAGGCTGGCACATTGGGTCTTGTGTCAGCTGGATGCTATTCAAAAACGCATGCTTCCATCCCTAATTGGTTTAATGGAAAAAAGAAAAGGTTGGGACTTTGAATGAGGCCTGAGACAATTAAGTAACTAGGCCTCCATCCCTGTCAATGCGAAGACAGAAAAGGGTCGGGACTTTATATGAAGCATGCGGATTGAAAGCCAAACAGAGCTAGTAAAT
This sequence comes from Rana muscosa, assembly GCA_029206835.1. NCBI lineage: Eukaryota > Metazoa > Chordata > Amphibia > Anura > Ranidae > Rana > Rana muscosa. The sequence goes on along the minus strand of CM055117.1, from coordinate 342,858,796 downwards.
CAGATAATGTAAATTTATTAAATATTATACAGTAAAATACATAAGACACCATGGTACATATTCCATCACCCAACATGGTTAGTTGGTTCATTAGCATTTGTTCATAAATAAATTGAGTAAAACAGTAAAAACATAAGGTAGAACTTCATGGTAAATATTATTTGGCATCTGAAGCTCGACACGTTTCGCGGCTGTCATGCCGTTCATCAGGAGCTGATAGTTAATGGATGTCTATAATACAAGAACATTGTATCAAATGATAGGTTAGGCTTGTTAAGGAAAAATTATATATAAGGGGGAGAGAAATATGCACTTAAATCAACAGCCCATACTTACAGGTCGGGTGATGGTATGGGCACGGCAGGGGGCATGTAGGTGGCCAGGGACACAGTCCGACATGGGAGCTGAAGTTCTACCTCATGTTTTTACTGTTTTTACTGTTTTACTCAATTTATTTACGAACAAATGCTAATGAACCAACTAACCATGTTGGGTGATGGAATATGTACCATGGTGTCTTATGTATTTTACTGTATAATATTTAATAAATTTACATTATCTGATTTACTAGCTCTGTTTGGCTTTCAATCCGCATGCTTCATATAAAGTCCCGACCCTTTTCTGTCACCACTTGGTCTTCTGTTCACGCTTTTTGTTAAATCGGAACTAAACATCCAAAAATAGTTACCTCTATTTTCCAGCGATGTCATCTCTTTATGGCACAGCTGGGGTGGGGCGGGATTGCACGCTGAGCTGCGCATGTGCAGCTCAGTGTACACTCTAATAGAAGACTGCAAGCAGGCATGTAAGAAAAGACATTAATAAATCATATCCATATTATTAATCCACGCCCACTTCTCACACCCACCGGTAGGTCAGCAATGAAACACACAACATGCACTGTAGGTGAAAAAGATTATATTGTACAAAGAAATAAAGAGGAACTGCAGTCTGCTCACGTAATTTGTAATAAAAACAGCTTTGCCATTCTGATGCCCCCTCCAACCACTTTGCATATTATTTAATAAATTCTGTGATTCTGTACTTGCCTAATATGCTGCAGAAATCTCCCTCTACTAAGTCTGTCTGCAGCCAATTTAACTGGGCAGCTGAAGCTGCTGCCTGTTCACTTCCTGAATTTACACAGATACACAGAGGCACACCTGCAGCTGTCATTGGCCCTTTTATGATTCATCCCCCCCTCCCTTCCTGGCAAAGAGTTAGAGCTGTGCATGATGTCATAAGCCTAGGATAATTACCAGAGAAAGGGGAAGTGGGCTGTATAAGGTATTTACTGGCAGAAAAAAGGGCAGAAGATTTAAAAGATGGAAAGTTGAAAAAATTACTGAAGGTCCGCTTTAACTTAAACAGCTTTGTCGGACAAGGAAATCTTACTTAAAACAATATGTTGGAGGCATAAAAATTACAGACACATTAACAGCAACACCTGATGCTAGCAAATAATACAACCTCTGCACCAAAGAAAAGTAATGCTTCTAAAACCAAAGACCTTATACTTCTAATACAATGGAAAGATATCTGGCTAGCAGGTACCTCCAATATTACTACTCTCCAAAATCCAAGTCTCTAGTCCAGCTTCCCCTCAAGTCTCTCTCCCAATCTGGCTATTTAATCGGGGTCTCGCTAGGTACTCCTCAGTCAAGCTATTCCCATCCAGCTCCTTCCCAAGCTTCCGTTAGGGTCTCCCCTGTTATCTCTGGTCTTTAATCAGTCAGGGTTTACCAGCCAAGACTTAACACTCCCCCCGGCAAGCTCCCCCCCCAATGTCAAATCTTTTGGCTATTCTTATACTTGTTCCCTCTATTCGCTATAATTTCTTACAAGCAGGCAAATATTTTTTTATTATTGCAGAAGAGAAATGGCCTGTCGCTTCTGTTATAAAGAGCTGCCTACTGTCACGGGCCGGGCTGGCGGCTATAGAGGAGGCAGGAGGTGGATCCTCTGTACCAGAGAGGGGATGGCACGAATCACACTGAGGGACTGGTTCTAAGCAGCTACCGGTTTTCACCAGAGCCCGCCGCAAGGCAGGATGGACTTGCTGCGGCGGTAGCAACCAGGTCGTGTCCTCCAGTAGCGACTCCACCTCTCTGGCGGCTGAGGTCGGTGCGGTATACAAGGACTAGGCAGAGGCAAGGTCAGACGTAGCAAAAGGTTAGGGCAGGCGGCAACGGTTCGTGGTCAGAGACAATGGCAGAAGGTCAGATACACAGGCAAGGCAAACTTCTAAACACTTCCACAAGGTACTAGGACAACAAGATCCGGCAAGGACAGGAAGGGGAAGTGGGTTTAAATAGGTTTTGGGTGTGATACCATAATTGGACCAGGCACCAATCAATGGTGCGCTGGCCCTTTAAATCTTAGAAGGCCGGCGCGCGCGCGCCCTAGAACGCAGCGGGGCCGTGCGCGCCGGGAGGAAGCAGGAAGAGGATGGTAAGTGGAGAGGAGAGCCGAGCAGCGCCCACGGCCAGGGGAGCTGGCCGGAGCGTTGCAGAGGGGCCGGCGCCGTGAGTGCTCCGGGCTGGATGGGACACCCGGAGCGCTCGGCGTTACAGTACCCCCCCCTTAGGTCTCCCCCTTTTCTTGGAACCCAAGAATCTACGGATGAGCTCCTTGTCTAAAATGTTGGTCTCAGGCTCCCAGGATCTCTCTTCAGGACCACAGTTCTCCCAATCAATTAAAACATTTTTTTTACCTCGGATGACCTTGGAGGCGAGGATATCTTTCACCGAAAAGACATCGGAAGAACCAGAGACAGGAGCAGGAGCGGTGACCTTGGGGGAAAATCGGTTAAGAATGAGGGGTTTAAGAAGAGACACGTAAAAAGAGTTGGGGATACGAAGAGAAGGAGGAAGATGGAGTTTGTAAGAGACAGAATTGATTTGGTTTTTGATTTTATAAGGTCCGAGGTAACGAGGGCCCAGCTTGTAGCTAGGTACCCGAAACCGAACATATTTGGAGGAGAGCCACACTTTGTCACCAGGGACATAGACAGGGGGAATTCTTCTCTTTTTATCTGCATGTCTCTTCATGCGGGCAGAGGCCAGTGATAGCGAGTTTTGAGTCTCTTTCCAGATAGAGGTAAAGTCCAGAGTTAATTCATCCACGGCAGGAACTCCAGAAGAAGTGGGAATGGGGAGGGGGGGCAATGGGTGACGGCCGTAGACCACAAAGAAAGGTGATTTGGAGGACGATTCAGAGTTCTTGAAATTGTATGAGAATTCCGCCCAGGGCAATAGGTCGACCCAATCGTCTTGACGGGCGGAGACAAAATGTCGTAAGTAGTCACCAAGGACCTGGTTAACTCTCTCCACCTGTCCATTGGATTGTGGGTGATAAGCGGAAGAAAAATTCAATTTAATCTTTAGTTGAGTACAGAGAGCTCTCCAAAACTTTGAGATGAATTGAACGCCTCTATCAGAGACGATATGTGAGGGAAGGCCATGGAGACGGAAAATTTGAAGAAAAAAATGCTTTGCCAACTGAGGTGCAGTAGGCAGGCCAGGAAGAGGGATAAAATGAGCCATTTTCGAAAAGCGGTCAACTACCACCCAGATGACAGTGTTACTATGAGACAAAGGAAGGTCCGTGATGAAATCCATGGCAATGTGGGACCATGGTAGTTCAGGCACCGGTAGAGGAAGGAGAAGACCCGCAGGCTTCTGGCGTGGAGTCTTGTCACGTGCACAGATAGTGCAGACCCGTACAAAGTCAGTCATATCTTTTTCCTGGGTAGGCCACCAATAGTGTCTGGCCAACAATTGTATGGATTTTTTGATCCCAGCGTGACCGGCTAGATGGGAGGAATGGCCCCACCTAAGTATCTGGAGACAAAGGCATGGAGGAACAAAAGTTTTTCCTGGAGGAACTGGCATCAGAGCAGCAGGAGCAGAGGAAATCAGGCACTCAGGGGGTACGATGTGTTGAGGGGGAGTCCCGGTTTCAGAGGCATCGGAGGAACGGGACAAGGCATCAGCCCTGACATTCTTGTCTGCGGGACGAAAATGGATCTAAAAATTGAACCGGGCAAAGAACAATGACCACCTGGCCTGGCAAGGATTCAAGCGCTGAGCGGACTGAAGGTAGGACAAATTTTTATGGTCAGTGTAGATGGAGATGGGATGAAGGGAACCTTCCAGGAGATGTCTCCACTCTTCTAATGCCAGCTTGATGGCCAACAGTTCACGGTCACCTATGGAATAGTTTTTTTCAGGAGGGGAGAAGGTTTTAGAGAAAAAAAAACACACGTGACGTTTCCTCCTTTAGCATTTCTTTGAAGAACGGCTCCGGCTCCTACCGAGGAGGCGTCAACTTCAAGGAAGAACGGCTTAGTGGGGTCTGGTCGAGATAGAACAGGTGCAGAGGAGAAGGCGGTCTTAAGGCGAGTAAAGGCTTCTTCCGCTTGAGGCGGCCAGGACCTTGGATTCGCGTTTTTCTTAGTCAGTGCCCCTATCGGAGCAACGATCGTGGAGAAGTGGGGTATGAACTGACGATAGTAGTTGGCGAATCCAAGGAAGCGCTGGATAGCACGGAGTCCAGAGGGGCGTGGCCAATCTAAGACTGCGGAAAGCTTGTCAGGGTCCATTTGAAGACCTTGTCCTGAGACCAGATAACCTAGGAAAGGAAGGCTGCTGCACTCAAAAAGGCATTTTTCAAATTTAGCGTAAAGATGATTTACTCGGAGGCGCTGAAGTACTTGACGGACATGGAGCCGATGTTCCTCAAGGTTGGTAGAGAAGATTAGGATGTCGTCAAGATACACAACCACACAGGTATACAGTATGTCCCGAAAGATTTCATTGACAAATTCCTGAAAGACTGCAGGGGCATTGCAAAGTCCAAATGGCATGACGAGATATTCAAAGTGGCCGTCTTTGGTGTTAAATGCGGTTTTCCATTCATCTCCTTCACGGATTCTGATGAGGTTATAAGCGCCCCTGAGGTCTAATTTCGAAAAAACCTTTGCTCCGCGCAGACGGTCAAAGAGCTCGGAGATGAGAGGCAGAGGGTAGCGATTTTTAACAGTGATCTTATTAAGACCACAATAGTCTATGCAAGGGCGTAGTGAACCATCCTTCTTGGTAACGAAGAAGAACCCCGCTCCGGCTGGAGAAGATGATTTCCTAATAAACCCTCTCTTGAGGTTCTCCTGTATGTAATCGGACATGGCCTTGGTTTCAGGAGAGGAGAGAGGGTAAATTCTGCCACGGGGTGGTATATTACCTGGGAGCAAGTCAATGGGGCAGTCGTAGGGTCTATGTGGAGGTAAGACCTCCGCCTGTTTCTTGCAAAAGACATCGGAAAAGTCCTGATAGGCCTTGGGAAGGCCAGGCAAAGGAGTAGAGATGGGAATTCGAGTGGTGGGTATAGACTTAAGACAATGCTTGTGGCAGGAGTAGCCGCAGGATTTGATGTCCCCCGTGGTCCAGTCGAGGGTAGGAGAATGACGCTGGAGCCAGGGTAGGCCAAGGAGGATGTCAGAAGTACAGTTCGGCAAAACAAAGAATTCAATCTTTTCTTGGTGAAGGACCCCAACGGACATGAGCAGGGCTTCAGTGCGGTAACGCACGGTACAATCCAGATTCTCTCCATTTACGGAGGAAATGAAGAAGGGTCTGATGAGACGGATAACAGGAATGTTGAACCTGTTGATGAAAGAGGCTTCAATAAAGTTTCCTGCAGAACCGGAGTCCAGGAAGGCCACCGCAGAGAAGGGGGAGCCAGCAGAAGGAGAGATCCGCACAGGAATAGTCAGACGTGGAGAGGAAGAATTCACACCTAGTAACGCCTCTCCCACGCTCACTAGGTGCGGGCGTTTCCCAGACGTGGAGGACGAATAGGGCAGTCCTTTAGGAAATGTTCAGAGCTCGCACAATAAAGGCATAAGTTCTCATTCCTACGGCGAAATGTTTCTTGTAGGGTCAGGCGAGATCGGTCCACTTGCATGGCCTCCTCGACGGAAGGCATGGTATCAGGGTGCGTAGGATTCAAGAAGAGAGGAGCCAGGCGCGGATAACGCCTGGTACGACCAAGATCTTTCTCCTGGCGAAGCTCTTGGCGCCTTTCAACGTAGCGTATGTCAATTTGGGTAGCTAAGTGGATAAGCTCTGTCAGGGTGGAGGGTATGTCCCGTGCGGCCAGACAGTCCTTGATGTGGCTGGATAAGCCTTTCTTGAAGGTCGCACAGAGAGCCTCATTATTCCAGGCTAGCTCTGAGGCCAGTGTGCGGAACTGTATGGCATATTTGCCCACAGAGGAGTTTCCTTGGACAAGGTTAAGCAGGGCGGTTTCAGCGGATGAGGCTCGGGCTGGTTCCTCAAAAACGCTACGAACCTCAGCAAAGAAGGACTGAACGGTGGCCGTAGCAGGGTCATTGCGGTCCCAGAGTGGCGTGGCCCAGGCCAAGGCCTTCCCAGACAACAGACAGACCACAAATGCCACCTTAGAGCGTTCAGTGGAAAACTGGTCTGACATCATCTCCAGATGCAGGGCACATTGAGACAAGAATCCCTGGCACATCTTAGAATCCCCGTCAAATTTCTCCGGAAGAGACTAACGGATCTTCGAACTAGAAGCGGCCGCTTGGAGAGGAGAAGATGCTGGAGCTTGTCGCGGCAGACGCTGCTGGACCATGGCGGTCAACTGCGCCAGCTGCTGTTCTTGTTGGGCAATCAATTGCGACTGCTGGGCAACCACGGTAGTGAGATCGGCGAGATTGGGCAGCGGCACCTCAGCGGCATCCATGGCCGGATCTACTGTCACGGGCCGGGCTGGCGGCTATAGAGGAGGCAGGAGGTGGATCCTCTGTACCAGAGAGGGGATGGCACGAATCGCACTGAGGGACCGGTTCTAAGCAGCTACCGGTTTTCACCAGAGCCCGCCGCAAGGCAGGATGGACTTGCTGCGGCGGTAGCAACCAGGTCGTGTCCTCCAGTAGCGACTCCACATCTCTGGCGTCTGAGGTCGGTGCGGTATACAAGGACTAGGCAGAGGCAAGGTCAGACGTAGCAAAAGGTCAGGGCAGGCGGCAACGGTTCGCGGTCAGAGACAATGGCAGAAGGTCAGATACACAGGCAAGGCAAACTTCTAAACACTTCCACAAGGTACTAGGACAACAAGATCCGGCAAGGACAGGAAGGGGAAGTGGGTTTAAATAGGTTTTGGGTGTGATACCATAATTGGACCAGGCACCAATCAATGGTGCGCTGGCCCTTTAAATCTTAGAAGGCCGGCGCGCGCGCGCCCTAGAACACAGCGGGGCCGCGCGCGCCGGGAGGAAGCAGGAAGAGGATGGTAAGTGGAGAGGAGAGCCGAGCAGCGCCCACGGCCAGGGGCGCTGGCCGGAGCGTTGCAGAGGGGCCGGCGCCGTGAGTGCTCCGGGCTGGATGGGACACCCGGAGCGCTCGGCGTTACACCTACTCTGACTACTTTAAGTTGAGTTCCATGTGAAGTTCTACAGGTGGATGTTCTGGCCTCCTCTGATGCCATTCACGGGCATAAGGTGTTACAAGCTGCTTTTTGAATATTTTTAGCTTTTCTTGACCCTTTTTTATAAGCCTGATGCCATTGTTTGCTATGTTGCCCATGCTTCAATTGATTTGCTTTGGGATGTCCTACTTGAAATGATCAAAGACCCAGTATCCCATACTCTATGACTAAATAAATATGGTTGTTTGCTTACTAGTAAAATCTGTTTGTTGAAGTACAGTACAGGACACAAGTCCCTCCCCTCTGTTATAATTTTCCTATTGCTTGCAATGAAACTGGGGTTAACTGGGAGTGAGAATGGGAATACAGCCTTCTTTTTTTGCCAGTATCCAGCCACCTGAAGGACCTGCAAATAGCCCAGTCGTAATGATTTAGAGTGCCTGTGTCCCAGGATTTTACGATAAGTCACCAATTCTGTTTTCTTAATTGTACATGGCAAGACACAGGAGCAGTAGTCAGGAACATAAGGGCATCCAAACACAGCCTGAGGGGGTAGGCAACACAGCAAACAAAGGATAACAGGCCCACAAAAACCAACAGGTTAAAAGCGGTGCTCAACAGAACCTCACAACCAATGTTGGCAGCAGCTGAAGCCTAGACATCCACCTGGTAAAACTTAAAATGTGTAGGCTTGCAAGTCAATTTATTTTATGGGGGGCACACATGTGCAGCAGCTCAGCATGGATGCCTTCTGAAGCTCCTCCACACATCCCAGACATACAACCTCCTCATAAGGCTTTCCGGCAGCGCATCTGATTGGGCAACTCGCGCACATGCTGACAGCCAGATGAGCATGCACTGACACTCCCAAGGCTTGCAGAAAGCTCTATACACCCGTCTAGACTTTGACAAGATGGTTCCCGGCACCTGAAGGCATGGCGCTCCTCTTAAACTGTCGAGAGACCCTGAGGACAGTCAGAATCTGTTTGTGAAGAATCCCTGGGCTGCTGGCAGCTCTTCTAAAGCCTCCCTCCTCTCTCACCTGCGTGAGATAGTACGGGACAAACTTGCCAAAGCCACTGCTATCATCACCTCAGAATTCAAGGGGGAACTCTGGACCAGCTGGAAGACATAAAAAATAGGGCCTGCAGGAGCAATATCCGTATACAAGGCCTTCCTTAAACTGTGGAGAACCTCTGGGGTGCTCTGGTGACCCTGTGCCCAAAACTGGCCCTGGAGCTCCCTGTTGACCACCTTGAGATGGACAGGATACATCCGGCCCTCAGGACCTCATCGTGACATCATCGTGAAGCTGCATTTTTTTCTGGACGAAAGGACAACTTATGCAGGTAGCCCAGACTCCTGCAGTCTGCGCTCCATTTCCAAGGCCACAAGTACAGCCTGTACACATCTCTCTCAGCAGACCCTGCAGAAGCGCTGAGCCTTGCAGTCTTACCTACAGGCTCTTCATGCAGTGGGTATCCACAACAAATGGGGCTATCCTTTTTGGCTCGTCTTCACCAGTGAGGGCAAGGAACAATGCTTCCAGTAACTGGCCTCTAGCTGCCGCAGGAGTTGCCCTCCTCAGCACCTGCCCCCCCCTCTTTTGATTATAATGACCCTGAACTATGTGGGAGCCACCTGGGGCAACTATTTTGCAGTATTCTTATGTTTTAAGTTTTAAAGTTTTATTTGTTTGTGTTGCTCATGTGTTGCTTTGGTGGGGGTCCCCTGTGGCACCTTGGAGGCACTTACCACTTTTTTCTGTTTTCAGGTTTCTGAAGTGCCTTGCAAGCTGGCTCCTCCTTCCTCCTGTGGCTGACTAGGGAAAATTTTCACCCTTTCGAATGGTGCTTAGCTCCCAAGCAGAGTGATCCCCTTCTCACGGCTGGGAGGCTGGTGCGGTTGGGGGACACTTGCTTGAGTATCCAGTTTGATTATCCGCTTTTTGATGCTTTCTTATGCCCACAGCACCTCATTCAGTGTATTATACCCGTTTCTGCCTCCACGGTGGTTACATTTCATCTCTGCAGGACAGGCCACTCTGGTGGCCCAGTAGTCAAGTGTCACCTATTGTGCTTCCCTTTCTCCCTCCCTTTTTCTTTCCCCTTCCCTCCCCGCTCCCCCTAAAAAATTTTTTACTTTTTCCCCTTCCCTCCCGCTCACTTTTTTTCCTTTTTCTTAGCTTTGCCCCCCTCACCTCTTCCCCTCTCCCTTCTCCTCTTCCCCCTCTCCCTTCTCCTCTTCCCCCTCTCCCTTCTCCTCTTCCCCCTCTCCCTTCTCCTCTTTCTCCTCTCCCTTCTCCTCTTCCCCCTCTCCCTTCTCCTCTTTCTCCCCTTCTCCTCTTTCTCCTCTTCCCCTCTCCCCTCTCCCTTCTTCTCTTTCCTCCCCCTCTCCCTTCTTCTCTTCCCCCCTCTCCCTTCTTCTCTTCCCCCCCTCTCCCTTCTTCTCTTTCCCCCCTCTCCCTCCCTTCTTCTCTTCCCTCCCTCTCCCTTCTTCTCTTCCCCCCCTCTCCCTTCTCATCTTTCCCCCCTCTCCCTTCTCTTCTCCCCCTCTCTTCTTCCCTTCTCTTCCCCTCTTCCACCCCCACCCCCCAGTAAACTTGGCAACTCCTGGCTCCCACACTTCCTTTCCAAACCACACCATGGCTCTCAAACTCTTGACTTTAAAGGTACACGGCCTCAACTCTCCAACTAAGCAGAGGATGGCCTTTAACTACCTGCAAGGCCAGAAGTTAGACGTAGCCTGCCTGCAGGAGATGCACCCACTAAGCACAGAGGAGTCTTGATAGCCTTTCCACAGAAACCTTGCCTGCGCCAAGCAAATCTCCCACCCCCAAGATGTGTATCTTCCTCTACAGGGCACCCTTCAGGGAGTGGAGATGATAATTTTGAGGTCCTGCGCTTCTAACACTACCGAGGTTCTCTTTCTTTCCCACATCATCAAGCTCTTTAACTTCCACTCCTAAGGCACCATTTTCTCTGTGACAATTCAAACTTAACTACTTACCCTCCCTTTGACAAATCATCCGACCCATCCCGTCCACAGAACCAAGACCCTCAGCGCTTTATTACTCTTTTCACAGGCCAGCTTTGTGGATGCCTGGAGGGAAATGCACCCTCTGACAATATCTCCCTTGATATTCGCAGAGAAATACGGTTTCCTGGGATTATATCTTTTACGCTCTCTGTAAATGGGGCTTCAATCTACCCTCTATACCCAGCCATCGGCTGTGCTGAAATACGCAGGTTATACTCATTTGTGATATGGTGAGGCATGGGATAGGGCTGTCCCCTTTCCCCAATTTTTTATTTATATTGGCCCTTGAGCCTTTGGTGGTGGCTATCCATGCGAATCCAGACATACGTGGCCTTCAAATGACTATGTAGCGCCATTCACCTCTCCCCCTACCTGCCCTTTTGTATGTGTTTTCGGCTCCTCGCAGGGAGGGGAGAGGCACACCGCACCACAAGCCCGTACCCTCCTGAGTAAGGAGGTTGAGCGGTGTTACTTTACGGGCCTGCCTGCGGCTGGAGTTGAATCCTCCCGAGGATGATCCTCACCTCTACCTTAGATAGATGCAAGTCCTTATGTTTCCCCAGAAATATAACTGTCCACACCAACTGAAAGTCCAACTTCTATATTTATTTCACACGGATAATAAATATGCCTCTTTGAAAGCAGACAGGTTGGGACAAGACACAGGACAGCTTAGGTGGGAGGAGGTCCAGGCACAAACTTGAATCATGTTCTTTTACTGTTTAGATTTCACAAACGGCTTTGGCGCACGATCTCTGCCACAGACCGTGAGGTTGGCCTCTGCCACAGACCTGGTGAATAGGAAGTCACTGCCACTGACTTGGAGAACGGGTCACTGCCACTGACCTGGTGAATAGGACCTTGCCCTATGAAGTCACTGCCACTGGCTTGGAGCGAGTAGGGTCACTGCCACTGACCTGGTGAACTTCCTTCTCAAAGTATTGGCCCATGTCAAGGAGAAAACCATCCCTTTGAAGAGTTACCAGAGGCCCTTACCGTCACCACGACTCTGCGCTGGGTCTTCGGAAAGGGTTACCTCCCTGGCCTCCTCATCTCAGATACGGGTCCCCTCGCAAGGCTGCACCCTGGGAGCTCTCGATCCCTAGCGGACCCCAGCCGAAGGTTGCTGGGCCCCGGGCCTTCAAAATAGTACCTCACCCCAGACTGAAGGTGTCTGGGATGGAACAGGAACCAGGCCTCCGGGCCTAGGGCACCCGGAGAAACGAACCCACACACCCAGGTCGAAGGTGGACGAAAAACGAACCCCTATGGAAGATGGCCGCCCCTTTTTATACCCTCTCCCGACAGGCACAGCAGGTTCCCTGCCCCGCCGTACTGCTGCCGAAAGGGGACAAGAAAAGGCACAACCCTGTATTGCGGTTCAACCCGGACCCAGGGCGACAGCGCCACCTGTAGGTCCCAGGGAACTACACACCAATGCCAACTCCCATGATACACAAATGGTCCCTTAACCCTAACAATAGTGTGTGTGAGCCCAACTACCACTCAGACACTCCCCTAAATTGTACACCCCGCTACAACTATATCCCACCACAAACTGACAACATCTTCATGTGGCTTTCCTCTCCTCACACCATACTTCCCAGCCTCTGCCCTCCTGGCAAACTTTGGCTCTATCTTCAATTTACATGTCAATGAAACCAAATTCTAGAGCTTTGAACCTTGGCTTGTCTACCAATCAGCTCTAAGCGCTCAGAGAAATATTATTTTAATAAATTATATATATATATTACCTTTTCTCTGCACTTAAGACGGTGAAGAAAAATTAAAAAGTAAAATAAAATGTGTTGCTACTTTTAACCCATCTTTAAAACATATAAATCCTCGATCCATCACTTCCGGCTCCTAGAGAGAGACTGGCACCAAGCCGTAAACGGCTTGGTGCCAGTCTCCTGAATGTAAACACGGAAGCGACGTCACGTCATTTCCGGTTTACTCGGCTGCCAATGGCGCTGGATTAAAAAATATATACAGTATTCAGAATCGCCATTTTCGGCGATCTAAATACTTTGAAGTGTAAAGGAGGGATTTGTGGCCTTTTAGACCTCCGATCCCTCCATAAAGAGTACCTGTCACCACCTATTACTGTCACAAGGGATGTTTACATTCCTTGTGACAGCAATAAAAGTGATAAAAAAATGTATTTATTTTTAAAAACACAATTTAATAATGTAAAAATAAATAAGAAAAAAAAGAAAAAATTTAAAGCGCCCCCGTCCCCGCGAGCTCGCGCAGCAAAGAAAGCGCATACCGAATTGGCGCCCGCATATGTAAGCGGTGTTCAAATCACACATGTGAGGTATCGCAGCGATCGTCAGAGCAAGAGCAATAATTCTAGCCCTAGACCTCCTCTAACTCTAACCTGGTAACCGTAAAAAAAAAAATTAAAGCGTCGCCTATGGAGATTTTTAGGTACCGTAGTTTGTCGCTATTCCACGAGTGCGTGCAATTATAAAGCATGACATGTTTGGTATCTATTAACTCGGCGTAACATCTTTCACAATATACGAAAAAATTGGGCTAACTTTACTTTTTCATTTTTTTTTAATTCATGAAAGTTAATTTTTCCCAAAAAGTTTAAAACACCGCTGCACAAATACCGTGTGACATAAAATATTGCAACAATCACCATTTTACTCTCTAGATTCTCTGCTAAAAATATATATATAATGTTTGGGGGTTCTAAGTAATTTTCGTGCAAAAAATACGGATTTTATCTTGTAAACACCAAATGTCATGAAAGGGTTAAACAAAGCATAAAAGTCCAGTGCATTCAGTCCCAAGAAACTTTGAAGTAATTTTATAAACATAAAGTCCATATATCACCAATGGTGCCTTCAGTGACTACCACCAATCACCCAATCCAGTAACTCACCAGATCATATTGCTTCTCATATTTCAGATAGGAAAAGCATTTTAAAACAGCATCCAGGCCAGTTTTGCTTCTCCTCAACAAAAACCTCTTCTTCTGAACTCTGCTTTCAGTGTGAAAATAGGTTTATGACATGTAAGAAAAATGCTTTCAATAGTGTAATAAAATCCAAAAACTCTTTCTTTCATATAATATAAATATATATATATATATATATATATAATATATACAGTATATATATATATATATGCAATGTAAACACAGTGTTAAAAAAACTTATATCAAAAGTTCAGAATAAGACTGCAGCAGCGCTACGGACAAATGTTCATATGTGCGTCTTCTATAAAGTTATTCATATAGGTAGTGTAGATAGTGAACGGTGAATCTGGTTGTGATCGGTTCAAATCCTAGTTCCAGTGCTCCTTTCACCAAGTGTGTTTCACCACGTGGGGGGATTAAAAGGTCCCCTTATGGGGATGCACTCACCAGATGTTAAAATCAATAAACGCATAGATATACCATCCTCCTCTAATGTTTTCTGTCTTCTTTTTACCACAATGTTAATCTGAGGTACCGCTGGCATATATGAGGAAAAATAACAAATCCACATAGGGCAGTACTGTTTGGAAAATGTATTGTGTAACAATCCCCCCAAGTACTCCCTTTACATATGCGCGTACCATAAAAGAATAATAAACAGGCAAAATTAGTAAATGGGCGCTTCAGCGCTTGTGACTTGCCCCTGATGAACGCCAATCTGTAGTTCCTTTAGGCGTCTTCCTGGTTCTGCAGGTCAGGATGGGATCGATGCACAAATATGCTCGAGGGAAATTTTTTGCAGCAGATTTGTGCATCGATCCCATCCTGACCTGCAGAACCAGGAAGACGCCTAAAGGAACTACAGATTGGCATTCATCAGGGGCAAGTCACAAGCGCTGAAGCGCTCATTTTACTATTTTGCCTGTTTATTATTCTTTTATGGTACGCGCATATGTAAAGGGGGTACTTGGGGGGATTGTTACACAATACATTTTCCAAACAGTACTGCCCTATGTGGATTTCCTCAAATATGCCAGCGGTACCATAGATTAACATTGTGGTAAAAAGAAGACAGAAAACATTAGAGGAGGATGGTATATCTATGCGTTTATTGATTTAACATCTGGTGAGTGCATCCCCATAAGGGGACCTTTTAATCCCCCCACGTGGTGAAACACACTTGGTGAAAGGAGCACTGGAACTAGGATTTGAACCGATCACAACCAGACTCACGTTCACTATCTACACTACCTATATGAACAACTTTATAGAAGACGCACATATAAACCTTTGTCCGTAGCGCTACTGCAGTCTTATTCTGAACTTTTGATATAAGTTTTTTTAACACTGTGTTTACATTGCATTGACGTTTGATTTTAAGCAGCTGCTGTCAACATACATATTGTATTTTAGTGCATTTATTCTAGTGCTTTTTATCTTTGTAGTTATATCTATAAGCGCAGAGTGATACTAACAAGGAGGGCCAGGTCATTTTAGTATCTTTTATTGATTTTATATATATATATATA